>VDFB02000003.1:312504373-312639226 GCA_007258455.2 Sequoia sempervirens | reverse complement strand
AATTTAATGCATATTGTGACGCCTTTACACTTAATTTATTTTTCATATTGGTGTCCATTATTCTCATAACAAGTGCAAGCAAACACAATTTTCTTAAGCAAACGAAGATATGAAGGTGCTTTGAGCAATATTTTTTAGTGTTCTTAGCAGTGCCAAGTCTAGATTGTTCAGAACATACATTTTCCAAGACTTCATTTTTCGAGTGCATGCAAACTTCATCAAATCCAATTCAAGCATACGTGACTTTTTGAGGCAGAATAATAACTTTTATTTTCTATCTCAAATTCTTTTATTATTGTCTTCGGTTTTCTCTCGCATGTCAAAGTAAACGACGAAATTTTCAGAATCTGATCATTCGGGTTCACATATTTTAGCGTCAACAATAAAACCCATGTCTTAGATTTTTTCAACAAAATTCCCATGTTGCTTCCACCTCAGAAGCACTACGCTTTTTTCTGAATATTCCTTTGCATGTGGGCCAAAAACACAAATTTTTCAAAATTGAATCATCTAGGTTGGCTTAGAATTCCATTGCCTACAAAACCCATATGCCAGTTTTTCTCGAGAAAAATTCCCCTCGGAAAACCTTAAAACCCCTACAGTTATCAACTGAAAAGACTTTGCATGCCTTACTAAAACTCAAATTTTCAAATTTTTGATGATCTAGGTTTGTTTAGAATTTAATTCTCTACAAAACCCATGTTTTAGAAAAATTATGAAAAAATTTCTCGCAGCTGGCTATTTTTAGCCTCATTCAAAGCTTTTTTTAGCTTTTTTTGAAAGTTGTCCGAACATCTCCAACTTACAGTCAAAAATCTAGATTTTCAAAATACAATTCAACCCTATAGATTACAAGGCCAAATCGGTATTGGTGCATGAATTTTTCAAAACCTTGGACACAAACTTGGGTCATGTCTATCCAATGGTCAAACCGAGCACGTTGGAAGGCATTAGCAGCACCAGAGTGAAGAATCTTGAGCATTCCAGGTTGCTTGTAGTAGCATCTATTCCTATCACGACTTTTGATCTTGAGTTCCTCATTGCTTGCATAAAGCATTACGACTCTTCCACAAGACAACTCAAATCAGTCGATGGGAGGGTCATTTGCAGCCTCAAGCCAAGGGACGTTGAGAAGTGCTTTGCTATTCCTCCTCGCTTAGACAATTTTTACATAGTTATTGAGGATTGTGACAAGATATGGTACGGAGACCAAGAAAGATCTTAGAGGAAAGTTGCTCAGAGATGGTTGAAAGTACAAAAGACCAACATGCCAAAGAAGGTTGGGCGTGGGGAGTTCAAGGATGAAATTGCTATCTTGATAACTTTTCTCAACTGAGTTACGGGTCAAGAGGAACTAATATTTTCTGACCGTGGATGTTCTATGTCATTTCCTAGATTATCGATAACAAGGAACACTTTGACTGGGCCATGTTAATCAACGAGTGTCTTCACCAATAGATCATAGGATTCCTTAAAATCCATGAGTTTCACATGGTGTCTTATCTGGTCTACTTAATTGTGTTCCAAGGCAATTTTAGACACTTGAGGACCAATGGATCTCTTGGCATTCAACATGTTCACAAATTTTACTCTCAATTGGAGTTCTCAAAGGCTGAACAGGATTTCAAAGTGGTGAATGATCACTTCCTCATGAAGACAGTCAGAGACCTCGATGATGAAATGCACATCAAGATTTCACCATAGGTAAAATCAACAATGGAGAGTTGGGCGAATTGGTTCATTCAATTCCCCACTTTCAAATATATTCGAGCATATGGTTACACCGGAGAACCTCTGATGCTACCTAGGTACCTGTCAGACAAGGTCATATTCATGGAGTTTTTGAGACAAGCTCACGAGGTTCACTCTTTTCTTCGCAATCGACACAAGCAGGCATTCACTTTTCCTTTTGAATGGGGTATTTACAAATGCAAGGTAGCTATTGATTACAAGTTAATGATGAACAAGTTAGAAAAACTCAATCTTAGGTTTTCTCATCGAGAGGCATTCTTATGATCCATTGGGTCATTACTCAACACAATTGGAGCAAAGAAATTCACATAGGCCAACACTTGAGGAATTTTGGGCCAACTGCAAAGATGAATTTGAAGTGCATCAACGTCATTATTGCAGACTTACTCTTTCTCAACTCATTGATTTCCTATCAGAAGATGTTGAGGGTTTGTCAGATGATGATGGAGAGGTGTTTTTTATCAGTTTCATCAAAGATCAAGTTGCTCGCCAACCACTTCGTCAACCAGATTGGTATGTCAAGGAGAGTACTTCAATTGAGGACCTGTCTAGAACAGTTATCAAAACCAATATGCACTTCTTGGATAGCAAGAGAAGGCGAAGGATAGTTCCAGTTACAGAGCCGCCAGTAGGGTTTTCTTCACTACCTTCTACATCAAGGTTGAGGGCTCGAGTTAAGGTTATCTTGAAGTTGCCTGAAGGTGTTAGAGTCAATGGGAACACAAAGGGAAGAAACACAGGCAAACGGAAACATAAGCAAGTTGAAAAGGCTCTTGAATTTCCAGTGGAGATAGTTATACAGGTTAAAGTAGATTCTTCATCTCCTAATGCGCCATTTTCACCACAGTCACATCCCATTGATATTGACTCAGAGCCAGAATCACCAGTTCGGCCAATCTCAACGCTAGTTGATCCATTAGAGGTCGATACAGCAACAACAGTCTCTCCTCAAGAAGATAACATTGATCATTCATGTTGGCTCAAGAGGTCTTTGGGAAGACGGAGGCGAAAGCCTTCATATCAACTTGATTTGTCTGAGTTTGGTGATCCTTATCAGGATAGGTCAAACAAGAAATTCAAGAAGTAGGTGCACGTAGAGAAAACTCCTGAAGCGGAGATCATCATTGAAGTTGCTACACCACCAGAGGGAAAGAGTCTGAATGAAGTTGAAGTTGGTGATTTCACCTTCATGAAAGCAAATATTGGCAGGAGCACTTAGCAGACAAACATGAGCCTCTTTAAGGTTATCGCAAGTAATCTTGAAGAGCACATCATGAAGGACGGAGAAGATAAGGCAGTTCTCAAGGTTGAAATCAAGCAACTCCAGCAGTGCATCTTAGACCTCGTTAATGGAAACTCAAGCAGAGCACCTAGTCTTCCACACCTTCAAGGGACACCTATAGAACAATAGAATTTGGATCAATTAGTCAATCGTGGAAAGCTCTTGAACAACTGGATTGAAGATTTCATTGTTGCAGGCCGATACCTTCTCACAGAGTTATACCATTTGAGGTATGATGCACATAATCTTCTTCAGGGGATTCATTAGCTTCAGTTGATTGTAGCATAGGGCAAGTTGAAGGACCTGATACTGATATCTCAATTAGCAGTTGCATATGACGCCATTGTAGAAGATGAGGATAAGAGGAAGGTTTTCACTTGGAAAAAACATCTCTTCAAAGTGGAAATGTATGAAAGAATCTCTACAAGGTTGGATGTGCTCAAAGAGAATGTTACCGGAGCTCTCAAACTCATCAGTGAGTTTATCACTCAGATCCTATGCCATTATCTTTGTGAAGATGGTACTTACAATGATCTTGATGCAGTACAAACCGAGTTTGAAAAGCTTGTTCGTGATAATCTTGATGGAGATCCTATCCTAGTTGGATCAATTCTCGGTGATGACAACTAGTTTCAACAAGGAAACTGAAGAGGTTAGAGAATGCATGAGGATGATGAAAGATGGTGAGAAGGAGTTGAACAGGTAGGTTATCATCGTGGATAGCATTAAAGTGCCAGAGGAGGAGACAATCGACCATTTCCTGGATAAAGTAATAGCCTGTGATGGCTTGGAGTAGTCAGTCAATTAAATCCTGCAGCTATTCCCGAGGATAGAATCAAAAGCAACAATTAACTCAACATTAGTCTTGAGTTCTAATTATTGATTTTATGCACACTCATCTTGTCCTCAGAGATATCTTTGGAGGAGTTTAGAATTTCAGTTAGGACTCAGTTAACTAATGTTAGTTATCAGTTAACTTTCATTTCAATAAGGACGTGCATGTTGCACATGTCCAGTTTAGTTTAGTCTTGTTTTGGTTAACTAATGGTAGTTTTCCAGTTAACTGTATAGTTTCATTTATTTAGGTTTAGCAATAAAATCTTGCATGCTTGCAAGACTCATGTTAACTCAAGGTGATTTTAGGGTTCCCTACACCTTGAAGTTCTATAAATAAGAGCACCCTTGCTCATTTGTAATTAACTTTTTCGCATAATAGCATACATGCTGAGCCACCTTGCATGTAGTATTTTTATTCAGTATTTGTTCACGAAATTTTATGGTGATAATAAATAGCTAAGCCGCCTTGCCTAAATGTTATTATTATTGTATTGGTTCACTTAGATTAAATATAATTTTTGGTTTGATCGTTTACTGCATGTGTGTCTCGTTTATACAATTTGTTGTCCCAGTTATTATTTCATGTTCTGATTAATAGGCTTTGTTTCATATCTACACATCAAATAGGTGTTGTCATCTCCTTGGGAATTTAGAAGTGAAGCTTTTCATGTGTTGTCATGATTAATAATCTTTGTTTCATAGCTACACCTCGGATAGGTGACGTCACCTCCTTGGGAATTTAGAAGTAGAAATTATCATTTGATGTTGTTGCCAATAATCTTTCTTTTAGCCTACGCCTCATATAGGTGTCGTCATCTCCTTGGAAATCCTAGTCTAAAGATTATCATATACCCAATTCCCTGCTCCTAAGTCCTCATGCTCTGTTTCTTAAGGAAATAGGCTAATTTAGCGTTTAGCCTAGTTGTAGTTAAAGATCTGCAAAACCAAAGAAAATCCTTAGCTGCAATGTATTAGTTTCTCTTAACCTTATGCCTCTTCTAGCGGAGTCAAAAAGATAGGATTTAGATCATTTACTTTTTCATGCATATCAGCACAAGAGGGAGCTTCCCCTCCTAATTTGAAGAGAAGTCATTATGCACTGTGCATAGTTGTCTGTTGCCAATACGCACTTTAGGGGTGTGGATTGTAACACCAACAAATATATATGAAATAATATATATAAGTAATAATATTATATAATAAAAATTATGAAATTAAATTGAGTTAGGCAATTGTTGATGGTGAAGCTTCTGATTTTTCACAACCTAAGGGTTTCGGATATCTTTGCTATGAGCTTGGTTTCTATCATAGGGGAAGTAAGTAAGCATGAATGAATCAACTAGAGCATTAAACACTAAGAATTCAAACAATTGAGCTCATACAAACCCATACTCAATGGAATTCATTTGCAAAGCAATTCAAATTAATCATCCTAAAGAAATTGAACATAATTCAAAGCAATTAACCAAACTGAATGTGCAAACCTTCAATCCCATTGTGGATTGATGCATAGTTGTGATGTGGATTGTTCAATTGAATGTATAATCCATGTTGTAAAATCTTGATATGAGAGGATGTGATTCACAAAATAGGTTCTAAAATGCTCAAGAAATGACTCAAGAATTTTAGAGAGTAAGGATGTTATGAAGATTGTGAATTGAATTCATGTTGATGAAGACTTCTTTTATAGATTTCAAAAATTTTGATCAACAGTCAAGATTCGATTTGATGATCAATGGATGAGAGGAAATCACGGAGGTGACTATGGATCAAGAAGGATCAATGGTTGAGGATCAAGATGTGTGATATGCTTAGGACAATTTTAGGTGTCTACATTTTGCCCCTCTTTGAAGCAAGGTACCTGTTGTGTTGTTTCAAAGACATGTTGTTACTCGGAAAAATTTTAAAAATTCCTCTGCTTTTACCTGATGCCCCACTGCGCCCCAACAGACAAAGGAATGTTGGTGTGCTGCCCCCTTGAGAGATTTACTTGAAAAGATGATTTTCGGGTCGAGATCACGACATGACGACAAGAGTAGTTCTACTAAAAATAGGACAAAAAATAAGTCCTAGGAAGTCTCAATATTGGTCTGGACTGATAGCCAAGGTTGGAAAAAATGAGTTGTAGGGTGAAACCTAGGTTTTGGTAGGCATATAAGTTCATTTGGGTGAATTTCATCCTCATTTTCACACTTCACTTCGTGAGATTTGAGAGCCCTTGAGAGATTTCTAAGTTTAGATCTTGCAGAGACACAAAACACTATGACACATGATGTTTAAGTTGTACACCGCATAGATCAGGTCTGTGAGTTTTAGCGGCTAGCCAACTCAAGACCCTTGATATGTACCACTTTAATTTTTGCTTTCATGCATTTCAAAATAACTAAATGTAGGCTAGAAGTTAGGAGAACAAAGGCATCACATTTTAGTGTAACACTTTTGCAACTCGACACAACGCCTTTGTCAAAGGTGTTGAGGCTCTACATTTGTATGGGGGTTTAGAAACAGGGTGATGCCTTTACAAAAAAGGCGATACATTTGAAAATACTTGACATCGAGGAACCTTTGCAAAAAGGTGACACCTTTGACTAGCAATAGAGCGATGCCTTTGCAAAAAGGCTCGCTTTTATTTTTTAGACATTTTTTACTTAGATTTTTGCATTTTTTTTTTAAAATTAATGTCATGAGTGATATGATTGTAGGCTATCCTACACCTTGTCCTTTCCCAAGAGAAAATAAAACAAATTTTAGAGACGATTGCCATCTTTTCACGTGTTGAGGTCGAGTTCCTACATGTTATCAACCTATTTCATATTGCTTATATGCTTGAGATTCAGGTGCATCTTGCTTTGATCACTACAGTTGTTGAGCACTAGCACTCAAAGACTTCATCCTTCCATTTTTTGATTGGGGAGGCCACCATTACCCTCAAGGATGTGTGGCAGATTCAACATGTTATGATCCATGGAAAGCAAGTGGTTTATGAGCCATACCTCGGATTTGAGGCTCTAGAGCGAGTTTTGGTGGATGAGTAGATTCAGATCAAGGAAGGACAATTAGACCTTAGAGAGTATGTTGGCATCGTTAGCAACGTTACTATCATGGTGGTCAGACTAATTTTCAAACCGCTTATTCTAGATAAATGATCTTGGAGGTTTAGCCTCAGATAGGGCAAGGTCCTAAAGAGGATCCTAGAGGATGGAGTTCACTTTACTTAGGGTCCTTTCAACTTGGCCCACTTGTATCATGACATGCATCAAATTGTGTACAGGGGTGCTACTAGCTTGTCGGTAGGTGCTACACTTCTTCACATTTGGGCATGGGAGCACATTGCAGTGCTCAGACCTACTTGTGACTTACGTCCAAAGCTTATAGATCCATATGTTTTCATATATGAGGGCATGTTGGCTCACCACCATATGGGAGAGTTTCCATACTAGAGCAGAGTAATCAATGACATGATAGAGTTAGCCTGGAGGACATGGGTAGATACAAAGGATTGGGATGGTGATGCAAAGCATCTCCCTTATTGTCGACAAACTCGGTGGCTTATCGGTCGCACACCCCATATTACAGAGAGGTATTTTCCATATAGGGTGATGGGACAATTCATGGAGAGGTAGACAATACCTAGAGATGATTACCAAGTTGTGTTTGCTCACACGGTTAGAGAGATAGCTAAGTGGGGGGCCTTGCCAGTTGTTCACACAACTATAGTTGATTTTCATCACCTTGTTTCAGTTTTATGGGCCTATTTGGATGGTGATGAGGATCTCGGGACCACCACAGAGTATAATACTTAGTTCATCACACATAGACCTATCAAACTCACATATCCAAATGGGAGGGATGTCGATGGTAGGAGATGTAGGGATGAGTTTGGCATATAATGTTGGTAGTGACAAAGAGCTGAGGTAGAGGCACCTAGAGTGGAGGATCAGGGAAGGGTTCAGGGACCACAAGGTCCACCACATGGACCACCACAACAATAAGTGGCAGTTATGGTAGGTGTTCAGGATCAAAGGCTACAGACTACACTATAAGAGAGGGACCAGGCACGTCGAGAATGTGATGGTTTATGAGCTAACAGATACTAGGCATGCTAGGAGCATGATGGTTTATGATAAGAGAGAGATGATCTCTCAAGAAAACCTACCTAGGTACAGATAGAGAGATCCTATTTAGACTGAGCATGATCAAGTCCAAACTCAGTTGGATGCAAAGATGACTCAACAATAGTAGGTCGAGTTACAATTAGCACAGGAGACCACTCGAAGACAATAGCTAGAGGTTATGACATAGGCATAGGGGCAGGTGATCTCGCTTGTATAGCATACACAAGCCATCAGTGAGGCCACCTACTACAGAACCTTTTATCACGTGCCAGTGTTAGCACATAGGAAACAACCTAACTACTCACACATGAGTGCTTTGGGTGTAATGTCCCCTTCCAGCTAGCCTCTCAGCCCGCCTCGTTGCCTTTTTAACTCCCACAGGCAATTGACGGAAATAGGGAGTCATTTATTTAATTACTTAATTATTGCCTAAGTTCAAAATTATTCCCTATGGTGATATTAAGTGATTAATTAAATTATTTTATAAAGTGACTTGGGTAAATTCTTTAAAGTGACAAAATGAAATATTATTCAATATGGCTTTAGACATCACTTTATGTTTTGAAATTGAAAATTAAAATGAAAAAAAAGAATTGGAGCTTTTATCGGGCCTCTTTGGTGAAATACAAAAGTGATACAAGAAAGCATGATTCATACTTTTGAACTTTTTGATAAAATATTCTTCCTCTACAAAGAGTGAACTTCCTTGGACGTGGGTTGAAACCCTAGCATCTTGTTTCAGCTGTGGAATATCCACCCTAACAAGATTTTTGAAGAGTTTACAGATTTCATTGTGGAGAGGTCGAGCTGTGAGTGAATCAAAGTCTTCATGTGATACCGTTTCAGATTTTCGTTTGAGGGACAGAAGCAAGCACAGGTATATCAGATTTGGGCGAGCTTAGAAAGGGTGTGATTACAGAAGGAAGGCGACGACATCCTTACTTCCACAGCAGGACGTGGCTATTGGAGACATGTCTTAAGGAGGATGTCTGGGATGTTCAGGGCTAGGCGTTCCATTGGTAGAAGGCATGCTTATCATCAAAGGAATTTCTGACTGTTGGACGTAAATTCTGGAGCATGCTGAGGTCATTTCTCTTCACCTTCAGAATGGAGACGGATTGTAACCAGGTCTGAGCCATCTTATTTTCTAAGTCTTGTAGTTCTTGTGTTGACAACAATAATTAATGTATGTGATAATTTATGAGTGGGTTGCTTGAGTCATACTGCTGTATCTGCATTTTCTATTCTTGCAAATATCAGAAAATCATATAGTCAGATCTGATACAGTCACCTTATTGTTTATGTTCCTTAATCAGCTAGTTCTATGAGTTTGGGAAATAGGATAGATGCATCATTACCGTCACTGCTAGTGCAAGAAACTCTCCCAGTAAATTGAACAGTTCTGAGTCTATTGGTTGTTTGTTTTAGCATTGTTTGAGTTGGGTGAGTCTATATGTTAAACTGAAAATGACTTTCTGAATATGTGATTCCATATTGGTCATGGATCTTGAGGATATAAATGCATTATCTTAGAATTTTGGCACGATTTCTGTTTTATGTAAGGTCTGCAAATAATTTTTGAGTAGTTACTAGTGCATATCAGACCCTTCCATATTAAGGTTAGTGCCACACACAGTCTGCTACAATCTGATATAAACTTCTGTGCATCTTAATATGGTAAAATTGTTATGTGCTTACTCTTGAATGCATAAACCACATCTACTTGAAACAAGAAAAGAAGTTATCAGATCAAACAAGTGAGACACCAAAACAGTCCGTTCTAAGGGAAGGTCATAAACAAAAAAATTATATCAATCAAAGTGACATCCAGGGCAGATGTTTGATAGACAAACAAGGCATGAAATCAGAAAAATTCAGTCATAATTAGCAGGGCACTTTACATTGGGTCTGAGCAAATCAGAGGGTGGATCATTCGACCAACCTTCACAGGGACCACCTATGGGACCACCTCTAGAGCAGCCTCCTCTAGATCAAGAGGATCGGGGGAGCTCAGGATAGCATTACTTTGTATATAGACATTTTATGTATCCATGTCTTGATGTAAACAGGTTTATGATGTATACACATTCATCAGCTTTAGATAGTCTCATGTATATTTTGATGTATATCACACATATTTGATATGTATCATGACAGTCATTTTTGATATTTATATATATGAGATGAGCAATTATTATGTAACCATGTTATGGTGTTGTATTTTTATGATCTTTTGTGATGTATGATGTATATGCTATGATTATGGATGTAGACGTGTGTTATTTCATGTTTCCATGATGTCATGGTGTGAACATGGATATCTATTAATATAATTATGATTTAATATGTACATTGCTAATGATCTATGAATGTAAGATGTATGAGATGGACAATATGATCATGATTTTTATTTTGTATTTTCATATGACTATATGATGAGTATGCAAGACAAATGATGTGAGATGGTGTTAATAGTTTATGGATGCATGTATTTTTTGTTATGTCATGATACTTGGATAGAAAAGTTATTACGAATAGAAGAATGAGATAGAAATGGAATGAAGATGATGATGATATAGAATAAATGATGTTGATCAAGATGTCAATGAATCTATAATTATTCTGAGATTTCATTGGACATGTGATGAGATAGGATAGATGATTTTTATTTTTATTTTTAGATTATGCAACATAACATAGAGCAACCCTTATTTGATGTAGCAAGTAGACACGATGTACCAAGGTATGAAGAACCAAGGTGACATTGTATCTATTGCATGGACTTTGACTCTATGAATGAATAGGAGTATCCTTTTTCATACCTAACATACAAACACCTTGTTTGATCATGTTAGAGAATGAAGCCATTGAAGTAAGGAAACCAATACACAAAAGGTATGAAGAACTTGATATATACTAGACATTTTATTAATCAAGACTATTCTTGCACACACACAAGGCAAGTATTTGCCAAGGTCGTATTGCAAGAACATCCAACAAATACAACAGATGAAAAAAATGAAAATGCTCCATTACACACCCTTATAGAAATGTCAAGATATTTGAAATCAAGGTAGTTTTGAGTGAGAAATGTACATAAGACAAAAAGATAAAACCAAAAGGAAAGATCAAGATAAAAAAATATCAATGTCATCATATCTCTTGCCAAAGAGTGTTATTTTTAGGTTGAGATTGGAAATGATGTCTATTGTAGGAAAGATGTATCTATTAAGACATTTATCGGATGTTGATATGTTTTAAAATGTTTAGTCTTTTGATATGATGGTTAACCGACATGTTTGACAATGATCAAGACTTACGATTTCGTGTAAACAATTGTGTTTCATTAAGTGTTGCACCTACTTCTTTTTGTTTTGTCAAAGGTGAGGATGACGATAGGTTTATTATGGATGAACATTTTATATTGGCTGAGATGAAATGGGATGGATGAATATTTTGTTTATTTTTTCAATGTTTCAATGTTTTTGACTTTTTTGACGTGCTTTCAGGTTATTTTTGGAATTTTGCACTTTATGAGTTTGTTTTTGGTATTTTGAAAATATGTGAATGATTTTGAGTTTTCCACATGTTTGGACTGAGAGAACAGGACCTGAGGGACATACCTATGCCTTGAGGGCTCATCAAAGATGGCCTTGCCTACATGAATGTGCAAAGGCTTCATAGTTCGATTATTTGGACTTGGATTAACACATACTTGTGATGGCTAATGATATTTTTTAGGATTTTGATATTTAATGGATGTTTTGAGATTTTAATGATATTTGAATGTTTAAGGTTTTTGGTGGTTATTTGGATGTTTTTGAGGTTTTCAAACTTATTCAGATGTTTTGGTGGATTTTGATGTGTTATCTGGATGCTTTTGATATTTTTAGACGTTTTACCGACATAGGTGATACATGAATCCATGTGAACAACTAGGTGTAGGAAGATTCCCTTGATCATGTGTTTAGATTACTTCAAAATAGGCAAGAAAAGCTGACCTTAGGATTATGCGTGGATAGGGGTGGAGATGGATAGATGGAAGATGGATGTGTGGATGAATGGATGAAAATTTATTATCAATGGATGAAAGTAAAAAGAGTACTCGATAGATAGTAGATGGTGCTTATTTGCACGAGGCACCTGCTTTCTAGGTTTTTACCATGGTGCTTGCCCAAAGCACCACCGAAGTGGTTTTCACTAGAGGATGATTTTTCTCTTTACTATTTTTATCCTTTTTTGGATTTTTATATTTTTCTATTTTTTGGATTTTTGGAATAATATATCCTTCATTGGCTAGGCATAGAACTACTTGAGATGACTGTTGTTGATAGGTTCCTGCAAAGGATCCCCTTCAGGTGTGGCTAACTAATATGCTCCTAATCCATAACTTGCGGTGATGAAAAAAGGTCCCAACCTATTAGGCTCAAACTTCTCTTTATTGTCTTGATCTAATTGATTTTTTGATTCTCTTTAAGGATAAGATATCCTACTTGGAAATGTCAACCTTTGACCTTTTTTTGTAGCTTTTATGCAGTTGATTCTGATAGGCTTGCAAGTGATTTAGCGCTTCTAGGTTACGCTCATCTAGAATCTCAAGTTCATTAAACTTGGAAGTCTTGTATTATTGATCATCTATTAAGTTTTGCAGTGAAACTATCAACGATGGGAGCTCAACCTCAATAGGTAGTAAGCTTCAGTTTCATATACCAAGGAATAGGGAGTAACACTCGTGGGTGTTCTAATACTAGTTCGATAATGCCCATAAGGCAGGATTTAATTGTAAGTTCCAATCCCGACTAGCATCATTAACAATATTCTTCAAGATCTTGATGATGGTATTTTTATATGCTTATGCTTGACCATTTCATTGAGGATAGTAATGTGTAGAGAAATGATGTTGGATATGGAATTGGCTACAAAGGTCTCAAACATCTTGGTTTTTAAAAGGCGTTCCATTATTTTTGATAATGTCTTGGGGAACATCATAGTGGAAAATTAGGTAGTTCAAGATGAATTTGGATATATGTTTTCCTATGATATAGGTCATTAGAATGGCTTTTATCCACTTCATAAAATACTCGATGGCGATAATTATGAATTTGTGGCCATTGGATGAGGTAGGTGTTATTTTTCCAATGAGATCAAGCCCCCACTATGAGAAAGGTTAGGGTGTAGTGATAGGCCGAAGCTCTTGAGCTAGAGCATGAATGAGGTCCCCATGTTGCTGGCATTGTAAGCACTTCTTCAAAAACTGATTACCTCTTGCTCTATGGTAGGACAATAGTAACCCGTTCTAAGCAACTTCTTAGCCAAGGTAATGTCATTCAAAGATGATCTACAAATGCCTTTGTGTATCTGTTTTAAGGCGGTTGAAGCTTCTTATTGGTTAAGGTATCTTAATAATGTTATATCCAGGCTTCTTTGATAAAGGATATCACCAATGATGAAAAAGCATGAGGATCGACGGATAAATGTTATGTGAAGGTTGTTAGTGAGATCAGATGGAAGAATACCATCGTGAAGGTAAAGGTAAATTTCATGATACCAAGGGGAACTAGGACCAACAATTTCACACACAAATTATAATTCAAGGATGTCAAAAGCCGGTATGAGAAGCTGCTCCACGAAGAACTCACACTTCAGGCTATTATGGGGCATTTCCAATAAAGATCCAATGGTTGTCATGGCATCCATAACTCTGTTGTTGATTCTCATAATCTACTCAAAAGTGATGTCTATGAAATACTCTTTAAAGTTATCCACCATTCTTTTGTAAGGTATTAAATTATCATCCTTTGTTTGGTAATCATCATTGACTTGTCTAACCACTAGCTGGGAATCATCGTAGACTTGGAGTTCTGGGATCTACCATTGAATTGTCATTCTTAGCCCTATGATGAGAGCCTCATATTCTACTATGTTATTCATAAATAGAAAAGCTAGTGTATATGATTTCGAAATACAATCGCCCTAAGGGGTGATGAATAAGATTCTGGCCCTAGATTTGTGCTGCATATGGGAACAATCAAAGTATATCTTCCATTGGTTTGTTGAATTAAGTGTGAATATCACTTTTTCTAGAAATTCAAATACCAACGGGTTTTCAGCATATATTGGAGCTTCAACTGGTTGATCTGCTATGACATTTCCTTTGATAGCCTTTTGATCCAAATACTCTATATCAAACTCGCTTAGGATCATTACTCGTTTAGCCATACGACCTGTGAGAGTTACCTTTAATAATAGATAGTTCAATGGATCAATCTTGGAGATAAGCTTGATTTGGTGACTTAGCATATAATGTCATAGCTTTTGTGAAGAAAAAACTACCACTAGACAAGCTCTTTCAATGGGATTGTATTTAAGCTCATATCGTACTAAGGTCATCTTGATATAATATATTGCTCTTTCCTTTCCTAATTCATTATGTTGTGCTAGGAGACCTCCCAATGCTATTGATGTCACTGAGATATATAGTATCAAGGGTTTATCTATAACTAGTGGAATCAAGATCAGTGGTGATGCAAGATAGTCCTTCAACTGTTGGAAAGCCTATTGGAAATGATGATCCCATTTGAAATCAACACCTTTGTGAAGAAGGCGTGTAAAGGGATGGGATTTGTCAACCAATTGTGTAATGAATCTTCTAATATATTAAAGTTTCCCTTCTAGACTGTGAAGTTATTTGAGTGTTTAGGTTGTTGCATATCAATGTTGGCTTTGACTTTGGCTAGGTCCACTTCAATTCCCCTTTATGATACAATGTATCCCAAAATTTTTCCTGAAGTGACTCCACACACATTTCTTCAAATTCAATCTTACTTGATATTTCCTGAACCTTACAAAGATTTGAGCTAAGACTTCCAGATGTAATTTCTTTGTGATTGATTTTGAAAGTATGGCATCTATGTAATCTTCCAAGATCTTGTGAAACATGTTGTGGAAGATAACTTTCATCACTCTTTGGTATGAAGCTTTGATGTTTTTAAGACCAAATGGCATGAAATTCCAATAGTAGATTCCCCATGGACATGTGAATACAGTTTTATGTTGGTATTCATTGGCTATAATTATTTGATTGTATCTTGAAAACCAATCCATGAGAGATAACATCTCGTGTCCATCTGTTAGATCCAAGATAGTCTCTATGTTTGGAACTGGAAAGTCATCTTTAAGACATGCTTTATTCAAGTTTTTGAAGTTTCTGCATATCCAGATGCCTCCAGTGGGTTTTGATACTGGTACCAATTTTGCAACCTACTCTAGATAATCAATAGGTAGATTATGAATCCCACATCGAGAAGCTTCTACAATTCAACCTTGAGCAAGAGTGTTATTTGCGAATACATTTTCCTTAGCTTTTGTTTCATTGGTTTTGCATTTGGATGTACTATTAAGTGATGTACCACTAATGAAGTATCCAATCCTGACATGTTTGCATAGGACCAAGCAAAGTTTACTTTCCTTTATTGTCATAAATCTTCCAGATTATGTTATTCTTCATCATCAAGCGATGTAGCATAGAATGTCACTTGAGGTTGTTTGGTGGTCCCAATATTCACGAGTTGCGTATCTTTCACAAGAACTATTGATTTTTTATTGATCCATCATGACTTTAGGGAGATTGAATCCTTCATCCTTAGGTATCTCAAGGAGGTTTTCACCTTTGGATGTTTCCTTCATTTTTACTTTTTCCTGATCTGAAAGCACCACATTATGGTTTTCACTTGGGGATCTTGTTTTGATTTTTAGATTCATCATTTTGTGATTCAAGGATTCAATCATGTCCCTAAAGTACGCTTGGGTATCAAGTTAAATTTCAAAACCCGCTTTGTGATCTCCAAAAGGAATATCATCTCTGAGGGCCCCATGAATTTTGTGATAGCCTCATCATTTTCAAATGAATCAAGAATTGGTGCTTGTTGTTGGTCCCAATCTATGACCTAAGGATAGATAAGTTCAAATTCATTGTCTATCATTGGTAGGTTAGACCAAGAATAAGTTTTAACCTCCTCATTTAAGATATCCTCAATGAGAGGGATCACATTTTTGTTTGATTCATACCCAGGACCTTTAATCTTTGCTCACTCCCCTAGGATGACGGGTTCACACATACCTTGTTGCTTTAAGCCAAGCCCATTGGTACCTGTGTAGCCCATAATTTTGATCAATAGATAACCTTTTCTATTTGTTTCCACTAGAAGAGGAGGTTCCTCTCGTTCCTCTTTTTCCTCTTGATATACCCATATAGAAAGATCCCCTTCGTCTATGACGTTTGCATTCAATTCTCCCCATCTTGTGAAGATAACTCATTTAAATTTGAGGATTTTAGTCACTTTCTCAATATGGTGGGGTTTACCATATGATTTGGGATAAAGTGGTAGTTTTACCACATAAAATGTTTCTTTGAGGTTGTAGTCACCACAATTGTTATCTTATATCTACACTTTGATCTTAGGGATTGTTTGTTGCATCTTTGATGTAGAAGCAAATATTGTTGGATCAACATAAGAGGATGAAAGTAGAACTGCATTGTTATTTGGACCTTATAGCAATCTATGATATTTCTCTTCCATAATTTTATAATAATAAAAAGGTTCAAGGTCACCATGGATAGTAACATCTTTCTCGTTATATGGAAATTTTATGCACTGATGATAGGAAGATGCTATGACCTATATGGTATGGATCCATGGGCGGCCCAAAAGGATGTTATATGGAAAGTCAAGGTTTAAGACTTGGAATTTCGTCTTTGCAATTGTTGGATCCACTTGTATAGGTAGCTTTATTGTTCAGGCTCTTAATATCATTCATTATCATCATAGGCCCTAATGGTGATACCTTTTGGTCTTTCGATTGCTTCATCGGAGTAACCCAAGTGTTTGACTAGCTGAAGGGTACAAATGTTCAAGCCAATGATTGGGATGGAAGATCTTTCTCAATGAATACCAGATGGTATGTGGATGTAATGTGCCCTACCGTATATTGGAACCGATTAGTGTCTTGACATTAGGTACAAATGAAGACAAAGATCTTTATGCAAAATTTCTTTATGTGCGGGTGAAATTCTCAAGAGCTCTAAAATGGAGATTTGGGTTGGTGTCTTCTTGAGATGTTTGATTAAGCTATAATCTGTAGGATTGGATTTTGATGGACCTCTTGTTGTTGTAGGGGCTCCTTGAATGGTAACTTTCCCTCTTTGTGTGGTGACTCCACACTCAGGATTTGGTCCCTAGATAGTGACAATGGATATATGATTGTCATCACATTGTACATTTCCCACAACATTGTCATAGTTGAGATTAACATTATTGTAGGTTTTAGCTTTTCCCACATCATTTCCTTTGCCATGGTTTGGTATAGGATTGTTGTATATTCCCAAGTCATTGTTTCCTAAGTTACCAAGTCATTGGTCGATGTTCACTTCACCATGATTGATTATGTCTTGAATAATGTTTTTGGGTTTCATATAGTTTGAAGTCTTATGACCTTTGGTGCGATGATATTCATAGTAGTCATTCTCATTGTAACATGAAAGTTTAAATTGTGGCTGTTCATACTATCTAAATTTAGGAATTTTTATTAAGTTAGTTTGAATTAACTTATGCAAGATCATTTCAATAGGTTCTCCCAATGGAGTGTATTTGTACCTTGGTAGATAATTGTTTTGCCTTGGTGGTGATGGTGCCCTTGGTGGATTAGTTTTTTGGATATTCAGTTGATTTTCTTATTGTGTGTTTGATTGAGATAGAGTTTTTTATTACAAATTTTGTGTCTACCACACTATTGTTAGTTACATTCATATTTTTGGCCCAAATATGAGGTTTTTCACTTGAACTAGATGGTTGGTGATTGTCCTTATAGATTTGCACTGCTCCTTTAGCGATGAGTGCTCTCTCAATGTTAAGCCCTTTAGAGATGAGTTCTTCAAAGGTTGTTACACATTGCATTCATAATTGGAAGGCAAGATCTATGTTTAGATTACCTACAATGATCTCTACTTGTTGTTTTTCAGGTATTGACCATTTACACTTGCTTGCCTTGTATCTCCATCTTTGTAGGAAAGAGGAAAACACTTCTCCTTTGTTTTGTTTTAGAGTGTATAGTTCCTCTAAGATTATTTCAATATCAATGTTTTAGGAGAAATGAGCTACAAATTGATCTATAATCTCTTGAAATGTTTTAATTCTGGGTGATAGATGTGAGAACCACTCAATAGCTTGCCTACCCAAACTACAGGGAAAGAGGAACAATAGATATGAATTGTTATATGATACCTCTGGATGCAAGATACATAGAATTCTCTTATGTTCTCTTCAGGGTTACCACATCCTTTGTATTTATCAAACTTTGATTTATCAAATTTTGGGGGAAAGGGTAACATTGTGATGCTATGTCGAATGGGTATGGACACAAGCCTTGAACAGTGTATGATTTTTCATCTTTCCCAATTGTATGTCCTTAATCTTTTGTGTCAATGTTTGAATTTTTGAGGATATTTTGTAGGTGGAATGTTTGGTAGTGGATTGTAAGTATTGTATATATTTGGATCTTAATATGTGGATGGGTTTGTGTTGTATGGATTATATGGAGGTTGAGGTTGTGGATTCATTTGATATTGGAAATTATTTTAAGGTAAGGGACCTGTTTGATGTGTTGGATTGGGTTGGGGTGGAGGAGGTGCTTTGTAAAGTCCATATTAGCATTGGGGTATGATGTTTTGTTGAGGTTTTTGTTGCATGACTTGTTTTTGTTATTGTTGTGCAAGCAACTATTGTTGAAAGTGTAATTGTTGTTGAGCTTGCAATTGTTGTTGAGCTTAGAGTTTTTGTTGTGCTTGAAGTTGTTGTTGATATGCCATTTTTTTTTGGTGTGACAGGATATGATTCATTTGAGGATTAATGTATTGGTGATGTTGTTGTTGTGGTGTGGGTATGTATTGATGTTGTGGGTGAATATTTTGTGGGATGATATTTTGTTGAGGGGGTTGTTGATATTGATGTTGAGTTTGAGGTTGATATTGAGGTGGTTGTTGAGCTAGTTGTTGAGGTTGATATTGAGGTTTATATTGAGGTTGATATTGAGGTGGTTGTTGAAGTGGTTGTTGAGGGGGTTGTTGATGAACATGTATGTTTTGTGAGGGCGGTGTGGTAAAAGGATTGCTCCCATAGCTCATCAAATTTGAATTTGGTATGTTCAATTTTGGTTTGTTGGCGTATGTGGGTGGATTTTTGTATTTTGTGAGCCTAGGTTGTTGGAGACCCTAGACCTTGAGCGTTATATAGCAAATTGTTATATTGATTTGAAAAATTTGTTTGATTCCCTCCTTGTAAAGTGACTGTGGGTTTACTTGGTATATTTTTTGAAGGAGGATTTGGTATTTATTCAATGATATGATGCACCAAGGGTTGAATTTATTGTGGACGGTTCCTTGCTCCAAATTTTGAAAAGGTTGTTTGATCCCTAAGTTGATTAACATCAAAGTTTGAGGGAATTTTTGCACCACTTTGTGCGAGTTTTAATATTATTGATTTGGATCATCATGTAACATGGCATCTAATGCTTAAATGAGAGATGGATCTTGGTGCATATCTAATAGCTCTTCATGAGTAAATTCACTAGGCTTTTTAGTGATGTCTTCTATGTGGATTGTTTCTGTTGGTGTGAATAAGTCTTGTACCTAGTTTATTCCTTTACTAGGGACTTAGGGGACTTAATTCAGATGTTAAGTTTACTTAGGATATTAGTTGTATCTTCTAGAAGTCTTAGTTGTTTTATCTAGACTTTACACTTTCCTAGGTAGTTATGAGTTAGTTGTCTCATGTGATAGGATTAAGACACTTGTCATGATCTTGTCTTATCCTATCTCTCATCCTTGCCTTTATAAGCAAGGCATCTCTACCATAGTTTGTATTGTAATGTATAGTATTGCATTGGTCATATTGTATCATATTGCAATCCTTGTTTGGTGGAATAACATATTCCATTGTTGCTTCTCTCTATCTCTTATGGAGGTTATTTGGTGTTGCAGATTGAAGATCTTGGGTTGATCACTTCAACAGTTTCAACTACAAGTGGGTTGGGTTGCATTTTTGTTGAAAAGGAATTTAATATCCTTTAGGATTGGTGTTAGTCATTCCATACAGTTGATCACTAGCAGTTGTGGTACTGGGAGGAGTCATGCCACTAGGATTCTTCATTAGCTTTTGAGATCTAGTTGTGACCATAAAACTTGTAGTTGTCCTGGGAGATATGGATTTTGAAAGTGTATGAAGATATTTTTGTTGGGATATGTGAGTTGCCTCAAATCGAGCTAGTAAAGACACCTTAAGCTTTTTTGGACCAATTATGAATGTTGTTTGGATGAATGGATGGAGTGAAACCTTGAATTTTTGGACAAAGTTTATTTTGGATAAAATATCTTGTTTAAGATGTGTTTAAGGATTATGCTTGTACTAGAAAAATGAGTCCAAGCTAAGGAGGATGATAATGAGATTCATAAACTTTGGGAGTATAATAATGACTCCAAAGCAAGTTAACTCACAATGATTTGACACTAATTCAACTAAGCACTTTAAAGAAGACAATTTTTCAAGTAAAAAGCTAAACTAGGAGATGATGGTAGAGATTTGAACCAAAAGTGAGCTATGTCAATTTCTAGGTTGTTTGTTTTGAATGGATTAATTCACTATTTATAATAGGGTTGAACTGATCCAATAATGACTAAAGATGTTTAGACTAGTTCAAAGTCAAGTAGTGACGTGAGATGGAGATGAAAATATGGAGTTTTGCTACTATTTTAAATGACTTGGACTACTACAGGTTTATTCTACATGAATCTCATGTTTTACAATGTTTGTCGGTCTAAATTAAGGATCTAGAAAAAATCTAGGGTTTTATGATTTTTGTTGACAATCAAAGGCATCGAAATACATTCAAAGGCATCAAAATACTTGCAAAGGTGTTAAGATACAATAGAAGCGTAACATTATTGAATCAAAGGTGTCAAGATGTAGAATTCAAGTTTTACTCTAAAAAAAACACTGAGATGTGCAAAGGAATCGAGATGCAAACAAAGGCATTATTTTGATATAAATAGAATCGTAGATTTGCATACAAAGGTGTTGCACTGCAACACTGTCAAAAGCGGCACTTTTGCTCAAAGGTTGAATTTTCGCAAGTTTGGCCTAGGGTTTTAAATTTTTTTGAAGTCTGTTTTGTGTTTAATTGATCTGGAAAGTGATAGAAAACAACAAACAACATGTAGGACTAACTTAGTTGGATGTTTGGAAGATTTTTGTGTGTCTTCTTCAACAATACCATGCTAATTGCTATCATGGATATATTTACAATAAAGACACACCATGGATACACATCCTAATTTAGTGTTAGATTGGGATTATAAGCTTAGAGTAGGCTTGCTCATAGAATATTGTCTAATGAATGGGTGACTAGAGTATACCAAGGTCATTTACCACCTTGACACATCTCACCTTGAAAGGAAAAGATCCTAAGAAGGAATATTTATTGCCTCAACAAAGGTTAGTACATAGTGAGTAACTTCACACATTGATACTTGTAGGTTGCACCACTTTAAGTTGATGGTTTATAAATGGATCTTAGGCTTCTAGATTTTTACAAGTTTGTAGTAGGGGTCTGTTGGAAATAGAGAGCTCATATGTTATGCTCGAGTTGAGAGGGGTCTCCTCTCTACTCACCACCTCCTTGTCTTGGCAGACTAAGGGTCATGGGGCTTGGCTTGAAGGATGCTAGCTACTCCTTGGGGTACACATTTTGTTCTCCCCCCTTGATATAACTTGTCAAGAAACGTTATTGAGATCAGAACTTAGGGTGATGGGCCCCCCAAGCAAGTCTCCTACTCTGAAATAAATGGAAATAATGTTGATTTTGGTCCCCAAGATCATTCTTAGGAGTCAAAAGGGGAGAGCATATGTACCACTATACCTCAAGGTATAAAAAAAATCACAAATGAATGGTGTTTCTAATTTACAAGATCACACTAGGCATAAGGAAACAACATACACATACATCCACTTACCAAATATGCCATAGAATTCTTTTTAAGTGCACCAAGGATTACAATATGTGGTTCAATTTTAAAAATACCAAGCCAAATGTGCAAGTTTTTGGTAAATTTTTAATCCCAAATTGAAATGTGAAAGTTGTTGGTTCAATTTTAAACACCAAATCAAATATGAAAGTTTTGTTGTTCTTTTTAAATGCACCAAGGGAAAATGAAATTTGTATTGTTTATTTTATTTTTACCAATTGAAGTGTGAGATTAATTTTAAGTGCACCAAGGGAAATGAATCCCAGTTTAAGTCAAAACTTATAGCAAATGTTAGTAGATTTTGCATCCTTTTCCATCAAATGCCACATGTTGCAAACTATTAGGTAAAATCAGGAAAAATAGAGGATTGTTAAAGTTTAGTCAAGATAAAGAATACAAAATTGGATTGCAAACCTTAACAAACAAAAGCACTATTCACTTGACAAAGGTATTGAAGTTTGGATAAATGCATTGCAATATCAGTCTATAAAGGCACCAACCTTTTGCAAAGGTGTTGGACTATCTTGACAAAAGATAGACAACAAGTTAAAATAAAGGCACAGATTTCTGACAAAGGCATTAGGTTGTTGACTGGCAGATGCACCAAAGTTTTGCAAAGGTGTCGCCCTTTGACAAAGGTATTGCATTGTATCCTACAAACAAATAGAACGTAAGAAATTAGATGCATCGGGATTTGACAAAGGCTCCAAAATTTGAGTTGTAGATGCATTGAGATTTTTGACAAAGGTGTCGCAATGTTGAAACAAAAGTGTTGCATTGTCTCTATAACCTGCAAGGCCGAAAAAACTCTATAAAAATGATTAAAACAAGGATGTGGGTCCCACCGAGCATGCCAAAATGTTGTAGGGGAAGTAAGTTAGCATGAATGAATCAATTAGAGTCTAAAACACTAAGAATTCAAATAATTGTGGTCATACAAACCCATACTCAATGAAATTAATTTATAAAGCAATTCAAATTGATTAACCTAAAGAAATTGAACATAATTCAAAGCAAATAACCAAGCTAAATGTGCAAACCTTCAATCCCATTGTGGATTGATGCATAGTTGTGATGTGGATTGCTCAATTGAATGCATAATCCATGTTGTAAAAGCTTGATATGAGAGGATGTGATTCATGAAATAGGTTCTAAAATGCTCAAGAAATAACTCAAGAATTATAGAGAGTAAGGATGCTATGAAGATTGTGAATGAAATTCATGTTGATGAAGGCTTGTTTTATAGATTTTGGAAATTCTGATCAATAGTCAAGACTTGATCTAAGGATCAATGGATGAGAGGAAATCAAGGAGGTGAGTGTGGATCATGAAGGATCAATTGTTGAGGATTCATGAGCGCTCAAAATATTCCTTGTTTCGTGGAAATAGGTTGGAGATATTTTGAATTAGAGGGAAGAATTTGAATTTGAAAGGGGGATATTCTCTAGGAATATTCTATGTGCAAGTTAGGGGGTTGGAGAAAAAATAGCCAATTAAACAATTATTAAAATCATTTAATTGTGAAGATTATGGGAATTAAAAAATATAATTATATAATTAGAAATTATTTAATCAAGATGGATTATTAGTATGAAAATGATGAATTAATCAAATAACTTAAATTATTCAATTAATAGGGGAATAAAGTGATTTTAACTAAATAATTGGAAATTATTTAATTAAATGGAAGAATTAGGGTGAAAATAAGGGAAAATGATGTTAATACATGAAATAAAGATGTGTGATATATGCTTAGGACAATTGTAGGTGTCTACAGTTTCAACAACTTTGGTCTCCATTAGGGCCTTTAATGAGAAGTGTAGTAGCATATCTCCTCATGATGATGGTAGCTACATTTCGATTGATGGGGCAAATGACATGATATTCAAGCATCAAGAGTCAATCATTATTGAGTCTCTGCCTACCTACAATGTGGTTCTTGATGGGAATTTTGATATTATGGGTTTGAATGGGCTTGAGAAGGACTCTCAATGACTAGCCAAGGTGATTAAAAATCTATCTATTAGGAAGGGTGTTGATGCAACAAATGCTTCATTCTTGGATGTTGTAAAATCTAGGGTTTAATCTTCCTTGAATCTACCCCTTAATCCTAAGGAGCACAAAGAAAAAAATCAAAAAGATTGTTCATTGTTTAGGAAAACCAATCAAATTAAACTTTGATGTCACTATAAAGAAAGAGTTGCTAAAAAATGAAGAATGTTTCACCGATAATAGACTTATTAGAAGGTCTAACCTCTTTTTTCCAAACCTTCTGGATTTGCAAAAATGGGTATCTGAATCCTGGATGTCTCTAATGTAAGAGAAAAGAGAAATTTATTTGTATGCTATAGTATTTTTTATTGTGGTTTTTGATAACAAGAAGGATAGAAACATAATTTGA
This sequence comes from Sequoia sempervirens, assembly GCA_007258455.2. Lineage (NCBI taxonomy): Eukaryota > Viridiplantae > Streptophyta > Pinopsida > Cupressales > Cupressaceae > Sequoia > Sequoia sempervirens. The sequence goes on along the minus strand of VDFB02000003.1, from coordinate 312,614,765 downwards.
AACTATTTATGATCATGGGGAAAATGCCATCCACATTTTATTCCTTCTAATGAATCATTTTTTGTCATTCCAATATGGATATGCCTTTTGAATCTTCCCGTAACTAGTAGTTTGAATCTTGTTTTGTAGCAATTGGTAACTCTATTGGTAACTTTGTGACTAGAAATAGAAACTTAACATATTTTATTCACACAACTTTTTCTTAGATTCCAGTGGCAGTAGACACTTCCAAAGATCTTCCAACAAATAATTTTGAATGCAGATGTTCAACAACATGGGGAAACCCCTTGGATATGAAGGTTTATACTTTTAATGTAGGAGATATTAAAAAACCAAGCATATTGTAATTGATTGTCCAAACATTAAAATTCAGTTAAAGAGGGAGGCCTTGTGGTGGAGAGATGCTTCTCCCCAACATTACAATGTTGCTAGTCTTACCAAAAGGAAGGAACCCTCCCCAAAAGTTGTCTTTGGGAATAAGAATAATCTACAAGAAGTCAAGCTTTCCTTAGATTTTAAGTTGGTTCAAAAGCCTCTTTTGCATGTTGATTCAAGATCCTTGGACAATCCAAAAGTTGGTGATGACTCAACTCATGCGACCTTTCAAAACGCTACCATGGGTCCAAAGGCTAAAAAATTTCTAAACCCTCAATGATTGACAAGGGGCCCCAAATCTCCAAAGATGTGAGTACCTCAACTTTGATTTTATATCAAACCTACCATCTCTCTAAGGATTTAAAGGAATGTGGTGGAGGATATGAATGACATGTAGTGCAAAAAATGAAAAAGAACATATAAAAATACATGGAAGCTTGTAACTAAATGCAATTACGTTCTCACTCCAAACCAGATGTTAAAACCATAACATTATTTAAGCAATTCTAGTAGTTAATTTTTGTTCAGTAAGATCTCTTTGTTTAACAAGATCCATAATTTTATTACAATGTACCACTATGTTGGGTGTATCTTTGTGCTTTTACCAAGATTTTGTTAATTACCTTGTCATTTGTGGGCTCTAGAATCAATTATGAACCTTAACTTTCAAACTATGTAATACTTCTTTTGTTAATCAAAATGGGAGCAACCCCAAGTTTGTGATTTACCAACATATTATATATATATATATATATATATATATATAATTTTATATTTTTTTACATTAAAAATATTCAAAAATATAATTAAGCTTATATATATTATATAATTAAGGCTATATATTTTATGTAATTTTAAGGTTAGAGTTAGGGGTAGGGTTAGGGTTAGCATATATATCTTTACAAAACTATATGATAAGTGTAATCTTTTATCAATCGTCCTAATAATGGATTGGAAACAAAGTCTTTGCCGAATTTTCTTTGTACAAATATAAAATTTGATAAATTCCATAAAAAAACAACAAATCATTTGAAATCACCTTGGAATTTTTATGTTAGGACCTTGACTTTGATTAGGAATTATTTTGTTTCTACTAGATTTTTTTTGGTATTATGTTATTATTTTGATGTAAGCATTGTTTTATATTATTTATCTATTAAATTATAAAATAGATAAGAGATATTTTGTTTTAATTAAAACTATTTAGTTTAAGGAAATAATTTTGGATTCATTTATCTCTCATGTAATAAATAAAAAATAATTAGAATTAGAAATTCTAATTAAGGTTTAGGCTAAAATTAAAGTTAGAATTAGAATTAGAATTAATTCTTTTAAATAATTACTAATTTATCCAACCAAAATATTGTGAGATTGAAATAACAAATTACAATGTAGTAGAATTTAAGATAATAAGTTCTCTGAGAAAGTACTTAAATAAAATAAATATATAAAAAATTTAATAAAAAAAGTCAAAATTTTATAAGTGGAGCATGGAATTGAGAAATATCTTGTAAGTGTGCATTTGAACATCCTATTTGCATGAAAAGTGATATGCAACAACTAAAGATCCATTTAATTAAAATCCTAATTTCAATTTCATACATATCTTATATATAAAGGTGTATAAATAAATATCTATTAGATATAAAGATATACAAAGATATAAATTAGATATTTAAAATAAATTAATTGAGATATTTATTTATATATTTTTGCATCTTATATCTATAAGTATAAATAATTATAAAGATATCTTTATATCTTATATAAATAAAGATATCTTATATATATAAAGATATATAATGATATCTTTATATAATTTTTTTTTATGAATAGCATCACTATCTATTAATTAGAAATAAATATTATACATAATCACAAAAAAATTTGGGTGGTAAGAAGGCACACCTCAAAGAGTCACATGGGTACCGGCCAAAAATCATAGAGCACTAAATATATTAAATGGTTGCTAAGCAAGGATAGTAGTGTTGGCAAAGGGAGGAGGGTCCCTATCATCCAACCTACCCCATACATCAACAAGGTCCAGAGTGACATTAGGAGGGGGCGAACCATCATCATCTTTCTCTTTATCTTCTTACCGAGTGGGGGAAATTACTAGATCTAGTTGTGGAAACCATTTTGAAGAATCAATCAACTAACCAGATGCTTTGCTAGAGGGCCAATCAGAAGCACCACCACCTCCTCCAGAAGCTCCCCTAGAAGGCCACCCCAAGTTAGCCCAGGGAGTAGGGTAGGGTGAACATCTATGAAGATGCAATCCGTTGTGATATGGGGCCTAGGAATGGGGACGTGTCATGTGAGAGCCTTTGGCAAAGCCACTCCTACCCTGACGGTGGCCATGAGGAGGCATGTGGCCCCAAGAGGAAGTGGGAGAAGGAAGCGCATGAGAAACCATGTAGGGGAATTCCACCAATGATCCAGGAGCTCCTGAATGTGAGCCACCTCAAGCATAACTTTATTAGCTTGCACTTGAACCTGCAATAACACATTAGAACATATAGTGGCTTTAGAAAAAATGATACATATTTATCAATCTAGCTATGAGCAAAAATAATTGAGTTTCTATCTTTCCAATTTCTAAAGAGGATTTCCACCATGAAATTGTGCTAAATCTAGGTATATTTATGGAGAAGGCGAGGCCAATTGCCCAACAAAACCATATTCTAGGAGAAATTCTCAAGCCAAAAGGGTCAAAATAAATCATTAATCCAATTCCACAACTGTTGAGCTCTGGAGCAGAACCAAAAGAGGTGCTTGAAAGAATCAGGTTGCCCATAATAAGGGAAACAAGGGTTAGGAACCCCCATGTGAGTAAGTCGAGTCCTACCGGTAAGCCTTGGAAAAGAATACACCAAGAAAAGTGGGAAAGCTTGGGCTCAACAATAGCAACCCACACAGTAGCAACTCTACAGTGCCAAATTGACATTGGGGATTGAAGATGCCACCTCTGATTCAAACTGTTAACCATTGAGAGATGAGGAGAAAGCCAATAGTAACCAAATTTGGCCTTGTAATTCCTGAAAGGGGTATTTGGAACCCACTTCCAATCTTTTCACTAAGGCTTGATGGAATGGATACCAACTTTGTGAAGCATGTCAACTGGAGTGGCATTCATTACTCCTTGAAAAGTTTCCCACTCATGACATTGTAAGCCAAAATTGGCTTTGAGATCTCCCCACAACATGAGGCTCATTGTGGGTCTAGAAAACAAGTCACGAGGAGTCTAAAGACCCTTCTTGTGAAATCTGGGATCCTTAAGCTAGGGAAACTTGGCAAGAGGACATCCCAGAGTGGAGAACAAAGGGGACCACCATATATTTTGCTAATGAAAGATAATCTATCTCTAAAACCAGTACCATTCCAATTGATCCAGGGCTTGAAAGCTTCTTATACATGCCAAATGCTTTTGGAAACAAAAGTTCCTTCAATATGAACATGCTCCTTCATAATGAGAAGGGTATGAAGGCCAATCCCTTTCCAAGTCGGTCTGTGAACTAGATATATCATGAAAAATACAACGTTTTAGAAGAATCTTCCAGGCCTCATTTCTAGTGAGGGAACATATGATCCACTTGGCACAAAAAGTATTCCCTTACCTTTGAGTGGAAAAAAGGCCAAGCCCACCAGAATCTCTAAGGAGGCAACTAAATTCCCAGGCAACTTAGTGAAACCCTTTGTGAGTCTCAAAAGAAGCCCAAAGGAAGTCCCTGAGAAAATTTTCAAGCTTCACATAGGAGGCCTTGGAAGGGGACCAATGTATGTAGTAGTAAACATGAGTTGCTACGATAATTTTAGAGCACACCTAAAACTTTCCAACTAGAGAGAGCAACTTAGTGATCCAAAAAGCTAGCCTCTGCTCTATACGTGAGAGTATTGCTTACCATAAATTTAAAAATGAAGCTTGAAAAGCAAAGGGGATGTCGAGGAACCTAAAGATCTCCCCATGAGAAATCCACTTCCAACCATGCTATTGTATCCACAAAGGACTAGGAAAAATGGATTGATGATAGCACTGAGTTTTGTTCCATTGAATAACAGAACTAGAGGCCATGCAAAAGGTCTCAAGATACCTGAGGGTAGCTTTGAAATTATCCTCTTCCTCTAATAGAGTGAGGAAAGAGTCATTGGAAAAATGGGCATTGATGAGCTGGTCCAATGAGTTAGGCAAATTGATCCCCTAGACAAGCCCCCGCAGGAGATGAAGTGGGCTAGGAGATACCGAAAACCTTCAGCAACAAGGACATACAAAGGAGCTAGAGGAAAAGCTTGGCGAATGGAACAGACAACCCAAAGGATTGGGACTAGTGGCCATTAATGGTGATGCAGGTAGAGGCATCAATAAAAATAATCCTCATGGATTGAATAAAATAAGGACCAAAGCCCAAAGCAGAAAGCATAGCAAGAATAAAAGGTCATTCAATGTTATCATAAGCTTTAGCAAAATCAATCTTCAAGAAAATAGCTTTATGATGTGAGTGCCTAGCCCACTCCATACCCTCCCAAACAACAATGATGTTGTCCAAAATGAATCTGGATTTAATAAATCCAATCTACTATGGGCTAACAATTTGAGGGAGAAGGTGGCAGATATTCAAGGCAAGGGCTTTAGCAATGATTTTGTAAGAGACATTGAGGATCATGATGGGCCACCAGTTGTAAATATCTTCAAGTTCATCAGACTTAGGTATGAATTTAATGTTTCCTTTTTTAATAAGTTGGCCAAGGGATTTAGAATGAAAGACTTCAAAGTAAACTTTATGAAGGTCTTCTCCCACACAGTCCCAAAGGGATTTGTAAAATTCACAAGGGAAGCCATCAATTCTCAGAGCTTTGTCATCAGCCATAGTGCTCACAACCTCCTTGAGATCTTCAATGGTGAACAATTTCTCATAGTAATCCTTTTGAGCAGAAGAGAGTCTATTAGGCACAATTTTGAGGCATTCCTCAAGAGCATTGGCACGCTCCGAAGTGTAGTCTTGGGCAGTGAAATTTTTTTCATTATGCCTAACAAAAGCTTGGAGAATATCAGGAAAATCTATGAGCAAATGATTGCCTTCTTTAATTTGTTTTATGTCATGTGAATTGTGCCTGGCACAAAGAGCAAGAAAAAACTCCTTTAAGGCATGATCCCCAATTTTAAGCTAGTGAAGTTTGGATTTGATCTGAGCACCTATCGTAGCATAACAATTGGAAACTTACTTTTGATGTCTCAGCTCCGCTACTCTAGATTGCAAGGCTAGGAAAAGGGGATAGCTACCAAGGCCTCAGTGGCCCTTTAGAGATCTAAAGTGGTGGCCTCATAAGATCACCTGTGGAAAATGGCCAGTTGGTGCCCATAAATGTGAAGAAACCTTGTAGTGTGGGTAATGACATCATTCCACCACTTAATCCAACCCATTGAATGGGTGGGTCTACATTCAAGATTCTAAATAGTTTTGATGTGGGCCAATGTGGGCTAGTGACTTAGCAAAAAAATATTTTTAAAAAAATTGATACTTACTGGCATGAGTCAATCCCACTTGCCATTCAATGCATAAATGGATCGGAAAGTGATTTGATAAGGTCACATCTACTAATGGCATAACCAGAAGAGGGGAATAGATGGAAAATGAGAATAAATATTGAGATAAGATCACAACATGATCAAGATGCTTAAATATTCTGTCAGAATCAACTCGAAAGACCCAGCTCAAAAGTTACTCTAGGTGTGCCATAAAGAGTGAGAATGATGGCAACCAATATTGGGGTCAAAGAAACCCAATGTATTATGCATGTAAAACCATGATTCTCTCTTGCCATATGCCCATCGAAAAGGCAATGTACCCTCTTTTTCATATGCCACCTCAACCATATTAAAATCACCATAGAGGACCCAAGTGGCAACTAGCAGAGAATCAACAATCCAACACCAGAGAATAGATCTTTCAACAACATCATTAGAGGTATAAACATTAATAATCCCAAAGGAATGATTATCAATGTTCAGAAGAATCCAGACAAGCTAGTGCATGGGGTCAGACCCATGATCCATGACACAATCATACCAATGTGGAGACAAAAGGGTAACTGCCCCACCACATCCAACAACATGATCAGTGAAAAACATTTTACTTGTTACCCAAATAAATCGACAAGAAGAAGATAACAAAAAACTAGTGACTTTCACTTCTTAAAGGCACAAAACATCAATGCTAGCATGCTTTTGAAGAGCATCCCTAAAAAAATACTTCTTAGAGAGGTATTTTATACCTTGCACATTCTAGGAGAGAAAATTCATGTATGGGACTTGATCATATCATTAGATTCTAACTCTTCTAAAGAAGAAAAGAGATTTTGCAAATAGTCTAGTGGAATTGAACCCAACTGAAGTGGAGGAGAGGAAAACCTCCATTTTTCTGAAATAAATTTTCCTTCTTCAAGAGGCCTTGAAGGGCTACATGATCTCTTATGAGCTCCCGTAATGGGAGGAGAAGTAGTTAGTTGAGTTGTCATCACAAAATTTGGTTGAGGTGTTGTTGAGGGCCTTGGCTGAATTGGGATGGAATTAGCAGTGCTATGAGCTTCTTTCCTCTTCTTAGAAGAGTTTGAAATTTTATCCAAATGCTCAGGGACCTTGGAGTTCGTCCCTATGCCATTGGATTGTTCTTTTAACCTGTCACCATCATCCATTTATCTTCTGATTTGGATGTTGGGGCTTCTACTAAATGGTGCTTTTTAGATTCATGTGGTGGAGAATGAGTGCGAGGGGAAACAAGAGGGAAATATCTAATTTTGTGATCAATAGATTGGCACCAATAACAAGTATTTTGCATATTAAAGCAAAAGACCTCCTGGGTATGCTGGAAGTTGCCAGTTTGAATATCTATGGACTCTTTCAAATCTGGTGAAAGGTCCACTTCAACAAAAACTCAGCTTGAAAGAACTGATCAGGTTCAAAGCAAATAACTTTCCCTAGAGATGAAGCTATATGGTGCAAAAAATGCAAGCAAGGCAAGGGCAAGCTAGGAAACTCAATCGAAACTGGGACCCACAATTTCCTATCATCAAAGATAGAGAAATCTTGGGTCCAAGATTGGAAAACCAACAATGAGGACCAGACATACAAAGTATCATGGTTTAGGATTTCCTGAGCATGACTAACTTTCATGAAACAAAAAAGAAGAAAACGGTTGGTAAGATTTTGGACCATATCAAGGCGGACCCCATGAGGGACCCATCTTTTATGGACCTAGTCTTTTAGCACACTTTTAGGGGGATTCCTTCCAACAAAGTAACCTACAAGAGTATTTTTTGACATGTAATATCAAATTTTGGGATGGAAAGCATCACATCCTCAGGGGAATCAAAAGAATTACCTCGTGAAACACCTTCAAAAGAAATTTCTCGGGTCACTTGTTCAGAGGAGGAGCCATTGTGCAGAGTTGTCACATTGCCAACACAACAAGAATTGTTGGGTTGCAGTTAGTCGAAGGCATAATAAAACAACTAAAATCTACAGTAAATGTGACCGTACGAAGAGAGGAAAAATCATGTTCCTAAGGTGCAATATGATGGACACAAAGAGAGGCAAGAATGATCATAAAAATAAGAAACCCTAACAGAGCTCAATATAAATTTTAGAAAATCATTATATCTAAAGATATTTAAAATTTAAAGTTTTGTATTAACTTATTTAATTATATCTCCAAATTTTAAAATAAATTAGTTTTGTTATTTATTTATATTTTTATATATTCTTATATATAAAGACTTATTTATATCTTTATACTTCTTTATATCTTTTATATAAAGATATATAAATATAAATTAAAATTAAAATTAAAATTTTTTATTAGCTTATTTAATTTTATTAATAGATTTTTAAATTGAATTAGCTTAGAATTTTATATATCTTCTTTATTTATTTAATTATTTCCTTTTAATAATCTATTTATATGTAATTTATATATCTACATATTTCCCTACATCCTCTTTTCTTTTTCTCTTCATTTACTATGTTTTTTTTCTATTATTTATTATTATTTTTATTCTCTATCTTTTTTTTATCTTGTTCATTTTCTTTCTCTTTTTTCTAACCTTACCTAGCCACACCTCATTTTAACCTATCATAAGTCCTTAATTAAATAAATATCTTTTATTTATTTAATTATTCTCATCCTTTTCCATATTTATCCTATTCCTTTAATTAAATAAATATTTTCTATTTCTTTAATTAGTATCCCTTCATGCTCATCTCATTAATTAAATAAACACTTTATTTATTTAATTAAATGTCATTTATTCTCTATCTTTGTCCATCTAATCCTAGCCCTTCATCTTGTTCACATGGATTATAATCTAAATTTGTCCTTATATGAAAAATGTCCCCTTAACATGTTTAACTAACTCCTAGTCTAGATTCATTGAACCTAGACACCTATCCAAAAGTCAAACTATATTTTCATTTTATCCATTCATCTCATTTAACTTATTAATCATAGCCATTCCCATAAGGATTTTTGTCCTTATCTTAATTCTAAACCTAGATCTTATCCATCACGTGACACTTGTTGTATGATTACATCCTTGATCCAAACCCTAATCCTCCTTCAAACATAGCCATCAATAATCAATCATTCCTTGGAATTGATTTTTCCTCAATGATTGACAAGGGCCCCAAATCTCCAAAGATGTGAGTACGTCAACTTTGATTTTATCTCAACCCTCCCATTTGTCTAAAGATTTAAATGAACATGGTGGAGGCAATGAGTGGCATGTAGTGCAAAAAATGAAAAATAACATCCACAAATATATGAAAGCTTGCAACATAATGCAATTACGTTCTCACTCCAAACTAAATGTTAAAACCATCTCAATGAGATCCCTTTGTTTAACAAGATCCATAAGTTTATTATAATGTATCCTATATTGGGTTTATCTTTGTATTTTTACCAAGATTTTGTTAATTACCTTGTCATTTGTGGGCTCTAGAATCAATTATGAACCTTAACTTTCAAACTATACAATACTTCTTTGGTTAGTCAAAATGGGAGCAACCCCCAAGTTTGTAATTTACCAATGTATATTATATATAATTTTATATCTATTTACATTAAAAATATTAAAATATATAATTTAGGTTATATATTTTTTATATAATTAAGGTATATATTTTATGTAATTTTAAGGTTAGATTTAGGGTTAGGATTAGCATATATATCTTTACAAAAATATATGGTAAGTGTAATCTTTTATCAATCATCCTAATAATGGATTGGGAACTAAGTCTTTGCTCAATTTTCTTTGTACAAATTTAAAATTTGATAAATTTCATAAAAACAACAAATTATTTGAAATCATCTTGAATTTTTTTATGTTAGAACTTTGAATTTTATCAGAAATTGTTTTGTTTCTACTAGAATTTTTTTGTATCATGTGTTATTATTTTGATGTAAGCATTGTTCTATATTATTTATCTATTAAATTATAAAAACGATAAGAATTATTTTATTTTACTTTAGAACTATTTAGTTTAAGAAATTAATTTTAGATTCATTTGTCTCTCATGTAATAAATGAATTAGAATTGGAAAATTTGATTAAGATTTAGGTTAAAATTAAAGTTATAATTATAATTATAATTAATTCTTCTAAATAATTAGTAATCTATCCAACCAAAATATTTTGAGATTGAAATAATAAATTACAATGTAGTAGAATTTAAGGTAATAAGTTCCCCAGAGAAAGTACTTAAATAAAATAAATATATTAAAAAATAAAATAAAAACAAGTCAGAATCTCATTAGTGAAGCATGGAATTGAGAAATATCTTGTAATTGTACTGTTGATCCTTAAAGCTTACGCTTCGAGGAAACCATCTTATGGGCGGTTTAATGGATGGGGGACAAATTGTGCTCCACTACCTCTGAGATTTTAGAAGTCATCTCTTCATTTAGTTTTGGGGAGAAAAGGGGAAGAAGGAATAAATGTAAATAAATCTAAACTAGGTGATGTGTCGAAGATTTTACAATATTTCAAATCTCTCACCTGGATAACCAGAGTACACACTCTTAAGTAATGAAAACAGAGTGCCATAGACCCTTCATTGTTGAAAAGAGAGAGAAATGCTTAAGGCTTGAACAAGCATAGAGCATAGCATTTAGATCTTTTCACATGAAGCACCTACTAAGGTTCAACAGAGTGTGATACGCCTAGAGTATCCTACTAATGTCTTAAATCCTTGTAGAGATTATTCGCTCATAAGAATAGTATCACGCTTAACATAAATTATTGCAACAATGAAAGAGTACATAACATGGTTCAGTTAACTAAAGATTTATATAAAAAAACCATAAAAGTTGAAACTCAAATGATTAGTTGTTAAGATCACATCCATTCAAAAGTTTCATAGAGCATAAAAGCTAGTATAAACAGAAAGTGAAACACACTACAAAGGAAAAATAGGCATAATTTGATGCTTTCTGCTTTCTAATAATTGATTCAGATCATACAAAATGCTAAGGTCAATTTCCAAATGGATAGTCCCTCGAAACTAAATTCCTAAGTGTTCCTTACAGAAAATAATGAACAATCACTACAAAATTTTATTTTCAAACTTCAATGGATCTGAGAAAGACTCAAAATTCCCTTTTATAGAACATGGGAAGCAACAAGTAGAAAGATCTCTCCCATTGCTAAGGTACAAAAGACAAAAAACAAAATGGTGGCATTAAACCACTAGCTAGAGCACCTGTAAGAAGATTTGGATCTCCACCTAACAATCCCATGATGCAATAAAGTTTTAGTTGGTGAGAACTGATTGAAATATAACTTAAAATATCTCAACTCATTCCTTTCAACTAGTTCCCTGTGCAAAGCCTACCAAGGTGGATACCAACTGCCTCTTAAAGTGAATGCACTCTGACAAATCCCTAAGAATAATCAAGTTTCATGCCTGATTAAGAACCTATTGACTATCGAAATCTGATCACAAATATGGAAATCATGGTGGTTGTTGTAAATAATCGGGCATGTGAATCCTTGAGTAATAATGGCATCTGTAACTCTCTGCTTTCAAACATGATGCTCATTGTCACACTTCCACCTTCAATAGTGCTAGCTCAACTCCTTCTTGGGCTCAAGAAATACTCAGGCCCTTTTCTAGCTTACAAGTGGCGTTCTCCATTTCCCCTTTGATGCTATATGATTTTCTCCTCAAGAAAATCCCCATTGGCATGTAGGCAGGAATTGTTGGGGCTTTCCTTTGAGTTGTCGTTAAGAATCTCTGTGGTGTCGACATGTGGTATGCTTCGCTTCAAATACTTCAAAAGAAAATATGCTTTTAACAAAGACCGTGTGACCACCATGTGGTGCCATCACACTCCTTTGCAAGGGGAGAAGGCCATGGTCTTGCTTGAATTTGTGCTAGGCTTCGATGTGATGAGTCCTAATGATATGATATACATAAATACATGGAAACTACAAGTTTATAAAGGAATAACCTAAACAAAAGGGAAAACATTATGGAGCATTATAAAACATGGAAAAAATTACAAGGCATGGAAAATGATAATGAGCTATAAAAAATCTCTACAATCTTGGCGACCTCTCGGAGGCCTCTGCCTATGGTGACACAAACCCAAAAATCCTCTAGTTAACAACAAAAAGGAAAAGAGAGGGGCATGCAGCCTTAGAGTTTAAGGAATGCAAAACGTAGGGGTTCCCATTCCACCTCCAAAGGTTGCACTAGTGCTCACAAGTCCTCAAATGTTTGATCCAAATCAATTATCCCTTTGAAAGAGATATCACTCAATTTTGTTTGTGTGGACTCGATGTAAAATTTAAGCCGCTTGAGAGGCTGTAAAATCCTTTAAATCTCTTCAGTTGTTGGCGATGAACTCAAGGCCTAAAAAAATGATTGATTGTGTTGCTTATCCTCCAATGACTATTTGATTTAATCCTTGGTTAACACTGTTCCATCAGGAAGAAATGGAGATGGAAGTCCTAATTAGACTGATCCCTTAAAGTGTTCCCTCATCTTTTCAACCTTAAGCTCCAAAGCATGATGGCACTCCTCGCCCCTTCAGGATGACTTATTTCAATTGATGAACTCATTGGCCTTCTTCGCAACTACTCTTCTATCTACAATCCTTGCATATGCTAAGGTATCATCTGCTTCTTTGTATAGCTTTACAATTAAGAGCTCTAATTCAACTGCCCTAGGAGTGAGATTGTAGAATCTGTTCTACGACCGAGCTAACTTTCGTATTCAGTTCCTGTGCATCCGCCATGAATCTTTGATCCGATTGCAAGGATGTTACCACATCCTTTATCTTCTCCCAATAAGAGACATATAATTATTGCAACACAGGGAGAAAATTAGCTTGTTGTATTGGAGTTGTCACCACACCCTAGGATTGCTTGACTTGCAATTCCCTACTCCTGATTTCTTCTTGCAACTTATTGAACGTTGCCAAAAAATTTGAATTCTTAAGGAGCAATTGTGCTAATTCTTGCTCCTATGCTTGCAAGGTGGATTCTACAATTTTCTTTTCCCATTTCTCCACATCCATCAACACTTGAGCTTAGTGAAGCTCATCCTAGAATTGGGTCTCTTTTTGTTGAAACTCCTGTTAGACTTGCACCTGCATAGTTGAAGCATCAAAGAGCTCTTGTTGGATCTTTGCCAGTTCTTCTATCTTCTCACGGAGCTATTTCTTAGCCATCTCCTTGGCATCCTTTTCATTTATGACTAGAGACTAGGCATCTTCCAATTCCTTCTATAGTCTCTCCTTCTCTTGTTCCATGTCTTGGCGCCATTGCTTTTGTTAATATGAGGAATTAAAGAATTATTTTTGTGTCGGTTGCAGCTCTTATTCCTTGGCCTACAGTTTGAACTTTAGATCCTCTTTCTCTTTTTTCTTAGCCATGATCTTAGCCAATGTGTCATTCAACTTGGCCTAGAGTCGACCTTTTTCCTTCTTGTTCTACTTGTAGGGATGCTGAAATCTTATCTTGCTACTCTTGCCTCAGTCAAGCAATATTCACATCTTTTCCTTTTATCTTTGCCTTATGCCTATCCATCGTAAGTTTAATACTTTTCAATTCTTATTATTTCTTCTTCAACTTCCTCTCTTATTTTAGGTAGTTAGTCGACACTACCTTTTGTGTTGTTTTCATGAGGCCTAACTTGTTGCATAGAAGGGTATCACTGAGGTTGAGGCCTATCGTTTGAATATTATAATCCTAGTATTACATTTGGCCCTCAGGATTAGAAGCTAGGGGCTTGATGGTTGCGATCATTAAGGTTTTCCACTTCTCATCAAAATTTGTTTCTAACTTGGGGGTGATTGGAGTTGACATGTCCTTTGCTCAACTCTTCTACTTTTTGTCCTCTCGACCCTTTCTGTACAAGTCCATTTGAGTTTGATACTCTAGGGGGGACTCAATGCTTTGTCCAACAATTGGGACACCAGTGGGGAGACCAAAAGAAATAGGATATAGGGTGATCCCTTTCTGTTCTCCTGATTGGGAATCCATTAGAAAGCTTAGGGTCATAGGTGAGAAAGGCAAGATGCCTTACCATGTTTGTGTAGGATGTAGGGTGCATATAGGAGTAAAAAGGGGTAGTAATGAATGAAAAGACCATTGGTATAGTGGAAGGCAAGGGCGAGGATACCTGTGTAATAAGCGGGTTGTAAATGGGATCCTATGCTTCGAATAAAGAAATAAAGATATCAACTACGAATGTGGGATTAGGTGTAGGGTCCAGGAGTGGAGGATGTGAAGTGGTGGAAATGATGGTTGTAGCCACATAGGAAGGTGCAAAAGGGATAGCTTGGGAACCAATGGACATATCAACTATCACATAGGAAGATGGAGAGGGAAGTGACAAAGAAATGGAGGGGACTAAGGATTGAGAAGAAGAAATAATAGCAAGAGAGAAACTCACCTGCGTCATGAGGATTGTGGGTGCTTATATAGTGATAATCACCTCATCTACTTCTTTCTAGACCTTCCCTAGGTCTGATCCTTGGGTTCTCCTTCTCTTCATTAGAGGTGTGTTGGTTGCAATAGATCCATTGCCCACTGAAACTAATGAGCCCTGAGCTCCTTGTGAAGTTGGGAGCCTCCTCTTGGGTGTCTGAGTTCACATCCATCTAGCTAATGTACTTGTAGATGATGATTGTTGCTGCACTTGTTTCTTCAATGGTCCCTTATCTACTTTCTTTTCCTTTTTTCCTTGCTGAGGTAGTAAAAAGGATTCTACTTCAGAAGAGTCTCCATTTAGTCCATAAGGATAGAGTCATAGATGGATTTTAAATCATGGATCTCCTACCGATACTTCCAAAAATCAATAATCTTCTCCTCACTCCAATCCTTCTTCACCAACTGTGTCTTCATAGTCTTATGGATTTTGACTACCAGATTCACCTTCGACACAATATTGTAAAAGGAAATCCATGGGGTCCTTATGGATGGTAGACGAGATAGGTCAACAGAAAAATCTAGATTAGCCTTTGAAGGGTTTTAACTTTCTTCTCAGTACGTTCTCAGGGCATGGATTAGAGATATTCTCTATGCGGACAAATACCCGTCAGGATCATATTTCCAATGATCACAAATGATGTTGAGGCATATCTGAGTCAACTTGTTAGCCAACAACACTTTTTTGCCTCTCTTTTGTAGTGTGACCATACCCTTTGGGAGTGGAGGGTAGTAAATTGCAACAATTTCTTCTTAACCCCAAGTGCATCATCAATGATTGATAACAATCGAAACATCTTGAGGGTGAGAGTTATGCTTGTTATAGAAGTGGGTAGCCTAAAGGATCTTCTATAAATCCATGTATTTGTATAAAATTGAAATCTTCCCTATAGAAATAATCACACATAGGTTTACTCTTCTTCATCCATGTAACATGAGTGCTTTTAAACCTAGCAAGATTCTCCATTTGGTACAAATATCGTGGAATCAATGTTAAGAAATAGTAAAAACAACATAATAATCTTGTGGTAAAAAGTACATGGGTCCACAAAGAGATTGGGTTCCTCAAATTCGATGCATTGGTAATGTCTAATGTCACATATCTCTCATAATACCAAGAATTTTGATGCAAACCATTTGTGCAAGAAAAGAAGAATACCTGAATTTATAGGCACTGTCATATTCTTTCAGCTGACTGAGAATTCTTCTTGTAATGAGTTCTATGAAATCATATCAAAAATATTCTTTCTATTTCTCAAGCTTGAAACCTAAGCCCATTTGAAATTCTTCCATGTTATCATCTCGGTCCATGCCACAGATGAAGGAAAGCATTGTGAAGACATCCTATAGGTTTGAATTAAAATTTTTGAGGGCTAAGGGGAACTCAGGTAGCTCCACCCATCTCTTATCACCCTTTATCTCATGATTATAGAAGCTAAGTTGATCCCTCCTTTTTCCCAATATATCTCCATTTTACTTCTTGAAAAGTTGTTTATCATTGGGTTCAATGGGATACACAACATATCCCTAATGGCATCTACATTGATAATGACTTTCAACCCTTTTCCCTTAATAACCTCAGTGTGCGAATTAAATTTTAACACACAAGAATCTACCAACTCAGGGCATGGACACTAGTGGTACCATGCATTGTGGGAGGCCACAATTCCAAATTCGAACTACTAGATATTTAGGTTCTCCATATTTTATTTTCTTATGTATTCTAATGAAGGAACCCTCGTGGAGGCTTTTTGGGTTGTTATGCAATTGGGGTTCGTGGATGCCATTGGAAAAATCCTTGACCTTTTTCTAGTTGATGTGTCAGGACTGTGTTAGGAATTTGGTGTTTATGTACATCAACTTTTGTGGAATGGGAACTATAGAATAATATTTTTGGCCAAAAACATCAACATAATAGGATGAGGCTGACGTTGCTTCGACACTAGTACCAGAAGATGCTCCTTTTGCTACCATTTATTCAATTTTTTGCTTGGGTACTGCTAATAACTTGCTCAAATTCACTGCTTGATTTCAATCCCTCTGTACTAAAAACCCCAACATTCGCTTGCAATTCACACTTGAAATTTTTTCTATGACTTGCTTGTTTTTCACTCTTTACTCTACCACTTTCAATTTGAACTTGGGATAAATGTGAATGAATGACATAATTAGCATTTGAAATGTTGCCAACAAGGCCACTCATGTGAATTAATTTCCCCCCTTTTGGGAAATGCCAACCTCTTAGTGGAAAGGAGAGAAGGTACAACTCATTATGTCAACCTTTTAGGAAATGAAACATCGGGATTAGGAAATGCAATCTTGAAAATATGATGTTTTGTATTAAATGCAAATTGGAGGTGGTTGAAACAAGGGTCACTTCTCATGATGGTGCCAAGAAGGACGTACAGAGGTGGTAGGAATCTTGGAAAAAAATTGAACTCCTTACGCACATGCCACCACTTGGATTAATTACTGAAAGCCTCTAAATCTTGATCTCATACCACCCTCACACACCAGACTACCCACTTGATAAATTTTTCATATTACCCATACAAGAAAGTATTTGATTTTACTTGTGTGCTATGGGCCTAAATTTTCTATAAATTGATCTCATCCTTAATGCAATTCATTCTAAATTTTAGGCAAGTCTAAGTAGGAAATATGGGCACTCCTATCAGGTTGATTAGAAATAAGCTTCAGTTGGCATTTATCAGAGTTATAAAAAATGATAGATTGAAATGAATGATCAAGATGAAGAATCACTTGATTATCACTGCTACCAAATGGGTCCTAGTTGAGGACTTTTTTCAATGCTAATTAGTATAGGGAAAATATTGATATTTCATCTCAATTTATAGCATCTCTTCTTGACCTGAATGAGCCAAAGTTGTACATTATAGAGCTTACCAAAGCTCTTTTCAACAAAGAATATCTTAGAGGGATTGAGGAGGTTGTTTCCATAGTGATCCTAGGGGTGGGAATTCCCATGACAATGGACCTAAGGTGGTTCATTGATAGTGGTGAGATGTTTTCGGTACCGTGGCTTCCATTTCTTTTCGGCTTCCAAATAAATACAATGGAGCAGTACCATGAAAAGTTAGCCCCTGCTTGCTTCTTCCTACTTAAGGTGATGAACATAGAGCCCATCTACAATGTTGAGTGGTACACAAATTTTTGAGAATCGGTGTACCCTCCTCAGTCTACGGTGGGTGGGAATGTTGGCAGAGCATGACTCTCTGTCAAAATCTTTAGAGTTGCTCTCTTCTTTTTGATAGGAGGTTTGACTAGCACACTTTGAGTTTCTAAGATTCAGTTTTGTTTCACTTAGTAGTAACTCAAGCTACCAAAACTTTGTGTTTCTTTTGGGTCGATGCCTGTTTCAGATTCCTCAATATTAGACTGCCTTCTCCATTCTTTGGGGCTTTTCAAAAGTGTACTCATGTTTGAAGATATTTTCCTTTTTGTGTCTTGTTCTCTAGTTTATAGAACATTTCAAAGCTCCTTATTTTCCCTTGTAATCATAGGCCTAAGTTCCTCACACTATATTGTAAATAATTTTTGTATATGAGTGAATATAGTTTCCCTTTTTTGCATTTTACATAATGACACAAAATTTATAGAATTTACATAATTTATCAAAAAACAAGTCTCACAAGAGACAAGGAACCAATTAAAAGTATTTAAATTGATACTATTCACCAAAATCCCAAGAGTGTTTCTTTCCCTGTCCTCCAATTCAAACACATTGCTCTCCTTACAATTTCTAATATGGAAAGGGACTCTCCATAATGTATCAAACTTGGCATGTTGTTTGGTTTGGTTGCTCGCTCGTCATATTTCAAGACTGGATCACCCTTCTTGAAACCAGGGTCGGAAGCCTTCTTATTGAACCACCTCTTTACTACCCATTGGTGGTTTTTCATAGTGTAATAGGCATTTTCTCAGGCCTCTTGGACATTTAGCAACTCCACCAATCTTACCTCCATGCCACCATCTTCCTCAACCTCTAGGGGATTGAGTAGTTGCAACACTAAGATTTCTATAGAGATAGGTAATACTACCTCCTTCTCGTAAACCAACTCATAAGGTGAGGCATTTAGAACTTATTTGGGAGTGATCTGATCGGCCCATGCGATTGCTCGAAAATTCCTGTGCCAATATTTTTGGTGATCTAAACCTATTTGCTTGATCAATCAAATTAGGTTTTTGTTTGTGGACTCTGCAAGTCCATTTCCCTATGGGTAGTAATTTGATGAAGTCTTGAGGAATACTTTGTGATTTAACATGAATTATGACATCTTGGTCCCTACAAAGGTTCACACATTATCAAAAATTAAGGTTTTAGGGGAGCCAAGCCTAACCACCAACTCCTCAAGGAAATTCATGATTTTGCTTTCTGTGGCATTCTTCGGGGGTGCCACCTCTGCCCATCTGGTGAAATAGTTTGTAGCAGTTAAAATCCATTTATGACCTAAACTAGAAATAGGGTTGATCATCCCACTGAAGTCAAGACCCCATTGTGCAAATGGCTTATCAACTACTATCAAACTTAAAGGCATGGTAAAATTCTTTCTCTTGCTGATAAAGAATTGACATTGCTGAAATATCCTTACTAGGTTATGACATTTCACAAATAAGGTAGGCCAATAGTACCTTGCACATATTATATTTAGGGTAGTGGTCTTTGTTGAGAAATGACCACCTGTGGGTCTGTTGTGAAATTCACTTAAGATCTGCTTTGCTTGCTCCTTATCCACACAATAGAGAACAACGCCATCATAATTTCTTTTGAAAAGCACTCCTTGGACTATAGTGCATTTGACACCTTGTAGCCTATAAAATATCCTTTTGTGTGAAGGAATGTTGGTCTGATACCTTCTGATTTGCATGAAATTTATTCTATCAACCACCTAGGACTCCTTTGACTCAAATTGATTCACTAGAACTTCATCAGTGGGTTCACCTTTGGCTTGGGGGCTCAAGCTCAGTGGCCAGATATTCGCAAATTCCTCTTCCCTTGATTGCCTTCATGGGTCAAACCTTGATATCATATTCAAGGATCTTGATGATCTAGTTTTCCCTTTTTTCAGTCATTTCCCCTTCCATAATATATTCTCTTATACTGGGGTGAGCCACATGAGCCATGATATTGCTTCCCAAAAATAGGTTTATGAACTTCTTGAGACCTTTTACAATGGAAAATGCTTGTTTTCAACAAAATTATACTTGGTCTCATATCCTTTTAAGGTTATTGAGTGGAAAGTGATTGGGTGCTCTCCTTTCCCTTTATTATCCTTTTATGTCAGCATCATGTCAATGTTGTGCTCACTACCATAGAGATACATAATGAAGTTCTTAGAAAATTTTGTGTTGACTAACACCAGAGTTGAGGAAATAGCCTCCTTGATTTTCTCAAAAGTAGCTCTACCATCCAAAGTCCTTTTAAATACTTGATCTTTCTTCAACATAAGAGTAATAGGCCTCACCAACACAAAAAAGTTAGAGATGAATCTATTGATGAAATTGATTTTACCTACGAAGGATTAATCTTCCTTCTTGTTCATCGATAGGGGAAACTCCTTAATAGCTTTTACCCTCTCAAGGTCTACGAAAATTCCCTCCTTAGAGACCACATAGCCAAGTAACCTGGCTTGTGGAACTCTAATTTTTTTTTTTTTGGATTTAAAGAGATCCTATACTCTTGGCACTTCTAGAATTTTTTTTTCAAATGATCACCCTTAGAATTTGAAAACACCATCAAGTTGTCTAGATAGATAAGGATGATAAAATTGATCAAATCCTTAAAAGCAATGTCTATTGCACATTGGAAAGTGGCTCCTTCATTGGATAAACTAAATGGGATTTTGGCATAGGTAAACATCCCCACTTAGTGGTGAACATTATTTTGTGTTGGTCCTTATCTTTAACACTCACTTGATTGTATCTGAAGAAACCATCAAGCAAGGAAAACATCTTCGACCCTACTATAGTTTGAAGAATTCACTCCATTGAGAGGAGAGGATAGTGATCCTTTAAAGATGCTCTGTTCAAATCCCTAAAGTCCACAGAAAGCCGAATTTCACCATTCTTTTTTCAAACGGGGGCCAAGTTAGACACCTAGGTGGAGTGCTTGATTGGATATATAATCCTGGATTCAATAATCCTATTCAAATCTTGGTCCATGAGGGATTCTACCTATTGATATTTAATTGGCCTATGCTTCTAGCGGATCATATTAGCCCCTTCAAACAGATCAATAGTGTGTTGGATCACACTAGGGTTGTAACCGCTTAAATCACCATAGATCCATGCCATGACCCTGCCATACCTAGCACAAAAGGACTTTATCCTTTCTTTATTCCTTTGAGGAACATTCTTTCCTACCATCAATTTTCGGTCGCCTCCGATGTCGAGATTAGAGTAATCACTCTTATTTGCCACAAATTTTCTCTTTTCATTTTTGGAATCATCAGAATTGAATAGATTCTCGAGAGTGATCAAACCTTTTAGAAGCTTGTTTGTTCTGAGTTGGATGATATGTTCTTCATAAGCATCTTCAAACTTGGGTTGTAGCTATTCTAAAAATTCACTAGAATGTTAGATAAATATGGCGATGAGCGTCATTCCTGAAGACATGCCAATTCTAATCATTATCAAGGATAGCGGGTCACACAATCATCCATACTACGTGCTTATTAATCATTAGGTCCATCACCGGATCAAACTGAGAGTTGACTGTAGCCATTCTATGAGCAAGAACATTTTGGGACCTTGAGACTAGCTAGATATTGAAGGATTTGAATCCTTCGATCAAGTCCCACACTCTATGGCAATAGGATCACATCTACATATTCTTGGTGGCCAAGATGCCTCGTAGTTGCTTGATTACCAAATCTGAATCTTTGAAGACCTTCAACCTTTTGATCCCCATGCACTCTTCCAAACTCAATCCATGGACTAATCCTTCATACTCAACTTCATTATTTGTGTAGGGAAATCGAAATCAGAAGGCTTGGAGAAATTCTGTTCTTGCAGGGGACACTAGGTGGATGCCTACACTCAAGCCGAATTTGCATCTTGCACCATTGATGTGTAGTGTCCATAGGCCTTGTTCCTCATCTGGGATTTCATGTTGATCCTCTTGGATTTTAGTCACCTATGGGATGACTTGATCCTCATCATAGATTATGTATGTCCCTAGACCAGTAGCATGGAAATTTCCAAAAGGATCAACTTCCATGAATTGATTCAATAGGGCCTCTTCTTCAACACTCCTATCCCCATTAGCCTCCTCATCTTCCCAAATTTCCATCTTGGAAAAGGACGTATGCGTTGCCTCAGAATTAATTACGACATCCTTTGCTATGTGCTCTGCGTGCAAGTGTTTTGAGAGTATCTTCATTTTAGCACCATGCTTGGTCCTTAGTATTAGGTGAGACCAATCTAGAGATAGGTACCCTCCTATTTTGGCAGTGGAATCTCTAGATAAACACACCCCAAAGATAGGTGGAATATCAACCATGACCACCACTTGGGTGACTGTAATGTAGGGGCACGAATATAAGGTCAAGGGGAGGATTTTTATTAGGCCTACGACCTAGACTTTCTTTCCATCCAACTACATGATTCCCATGTCAATGGACTCATACTCTAATATTAAGGAATGAACAACTAACTTGGGCATGACGATGGCCTACCTCTAGAATCAATCATGGAATTATGTAGCAACTTATCTCCTACGATAAGGGTTAAGAAGAAAGTGGTGGGTTTCAGCTTGCTTACCTCATCTTTGGCTAGTTTTTCCTTTGTGTTCATAAATGTTGCAACTCCTGGAGCCCAAGACTCTTGAATTGGATTTTTCCCTTTCTCTTGGATACCTTTCAGAGCTAGATCCGATTGCGGGGTTGGCCTATCCTTTCTCAAGGCCTCCTACAATAAGTATTTTTGTTCAAGAATAGCTAAAATGTGCCATAGAGACATGTTGGTGGGAGCCTTCTTCAATTATTTGAGCACATTGAGTGATCTAGGTAGTGATATCTTTGGCTTAAAAGGGATCATTTACTTTGGTTTTCGTAAGGGTTAAATCTGTTGCACTTGAGGCATAGGCTTTTTGGTACCCACTTGGGCTTGTGTGGTATATGTTATAGTCTAATTGGAATTGTGTGGTCCCTACTATTGGGACCTCATTTGGAAACATCGTGTCCTCACCTTCCATCTAGGAGAAGAGTGTGTGTTCTAGGACAATATCTATCTCTTACTCCAACAACATGCCTTGCATCTAAGCATTGATCATAGCCTTTCTACTCCAAGAGACTAGTAAGAATACACCTCTACATCCATTGAGACACCTTGGCTTCTTTTCTCTGTGACTTTCTGTTGAAGGTTACCTCTCAGATAATTTTAAGGCATGTGTGCATCGTTACAGGGGAAACACTAAGCATTTGTATCATCTATCAAAATATTTTGGTCCACGACCAGGTCTTTGTTGGGATTAGATGTTGAGTTTTGTAGCAGAGTGGGAACTGGAACAATTTGAACCGAGGTTTGTGACTGGTTATTTCCTCTCGCACCTCCCTAATATTGATTGTGCTAGAAAGGAAATATCCCTTCTTGATACCCTTGAAAAGGGGGTTTTAGGGGCATTGCTTGTTGCCACTTTATACTAATATTCTCATTTGAGAATTTTTGTAGCAAGTTCTTTATGTCATTCAATTATGCGGCTAGTAAAGAAGAACCAAAGGTGTTTGTCTACGTGTTAGGGTATACATATATCAATGGTGGAGGTGCTGCAGATGTGCTAGGAGTAGCTACTTTCACGAACTATGTTGATACCTCTGGGAACATTGACATAGGTGGTCTAGGTGGGAGCTTCTCGACATTAATTAAGTTATTCTCAACTCTCATCACCAAACTATATGCGTTAGGCAAAGTGTTTCCCCTAAGAGGCTGGATCATGAAAGCTATGTTGGAGTTGAAGACTTTCAAATAGTAGACAAATGCCATGCCCACGGGTGGCCAAGTAGTTACAAGAATCCTTTGCCAAGTTTTTTGGAACATTGTATTGAAGTCCGTAACAGCCTCTTATGAAGCCCTTTTACTAGTCATTAGTTGATGTAGTAGGGATAAACCATCTCCTTTCTCTGAGAAGCACTCAAAGTGTATGATGCAGAAAATAGATAACAAAGGAAGCACTATATCAAATCCACGTTCAACATCAAACCTCAATTGTGTCTAAGAGATAGAAGATAATGCATGCATGAAATGAAACAAAGTCAACTTGAACATGGACTCATGATATGGTTGTTTCCCTTAGACTTTGATTGCATAACCTTGATATTGCCTTGATCTTGATCTTGATATGATATGGTGTGAATCTTTATATGATAGATGAATGTATGCTTGAGGTCTAGATAGAAAATAGTAGAGATGTGATAGATAAGAGTGCTAGAATTAAAATGACAGCATGTAGGTGAGATACTAAGATGTGTTATCTAAATGGCTTCGATGAGGGATTTATTTATATGCTTTGCTTGAAAGAAAGAAATGGTGGAGATTAAATTAGAAATTAATTTAATCAAGGGTGGAGGATTAATGAGAGAGAAAAGACATGGATCAAGGAGCTAAAATTAAATAAAGGTATTTAATTTTAGTAGCCAACATTGAGGAAATAAATAAAATATTTATTTTATTTATTTAAGAAGAAAGGTGGGAAAATTAAATAAATTAAATATTTATTTAATTTAGAAGAGAGGGTTGATAGATAATTAAATAATTGTGAAATTTATTTAATTATGGGAGACGAAAGGTGGAATATAATTAAATAATAAGATTATTTAATTATTAGAAGAAAATGAGACCTATGAAAGGGGAATAATTAAATAATAAAATTATTTAATTATGAGAGGAAAATGGATATTGAAACCCTGGAAAATAATTAAATAAAAATTATTTAATTATTTAGAGGAAAATTAACTAAATTAAATAATAAAATTATTTAATTAATAAGAAATAGAAGAAATATGCAATTGCGGATCTATATGAAAATGCATGGACAATTTTAGGTGTCTACACAAAGAATCGATCTCCAAGCTGATCCTAGATAGTGATAGAGTTAGGAGCTAGAGATTTGTACCAATCTTGAGCATTGTCTTTGAAAGAGGCTACTAGCCGCCTTAGAGCCACGCTCTGCTTGGTCACACAATGAATAGTGCACACTTCTGCCACATCTTGTAGATGCTCCCCAAGATTTTTTAGAATCTTTGCTAGTAAATTTTAGAAGTGCTTTAAGGGCGTTAGGGGATAGGATCCCATTTTGCAGAAGGAATAGGAGGAATGAGTAGACTACCTGTATTCTAGGCTACATAGTTTCTGTGTGCTTGAACGGCCATAGGAATCTATGGCTGAGCCTGTTGTGGCTAAGATTTTTGGGTAGTTCTCGCAAGGGATACAAATACTAAAGGAGGTAGCAACTAACTTGGGTTTTGGGATGTTTGTGATATGGTAATGCACCTATGGCTCATGCATATGACTTTTTAACAATTAGAATGATGTCCCACAAGGCGTACCAAAAAAAGAACTTTTGATCCTTAAAGTTTACACTTCGAGAAAATAGCCTTATGGTAAATTTAGTGGATGGGGGACAAATTATGCTACACTAAACAACTTCCAAGATTTTAGAAGTTAGCTCTTCATTCAATTTTGGGGAGAAAAGGGGAAGAAGGAATAAATGTAAACAAATCTAAACTAGGTGATGCACCGAATCTTTTATAACATTTCAAATCTCTCACCTAGATAACCAAAGTACATGCTCTTAAGCAATGAACATAGAGTGTCACATACCCTTCATTGTTGAAAATAGAATGAAATGCTTAAGGCTTGAACAAGCACATAGCATAGAATTTAGATATTTTTGCAGGAAGCACCCACTAAGGTTCAACAGAGTGTGATACACCCAGAATAACCTACTAATATCTTGAATCTTTGTAGAGATTATTAACTCATAAGCATAGTATGACACTTAACATAAATTATTGCAGCAATGAAAGAGTATATAACATGGTTCAGTTAACTGCATATTTATATAAAACACCATAAAAGCTAAAACTCAAATGACCAGTTCTTAAGATCACATTCATTCACAAGTGACACAGAGCATAAAAGCTAGTATAAATAGAAAGTGAAACACACCACAAAGGAAAACTGGGCACAATTTGATGCTTTTTGCTTTCTATTAATTGATTCAAATGATACAAAATGCTAAGGTCGGGTGCCAAATGGATATTCCCTTGACATTGAATTCCTAAGTGTTCCTTAAGAAAAACAGTGAACAATCACTACAAAATTATAAATTTTTAGACTCTAATGGATCTGGGAGGCTTGGAATTCCCTTTTATAGAATAAGGGGGTCAACAAACAAAAATATCTCTCCCACTCGCAAGGTAAAAAAGATAAAAAATAAAATGGTGGCATTAAACCGTCGGCCAAAGCACTTGTAAGAAGATTTGGATCTCCACCTCACAAGCCCATGATGCAATAAATTTTCAGTTGGTGAGAACCAATTGAAACAAAACTCAGAATCTCCCAACTCATTCCTTTCAACTACTTCCCTATGCAAAGCCTTCCAAGGTGGATAACAAACGCCTCTAAAGTGAATGCACTTTGAAAAATCCCTAAGAATAATCAGGCACCATGCCTAATTAAGAACCTCCTAACCACCAAAATCTAATCATAGATATGGAAATTATGGTGGTCGTTGTAAATACCCAGGAAGGAAAATCCTTGAGTAATAATGGCACATGCAACTCTCCACTTTCAAACACGATGCTCCTTGTCACACTTTCACCTTCAATAGCACTCGCTCAATTCCTTCCCAAGCTCAAGACATACTCAGGCCCTTGTTTGGCTAACAAGTGGCATTCTCCACTGCTCCTTCGATGCTATATGCTTTTCTCCTCAAGAAAATCCCTTCTTGGGACATGTGGCATGCAGGTGGGAATTGATGGGGATTTCCTTCAAGCTTCCCTTAAGAATACCTATGGTGCCAACATGTGGTATGCTCCACTTCAAAGACTTAAAAATAAAAGAAACTTTAAACAAAGACGTGTAGCCACCACATGGCGCCATCACACGCATTTGCAAGGGGAGAAGGTTGAGGTCTTGCTTGAATTTGTGCTAGGCTTCCACATGACTAGTCTCGATGATGCAATATACAAAAATACATGGAAACCATGGGTTTATAAAGGAATAGACCCAAACAAAAGGGAAAAATGACAGAACATTATAAAACGTGGAAAACATTGAAAGGCATAGAAAATGATAATGAGTTGTAAAAAACTCTATGTTTACATTTGAACATCCTATTTCCATGGAAAGTTATATGCAACAACTAAAGATCCATTTAATCAAAATCCTAATTTTAATTTCATACATATCTATATATAAAGATATATAAATAAATATATACTAGCACTTGCACCTAGAGGAGGTTCAAGGATTGGATCGATAAAAAACTATATGTAAATATGTTAGAGAGTACGTGTTTGTGCATGGTTGTGTGTGGATCTCATGTGTGCTACAAATTCTAGTTGTATGTGGCTATATTAAATAATTAATAATAAGTGCTAAATAATGGAATGAAATAAACTTAGACAAATCTAGATTTTCTCCTTAAAGAAATTAAGTATTATTTAATTTTGAAATATTTGCATACAAATTCAAAACATAAAGCAATGCAAATGAAAAAAAAAAGTTGCCATCAAATTGACAAAAAATATTGCAAATGGAAATAGAATATTCCCATCCATTGGAAAATCAATATTTATTTGTATGTTACATGATAAGTGAGATTTTGGAGGATTTTACCATTAAATGGTAGCTAAAACTTGTTTTCCAATGACTCAACAGTGGTTTGCAGGAGAGAGACTTGTTTTAGGCTCAAATCTCACACTATATGTAGCCTATTGACTAATTAGATATTTAAAATAAATTAGCTTAGCTATTATATATATAAAGATATATTTACATCTTATATAAATAAAGATATCTTATATAAATAAAGACATCTTATATATATAATGATATATAATGATATCTTAATATAAATTTTAAGTTCAATCGTTATATCTTATATATGAAGATATTAATATTATAAAATTCAAAGTTTTGTATTAACTTATTTAATTATGTCTCTAGATTTTAAAATAAATTATTTTTTCTATTTATTTATATCTTTATCTATTCTTATATATAGATTTATTTATATCTTTATACTTCTTTATATCTTAAATATAAAGATATATAAATATAAATATAAATAATTTTTTTGTATTAGCTTATTTACTTTATCTTTAGATTTTTAAATTGAATTAGCTTAGATATTTATTTACATCTTTTTATATATTTTTATCTATTGATTTTTTGATGACATATCTTTAGTGTATATCATTAGCTTATATTTTAATATATTATCTTTATTTATTTAATTTTTTCGGTTTTTGTAATTTATTTATATGTGATTTCTATATTTGCATATCTCCTTATATCCTCTTTCCTTTTTCTCTTCATTTACTATGTTTTTATTATTATTTTTATTCTCTATATTCTTTTTATCTTGTTCATTTTCTTTCTCTTTTTTCTCTTTCATTCTTTTTAATATTTAGTCATTTTCATATGTTTAATGAAACATTTTTCTCTCTATTTATATTTATCTCAAAATTTTATTGTATTTTCTCTTTTTATTTTTTATTTTTTTAATTTCTTATTTGACATTTTTCCTCATTTTAAATTTTAATCTTGAAACACGTGCACCCTCTCCCATCTCCCCCATCTCTTTTTGACCTATCTTGCTCTACAATCACCCATATTTTTCTACAACATTTTTTAATCTTAATGATCCAAAATGTTGATGCAAATAAATCACACACAATTAATGTAGACACCTAGAATCTGACCTTACGTAACCATACCTCATTTTAACCTATTCTAAGTCATTAATTAAATAAATATCTATTATTTATTTAATTACTCTTATCCTTTCCCATCTTTATCCTAATCCTTTAATTAAATAAATATTTGTTATTTCTTTAATTATCTTCCCTTTATCGTGGGAGGTTGGACGGGCGACTTTCCACACCCATTGTGGAAAGTTCGTTTTCAAGGGTGTGATTGACACAAGATGGGCTATGTGGTTGCCACATCAGTTTGACTTGGGTGTTGGCAAAGTTTAATGGCTTCATCATTATTTCGTGTTACCTTTTGTCTACCCACATAATGATAAAGCATGCTTGGGTTTATGGCTGATAGGCTAGGGTCTTACGAGTCTTTTCACTGGCGCATGACTCCATATCATCACGTACTCCAAGACCAAGATGGTGACATACTAACATTTACAGGTTAGTGAGTGGGGAAGTCCACATATTTATGTACAACATAATAATAGAGGGTGAGATTTGGGCATATCTTGCATTTATAAAATTCATAAGGCGGTATCGTTGTGGCATTCATTAGTTTTTCCTATTTCTTGTCACTGGTATATGGTAGCTAAAAAATGGCAAAAAGATTGAAATTCATCGTCAAGATGTCTACGAAATCGCTCTTTTTTCTTGATGTGGATACCCCAATTCACTTGGACTACAAGGTTAGGAAATTGGCCTTTCGTAGGGTTTTTGATCAGCGGTTGAAGTGGATCCTGCTAAACATTGACCACTTAACTGTGGTACGGTGAAAATGGTGTTAGGAAAAGGGCATCTGGAGAGCCACAAGACATTTTGTGTTAACACCCACATTGTGTCAAGCTTCTTGGCTTCTTTGCCAGATATTTGCATGGCCAAGGCAAAGGCAAAGGCCCTGGTGTGCAAACTCTCACTAGTATAGAAACAACAATATATGGTTAAAAAAATACTAAAAACTAGGTATAAATGATTGAACATGATCACATGACCATTAGTAGTTTATCGCCAGTCATTTATAATGCGACCAGATTAATGAATAAACTATTTTTGTCATTTATTGGTTGTTTTGATTGATCGATTTGGTAGTATATTTAGTTGTTGATTTAGTCATTGATTGCTGTAATTTGGTCACTTATTTAGTTATTTTTATTCACTGATATATTTAGTCATTGATTTATGCAATCTAGTCACTTATTTAGTCATTTTTTATTCACTGATATATTTAACTGGTCACTTATTTAGTCGTTGATTTAGTCATTGATTGTTGTAATCTGGTCACTTATTTAGTCATTTTTTATTCACTGATATATTTAGTCATTGATTATTGTTAACTGGTCACTTATTTAGTCATTTTTATTCACTAATTTCTGTGCATTGGTAGCATATTTAATCATTAATTTTAATCATCATTTTGATCAATTTGGTAGTATATTTAGCCATTTTTATTCACTGATTTCACTGGTCATATATTTAGTCATATTTATTCATTGTTCTCTGATTTTTGTCAATTGGTAGTATATTTTATCAATTTAATTATTAATTGATGTTAATTAGTAGTATATTTAGTCATTTTCGGAGCCCTTCAATGTGAGTGTTAGTGATCCAAATTTGCACCCTAATGCCAAGCTGCGAACGAACTTAGCAAGTTTGGATGTAACATGGGATTGCTTTCAGGTTGTGGGTGTCCTATTTGAAAGTAGACCTCTAGATTAAGGGCTGGCTTCCCGTTTTGATGCCACCTAACTACTAATCTCTGAGATAAAGGGTAAGAATTACATGAAAATAAACCTAATACTAAAAATAACTAAGGTGATGCACCAAAATGACCTGGACCTGATGACAACCTATCACATTCAAATCAATATCATAAAACTTGATATACACAACTCACTTTCCAATGCAGTTTACATAAGTAATTTATAAGGAGGTCTATAAACAGGGATTTTAGAAAGAAAGAAAAAAGTTTCACAACTAACAACACTACTAAACAACGCAACTTATAAACTATTAACATACATTTTCTACTAAATAGATGCATAAACATGAGACAAGTTTGCAAGGAAAGATGAATTTTCACAGGACAAACTGATCAATCATTAACAACATACCATGAAACATGAAAAGAGAAGATAAAATGCTCTATTTTATTGATTCAAAGTGCTTACTGTATTACAAGTCCATATGAGTTACAATATTGCTCCATGAAAAATAGCTCCAAAAACAAATCTATCCTGCTGCTGGAAAGAAAGAACTCCCTCCAAAATGCCCAAAATGAATATACTTAAGCAAAAAAATCATACAGCTCTCATGCCTGCCCATCTAGAAGGTTTTGGTCGGATGAGGCACAAAAGCCAAAAAAGAACCTTCCAAAATCACTCCAAAAGGCCTCTAAAATGGTGAAAAGTCAAGCTCAAACTCAAGTCATGCTAAAAGTGTGACAAAAATCCCTTCAAAGTAGCACATGTTTCTCCAAAACAGTCAAATGCTTCACCCCCACACTCCCCTCATGTTTGCAAGCCAATCATTTTGTCTCCCAACTTTGACTCATGCAATATGTGTGTTTTGAAAACACAAGACTCCAAAAAAGGCATTAAAGATAATAACTTGATTAGGTGATTCATAATACATCACTTAATCAAGTTATTTTACATTTCAAAGAAAAATATAAGAGGGCCCACCATCAATAATAGATTACATTATATTTGCATGTAAATAATATCAAAGTGATTAGCAAATCACTTAAATGACATTTTTATACTTTGAAACAAAATGCAAAAATATAATGAAATGTCAAAATGCTTTCAAAAGCATTAACAAGGTCAAAAAATCCTCCAAGGCACTTGATCATTTTACTTACCTAATTCTGCATTTCAAGGCCACATATGGTCAACATTTTGATTTTCAAAGGCAAACAAGATAAAGGCTCAAATTCGGCCTATATGGCCAACCTCCACACTTCATGGAAGGCATATTCTAAGTCTTCAAGGCACCATGATATTCATGACCAAAAGGTCAAAGGCATGTTATATGGGATTTGGCACACTCCATATGTTTCAAGTTTGAAACACTTAGCAATATTTGAAACAAGGCATTAGACTTAAGGCATAAAATTCCTAAGTCATGAACTTACCATTCAGCCCCAATTATGCATTAACATGAGCTTCATTTTTTAAAACATGGGATAAAAATCCCATCGACATCTAGAAGGGTCAAACCCTAATCATCAAAAGACAAAAAAAATGAAAAACATCATCATTTTTTCATTGAGCACTTTGGTAGAGACATGTTGCCGCCAGGGTTTCACTTGCACGCACAAAATATGGAGATTTTGACTGGTTTTTGATGGCGTTTTTTGATGGGAAGTGTATAGAAACACAAGTAAAGGCATTTTTGCGCAGAAATTTGCATCTTTTTTCCATTTTTTGGAGCTCTTCCATTCATTTTAGGCCGCGGCCTGTATCATTCTTTGTTGAACTTTGTTTCATTTTTGCTCTCTGTTGGTGTTCTCCACTTTTACAGCCGCCATGATTGAGTTATGAAGCTTTGAATCAAGGGCCCTTTCAGTAACAAAATGCTTGCAAGTTGAAGAAAAAAGCAAAAAAAAACTCTAGTAAGCTTTAAGTCGACTCCATTCCTCAGATTTTGAGCAAAAGAAAGCTATTTCGAGCCCTCCATCTTGAAAATATAACAACAATGTTTATTTCCTTCTTTGCATTTGGATTCAAATGAAGAAACCCTAATCTCTTTGTTGTTTCATGACGAAGTGTTGTTACTTTGGCTGCGACCATGAAAAGAGAAGTAGGGTTTTTCTTGCTGGTCATTTCTTTAAATTCCATGATGGATTTTGAATGACACTGCATTTGCAATTTATAGTAAAATAACCCAGATGGGTTCCTTCAAATTGTAGCAAGATTGTATTTTCTGCAAAAAACCCCAAGTGGGTTTTGGTATTTTTGAAGGAAAAAACCCCTACAGGTGGTAGAAAATGAGATGGGGTTTTGAAAGCTTGAGTTGTTCTTTTCTAAAAAGAGACTAACTACCTTTTCATTTTTGTGACCTTAACTTCTTATGAAATCTCTTAGCTACTGTAACTATAGACATAAAGGCTTCTTTTGCCTCTTGGAACTTCATTTCTATTACCACCAAATCTAGTACTTGGTCCCCAGACAGTCTTAATATTTTCCATAGAACCATATTGGTCTGATAAAGAAAAAGGAGTCCCACTAGAATCAATATTAAAAGTTGTTGTACTAGGTTGATTCTCATAATTAATTGTTCCTATGGTATTCTTACCATAAGATGTACCAGGTGGGGGATCATATTTAATTCCTGTGATATACTCATTGTAAATCACTTCAAGATCTATCACTAGATTATTGATTATGTAATTTGTTGCTTCTCTGTAAATATGACCACCCATGCATCCACTTTGCTTACTCTGAGTTTCAAAGGAAAACCCACATGCAACACACCTAGAAATGCCACAACTTGTGCATATCCATGAATCCTGACATTGAATACTTTCATTATATGTGGTACTGTGTGATTGATTTGCCTCCTCGTTGTTGTTATTCATTCCTATTCCTTTAATGGAGGACATGCTTGGGAATTTTTTTCCCATCCTCTCCTTACACTTAATACAACAAATCCTATTGGCACTAGATGACTCACAATAGAGATCTCTACAAGCAGTTCTTATCCAGTTCTCTAGTTCTTCACAGTATCAATATCAAGTAAATCAATCATGTCTGCTTTACTAAGCTCCATTCCACACCTCTGATCTGGGCATAGCAATTGTATCCTGATCACATCATATGAGGGTTCTAGTGTTGTCATTGAATTCTCCACTAGAGATGCCACATGAGCTCTCAAGCAAACTTTACAAGTGACATGCATGCAACTGGTGAGAAAACCACCACCATGATTCTGATGTCTACACTTACTTAATGAACCTCCATATCATTAAAATCTAGCTTTTGTTTTTGATTGAGGGTCAATCGAGCCCCTCTAGGCCGCGGCCACACATACTCATCTGATGATTTTTGTTGCTTTGTTTCTCTATGTTTGTTGATTCTAACAGTTCAAAATAGGTTGCTAGCATCGTTTTTGGACAACAAAAGAAAATCCTAACAAGACTCAAAGAAGCAATTTTCAATATTTTCTCCCCCAACCGATCACTTCCCTGAATTAATTTTGATGATGATTCACTATGAAATGAACCGTGAATGTAGACTTGCATTAGAATGCAAGAAAGCAATAGTGAAATGCACTCCCTCTACTGAATTCTCTTGTACTCCACATTGCATCTATTGATCTTCATTGTTATAGCTCGATACTTCTCATGATGCATTTTGATTGTGCTTGGAACAAAATGCTTGTCACTGTTCCTACACTTTAAAGACCATTATCATTGTCTTAGAATTTGCACCTTAAACCTCTATTATGCTGCTTTTGTTCATGGCTCCTCCACTTTCAAATACACAAATCATTAAGACTTTCAACTCCATCAATTGTGTAGTAGTGAATCACTGTTCCTGGAGATAGTTCCGTCCTTCATATTCTGTGCACTCTATCAGATGTTATGTAAATAGGAATACCACAAGAGGCACACAAATTGTTTTACAAAGGTTCTCAAAAAAACATTACTTTTATGTGTACCAAATGAGCCTGAGTATCCTGCCTTTGTGAGTTCTTGTTAATCAAAATTTTCCAGCATCCTCCTTGCTTTGACTGCCCCAACCTTGCAACAAGATTTTATTGTTGAACTAAATTATACCTTAGAATGATAACTGCTTACAGAGTAGCAGTGGTGCTTCATTTGTTATTTGAACAACAACCAGGAAACCGGTTCCCATTGTGTGCCAACAACCAAGCTATAAATTTTGCAAAGCCTTTGTAATCCATTGAAAAGAAATTTAATTATTTAGATGACATGTGAAATCTCATACTCTGTATTATCCACAAACTTACTTTGCCCACATGAAATTCTGACACTGTCCTCTGCACTTTACCTGAAATGCCATGCAATCCCTTTATACCAATGATGTCATGCCATGTGGACTAAGATGTGGATGATGGTTGCCCCATAGTACATAGTCCCCTTATATTTCCCTTATGAATGTGCACTTGTACCCCCTACAGGCTGCCATTATGTAACACTGTCCTGTTCATGAAGATTTCTTGTCCAGTGTGATTTGATTGATGCATGTGAGGTTGCTCCTTGTTGTTTATTGACTGCACCTTTCATTGCATGGCTTAGTCACAGTCTATCATTCACTACCAAAGTGAAAACATGGTTCACTTGCTCCCTTAATGGATGTAGTGACTACCCTTGCTGTCATGTAGCATACACTTCATGATTGCCACCCATATGCATGAGATCATGATTTTATCCATTGTTGTTGTCCTGTTCATGACATATAGCATGCATTTTTATTTAGGAGTATCCCAAACCCATCATAAATTCAACAATGCTTGCTGCCCCACATGTTTGCTACTTGATCTCCACAACAGTTGTTTACCTTTTCAATCATGTGCCACAATTAACACTGTCTGCTCACTTTGATCCTAGTGGGCAGACACATGTCACCTATGTCGGTGACCTGAAAGCCCATCTTCCTATGTGATGTGTGGCTATCCAATAGGGTTAAGGTGAGAGGGACCTGACAATACTTTGGATTTCTCCCTCATTATTTAAGAGATGCATAATTGAACTTGATTCATCTTTTGAATCTGATAATGAAAGTTGATCAACTGGTGTGATTCCATATTGATCTAATGCATTGATAACATGTATATCTTTGATCAAGTTGTTCAATTTCCTATTTCTCTCAAAGCATGCTGAGCTCTACCCTCGTGGGAGCCACATTTACCCCACATGTTGCATTTAACTGAATCAGAACAGTAACATGACTTGTCCTAAATCTGTACATGAAGCAAACAAGTTAGAAAAATAGATGCATATTTTGGATGTGTTTGATGACTTCATTGTTTTCTAGGACATCCAAGGTTTGCATGCTTATTTAATGCACTTAGGGATCAGTTTATACATGCATAGGTAAGTGTTCATGTAAGGTTTGAGATCTTTCATTGCTTAGAGAATTGCTCTAACATCATTGTGATTGCCATATGCAAGAGCTAGGATCACTACAGAGCTAGGGAGGACACAAGCAGCTTGGGTAGCAATAGGACGAGATGACACCTTCAAAACCAGTCATTCTCAGGAAATGACTGGTCTCCATCCTTATATGCACATTTGATTTGTTTACTTATTCATGTATAAACTATTCTTTATTTTCATTGAATAAGTAAAGTTAGTCCCTTGGCTTGTAAGGGACATGTACACTTCATGATTATCAATAAAGATTACATTTCTACACATATGATTCTCTCTTCTCATTTGCTGTAATTGCAACATTGGAATGAAAATGTAATCTTATTCATTTGACAATCTTTATCATGCATATTGACTTGACCTAGCAAACTTATGGTTTATCTTTTAAATGTTTAAACAAACAACACAAAAAGAATAAACACTAAACTTGATTTCAGCTAAAAGCTAAAAATCAGGTAACAGTGAGCACATGCCCCTTTCATCTCTTAAACTTCTACAACGTGGGCAATCTTCCTAGAGAAAGCTGTAACATGTAGAATCCAAGAAGGGGAGAGTTGATCATGTCCCATATATGAAGCTCTCTCCTTCAATGCAGTCAACAATAACCCTAGAATCTTTCCTCCTTTATATGCAATGTGCCATCTAATATGAGCAAAAAGGTGTTTCCTTTTCTACCATGAATGAAACTGTGCCTCAATACAACCAATAAAATTACTATTAGTCTCAATTCAGAAAGAATACAAGTGCATTGTATATTGCAAGTTTACAAAAGTAAGTCCAAACACAATAGAAAGATAAATCAATTAAAAAATTGTAGCCTTGTCAACAAATGCCTTAAATAGAGTGTTCAACATAGGCCTGAAATATGCATATTGAACCCTTGATTTCAAAACCTTGTTCAAAATTTAAGAAAGGTGATACACTCAAATTATAGAATGAAGTTGACATTATAGAATGAAGGCTATCAACACTAGCCAAACTGGAACAACATTATCAACAAAAATTTCCTAGAAACCAAGCCCAAGAATGCCATCAAACTTAGAGAAAAAAGTCAACCTTGGTTCATGTGTTGTCTTAGTAAAGACCTGCACCATGAAAGAATCCATTTATACATAAATTCGAAATTAAGTTGATGAGAAAAGATCTTTGATATCCAACTAGGAAGCCTTAACATCCAAAAATTACTAACTTGATATTTCACAACAAGTTTCCCAATTGTGACATCATCTTTACTCCAGAAACTGAATATTGATCCACTGCCATATTGGATCTCACAGGATTCTCCTTCAAAAACAATAAATGATATATATTAATTGTTTAGCAACTTCCTTAATATCCCCATGTAAGTAGACTAAAGTAAGTGAGGTTGAGGGCTTGAAGTAGAGTACCATCTTCTTGGTATGTGCTTGAATTTGATCATGACTTGTATCTTGAATGAAAATAACAAGCAAGTTGCACTGCAAAATCATTGTTAATCATTGTTAGAACAATAATCACAAAATCCTCTTTAATTAAAATAATCCTTCTAGATATTTCAAGACAAGATATTTTAGTTAATTTCTAAGAGAGCTAATTTCACTATCCAAACAACCATCAATCTATTTACTGTATATAATTTCTCAGAATTTAGAATTTGAATGTAATGAAACTAACCATAATTACCAAAGATTTGACACCAAAATGTAGTACCAAATGAATTGTTTGACAACAAATATGTTTTGATAAACCAGATATACCCTTGATATATTGGTTTAAATAACAAGGAAAGATCAAACTAGAGACAACAAGATAAAATTCATTAATTCACTTTAGCAAACAATTGAAACCAGAATTCGACCACTAATTATAACTTCATTCTATTGATCTTCAAAAATATTTTACAATACATTTCAAAATTTTGTCCTAACTGACATGTCAAAATGTGTCTTTTCAGTTACCCACTTTTAACATAAATCAAAAATTATGAATTATCGTTGTTTACATAGGATTACATAAAAGCAATGAAAGATGAGAAATAAAGAGAAATGATCAGATGTTGAAGTCAAGAGCACTTGCTAGATACACAAGTTCATTACTCATTGTAAGGTACCCATGATCATTCAGATCTAGAAAGGTCCTCTCTCCATGATCTAGTATCTGCAAGGCTTGGTACTTCACTGCAAGGCCTATTCTTCTGGGGAGCTAGATATGTGTGCTCCCATTGGTACACTATGTAATCATGAGGCCATTTGTACTCCTAGATTTTTCGTGTGTTGGCCAAGTGACTCTTCCATCTACTATCTAATAACCCTTTTCCATCCGTGATGAATTTTGAGTATCCAACATCCAATGCAATTATTCCATCCATGGTTAAATTGAGGCAGTGAAGATTTATCTCACCATCCTTCTGTAAATTAGTGAGGCAGTTGGGAACAATTTTGCTAAACTCATCTATCCAATCCTTGGAGCCTTTCAGTTGATCATCATCCCTTAGTATCTTAGGCATGAACCACTACTTTAGTGTGTGAAATGAATCCATTCTTTCCTTGATCTTTTGTTCTTTTGCAAATATGTATTGAAATTCATCTGTGGCCATTCAAACCATTTTCTCTGTTGGCATAATGTGTTTTTAATTGATGTCAAAGGTGTTGATACTTATCATTTAGATTCAGGTGTTGATCATTGATATCAAGGGTTCATTGTTCATTATGTTTACTTATTTAGGTGTTGATACATGTCAAAGGTGTTGATCCTTGAGATAAGGTTTGTCGAAGAGTTTCTTGCTTCAATCTATCATCCTATTTATCTCATGAGGGGTTGATCTCTAGAACCCACCATAGAAATGCAAATGGTAATTACATGTTTTCAAGCTTATTGTCTTGATAAAGGATTTCTTTATCAATTGGTGATTTATTCTAAATTTCTAGAATAGACTTAAAACCTTAAGTCTTAAATTCTAGGGTTCATATTATCTTTGAAGAATGACAAAGTCTTTAACATACTTTATGTCATATTTTGAAGGTGACTTACTCTAGCAGGTAGACGGATATCATTTCACTGTTTTATGATAAATCAAAGGGTTATAATTTAGTTTCATCGAAGGCGGGAATTAAAAATACATAAAAGTTGCTGGTAACTTAATGTAAAAAATTGAAAGTTGAAGACTTTAGGGCAAATAAGGCAGTTTTGTCATTGTAGAACATCTAAGGCTACTGGAGGTGATCAGGCTAGGGTTTTCTGATATACAATTTTTGTAATTGTCCTTAACGATGGTATGAAGAACTTTTTCTTGGAAATCAAGACCATGCATGTATGGAGGTTTGAGAGTGTGAAAAACATTTTGTTGCAGATTACAATAGCATGTAGATACCATGCATGGTGAGAGGTAATGGAGGTTCCTTTGACAGTCTATTGATAGAGTTAATGATGGTTAGATAATGAGTTGAAGGTTTAAAGTTGCAAGATTCTTTTGTTACATTATTTTTTGATTACTTTGCTTTGTAAAGAGATGCTTCTATTGAAACTCTATACTGCAGTTGATTGATAAAATGTATTCTTGAAATATTGAATGAGTTGTAAACAAAAGTTTGTGCTTAAAAGATTGTTGCAAAAAGACAACGAGTAAGGTTAATGTATTGTGTGTGTTCTAGAATTCAAGTGAAATGGAGTTTAGAGGACATAGAATGCATTAAGGCTGTAAACCGACATGAACTTTAGAGAAACAAAGAGATCCTCTGTATATTAATTTTTATCTTGATTGTTGATCAAAGTTAGATGCCAGTGAGGAAGCTGTATTTTTCCAGTGAGGAATATCTATAACCAGTGAGGTTTCTTTTCTAGTGAGGCATTTTATGTAGCCAATGAGGCTTTTCCAGTGAGACATTTTGTGTAACCAATGAGGCTTTTCCAGTAAGGCACAAAAAGTAGCCAACGAGACTTTGTAATCAGTGGGATTTTATTAAGCCAGTGAGGAAATCTTTCCCAAGTGGTTTTTTATCCCTATGAGGGTTTTCCACTCATAAATAATTGTGTTATGGTGTTACGGTTCTTATGGTTTTCTTAGTTCAAGCAATTCAACTCTGCTATTCTATTCCGTTTATATACTTTGCAATATTTGAACTTTCATGTTGTTTAAACATCTATTTTTGGTTAGCACACTTGATTGCATTATTGAAATTGAAAATCCAAATATAACAAAGGAACAATAAGTCATGAAAATAGTGAATTGAATTTTTGGCTATTAAAACACTAATTCACCCCCCCTCTCAATGTTTTCGTACTCCAACAAGTGGTATCAAAGCTAGACCCTTGCACAAAGTTTAATGAACTTAAGGGTTCCTGGTAGTGGAGTACTCGTTATGAAAAAAAGTAAAAGAAATAGATAAAAAATAAATACCCAACAGAATGTTGAACAATAAACACCATTTAAACCTAGTACAAAAGATGATCTTGTAGTGAAGAGTGTAGACAAAGAAGGAGATCACTTAGTGAGTGATTTTGAACAAAAGTATGTTGAAGATGATTGTGAAATTGACTTTGAAGGTGAACTTATTTATGCCCTTAATGAGATTGAGAAACTCAAAAAGGAGAATTGGGATCTAAAGTTGCAACTGGCAGAGTCTAGAAAAGTTGAAGAAGCAACATGCATGAAGCTGCAAACCAAAGTAGAAGATTGTCAAAAGATAGAGGTTGAAGTGTTGTCCCTAAGAAAACAACTAGAGGAAAATTCTCTATTAAAGGAACACACTGTAAAATATGAGTTGATTGTCAATATGAAATTAGGGATTGAAGAAAACAAGAGGATAGCAGATATGACAAGGTTTGATTTGGAAGTCAAAAAAGTTGAATGCCAAAAGCTTGAAGGAGAAATAGTCTCTCTAAGGAAATATCTTGAGAATGTTAGAAAAAAGTTAGAAAAGAATCAGAAATTTGATGAGAGCACCAACAAGTTGAATGAAATGTTCAATAAGTAGAAACATCACAAGGATGTTACCGGTTTGGGCTTTGTAGAAGGACATAGTTCTGGAGTAAAAAAAATACCAAGAATGAAGATAGATTTAAATTATCATTCTACTGCCCCTAAGAGTGCTGATAGTAGACAGTTCAAGGACATCAATAGAGGAAGAAGAAGTAGAGCTAACAGGTTCACAGGATCTCAAACTACTTGGAAAAATAAATTAGTGAGGTACAATTATTCATTTCCTAGTTATTATTATTCATGTAATGGTTATGGGCATAAAGCAAGTTATTGTAGAATAAGGTCTAAAAGGAGTCAATATGAATTCTATGAGAATATGAATGTAATATGTTATAAATGTCATAACCATGGTCATGTTGCAAAGTATTGTAGAACTAGATTTGTGGAACAAGAGAGAAGAAATGATTTCTTACATAAGAAAAATTCAAAGTCACAAGCATCTAGTGACTAGAAGAAATTAGAGAAGAAGGCCTGGAAAAGGAGGAAATGTGAACCAGTTAATCATTTCATGAAAACAAGCACTATAATAGTGTGGAGAAGAAAAAAAAAAGGAAAAGAAGAATCAAAGCTTGCGCATACAACACAAGTGACATTTATTAGTGCATAAGGAGGAATATGAGGTTAGGGGGAGTTGGTTTATGTTATATCATACAAACCTCTCAGGCAACAAACAAAGGGACTTGGTTTAGTTTGTCTTTGATTCATATGTTTCAACATCTTTCTTCTTGTGTTGTTACAAAGAGATCACATCTTGTCTATGCTGACAGTTATATTGTTGTGCACTAGTAGTAATATCTTGAGTTTATGGATAATAAAGATGGCAGTTCATTAGAGTGTTTATGGTGTTTTTGTTTCTATGGTTAGTGTTTTATCTATAGTGATCAAGGTTTCTACATCCTTCAGTCTTGTAAACAACAGTCAAGGAGATAGTAATTGTGCTGTTGGAAAATTGATTGCCAATGCTTTAGTGTTTATATTGTAACACTAGAAATGACAACAATACTACTGTACTAATAATTATCTATTCAAACAGTAGTATGATGTGGTCACATAGTATCATATCAATGAACAAGCTCGGTTCTCTCAGATCTTTGTCACTGTTGATATGAGACAGTGATTTGTTGGTATTTTGCTTAAGACAGTCTTGATCTGTTTCTTGCCAACTTTGTTCTACATACTTCAGTGATTTCCTTGTCATAATAAACATTTGATAAAGGGTTTCTTGAGACTCATTTTTTCTATACCATCTGGATGGTGCTCTCTTCCTAGTGACAGTGGGTTAGTATGCAATGTGTTTGAGTTGTGTTACAACAGAGTGAAGAACAAAGCACAATGAAGGAGAGTGCATATGAATTTGAATATCAGTGTTATGAATGTGCCAATATTCATGTGAATGAATATTAGTGTATCATGATAGTCCTGATCATTTTAAACTAATGGCAAGGTTCTCTCAATGGAAATCTTATTGGTTCAGGGAAGTAATACTACACCTTGTCAATTTCTTTATCAATTTGATGAGTCTTCTTGCATCTAGTGAAGTTATTTTCATATTGACCATGAGAAAAGAATTTAAAGGACAAATCTTGAAGAGTTCTTCTTGATGCCTTCTAATATTTGATAGTGCTCAGTTACAATGATGACAATCTTATTTTGATGATCCTATGAGTCTGAAAATGGTGCTTGTACATTCCTTGAGGCTCTATCTTGTTTATGCTTGTGATATTTTAAAGTGACAAGGGAAGGATAGTTCATCTTGCTAATGAGCAGTGCCCTTTCCACTTCAGACACTATTTTCCAGTGTTACCTAGCTCTCTTAAGATATGACATGACAATGATGTGATGTGTAGCAGTAATTTGCAGATATGTCAAATACAGTTGCAGTTGTGGTAGTGGTCTTGGTGCAGTAATCTTGGATAGGGATTATACCAAGTATCTGAGTTGGTTTGTTCTAGTATAGTACTAGATGTGATTAAAATTTACTATAGTTGATATAGTAACAACTGTGTCCAATTCAAGCATTTCTACAATAATTTATACATTGCTTCAGTGCAATAATTTGTTCATCATGACAGTGGGAATTGTTGTGCATCAAGAATTAGGATATTGCTTCACTTTTTTGTGCTCTTATTCTACGCTCATATGGTTATGTTTGCTATTATCAGTCCACACTTGGCAGTATGCAAGGGTATAATGTTGATTACTTAGAGTTATTTTTGTATTGACAATGCTATGCTTTCAATGTATTTATGATTGTGTGGACTGTACTTGACAGTTGTGTCTATAATGTGACATAAAGAGCAATAAAATAATATACATTTTATCACAACAAATGCATCTAGTGCAAAGCATTTGAACATTATAGAATAAAAATTTGAAACATTAGTGAATAACATTTTTGAGTGTACTAGAAGTGTCATAACCCAATTTTATTACATATTTATTTAACTAGGAAAAAATGAATTATTGATGAAATTCACTTAAACATTAAATAGAGATTTTGGAATATTCGAATGTTGAATATAAGGAGTTGACTAATGTTGACTTTACAAATTTTTGAAAACTATTTTATATGTCATCAAGAATTGAACGTTACTAATCAATTTGCAAGTGCAAGTGTGTGCAGTTGCAGGGTGACAGGTTGAAGGATGAGAACACAGTTGAAGTAGGATTGTTTAGCCGGATTGAATGGTAAGCCAGTTGGAATCTGGGTGCACACACCACAATGGCATGATGACTGGCATTTGATTAATTTGTATATATAAGATTTTTTTTTTCTAATTTAAACTATTTCAGTCTTGCAAATGAATGGTCGGTAGATTTAATTGTCTATTTAAACCTTGTGATTTGAAGAAGCTGTGAATGTAAAATTCTTCGAGCTCCCTATGGGTGTTTTTTGTGTTTTGCTAGGTTCTAGCCTCTGCCTCATATATGCTTCCTTAGCCTTTCATTAGGCTTCTTTTGTTGTACTCTCTCGAATGCTTCCACATGTCCATTCGGTGCTCCTCGTAGCAAAGGCTTCCTTCGCTCTTCTACCGGCTCCCGCTATGCTCCCATGTGTCTTCACTGCAGGCTATTTATAACTGCACTCCTTCACTTCCTCATTGGGCCCCATGTGCCACGTAGCTTCCTTTCGTGTAAAATTTTGGTGGACCCCACCAATAGCGTCTATAGTTAACATTGCTGCTACGTGTCATCCTAGCGCAAGCTTTCAATGAAGAGGGAGAGAATGAACCACAAGCTATGAAATGCTGCCACCTATCTCCTTGTAGGGACTTCATCAAAAGGAATGCATGGAGTGAACGCTAGGCCACAATATGCTACCATGTGTTGTAACTGCCTCCACTGGGAGGAGACACTTGTCTGTCTGGGATATTCTTGGACCACTGCCATCATTTGTAGGGAATGCATATGGCTGGGAAGCATCTA
This sequence comes from Sequoia sempervirens, assembly GCA_007258455.2. Taxonomy (NCBI): domain Eukaryota; kingdom Viridiplantae; phylum Streptophyta; class Pinopsida; order Cupressales; family Cupressaceae; genus Sequoia; species Sequoia sempervirens. Next base: position 312,570,959 of record VDFB02000003.1, on the reverse strand, counting down.
CATGTCATGGCTTGAATATTTTTTGTTTCAACAGCCGAGGGAAATCATTGCTGCAACCATCATTACCAAAAGATACTGAATATTTTTTGTTTCAACCTTACCAGGTGGTGGATTGTTGGCTATAAATATTGCTCTTCGCTTCGGAAAATGAGTTCGAAAGATAAATTTTTTTAAAAAAGACACTAGGCCTTTTACTGTTTTTTAGATTATTGTACAAGAATTCACAGACTATGCCATTGTTCGGCCTTTCTATTTTCTTAAGCTATTTGATAAACTTTATACTGTGCCAATATTGTTTTGAATGGTTTATTTACATAACTTCTATAATTTTAATGCAATTTTACTGGTTTAGATCATGTCCTTGAGTCTTCTTTTCAGTGAATGTGCATGAAGATTATTTTATGTCATTGAATGAATTATTCAGGTTTCTATCTTTAATTTCTATCATTTTAGGACATAACAAATTGTTGAATGGGCCCTTAAATCATATCCAAAAGATAGGTTTATCATGCTTTACATCTAAATCTTGGGGCATTGCCTTAGTTATATTTTCATTTTATATATTTGCTTCTTTTTCCCATTCAAAACCCTAATTATAGAAGAAGCCGACTTTTTAAAAATCTAGAGGTCATTCAGTTTAGCGCAATTGGTCCCCACATTAACTGAGTTTCCCATAAAGGCTGTTACCTTGCCAATTTTTGGCATCAATAGTTTTCTTTTTTCTGGCACACCTGGTGGGACTTGTTTAAATGAATCTCAATTCAAAGAGGGTGTATGAGCCATCGACCTGTTACTAGGTCCCAAACAATGAACAATCCCGATTTGTTAGTACCACCATTAGAGATAGTACAGGCCTCGACCCAACTAGTGAATGTTCCGCTTCCTCCGTCCCTACCGCTAGCCATGTTGCTTGTTGCTAATAGAAATTATGTGGCATGGGATGCTGGAAGTCCTCTTATTGTACTAGTAACACCTATCATTTGGGCCCCTATCTCGGTCACCGCTCTAAAAGCTATACCTAAGTTTACCGGAGATGGATCAAGGACGCCGTCTGAACATCTGCAAGATGTTGTAGATGTATGTTTGGTGCATGGAATCATTACCCAGAATGTAGCGCTAAGGTTGCTTGCAGCCTCTTTCAAGGGTAAGGCACTAGATTGGTACCGCATGCTGCAGCCCAATACTATCGGCACTTGGGACCAACTTGGAGATCCATTTTATGAAAGATTCTCCAATGAAGAGACAGGTCTTCACAATATCACCAGCTGGAGATCATCAAACATGCCCCATATGAAGCCATGACTGACTTAAACGCCCAGTTTCATATAACCTGGCAAAGAATTTATGCTGCAATTCGCCCGCTGGCTGAGCTGGCATTCATGTTCTACCTCAGGTCCATCAACACTGACATTTCAATGATGATCCAGTCACTCAGTGGAACCACTCTACCTGATGCATATAGCGTCGCAGTTAAAGCAGAGAATAATCTGATTGATGCTGGGAAATTACCGCCTCGGCCCACCATGCCTATATTCCCCGAAGTATCAGTTCCCGCACAAGAAATGTCATCTAGTAGCGCTCCTACTCCTCCCCAGTCTATGTACACATACGCAAGTGCACCCCAAAATATTGCCTCCACATCAGGATCTTCAAAGGAAGACATGAGTGACATCAAGGAGATGTTGTGGGCTATGGCCAATGAGATAACCATTATCAAGCACAACTAGGCCGTGCCTCTGAAGCTGACCTATCAAAATTATCAAGGTGGAAGGTCCTCTTACCAACAAAACTAGTTCCAAGGAGGCGCTCACACAAATCCGTAGGCGCAAACAATGCATCAAATAGTGTTGGTACCCACTCCGCTGTAAAGCGCCAATTTAAGCTCGAACAGAGAGCTAACCGCAGGGCAGAACAATTTAGTTGATGACATCAACCCCTGGTGCTTCCCTTGTGGTGACTCACACATGCCCCAAAATTTCCCACAAGGCAATCTACAACAAAAGGTGGCGGAGCAACACAACCAAGGTGCAATGTCGGACCATGGAGGTTATGTATATGCCTCTCCACAAATGGAAAATGCGGTGCTTACCGCTCAAATGCAAGCGATGTCTCTGGAGAAAGAAACTGATATTGCTCCTAATCACGTGCTCTTCTCATGGATTGAAGAGGAAGAGGCAGTGTTTTCCAATGATGCATCCACATCTAAAATACCGCAAGTCCAATCCTGCAACTACAACACTCGCTCAAAGAGGAGATTCACGGGCTAATCAATCATCCCACAACTAGTTAGTTTGTAGACTAAAAGTTCTTTCGACCAGATGCCTAGTACCTCCATTGTGGTGCCACAATGTTTGTCGCAAAGGTAAATTGTTATAACAAGAGCTAAGGAGCAGAAGCCTCCAAATCCACCACCGTTCAATGTGGTGGAACAATTGAAAAAGTCATCCGCTAATGTGTTTCTATGGGATATCTTAGCTATTCCGGAGCAGAATACATTGCTACAGAAGGCTCTCCGGGAAGATCCAATCATTGAACCAAAGGAGAAATTTCCCAAAGGAAAGGCTGTTGATCAATCAAATCTTGCTAAAGTTCTCACAAATAGCACAACGAAAGCCCCTGCTGAGGTAAGAGATAAGCCGAAGCCTAAACCCTTCTTCCTAACTCTCATTATAGGGGAGAAATTATTACATAATTCCATGATTGACTCTGGTGCTAGCACTATAGTCGTGCCCAAGCAGATAGCTGAGGCCTTAGGGATTAGCTATGAACCTTTAAAGAGGGGAGTTATGCAGCTTGACGAAAACAAAGTTGAGACTGTAGTCCTCATCAAGGACCTCCCATTGACTCTGTTTTCTTTCCCTAGTATCACAGTTCCTCAAGACACTGTGATCATAAATGTCCCCCCTATGTTTGGTCTCTGCCTATCCCGGGAGTTTACTTCAAAAATAGGTGGGTATCTTTTTTTGGACTGGTCACACTTGATCCTAAGGACCAAGCATGAAGCAAAAATGAAGATAAATGTTGAATCTCTGCATTTGGAATATGTGGCCGATGAAGCCAAAATCAATTTCAAAGTTTCCCATACTTCTTTCACTCAGGAAGAAACATATTGTACTAAGCTGCTTGAAGATGAAAAGGTGACTGGAGATTGGACCGATTAAGAAGAGGTCCTTTTGAGTGAATATATAGATCTTGACCCTTTCGACAACTATCATGCTACCAAGCTAGGCACCTATGTGATCAATGATGAAGATCAAGTGCTTCCGAAGGTCATGAAGGAACCCAAAAGTAACCAAGCCTCAAAACTATGGATGCTCCACTTTGACTGAGCAAGATACAAAGTGGGCGCAGGAGCCAGGATATGTTTGACATCCCCACACAATGAAAGGACACTCTAGTCCTTCTACTTCTAGTTTTCTTTTTTGAACAATGAAGCTGAATACAAAGGCCTAGTGCAAGGTTTGATCCTTGCAGAGCGGATGGGTATCAAGCAATTAATGGTGTTCAGAGATTTCGAATTAGTGGTCAACCAAGTTCAGAGAATTTCTGCAGCCAAGAATGTACGCATGAGATCGTATAGGCATAGGGTCTAGGACCTAATTGAGGGTTTCAAAGCCTTCAACATCCAGACCATGCCTCAAAAACAAAATATCGATGCGGATCGCATGACAGTAATCGGATCTGAATTCAAACTTGCCTCTGACCTGATGCATAACAAGCACTTTGTATGAGTGATAGTCTGACTGACGATCCCAAATAATGATAAAATCTGGCAAGTATTTGATAGTGATGAAAACATTGCTTCGTTCATCCAACAGTCAGGAGAATTTTCCGATTAGCTCCAACCAAGGATTTTTGAAGCCTATGACGGTCAAATCATACAGTTGAAATCCAACAAGATTTCGAAGGGACTGGTCACTCTCGAAAATATTTTTGATTGTGATGATGCAAGAAATGGAAAAAGAAAATTTGTAGCGGACAAAAGCTACTATGTGAACCTTCAGGTCAAAGATGGGAGAAAGCTCAAATTCAGGAAAGAAGTCCCGCATCATGATAATGAAAGGCTCATTGAATTATGTGAGAGGTATGAAGGAGTGGTTGCACATGGTCATATGATGACATTAAAGGATATGATTCTGACATCATCGAACATACAATTGAGTTGACGAAAGGTACAAAACCAATCTGCCAAAAATAGAGGCCAGTTAATCCAAAGATCGAGGCTATGATGGCATAAGAGCTAACCAAGCTAATTTAGTCCCAGATCGTCTTCTCAATCAAGCACAACACTTGGGTGTCTAACCTAGTTCTAGTCTGAAAGAAGAACAAAGACATCTTCTTGTGTGTTGACTTTCGGGACTTGAACAAAACATCCCTAAAGGATCATTACCTGCTCCCTTCTATGGAGACAATCTTGCATAGGGTGGTAGGGTCAAAAATGTTTTCTCTACTGGATGGATTCTTTGGTTACAATTAGATCTAAGTTAAAGAGGAGGACCGACATAAAACAATGTTCACTACCAAGTGGGGAACATTTGCATACGCTAAGATGCCTTTCATCCTTTCAAATGTGGGAGCTACTTTTCAGCGGGCCATGGATATCGCTTTCAGCGAGCTGATCAACAAGATCATCCTGATCTATTGAGATGATCTTACCGTGTTCTCTAAGTCCAATGATGATCATTTCAATCACCTTGAAATGGTTTTTAAGAAATTTCAGGAGTTCGGGGTCTCCCTGAACCCGAAAAAATGTGTCTTCGGAGTACCACAAAGCAAGCTATTGGGACACGTAGTGTCCAAAGAAGGAATTTCAATTGATCTCGAGCAGGTGAAAGAAATAAAAGAGCTTCCCCTTTCGGTCAACAAGAAAGGTGTCCAGTCTTTCTTGGGAAAGGTTAACTTTGTAAGCAAATTTATTTCTAATTTTGCACAGATAATTAGGCCAATCACCCTAATGCTAAAAAAGGATTAGTCATTTAAATGGACTAAAGAAGCCAAAGAATCCTTTGAGAAAGTTAAGGATGCTATTTCCTCGACTCCTGTACTAGTTAATCTAGACTTATCAAAGGACTTCATAATGTATGTATTTAGTAGTAAGTCAAGCATTGCCATTGTCTTAACTTAGAAAGATGATGAAGGCAAGGGAGAACATCCGATAGCATTCCACTGCCAGACCCTAAAAGAATTTGAGATGAACTACAACTTCATCGAAAGGAAAGCTTTCGCAATAGTGAAAGGACTCAAGAAGCTCCAACACCTAATCTCTTGCAACAAAGTGGTTTTTTATGTCACACATTCTAGTGTGCATGAATACATCATGCAAGGAGAAATCACCGAAAAAAGGGATAATTGGATCACCAAGATCCTTGAATATGACATTGAGGTCAAGCCCACAAAGATTGTCAAAGGAAGAGGACTGTGCGAATATCTGATACATGATGAAGAAATGACTACCGAAGAAGAACAACCGAAGTTGGTTCTAATGGATAAGTCCGAGTTCGAAGGCTACTGGTTGGCAGACAGAGTGAGATTCATGCACACAGGAAAATATCTACCTGGCCTTCCTTCTCAAAAGAGAAGATTCTACCGACTGTAGAACAACGAATATGCACTCATTGAAGTAGTTCTTTTCAAGAGGAACTTCAACATTATTCTGTTGCGTTGTGTCACCACTGAGCAAGTGAAGCGGATCCTCAACACTTTCCACAACAGTCCTGCGGGTGGCCATTTCTTCGCAAAGACCACCGCCATCAAAATCATGTGCGCTGGGTACTTCTGGCTCACATTGTTTAACGACTCATATTCCCTGGTTAAAGCTTGCAAGGAATGCTAATTTTTCATAGGGAAAAGAAAAAATTCCTCTATGCCCCTCAACCCGATAGTAGTTGATGAGCCATTCGCGCAATGGGGCCTTGATTTCATCAAGATGATTAATCTTGCCTCCATCACTAGACATAAATGGATTCTGATGGCAATAGACTACTTCACAAGATGGACTGAAGCCATGCCCCTGAAGAATGCAACAAAGGTGGAGATAGTAGACGTTCTCGAAGAGATCGTAACCAGATTCAACCCTCCTAAAACTATCATCTCTGACAACGCCAAGGCTTTCCTAGGCTCTAAGGTATGTCAATTCACACTCACAAACGACATATTCTTAAAAACATCTTCAAATTACTATCTGCAAGGTAATGGCCTGGTAGAGTCAACTAATAAAAATTTAGTTTGACTCCTCAAAAGAATCGATTCATAGCACTAGCAGAAATGGCATGAAAATCTTCAGGCGGCACTATGGGTAGACCGCATAAATCCTAAGAAAGTCCTCAAGACCTCACTGTATGAGCTAGTACATGGAAAATAAGCCCTATTGCTTATCTCCATGGAGATTTCGGCACTGCAATTGCTTAAATCTCTCGAGATAGAGAAAAACGACGCAATGGAGTTGTGACTAGCTGAGTTTTTGGAAGTGCAGGAGAAAATAGAAAAGGCCCTGATAGCTATGACCAACCGCCAATAGGTGGTTAAGAGATGGTTTGATAAAAAGGCTTTAGACCAAGGTCTGAAGCATGACGACCTACTGTTAAAGTTTAATGAAAGGGCAACAAAGCCCAACCAACATGGGAAGTTTGATAGCCTTTGGGAGGGCCCCTTCAAAATAATTTAGTGCAAGGAACATAGTGCATTCAGATTAGAAACCATGGAACATGAGCCATTGGGGATTCCAATCAATAGAATTCATTTAAAATTATTCAATTAGCCTCGGCTCATTCTGCCAATGTAAATATGTAAATAGTTTTTTTCCTTTTTCCTTTATTTTTCTTGTCGGTCGGTCTTTCATAATTCATTCTTCAAGTGCAATTAAGTGGAAGCATATGGAACCCATTATTGTAAAGTGCAGAGAAAGATAAAAGAACCCATGAAGTGGAGAAAAATCAACACTCACATGCAGAATTGAAGTAAAAACATATATGCAGGAACAAAAAAGGAAAACCCACATTGCATAATCAAAAGGCGAATGAAACAAGATAATTATATAAAGATATATTTTCATTATATATATGCTTTGGTATTTACAAAAAACAAAATGGCTCTGAGGCCATGCTGCCAAAGTATATGTCTATAGTCTACTTTCTTTTTCATATATGCTACGATAAGGCCTTTTTCAGGCATATATACAAACAAAAAAGAGTAACGAGCTTCAATTTTTTTTAAAAACATAAAAAGAGAGGAGTCTTCAGTCGTGAGCATGGGCTGTAGCAATGGCAGCATTAATGACACCTTCTAGAACCATTTCATCATCAGAGGCAGTGTCTTCACTAGCAACAACGTTAGCAAGAGTAATGGCGAGTGGCAGAGGAAACATTATGTTCTTGAAGTCAGTATACCAATTGATGTCATAAAATGACACCACGTTGTATAGGCGGAAGAGGAAGTGACAAGCACGAGTAACCCTCTCGTGATGTTCTTCCTACGATTGGAGTTAGAATCTGCTCAGGAACAACAACCACGACATGATCACATCTTCTTCAATAAACCTAGAGAGGTCACTTGCGGTCAAAATCCATCCACCAAATGCAGCATTCGCCACCACCTCTTCGAGCCCATTCAGATATTTCTTTGGAAAAAATTCTTTTACCAGGTAGAGAATGAGTGGCTTGGGAACCTTGATATCGAGCATTGACGAAACAAATTGGGAGCACACATTAGTGTTAACTCTATACTTATCTTCATATTCAAGGCAGTCATGTCCCAAAATCCATTTGATGGCTATGATCGCTAAGGAATGCTTATTTTTGGTCCTCCTCTTAAGGTGCCTAGTCAAAATCTCACCCAGAGAAGTTGTTTGGGACTTATGGGAGACCAGTCTAATTGGGGTATTCATGGCGACAAAGCACTACGCAAATTGTTAGACACAAGCCCTATGCCAATCGCCTAAGCCTAAAATCTATGCAAATACTATGCAAACTGCAAACACCTAAAGCTAAGCTAATCACCTAATACCAATTTTGTTAAAAGTTGCTAAGTGTGATTTCACTATTGTTGAAGTGCCTATTTATAGAAATGGCAAGGATAAGCATGGTAATTTGCATACCATAAACATGAGGCTAATCAAGTATCACCTCGAAGGATGCACCAAGGCTCACTCAGAACTCCCACCCAATTGTGTCTGTAGGTACGATTTGCTGCGTGCAAGGTTAATGGAATCTAATTAATTAGCATAAGCTGGTGGCAGTCTCCAGCGGTAGCCCATACGGTCGGATGCTGAGGTGTCATTCTGTAGGCACTTCTCAAATTTCGAAGGAGGATGCAAATCTTTTCAGGTACTTATTGCATACTTTGGCGTAATCATTCTATTTGGGATATTAATTGCCTCGGCATACGAAGCCTAGGCTACCTTCATATCATCAGCTCAAGTTCCAAGAAAAATCACGCTGAAAGTACATCATTGCCAAGGGTTATCATGAATTCTTGTCATTTCAAAATGGCAAGTAATTTGCTTCGCACAAGCAAATAACTGGCAGTACATGCTGAATTTAATGCAAGTTGGTGAGAATAGTTGGCCACCCAAAGAAGGAAATAGCTAAGTGTCGCATGCAAAGGGATTTTGTATTGTGAATTCTTTTTAGAAAATGCTTCCCAGAGCAAATGAAATTTTAAGTGCAACCAGAGCCGAGGTGAAATTGCAAAAAATTTAAGCCAAGCAGAAATCTATAGCAACAGGAAATGGCAGAGAGTTCTAAAAGAAAAGCACAAGTAGAGGCACAGGGAGAAGAAACACAAAGCTTGTTTAATGATATACGTAGAGAAAAATCCATCTATGTTTTTAAAAACATTTCTTATGCTTCGCTTGGTATACCAGAGAAGCCAAAATGGGAAAACACGCAGGTTTTGGATAAGCCCAAAAGGTACAGGGATCAAAGCCGAATCAAGGAGGAGTGGGATAACATTCATGATCCCTTTGTAAAAAACCCCAAGAGTTTGAGGGAGGTGGCCTATGAAAGAATGAAGGCTTCCACTGGCCAGATGTCAATGGCTCAAAAGCTATGGTACAATGGGCTCCCACAGTATATGGTCCCATTCGTTCACTATTGCCTAGAACTAGTTGATGCGGCCTCAAATGTTTCAATCTGCGCACCAACACCATCAAGGGCTAGAAATTGAGGGTCAATATCTGTCCGTAAGCTATCTGGAATATGTTGTGCATCCCTAACCCCAACTCCAGACAAGAAGAGGTAGAGTCATTCAAACCAACAAAGGGAGAAAGAGTATGGAGAGGCATGAAAAAGGGTTTGGAATTTTACAACACAAAAACTAAAAGGCCTGATGTAGATCATCAAAAGCCACCAAAGATTCTGATGTCACTCATCACCTTCTCCGTAGACATGCAAGATGCATTCTCAATGTTGGCATTTGTTTGTGGCCTGGACATCGACAAGGATGTTAATGAATCAGTTGGGTACAGGGTTTCAGTTCCACAAACAACATACCTTTTTCTGGTACGACTTTACAAAATATCTTATTGATAAGATGCTAAGGAAAATTAGGGATTACTCGATGCAATGAAGGTTCAGGTTTCCTTCCTTTCTCACATGTTTTTGCGCCAAAACCCTGATTTCTTTAAGAAGTATATGAATTTGTCTATTTTTGATGATTCAGGCAAAAGAAAGCCGATTTCTGTATGGACTCCTCTCCTCTCTACTACCTATGACTATTATGCATTTTTCAGATTATTTCTTGACTCCAATCTTGCAAGATTTGAAAGGGGATGATGGTTTCGACTGGCTCACTAAGGAGCAAACTACATACATATAGAATTTCACCCCTAAATGTGACTGGTTTCTCGAAGCAGATTTCACATTCATCGGCTATGCCATTTCACCGGAGAACCATTTTTCCTTTTGACCAGTGCCATGAATTGAGTGTCATCCCTTGAAATATTTCAGCAGGTATCTCTTATCGACTACCAGTTTTGAGGAGGGAAGGAAAAAAAGAGGGGATTCTTCATTTTTCCGCAAACCTTCAAAACATTTCTCATGAACAAGAAACGGACACACGACCTGTTGGAAGATAAGCTGGCTGATCTCGGGCTAGTAATGATTTGCGATAAATGGAATTACAACCTCAAAAATGATGCACCAAATAAATTTGTCAAGGTAATACACAACCTGTAGCCCTACTGGGAGAAGAGGAGGAACCTGCTGAAAGATCTGGATGATCTACCGGTTGATTTGATCCACATTCCTACAGAGGATAGTAGGCCACCATGGCACAAGTTCTACTTCCCCTCGGCGGTGTATGATGAGAAGCAAAAAATGGGAGCCACCCTGTTCAACAAGTTGCGAAAAGGAGAAGAATGGACCATGGAAAGAATCAAAGCTTTCTGGGTATACCGCCAAGAGACTGGAAAACCCGAGGCCGATTATGGAAGTGTGACGTTGGATGACCAATTTGATCAGATATGGGACGACGAACATCCTACTTTCGACTCCAACATGGACAAGGGTGATGACTCTGGTGAATATCCCAAAGAGTAAGAATCTGAAGTATTGTCGGCCTCTGCTCAAAAAAAGAAAAAGGAAACATACCAACCTATCCAGTTTGTTTCAAATGTGCGGTTGAATCTATCAAGGGCTTCGTGAAAACTCACCTAGGCTGCCACAAGGACAAGAGTGACCCAGCAAGAGTCAAAAACTAAAGCAGTGGAGGACACTCTGCTTGCTAAATGGCAGCGCACATAAAAAGTTGTTGGGGAAAGTTTGCAAACACCCTCAACAAGCCAGGACGTCGTAGCAAGCCAGAAGCTGCAATCATCCAGTCAGCAGGTAATGTTTGCTCCTTCTTCTTTAACTTCTCAATCTTTAGTAGCCCCTGTTGTTTCTACAACACCCATCACTACAGGTGTTGGCCCTACCTTCTTTGTTTCTACCACAATGGTTGTGGGAGGTTTCTCTCATTTCTCCCAAACAAGGCCATTTATCCTAATGCCTCCGCAGACCCTTACACCTTCTGCCGCTGCCCAATCTGTTCTGGGCTCTCTTTCCTCAAGCCCAGGCGCTATTGACACTCCTGCTGCTACTACTATAACTAGCACAACCTAGTTCACCCAACAATTGGAGTCCACCATGAGCCCACAATTGCTGCAATAGCCAATGAGTTCTCCCGCCGGTTCATAGATTAAACTTTGGGAAATTCCCAATTTCTCCCCATAAACTGTCAATCTCCCGAAGAGGAAAACACAAGGACCTGCTACACTTACATTCCTTTTTCCCTACCTCCTAGTGCACCTTTTGCAGGCGGGCTAGTTCAGTCGCCATCCCAATTCATAGCACAAGGTGATATTACAAAGGAAGCGCGGGCCCTCGAAATCCAAAAGCGAAAAGTGAAGGATGACAAAAAGGAGGCAGAGCTGAAGGTGTATACTATGTAGAATGGGGCGCAAGAAACACTGAATTTCGCCACCATGTACCTAAATGTTGTCAAACCATAAAGGGAGATGTTTCCAGATGCTTACAACATGTATGCTGTGGGACTTGATTTGAGAGGAGCCCGACCGCAAGACAAGGTAGAACTCATGGAAGAAACGCAGTAGGTGGTGATCACAAACTTCCTCAAGTCTAGTCACCAGTTAAAAAAGAAAGAAGAGGAGCTAAAGCTTGTAAAAGATAGGGTCGATTTCTTGCAAGCAAAGGAAAAGGTGATGGAGGCAGATATTGCGCGCTTATCAGAAAAATCACAAGCAATAGAGGTGGAGCAAAATAAATTCTGGGAGGAACTTGCAAAGCTCCAATTTGTTGACCCCACCTTGGTTGATGAGCTACAAAAAAAGAACCAAGATTATCAGAACTTCCTAACTCTGGCGGAACATGCGGCATAACAAAAGGATAAAGAGTTTGAACATCAGAGTGCTCAATTCGAGCAAAATATGCAAGAGGAGGCATATTTTGAGGCCTGAAAGGCCCAATTGGAAAAAGAGCTTCAAGAGACGAAGCTTTCTCTTGAATTAGAATTAACAAACAAGAGCCAAGCCAAGGAAAATTGGTCCAAAGAGCTAAGTAACATCGGGGGACAACTTGTATCCGTAAATAGGAGAATTGCGGAATTAACAAAAGATGTCAGCTTAAAGGATGCAGAGATTTCCCTTCTAAGGAGTGCTTCCCAGGCCCCTGTTGCTCAGTCGGACCTCATCCCAGTAGATTAGCAGCTATATATTTCATACTGGGAAAAGGTCAAGGCCTTCTTCCTAACATTGCAGCCAATGCTCTGATTCATGTTGGCGGCAACAAAATTGAGTAAGGAGGTTCACAGAACAATTGAATAGTTCCCGCGGTTCATAAAAGAAAGGGTTCCTAAGGCAAAGAGTTTGCTAAACAAGCTATACATGGTCTTTGATGAAAACTTAGCAAAGGCAGAGATAGAGGATCAGAATATTGTTGCCAAGATGACAACAATTTCATCCACTGCCACTCGACCATCCTTCGTACTAAGGCTTGCGTAGCTACTTTGAACTGGACTATGGATAGCATGTGAGAAAATTTCTCCCAGCTAACTGAGATGGGCCTCCCATCCCTGTTTCTTGAAGATGAGTCAGTCGCCATAGTTGAGAAAATTACAGAGAAAATCAGACAGAAGGAGCAAGACATAACCGCTTTTCAGAGTTTCAGCTAGCCTCCTACTGCAACAAACATTGAAGGTGTCATTCATCCCGTTGCATGGCTACTTTTCCAATGTGATTTAGGGGCTGGTTTACCAAAGGTGCTGCCTTATAAAGAAATGCTTGACTTGAGTGGAGTGCAAGAGAATCTGCATGATGTATCGAGACCATCCGAGGCCAACTGGTTGCCCCTACAGGAAGCTCTTTCTAGGCTCTGACTCCATTGCCCTATGGATGGAACTCTAGTCTGTGAGCTAGGGGAAATTTTGGGTTCCTCATTCGACAGGTGAAATGCCCCTAGTAGTTGCCAAAAACTGTGAATGTAAAATTCTTTGAGCTCCCTATGGGTGTTTTTTTTGTTTTTCTAGGTTCTGACCCCTGCCTCATATATGCTGCCTTAGCCTTTCATCAGGCTTCTTTTGCTGTACTCTTTGAGCTACTTCCACGTGTTCGTCTGATGCTCCTTGTACAAAGGCTTCCTTCGCTCTTCTACTAGCTCCTGCTATGCTCCCACGTGTCTTCACCACGAGCTATTTATAACTGCACTCCTTCACTTCCTCGCAGGGCCCCGCCCATGTGCCGCGTAGCTTTTTTTCACGTAAAATTTTGGTGGACCACACCAATAGCATCTATAGTAAACATGCTGCTACGTGTCATCGCAACACAATCTTTCAATGAAGAGGGAGAGAATGAACCACAAGCTGTGAAATGTTGCCACATATCTCCTTGCAGGGACTTCATCGAAAGGATTGCATGGAGCGAACGCTAGACCATGATTGCTATCGCGTGTTGTAATTGCCTCTGCTGGGAGGCGACACTTGTCTTCCTAGGATATTCTTGGACCATTGCCATCATTTGTAGGGGATGCATCTGGTTGGGAAGCATCTACATGTTGTGGCCTGAATATTTTTTGTTTCAATGGTCGAGGGAAATCATTGTTGCAACCATCATTTCCAAAAGATAGTGAATCTTTTATGTTTCAATATTACTAGGTGGTGGATTGTTGGCTATAAATACTACTCCTCACTTTGAAAAATGAGTTTGAAAGATACATAATTTAAAAAAAAACACCAAGCCTTTTACTATTTTTTAGATTATTGCACAAGAAATCATAGATTGTGCCATTGTTCGGCCTTTCTATTTTCTTAAGCTATTTGATAAACTTTATACTGTGCCAATATTGTTTTGAATGGTTTATTTGCAGAACTTCTATAATTTTAATGTAAGTTTACTGGTTTAGATCATGTCCTTGACTCTTCTTTTCAATGAATGTGCATGAAGATTATTTTATATGATTGAATGAATTATTCAGGTTTCTATCTTTAATTTTTGTCATTTTAGGACATAACAAATTGCTGAATGGGCCCTTAAATCATATCCAAAAGATAGGTTTATTTTGCTTTACATCTAAATCTTGGCACATTGCCTTAGTTAGATTTTCATTTTATATATCTGCTTCTTTTTCCCATTCAAAACCCCAGTTACAGAAGAAGCCGACTTCTTTAAAAATCTAGAGGTCACTCAGTTTAGTGCAATTGGTCCCCCCATTAATTGAGTTTCCCATAAAGGTTGTTACCTTGCTAATTTTTGGCATCAACAAGAACTAAAATGAGCTTTGTAAATATTTTCTTTCTTTCTTTAGTGTAGAAATATATATATATGTAAAGAAGTTCAAAATGAAAATTCAAGTTCCTTACTTAAAATGATAGTGTATGGAACGTTTGAGTCACTCCAAACAAGCAACTTGTATATGAATGCTGTTATTTAAAAAAAAACACACACACACACAAACATATATATGTGTGTGTGTGTGTGTTGATGTAAATCGAACACACACACACACACACATATATACATATACATATTAGATATATACATTATTTGAATGCATGTTAAGATATGAATGGAATCATTTAAATGCATAGAGATACAAATATATAAGAATATATATATTTATATTATATATATATATATTCATAATCGAATTTGAATTTAAATTAAGTTGATAACTGGTATGTAATGAATCTGATAGTGGAAAATCATCGAATATTATAAGGCAAGCTCATGATGGACGTGGCATGCAAAATCTTTAAGACAATGTTCAAAATTAGAGGGCAGTGATGGCTATGGTAGGAAAAAGCCATAATGTTTGTACCCGACCGCATGCAAGAAATGGTAAGATTACCTTTTGTATGAAAGGAGAGAGAAGAAAAGTAGGAGATGGATTTGGAAGAAACCAACAAGAAGTGAAGAAAAGAAGAAAAGAGAATGCAGACGTAGGGAAATTCTGAGGAAGGCTTGATCAAAAGGTTCGACCTTTGAGGTAACTTGTTTTATCAAAATATTATTGATTTCCTTATCTTGTCTTTCTCTTTAGCTAGTGTTTGTTACTGCATTGATGGTAGAACCAAAGCATAGTGATATGAAAGTCTCTATTTGTGTGTGTCTCAGCTTGAGCCGATGGTCTAGAATAAGTGACCACTCTCTGGGGAATCACTTGGCCTATGACCTGCATAGTTTTATAGAGCCATTCGGCTAGCCTTCTGTGCTAGATCAAAGCATCGAACCCTAAGGAGTGACTGTTAAGAAAGTTCGCTCAGTAGTATAAGCAATACTATGGCTATCAGAGATTATATTCTGATCAAAAGCAAACCATTTAGTAATAATTTTTGCTGAGGTTCACCTATTGAACCTATGAAAAGAGGATAAAATCATCTGTGTTACTTTTGTTAAGTATTGGAAGTGTTTTATTTTAAGCATACCGCCTCCCATTATTGGCTATACCGATAATAGTTAAGGGGAAATTATCCTTTTGTTAAGAAATGTGAGGAACATATTTGTATTGAAGAGAAAGCCCTCGATTTGTAGAATCGATGGGATGCAGGAGTTGGGTTCCATTGAAATCTTGTAAGGATCGATCTCCATAATTGATAGGAATATTTATTTGATTAAATATCAGGCTTGAGTCTACATAACATAGAGAACAACATGCATTAAGAGATAAGCTAGAATACCCATAAGGGTAAATTTTTGAATTATCTTGAGGATAAGTAAAGAAGTACCCGACCATAGACATGGGTTGAATCCAAAGAAACCTTGGTTTTTTGTTGTAGTCTGTTTAGGAAAAAGTTTTGTTTGATACTTAAACTTCATTGTATTTTTTTTCATGGACAAGCATGTTGACATGGTTTCTGTATATTATTAAAGCTTGCTCATAGTAATTTTAGTGGTGAAAGTGTTCAAGATCTGGATAATAAGATTGAAACTGGGCTATTTGATTTGTTTATTTTTTATTCCTAATGGAAAACCCATTCAATAATAAATGGAGAACATTTACTTGTAAGAGATCATTTAGCATGTAAACAACTTGAGATCAACAAACTGAGTAAACAACATTATTTGTCTTTAATATAATTTGTTTAGTTTGAAATAAAAATGTACTGATGTAAACAATAGTTATTCTTTTGCAAACAACTTTTTTTTATTGAAAAGATATTAGTATAGCTGGAAATAGCCTTGCTCTATAAACTGTTTAGCATGTAAACAACTTGCTTTATAATTGTTTAGAAGGAAACAATACTTATTTTGTATAAACAATGAATGTTCATATGTAAATAACTTGTTTTATGACTTTTTAGTATGCAAACAATTTACTTTATGACTGTTTAGTAGGAAACAACACCTATTTTGTTAAAACAATGAATGTTCATATGTAAATAGCTTGTTTTATGATTGTTTAGTATGTAAACAGATTACTTTATGAATATTTAGTAGGAAACAACACTTGTTTTGTTAAAACAATGAATGATCTTATGGAAACAATAATTTTAGAATATAAGAGTAAGTGAGAAACTGTTAGCATAAACTTGCTTAGAATATTTATTTTGACAATGAAACATCAAATAAAATACTATTTAAAGATTACAATATGAATAATGATTATTTCAGAATGTATGCATAAACTTTAACATTAGTAGACACATATATGTGTCTGCACATAGACTTCGTCTATGTACATACACATACTTGTGGCATACCCTCTTTTGTTTTTAGTACATTTTAAAAGGGAAATTCTTAATATGTTAAGTAGAAAAAGGTCATAAGAATGATATGACTAATTGTTGAAATAATCAGTGAAACATAGAATCTGATTTCTGTTTAGAGTATATATATTTGTATTCTATTTCTTCTTTGAAGACATGTGAGAAATAATTTTTTTAATACTAGAACAAAACATTGATACCTTAGTTGACTAGAGCACCTATGGGTATTTGTTGCTAGAAGGTAGATAGCTATTATATTAGAAATTTACCTTCCGGGACAGGTGCCAAAATGGAGTTCAGAGAGTATAGGTTTGCTTTACCAGAACCTATTATTTGTTGTTGTTGCAACACACTTATTATGCTTGTCCAAGCAATATGGTTCATTATGTATGAATGAATGAACTCTGTGATTTCACTCTCTACCATTCCTAGCATAGATCTTTCACTTTCTTTTCTAATTTGTAGATAGAAATTGCATGTTGATGTATGGGCACACACCAGATTCCACCTTGTAGGTTATTCTCTTGCTAAACTTTCCATACAGGGTCAAGCATTCTTCAAGTCAAAAGAATACTGAGGAAGTGTAAGCTTCGTGGTTGGGCGGTAAAGTGCTTCAACCATGTTCTCATCCACTAGTGGAGGTGAGCGATGGAGAAGAACCTTAGTTGTTTCCAGACTATTATAGTCTATAATGCATCTTGATGTTATTCATTCATGTAATTTATGAGAAATGTACTATGTAATGACACTGTGGCCTTAGGTGCCAAGTAAATCTTGATATTGTAATTTGACTTTTGAAGTGAATATAAGAATCTTTGACTCATTTTAAATGGACATGTGTAGCTATGATTGACTTTAGCCACTAGTTATGTCTTTAATTTGGATTATATTCATGTGTCATTTACAATAATAATAATTAAGATAATTTGGAATGGGTTATTACAAGAATTTCCCGTGGAAAATGCTTAAAGGATGTAGGGGTTTTAGCTCTCGAGGTGAATGAAGTGCTTCTTGTTGAGGGCATGACCCTTGTGCCAAAGGTTTTGTGGTTGTCAGTCCTTCTTAAGGATGGTAAAAGGTAAATAGAGAGCAATAATAAGCAATTTTTTTAAAAGTGATTATGAAGAAAGATAGTCTTCAATCAAATCCTCATGGTAGAGAATATCCTTTCAAGTGTTCTTGGTGGAGTCTTTGTTTTGGATGCTTGGTTCTTGTAAATTGGATTTTATACTTATTTTTGGAGCAATTTTCTTTGTTCTATGATATTCATTCTTGTACAGTCTCATCTTCATTTGGTTCACTCATGTGGAGTGTTTTACAATCAAGTCAGGGTAGACAAGATGCATTGAAGGGTGTTAAGTGTGATGATAAACAAGGACAATAGAAGGAACTTTTGAATAACATTATGTGGTTTATCACTTGTTTCATGGTGATGGTTTGTGTTTTTGACTGTGTTTTTATTCTTTTCTAAACAGTGAATAGCATGCTTGTGACAATCTTAAGGTACCATAGTGCAAGGAAGTAGTGGACAATATATTTGTATGTGACAATGGTTTGTGGAAGGGAGGTTTATCTTAGTAGTCCTTGTCTTGGCAGTAAATAGTACGCTAGTGACTTCCTTCTTATGATGCTTGACAAAGAACAATGATAGATTTACAGTTGTACAACGTTGAAAGAATGATGCTTGAAAGTTGAACACAACATAGTGATAATGTTTTGTTTGTGAGAAATCAATGGGCCTAAATATGAATTCTCATTGCAAGGTTCAAATTATGTTTGATTGTAGGAACTTAATCACAACCCTTATGTGTTTATAGTGCTAACTTGATTAAGGTTTGAAATGGTGCAAGTGTAGGGTCATGCAAGTTGTGTGTGTTTGGTTAGTAATTCTTCCTTGATTATACAGTGCAGGTATACACATAGAAAATACAGTAATGTTGGAACAATCTTTGTGAACTATTGTGACAGTGCTTGGTGATGCTGAATAGTGGTTTGATTCTTTTGATACTTTGACAGTGTTGTTATTTCTATCAAGAGCTCATTTGTAGGGGGAGTGATTGCTTTACAATCCATAGTACTTTGTCATTGTTGTCAAAAGGGGAGAAAGAGCAACTGTGTGCAGGTGTAATGATTGGTTGACATCAATGCCAAAGGGGGAGTTTGTTGGCATAATGTCATTACATGTTTTCAAGCTTATTGTCTTGATAAAGGATTTCTTCATCAATTGGTGATTTATTCTAAAATTCTAGAATAGACTTAAAACCCTAAGTCTTCAATTCTAGGGTTCATATTGTCTTTGAAGAATGACAAATTCTTTAACATACTTTATGTCATATTTTGAAGGTGACTTACTCTAGCAGGTAGACCGATATCATTTCACCATTTTATGAGAAACCAAAGGGTTATAATTTAGTTTCATTGAAGGTGGGAATTAAAAAAACCATAAAAGCTGTTGGTAACTGAATGTAAAAAATATAAGGTTGAAGACTTTAGGGAAAATAAGGCATTTTTTTCATTGTAAAAGATCTGAGGCTATTGGAGGTGATTGGGCTAGGGCTTTTTGATATACAGTTTTTGTAATTGTCCTTCTTAATTATGGTATGAAGAAATTTTTCTTGGAACTCAAGACCATGCGTGTATGGAGGTCTAAAAGTGAAAAACGTTTTGTTGCAAACTACAATAACATGTAGATACCATGCATGGTGAGAGGTAATGAAGGTTCTTTTGACAGTCTGTTGATAGAGTTAATGATGGTTAGATAATGAGATGAAGGTTTAAAGTTGCAAGATTCTTTTGTTACAATAGTTTTTGATTACTTTTCTTTGTAAAGAGAGGATTCTATTGAAACCCTATACTGTAGTTGATTGATAAAATATATTCTTGAAATCTTGAATGAGCTATAAACAAAATTTTGTGCTTAAAAGATTGTTGCAAAAAGATAGTGAGTAAGGTTAATGTATTGTGTGTGTTCTATAATTCAAGTGAAATGAAGTTTAGAGGACATGGAATGCATTAAGGCTGTAAGCTGACATGAACTTTAGAGAAACATAGAGATCCTCTATATTTTACTTTTTATCTCGATTGTTGATCAAAGTTAGATGCTAGTAAGGCCGTTGTATTTTTCCGGTGAGGCATATCTGTAACCAATGAGGTTTCTTTTCTAGTGAGATATTTTGTGTAGCTAGTGAGGAAATTTGTGTAGCCAGTGAGGCTTTTCCAGTGAGGCACAAAAAGTAGCTAGTGAGGCTCTATAATCAGTGGGATTTTATTAAGCCAGTGAGGCAATCTTTCCTGAGTATTGTTTTATCCCCATAAATAATTGTGTTATGGTGTTGTGGTTCTTATGGTTTTCTTGTTTCAAGAAAGTCAACTCTACCATTCTATTTTGTTTATATACTTTGCAACATTTGAAATTTCATGTTGTTCAAACATTTGTTTTTGGTTATCAAACTGGAATGCATTCTTGAAATTGAACATCCAAATATAACAAAGGAACAATAAGTCATGGAAATAGTGAATTGACTTTTTGGCTATTAAAACACTAATTCACCCCCCTCTCAGTGTTTTCATACTCCAACATGCTCAATAGGCTTTAAAGTTGTGGGGGCCTCAACACTCCTTTGTAAAATTTTACACAAAGTTATTAAGGTGTGATATACAGGTTGCCATTTCTTGAATTTAAGGGGTCCAATATAGGTAGATAGGCCTTTATATGATCAACAACTTGTGATAAGGAGACATAACATTCATACACATTTTTGAATTTTTCCACAATTTGTTTAACCCTATGCTCCAAGATATTTTCCAATACTGTGAGGGTTTGTCTCTTTGCTCCTTCCTTTGTTTCTTCATAAGTCTTTTTCAACTTCTCAATTTCTTGTTTTAGCACATTTACTTATTCAATAGTGATTGCGCCTATATCAGTATGGATGGCAGGGGGCTGGTATACTATTAATTTTGTGTTTTGAGAAGGACTTGCTCCCTTCATCTGCTCTTTCAATTTCATATTTTCTATGAATAACCTATTCACTTCATCATTCAGATCAGTCTATTCTTTCTCATATTCTACCAATCTAAGCTCCATACCTTTAACTACAGACCTAGTAAACATTGTTGAGTGTAGTGTTATAGTAGTTGTCTCCAATGTTGATGTGTCTTGAGTCCCTCTAATTTCTTGTACAACACCAAGCAATCTTGGTTTTTCTGTTCTTTTTTGCTTTGTCTAAAAGGGTAGGGTTTCAATTCTTGGATTATAATCATTCCCTCATCTGAATTGAATTCATAAACCAACATGGGATCTTCTTGGCTTCTTACTTGATCCAGTAAAAATATCTTTTTTAACTCCATCCTAGAAATAATTAGTATATTTCTTTCCAAGACCAATTTTCTTGCTTCTTGGGGGCTAACACTAATTTCATTAATCTTGAGTTCTTCAAAATTCTAGGAAACAATATGGTCATATTGTGACTCCTTAGTGCCCATCTTATTAATTTGGAGTCTCTCCTCAAATTCTTTCATTTTTATCTTAATCCAAAAATCCTTAAACTCAGGAGTTTGAATAAATTCATCATCTTCAATAAATCTAAGGGTAGCAATCACCCTTTCATCATCATGCAATTCTTGATCATTATGCCCATGTACATGCACTCTTTCTTTTGGTTTATGAGCATCAGTTGCAAGCTTAGGCGGTGGTTGATCAACTTCATCATCTTTAAAATTCAAAAGTACATTGGCTACCTCTTCAGTATCCCCTACTCCACTTATTTCATATGCCACTGAGGGGGCCACTCCATGTGTCTTTTGCCTTTTAGGACTTTGTTGCTCAGGGGATGCTTCTAATTGTATTGTGACAGTGTCTGGTAGGGGCTCTATGATTACAATACAACTTGGTTTGATGGGAAGCTTGGAGGGTTTTGAAGATTGACCCCCAGGTTTCTTTTTTGGTTCAACATATAATATTTCAAAGTTGTAAATTATTAAGTTCATCCTTTTGATAGGATCCCATTCTTCAACATAGAATCCTTGGAATCAAGTGTCCCTTTTCTTCTTCTCCTCCTCAATCCTCTTTATTATTTCCCACTTCCTCTTTCTTTGAAAAACTTCATGAGGTGTTAAGTAATTTCTTATTACATCTTCTTCGTAATCCATTACATGGGTAATCCCAACTCTAGTGAGAAATGTCTACTTTATAAAATTAATATTCCCTTCAAGATCAAAGACCCTTTCTCTTCATGACTTCAATGAATACCTCATCTTCAAATAGTTTTACAGTTCTTCAAGAGTGTCAGACCCTATTGATAGCTCCTCACATTCAGTTAGGTCAGGGAGGAATGTCCCATTTTTTTGTCTTTTCATAACATATTGCTCCATCCATAAAATTTTCCACATAAATTATAAAAATGCAATTCAAATAGAAACAAATTTAGGTAAAACATGTGAGGCTTGAGGACACCCATAGACCCTTATTACTGTTTAGTCTGCTAAGAAGAACCAGTCATTGAAATTGTGAGTGTGTCCTTGCTCTGGATTTAATGCTAAAGGTCTTAATACTTGCATGATTTTATTAGGTAATCTTGGTGAAATATGACCCAGACTTTCCATGAACTTTATTATGAAATCATCATGAAATATTACATAATCACTATTTTTACACCTACTATCCCAGATGTAACACCAGTTTTGTACAGGCAACCTATTCCCTTCATCATCAATCATTCCCAAACACATTCTTTTAGTCCATCTATTTTCATTTTGGTACAATATTAAATGACACAGTAGAGAGTATTTCTTGAAAGTGATGGGAGCTAAGTTCTCTCTTGTAAAAATCCCTCATGTAGCCCTTTCACTATTTTAGCAGTAAAGTCATAATCAATGTTGACTTCAGGATTTTGTATCTTCATTGCCATCATCATGAGATAGGTTGGAATCCTCTCTTCAAAATCTATTCCAAGCATTTTGCACAAAGAAAAATAAGTTCTTTTGAAATATACTTAGAAGCATTTTATGGAAAATAGCTCAATTTGGGAGGGGGAGATAGGTATCTTCCTATTATTTACACCCTTTTCGTGTGTAAAGGAAGTTCATCACTCCTATAGTTTTTTCTCAATCTCCTATAATCCTCCTCACTTTTTTCCTAGTCAATCTTAGTGATAGCTTGCTTTTTTAATATAAAACACTCTATAATTTCTTCTCTAGTCAACACCACTAATGGTGAACCATCTGACATTCTTATAGTCCTAGTAGTCGGGTGATAATGTTGTACCAATAATTTAATAAACTCAACATCTACGAAGACATTTGGGACTATCTAGAATCTTGTCATCCCTTTTTTCATAGAAGTACCAAAATAGATCCCACCCTGAGATAGGGATAATTGGGTCTCTACATCCATGGGTTGTATCTTTAAACACCTTTTTGAATCTTTTGTTTACAAAATTAGGTAACACATCTAAAATGGATTATTGCAGGGACCTCTTCTCTCTTTAACTGTGGACTCTTCCTTTTTTCTCACAAGTTGACTTATTTTGGGTGGCATGATGAAGAATTTACTCCTACTTGATTTCTTTAAGTGTCTACTTGTAGAAGCAAATTCAGTTGTTATACACTTGCTACAGAGGGTTTCTATGAACTTAGCCAATGAAATAATAGCTACAGAGTCTTCGAGCTGCTTTAACTCCCTTTCCTCTGGTATGATGAGTTGTGTGAATGATTTCCAAAATGTGATCAAGTCCCAAGTAATATTTGTTGCTGAGCTTGGTCACCTCACTATTAATGTCAATTCATGCAAAATATTTCATAATCTACCCATATTTCAAGTTTGAATACATGCCTTTGATCTTGGGAAATTGAATGGTTAATGTTTAGAGGTGTAATCATTGCCACTGATGATTTAAATTCTTTGACACATTGTACCACAGTACTGCTCTGTCATTTTAAGACCACTGCGGGGTAGCATTAGCAATATCACCACCACACGCACACCCCTTTGGACTCACGTGGGAAAACGGGTTAATTCTAGTGGTTGAGTGATTGTTCACCGCTATACCACTCTGTCATATCAAGATTGTTGTAGGGTAGCGGTATGGTAGGGTTAGTAGTATTACCACCCTGTACGCACCCCTTTGGAATCCTGCTAGACAATGGGTTAATTCTAGTGGTTGAGTGATTGTTCACTACCATACCATAGTGTCACTATTTACCCCTTGCGGGGCTGCAATTTACTTTAATTGTTAACATGTTCTCATCGCCACCCCATGCTATTCATATTTGGTTGCCTATGTATTGTGGTAATCATTTGTACATTGACCTATTTGTCCCACCATCCCGCGCATACCTCTATTGACTATTGTGGTAGTGTGGTATTGGATTTTATTATGAATGCAGTATTTTAGATATCATTTTATTGAAAAGATTGAACAATTTTCTAATTTTGTAGTCTCTCAATTTTAGTTTTCAGTGTCAGTCAGACCTAAGATATCATTCCTTTGTTTGTAATAAGGAGGCTTAGTTCACCTAATGTTAAGATATCTATATGTATTATTAAATCACAGATGTTCATTATATGTTTGCATCTAGAAAACATATAGGACATACAAGAAATTATATTCTAACTAAACAAAATTAATTTCAAATTTTCAACCAAAATAAGAAAACTAAGAAGAATGATTGAACCTAACTTTAAATGCACTTCAAATCAGCAGTAAACATATCAGGTTTTGTATACAATGTACCAGTAAAATAATGATGATTACATTCAAAAATGTATCAGTAAAACAACAGTGAATAAGCATACCTATACTTAGATCTTTATTACATTCAATAATAAATTACACAATATATATAACCAAAGTTTAGGTGACAAGCTAACCTCTTAAGTTGACAAAACATCATCATAATCATCTACATTGCCAGCAAGATCAAAATCCTGATCACTCATATCTGTATCTGCTTGATTTTCTTCCTCATCCTCATTTGTGACATGTAATGCATTCTCTCTCCCAATCTATTCATTGGTAATAAAATGTCTTCTTCAAACACTCCATCATCATCTTCATCCACTTCTTCGAATGTTTCTTGTAAATTAACATATTACCCATCAGGTATTATATCAACAACTTTCATGAATTTTTCATTTTGAACAAGACTCTGTTTGAATGACATACAACCATCCTAGGCTTCTTATAGCATCAATTAGAAATGATTGGTTAATTTGAAGAGGGGAAACATACAACTCATCCATTTCTGATAAAAATTGTCTTGTATTTGCACGTACAAATCCATACTCATAAAATTGTACTATGGATGGTCAGATCCACTTACATTTTAATAATATAAGACTATTTTTACCATAGTCCACTTGAATAATTTGTTGGATGAATCCAACATAAAATTTCTTCTCAGTTTCATGAATAAATTCAACACTAACAACACAATCACAATTTGTCTTTCCTTTGTCTTTTTCTTCTACTCTTAAATGACTACCATAGGCCCACATTCCACTAAAACGTATAGCCCATAAATTTGGAGATTGTGAAGCTCACTTTCCTTCGTTGTTATATCTTGACCTTCTTCTTTAGCATCATTGATTGCATTAGCAACCCATTCTTCAAATTTTGGAAAAGAATCACCTTCAATCAACTCAACATGACGTTTGCGCTTTTGAGGTCGATGTTGCATCCAAGCTTGATTGTCTTCTTCATATTTTCTACATAGAATATTAACGTACAAATAGTAAGAATAATAATATAAATGTGTAAATTCAATTGAGTAAATAAATTATTATGTAATTTTTTTTTTACCTACACCACTTATCAAACAAAGATGTGTTTTGAAGAATATAGGCATGTATCACACTTCTTTCTTGATGTGATAGCTTGAAGCGACATCCATTGCCTTCTAATACTTCACCTGCAACTGTCTCTTCTTCGTCATCATCCCATACACGTTCGATTGACATTTTTTAAATCCTTCATATATTTTGTGCAAAATCCCATGGCATCTTGCATTGAATATCCCTCAGACATGTTGCCTTCTGATTTTTCCCTAGTACGAACATTTTTTTTCAAAACCTTCATATATTGTTCTATAGGATACATCCATCTTGATTTTATCGGGCCACAATGCTTTAATTCATATTGTAGATGTATCAAAAGATGCATAGAAATGTTAAATATTGTTGGTGGAAATTCTTGTTCCAATAGACAAAGGACTTCAACAACCTCCTTCCTCAAACTATCAAAGTTCGAAGGATCTAATAAATGTAAATTCATTCTCTTTAATATTAGGCCCAACCTTATAACTGCCAATCTTGGACCCTTTGTCAAACTTAATATATTTACCTCAATAGGTAAAATATTCTCCATTATGACATGATAGTCATGGGTCTTGAGGCCTCTTAAGCCATTAATGTTAGTTTGGATTCTAATACTACTACTTACATATCTAGTGGGAAATCGAGTCTAAGACATTCACTGTAAGAATTGTGCACGTTGTTCTTTTGTCCAAGACATAAGGAGCACTATGGTTTCTATATTTTTCATCATCATATTTTTCAACCCAAAGATTTTGATGAATATTTAGTTTTCGAAAGTATTCACGTGATGAAATAGTATCAAAGCATTAAAAGAGTTTCTATAATAGCATAGGCTATATTTTTCTCAATATGCATAAAGTCAATAGTATGCCTAATGGCTATATCCTTAAAGTATGGAAACTTATAGAATATGCACAACGTTTTTACACCGCTTTCATTACATGTATCATATCTAGTACCAGCAATTCCATCATTTTCAATAAATGACATTATTTTTTGTCCATTGTCAACAATGTAATCACTTGTTATTAGCAATGATGCTTCACGATTCTCTTCTTGACCATTGAACCGTGCTTTTTTTTGACAATATGGATGATCCATTTTAAGGTAAGCATGATGTCCACAATAAATAAACTTATGCAAACTTCTTGAGTGCCTCAAAAAATACTTAAAGATGCAAGTAGGGCATCAATGGTATCCATGAACATTGAGACCAGACAATGTGCCACATGTAGGAAGATCATGAATCGTAAACAATAAGGAAGATCTTAAAATTAATTTGATTGAATGACCATCCCTTAAATATTGAATTGCTTCAATTCCTTTCCACAATTCCATTAGCTCATCATATAATGGCTCTAGATAAGCATCAATTGTATCTGAAGTAGTACTTTTCTTTCCTGGTATAATCAATGATAGCATTAAGAAAAATGGTTTAGTTGCTAACCATGGAGGCAAATTATAATTTATTAAAAATACTGGCCAAGTTGACCATTTAGTACTTTGATCTGAGAATGGGTTCATCCCATCTAGAGAAAACCCAACCTTATATTACGAGGAACTTGAGAAAAATCAAGCCATTTGTTATCAAATTCCATCCACGTCTTAGAATTAGGAACATGTTGTTTTCCATCAGTGCTCTTATTTTGGGCATGCCATTGCATAAGTTTAGCAATGTCTCTGCACCTATTCATTCAACGTAATTGTGGGATTACTAGAAAGTGACGAAGAACCTTTCTAGGAACCACAATTGATTTCAACCCTTGTCTATACCTCGCTCCATGACATTTCAGACATTCACTCTCACTTGTAAGATTCTTGTGAAATAATACACAACCATTAACACATGTGTGGATGTTTTCATACCCTAAGCATAGATTAGTAATTTATTTTTACATTGACTTCGTTTTGTTGGAAATATGGAGTCAGGTGGTAACAACAAACTTAATAATGCCAATAACTTATCTACACTCATTTTTCCAACCAAACACCACTTGCAAGTTAAGAATTTGAAGGATTGTTTTCAAACAACTTAACTTGCAATTAGCATACACAGGCTTTAAAGCATCCTCCATCAACTTGTCCCAATCATCATTTAGATCCTCATTCAACATTTTATCAACTTCAAACCCTTTGTCTAACATTGCTACCTCTTCATCTATGTTTGGTGCCACTTTGTCTATGTTTGTTACCTCTTCATCTCTCACACTCTGCAATTCTAGATCATATTTTCATAATAATTATAAGTCTAAGGACTTATACCACTATGCCCATATCTTATCATATGTCAATAAATCAGACTTCTTTTTCTCATCTTTCCACCAAGACAGTCATTACATGGTGTATACGTCTAAAAATGGTCATGATTAATCAAGCTTGTTAATTAATTAAATATAAATTATTTAATTAATCTCCTAAAGTCATCTACATATAAATAAATTTAATTATTTATTTATATTGTTCATTCTTATAATTCTTCTACCTTAATTAAATAAATAACTTTATTTAATTATTATCATCTCCCATATTCCTCTTAATTAAATTAAATAAATTTTATAATTTATTTATATTGATTATCATATTATTCTAATATTTGAATTCAAATAATGGAATATTCTCTGAACCCCCCCTTTTCATAGTTAAATTAAATATTAAATATTTAATTTAATATCTTTTCTCACTCCACAAATAATTAAATATTTTTAAATATTTAATTATCTTCTAAAACATAATTAAATATAACTTATTTAATTATGCGAACTTCTAAATCCATCTTGACATATAATTAAATAAGTTTATTTATTTAATTATAAAACTCATTTCAACTCATTCTTCAAAACGACAACCTTCCTTCGGATCTGAATGAAAAAAATTGAAGGAAAGGAAACCTTCTATCTCTCTCTCAACTTTCAAAAATCTTTCACCATTCATTCTAACAAGCTTAATCTGGGCCGTTAATCATATCAGCCAATCAAATCCTTTCAAAAACTCTATAAATACTGGTGCAAATCCAAGCTTTGGTTACACACATACATACGACGAACACACATACACACGACGAACACACAAACATATAGAAAATCAGCTTATGCACTCACATCTTTTTAGCATCACAACAATATTCATATTTTAGCATAATCTTTGCATTGGGCATAGTATGCATTTCATTTATATCTCATTCTTCAGTTGTCCATTTTGTTGAGCTTGATTTGCTGAATCTGAGAGCAATTGGAAACAACAAAACGCTGGAGATAGAGAGAAATAAGATGATTTCAGGGAAGTTGCCATTTACAGTTTGTTTATTTTGTTTTTTTCTTTCAGTTTCCTTGATCTAATGTCTTATTGATATGTGTTTGAATTCATTTATAATTGATACATTTTTCATACACACATAAAATAGCGCCCATCATGGGGCCCGATGCCCCAGTTTTAACATTTCTCTATAGTTTTTTTGATAAGTTTCCGCGTTCTGGAGTTCACTTTCAAAAAAATTCTGCGTTTTAGCGCATTCGACCTTTTCTGTGGCGCATACGGGGTTTTTGACTCTTTTGTTTTGCAGGTTTTTGTAGCGCATATGGTGTCTGTTACAGTGCATCTGGAGATTACTTTGGCACATACAGTGGATTTAATAGCGCATACGGTTAATCACATTTAGAGTTAAATCGACATTGATTTAAAGTAGCGCATTTAGTAACTATTTTAGCGCATTTAGTAATTGTTTTAGCGCATTTAGTAACTTTTTTTAGCGCATTTAGTAATTGTTTTGGAGCATTTAGAATTTTGCCTGCGGCGCATATACTTTCTGTTTCGGCACATATGGGTTGCAACACAAATATAGAATTTTGAGTCTGACGCCTTCCGCAGACAAAATTCTTTTTCTTTTTTCTGGATTTTAAAATGAAGCAATCCTAGGATAGCCACATCTGGATAAAATGAAGCAATCTAGGATAGTCACCACACAATAATCTTGCAATTATAATTGAATAACTTGTTTTTGTGAAGCAATATCTTCACTTAGATTAGATCATTGCGATTTGGGTTTTAAAATGAACATTTGTTTGCTTTGTTTGTGTCAATAGGTCTATGCTCTCCCCTTAACTGGGTGATCAAAATACCAGACTTTCCTTTTCAATTTCATGAATTTTTGCTGCTTTAATTACATCCTTTAGAGAGCCTGCCGTAGTGGGAAAAAGTACTCACCCTACGGGAACGACTCAAGTGGGTTCAAGCCAAAGCCAGGCTATTCCGCCCCACTATAAAATTTAAAGCGAATCTGGGCAAACCCTCTTTTGCCGGTAGTGTGCAAGATAACCATCCCCAAAGCCTTTGTTCTAAAGGTTGGGAGGTCTCCTGAGGGAGTTTATTATTGCCGCACCAAACGAAAATCCTTACTACGAACCTAGTGTAGTAGCTAGCCGAAGTTAGTTTCTGAACATTCTAATAATCACAGTGCAAGGGGAGGGAAGAATTTGCCCCCAAGACACTCACCATATAACTACCAAGGACCATTTGCTCAGGGGATTCAGTATCCACTTCCGTAACTCTGAGTACGTTTCTGGAAAAGACAAAAACACGGGCGCCCCTTCGGGGGTGACACGACTGTGTGAGTCGACGCAGTTCTAAGATGTGGGCTGTTGATTACTAGAATGACCTACTTGAGTATTAAGAGTGAGTCTGCCTGAATTGTCTTTCATGTGCTAAACCTATGAAAATACTTGTTGAAAAACATTTTCTTGATCATACACTTGGTGTTAGTATAGGGTTTTAAGAACAACTATTTTTCAAGAATGTTTGTTGCGACTTCCATCACATTAAATCAAATAAAATATCATCCGAAATGAACATGAAAAATAGCCACTAAAATCTTTCTTGCCTTTTTGGCATTCTGATATCTCCCCCATGCTTAGAGATTGGAAATCAACAAAATTTTCCAAGAAATCAGTTTCCAATAGGATCAGGAAACCCAAGAAACCATTAGGATACAATAAAACATTGCAAAGGAGAAATTCTTGTATAAAAGTCGACACGTCTTGCTTCATTACTGTAGATTTCTTCATAGATACCAAGACTTTGTTAGGGGATTCACTGACGAATACGCTGTAGATCCTTTGGATTCTCGGGCTTATTATCAGAGATTAGCTCTATCTCAACAACATAATTTTAACCAACCTCTTGAGTTTGATAACATACCACAACCTTCTATAGAATATCCTTCACATCCCAATCAAATCCTTCGGTGATTCTGAAACCTTTCTTCGAAAACAAAGATCAAATCTTTAAGAGTGCACCTCTCAAACAAATTTCTAATTATTGGTTCAACTTCCCCAATAGGATTCTGACATCCTTCATCATTGGAAGCCACAATAAAAAATTAGGAACATCTTGGATCATATCATAAGATTCCACATCTTATCAGATCAAGATATCATTATCATCGCACTTGTCAAAACTAGGATCTAACTTTAGAAGAATTCTTCAAAATCATATGCCTATCTTCACAAGATCTCAATTCAATAAATTGAAGGACAAAATCCAACAAGAAGGTCATACCCAAAACATTCAAGAAGAAGGTGAAAGCAGTAATCCTCTTTACATTATGAGTTGTAATCCACTTTTCGACAAAGATACAGATAACAAAGAAGAAAATCCATTCCACCAATACAAAGACATGAGCAAAACACATATAGATAGTGATGATGAATGAGATGAGGAACGTCTTAGAGAGGCTGAGCAAGATCCAAAATTTCACAAAGCCATAGAAAAGATCTTGCAGCGTGATAAAGAAAAATATTTCGGCTATCTAGCTAACCAAGGAGCCAAATTGCCTCATGACTTTGATACTGAGAATTTGAAAAGCAAACCTGAGGAAATACCCCTATCTGATTTTAGTGCTTTAACTCAACAAATTAAAGCACTTCAAGGAAAAATCAAAGAGTTACAAGGGGGAACCACAACAAAGAAGTATACTCTTGAGGACATTTGTCCTTATCCCTTCGATCGAAGTCTCAACATGATTCCATTTCCCAAACATTGTGAAATTCCAAATTTTGATCGTTATAATGGGAAATCAGATCCAATCGATCATGTTAGAGACTTTTGAAACATGACTTTAGAGTTCACTCATGAGGGCACTTGATGCGTTTGTTTCCTAAGAGTCTTGGAGGACACTCTATGGAATGGCTATCAAAAATTACACCTCCTGTCAGGACATTTGAAGAATTAATCAATTTGTTTATATCACAATATGCCTACAACATCCAACACCAGATCACCATGATAGATCTCTGCAAAGTTGCGTAAAAACCTGGTGAATCTTTCATTACTTTTCTTCAGAGATGGAGGAGAATGTTCGCTAGATATCCACGTCCTATTCTTGAAAAGGAAAAGATGGTTACCTTCATTAACAGTTTGAATTCAGAGATGAGCTATCGTTTGAATTTACATTGTCCTCCCTCTTTTGAGAAACTAATCGAAGATGCTATAACCATTGAAAGTGCGTTGGTCAAAAGAGAAACAATAAAACTTGACAAAGATAATCCTAGCTCATACAATCATCACAATAATCAGGACAAGTCTAAATTCTAGACTCGCAACAAGAATGTGGTGAATGATGGTGTTGTTGATGCAAATCAGGTCTTGACCAAGCCATTTGTTCTCAGTACTCTGAGTTCTCCTCGCAACAACAATTATAAAAATATCAACTCAGTTACAAATCAAGGAAATAATCCTCCTCCTCTGAGGAACAATGTGAATCAAAATTCTACTCCCAATCAAGGGACTGTCAAGAACCAAGGTTACCGAGGAACCACTAATAACAACTCCTTAGGGAATACCTCGAATACAAATCCACAACAATTCTCATTCTTCTCGAATAGAAGAATTTACACTTCATTGGGTCAATCTTTAGAATCCGCGTTCAAAGAGTTGATGGCCAAAAATGTCATTACTTTGCCGCCTCAACGAAACTATGAACCCAGTGTAAAACCTCCATCATGGAATAAGGCATATTATTGTGATTATCATCGGTGCAAAGGTCATCACACAAATAACTGTCAAGCCTTGAAGAATACTATTCAAGACTTAATCGACAATGACATCATTACAATAGAAGGACATCAACAATCCAACGCAGACCATGAAGCATTTCATGACCCTTTGCCCAACTATCAAAAGGGTGAGTCTTCTGAAAAAAATGTGAATCATATCAATGATGATCATATAATCAACCATCTCTACACAGACGACGAGCGGGTAAATGTCATTAAAGTCAACATGAAGGTGGAACATAGAGAAGTCAAGGCAACAACAAGGGCGCAAGCTAAAGTTTTCTTAAAGGGTGCCTCTTCAAAATCCACTGAACCTCCACCTCAACATCAATATGATTTGGTCAACCAACTTTAGAAAACCCCCGCTCAAATTTCTATCTTAGAACTATTGAAGATTTCCCCAGCCCATAAGGAAATTCTCGAAAAGGCCCTCTTCGAAACAAATGTATCCACTGATTTGGATGTGAACCAATTTCAAGCCATGGTAGGACACTTGTCCTCACCCACTTGCCTCTCATTCTCTGAAAAGGATGACGTTTCCATAACTCATCCCCATAATTCGTCATTGTACTTAGAAGTCATGGTTCACAAGTTCTAATAGATGGAGGTGCTAGTTTGAACATCTGTACCATGAAGTTGGTTAAGGCTTTAGGATTTTCTGAGGACTCCATTAATTTCAGAAGAAAGATTACCATTAAAGCTTATGATGATGAAGAAAGAGCATCCAAGGGTCTAATAATGTTGCCAATCCGGGTGGGCCTTGTTATAAAGAATACTTTCTGTCAAGTACTAGATAGTGATCTTGCATACAACATCTTGTTGGGTCGTCCTTGGATCCATGAAATGCAAGTTGTCCCATCAACCTATCATCAATGTCTTAAATTTCCTTATGATGGACAGGAAATCATGATATCAACTGATAATTCCAATATTCAAACTTGTGCCAACATAAAAGCCAGTCAAGATACTTTGGTTCCTAACAACCGGGAAGCTCGTGCTGGTACTTCTCTCAAGATTGACACACAAATCAGTCAATTAACCAATAGTTTTGACAAGAAATTGAAATACAAGAACC
Organism: Sequoia sempervirens; assembly: GCA_007258455.2. NCBI lineage: Eukaryota > Viridiplantae > Streptophyta > Pinopsida > Cupressales > Cupressaceae > Sequoia > Sequoia sempervirens. Next base: position 312,537,331 of record VDFB02000003.1, on the reverse strand, counting down.
AGGGAGTCAGGGAGTACTCTCTTTGTCTTGCCAATTTACCTACATCACCTTGATCACATGGACAACCGTCTATCACAAAACATCAAATATCAGCAGCATCAACATCAAAGCAAATACCAACAGAGCCAAACACAAAGTTCAATGGGCGATTCATCAAAGAAAAATTCCCCATGGAAGATCCTGAGGATACAGAAATTCTAAACTGGATCTATAAAGATGAAGATGAAGTAGTTTTTAATGTCAAATTACCCACATACAAATATGGAAAAGGGTATTCAATCATGCAGAAAATGGGCTATGATGAGGGTCCTATCGGAAAAAGAAAAGGAGTAGTTGAGCCTATTCACCTCCACGGACTCGCTGCAAAAAAGAAAATGAGGTTAGGCTATGATACTCACTCCAAAGAAAGCACATCCAAACAATTGCATGACACTGTCTTCACATTGCAAGAAGGCTCAGATTCACGAGAAGCATGTTTGGCAACAGTTCAGAACTTCGTGGATAACAATTCTGACACAGACTCTACTGAATATGAATGGGATACCATTTACAATGATGAGTTCTGGAGGGATAAAGAGGTTGATGTAATACACCAGTATGTCCCAACTCTAATCCAAGGTCAAGGTTCAGGGACCCAAACACGCGAATTCAAACTACAAAGTCACCATGATTCTAGTGATACTGAGTCAGATCTAAACGAACAAGACTATCATGAGGACGGTATCATCATTGATCCACCTCATACCTCGGATCCTACGAACAACTCCGTTATGACCATAACCATAGCCGATTTCACACAACCTAATGACCCACTATCTTTGATCCATCCTGATCTCATTGATTGGGATTCATCCGAACCTATCAATATACCTATGTTTCCAAGCGACGAAGCTATCATAAACTTCCTTTCCGCAGATGACACAAATGATTGTTCCACCAGCGATTTTTGGCATAGAGTTTTTGATCAGGAGAGTGTCAAGTCTCCTAGCTGCAAAAGTAAAAACAAAAAAGAAAGATCTAATGGTGAAAACCAGAATATGGTAGTATTAGATCAAATAAAAGACAAAATAAAGAGCATATCGGATGGTGAAAACCTTTTTGAGGCACCTGACGGTGGGAATCTTGACACTCTCCCAGAGCACTACCATGAGTGATCACCTATTTTGATTGAGCCTACAAATGCTGTCAATCTTGAGACTTCAGACAAACCAAGGATTTTACAGTTAGCTGCATCAATGACAGAGAAAGAAATACCAGAGTTCATGGAATTCCTAAAAGCAAATCAAGTCAACTTTGCTTGGTCTTATGCAGACATGCCTGGTCTTGATCCTGATCTTATCATGCATCACTTGTCTATCAAACCAGGGGCCAAATTGGTGAAACAAAAACTCAGAAAGATGCACCCTCATGTTGCATTATTGGTTAAGGAAGAACTTAGAAAACTCCTTGATGTGGGCTTCATAAGACCAATCGACTATGCAGAATGGATCTCCAACATTGTTCTTGTATCCAAGCCAGATAAAATTGTTAGAATATGCATAGATTTCAGAGATCTTAATAAAGCATGTCCTAAGGATGACTTCCCACTGCCAAACATCGACACTATAGTTGATCTGACAGCTGGCCATGCCATGTATTCATTAATGGATGGTTTCTCTGGTTACAACCAAATCAAGATTGCACCTGAAGACCAGGAGAAAACAACTTTCACATGTCCATGGGGAACTTATTGTTGGAACGTCATGCCTTTCGGTCTAAAGAATGCTGGGGCTACTTACCAAAGAGCCATGACTACAATCTTTCATGACATGATGCATACCTTCATGGAAGATTATTTAGATGACATATTGGAAAAATCATACACCCAAGAAGGATATCTTGAAATATTGTCCAAAATATTTGCAAGATTAGAGAAATTCAAAGTTCGCCTCAACCCCAAGAAATGTGTTTTTGGGGTCAAATCTGGAAAACTCTTGGGATACATTGTTTTAGAAAAAGGAATTGAAGTAGATCCTGCGAAAGTACATGCAATCATGGAAATGCCTCCCCCAAGGAATATTAGTTAGTTGAGATCACTACAGGGACGACTTCAGTCTATCTGCAGATTCATCGCACAGTTGGCCGACAAGAGTTTACCTTTCACACATCTACTGCATAAGAATGTTCCTTTCAAGTGGGATGACAAATGTGAATTGGCTTTTCAACAAATCAAACAGTATTTAATGACTCCACTAGTTCTCGTACTACCAAATCCAGATAAACCACTAATCTTATACATTGCCGCAACAGAGACATCTCTGGGGGCACTGCTAGCGCAAGAAGACTCTACAAGAAAGGAACGTACAATTTACTACATTAGCAGAACACTAAAAAGTCATGAGCTCAACTACACTTCTATCGAGAAGGCTTGTCTTGCAGTAGTCTTTGCTTCACAGAAATTTTGGCATTACATGTTAACTCATACGATCAATCTTGTTTCAAAGATTGATCCGCTCAAGTATCTGTTAAGCAAAGCATCATTGACAGGAAGGTTAGCAAAGTGGGTAATGATTCTGAGTGAGTTCGACATCCATTATGTTGATCGCAAGGCAATCAAAGGACAAGTTATCGCTGATCAACTAGCTGAAGCACCACTGCAAGTAGACCATCCCCTGCACATTGAATTTCCAGATGCTGATGTCTTTACTGTAGAATATAAACAACCATGGTCCTTATATTTTGATGGTTCTTTCACTCAACATGGATCGGGGGCGGGCATACTTTTCGTCACCCCTAGAGGACACACCATTCCTTGATCATATAGGCTGATGTTTTCATGCACCAACAACATAGCCGAATATGAAGCATTAATCACTGGACTTAAAATAGCATTGGAATGGAGAATTACATAATTACAGGTGTATGGCGACTCACAACTGGTCATTTATTAGATCAATGATGATTATTAGACCAAAGATGAAAAACTGTTGCCATATAAAAAGATGGTTGATGACTTCAAGAAATACTTTGTGGACATCAAATTCACACAAATTCCAAGGCTTGATAACAAAGCAGCTGACGCCATGGCTACAATCACATCATTGTTACAACTCCCAGAAACTCAGACTCGCTATGAATTTCTAGTGGAACAATCATTTACGCCTGCTTATGATACCCCTAAAAGCCAAATCATTTGCCACTTGGTAGGATCTGATTCACCTTGGTATGGAAAAATCTATGCCTACCTAAAAGATGATATCTTACCACCCGATTTATCCCGTAACCAAAAATGCAATTTTATCCGCCAATCCGCTCACTACACTCTTATCACTGACACCCTTTATCGCCGTGGCCTTGATGGTACTCTACTTCGATGTCTTGAATGTGAGGAATCTGACAAAGCTTTACAAGAAGTTCATGGTGGCATCTGTGGTACTCATTCGAGTGGACTGACCTTATCCAAAAAATTGATTAGAATGGGTTACTACTGGCCTACAATGGAGAGGGAATCATTCACTTTTGTGAAAACATGCTCAAAATGCCAGATTCATGGGAATCTCATTCATGCTCCTGCACAGGAACTTCAACCATTCACACCAACTTGGCCATTTTCTCAATGGGGGTTAGATCTAGTGGGTAAAATTCATCCTTCTTCATTGAACGGACATAAGTTCATCATCACAGCTACAAAATATTTTAGCAAGTGGATTGAGGTAGTACCTCTTACTAAAGTTACCGACAAACAAATATCATCATTCATACTCAACTATATTATTTGTCGGTATGACATTCCCAACTCCATTATTACAAATAATGGACGTCCTTTCAAAAATCAGGATGTTGATGAACTTTGTGAGAGATTTCACATTCAGCATAGATATTCAACACCGTACTATCCACAAGGGAATGGCCAAGCAGAGGCCTCAAATAAAACAATATTGAAAATTTTGAAGAAGACTATGAATGATTCAGGGAAGGATTGGCACGTTCAACTCAATCCCGCCTTATGGGCCTACAGAACCAGTATCCGCATGCCAACAGGAGCAATGCCATTTGCTCTTGTCTATGGAGCAGAAGCCATACTACCTTTAGAAGTTGAGATTCCCTCACTCAGAGTATCACTGAAAGGTCTTACAAAAAATGATGAATACAAAGTTTCCCAACTTCAAGAATTGAAACTCCTAGATGAAAAGAGAAAAAGAGCAGCTGATCATTTGAAAGCATATTAACAGATGATGTCTCGCAGCTATAATCACAAAGTAAAGCCATGTACCTTTCAAGTGGGTGATCTTGTTCTGAAAGAAAACCCACGCAATCAGCAAGACAAAAAGAAGAAAGGAAAGTTTGAACCAAATTGGCTAGGTCCTTATGTGGTTATCGCAGTCTATGGTTCAGGAGCCTACAAGCTATTGACGCCAGAAGGGGACCTGTTTGATGAATCTATCAATAACATGCACCTAAAAAAGTATTATGTCTAAAGCGGTTATCATCATCAGAAAAAATCCTGAAAAAAGTACAAAAACATCAGAAAAAGTCCTGAAAAAAGTATAAAAAGAGCAGAAAATGTCCTGAAGAAAGTACAAAAACATCCAGAAAATGTCCTGAAGAAAATACAAAAACAGCAGAAAATGCCCTGAAGAAATACAAAGAAATCAGAAAAAGTCCTGAAGAAATACAAATTTTTTTTTTTAGAAAAAGTCCTAAAGAAATACAACAAAAAAATCAGAAAAAGTCCTGAAGAAATACAAAAACATCAGAAAAAGATCCTGGAGAAATCCAAAACAATAGAAAAAGTCCTAAGAAATGGTTACCCTGGTGAAAACCTGGCAAACATGCATCTCGGTGGACAAAAAAAATTCATTGTCATAGGGTGAAAACCTGGCGACAGGCAGTCTATTGACAAGAAAAATGCAATAAAAACAAATAGTGAAAATCTGGAAAACAGACGCTATTTGTAGCTCTCCATCTATTAAATCATGTTCTGCACTTAGCTTCTCAGCCTTCATTCTCATGCATCTTTTTCATACCAACATCGTGCTAACATTATTTGCATAGAGTGATAATGTCTTATCATGGCTTGATTATTGTACATATTCATTTCAGCAAGTTGTGTCAATACTGGGGGCAAAACGTTGACATACTGGGGGCAATCAACTTTTAGGTTGTACCGAAATAGTTAGACAATGACATCAAAGCCAATCATATGAACCAAATAACCAAATCAAATCATATGAATAACTATCCAATCATTGATCCATATCACAACAGTTTTCAGCTACGTACCATACCATGACTCATATCTGGATGATCTATAATCTGAATAATGTTTGGAATAACAGTATTTCATTTTGAACAATGGTTGTTTAATTTTTGATATCATTTCTTTGGAGCACACTCGATGATGTACTGAACTAGAGTGGCAAGGAAAGAGGATGATTTTTCTTTGTCTGCTATCTTAAGGTCAACTATCCATCTGTTGCAAGTATGTCGCGAGACATGATTTCCAAAGTTTATCATTGATGACAATTTCAAATTTGCATCAGAAGGTGGTTAGTCTTTGTCTGTTTATGCAAGAAATGCTTAGGTCATCTCGGTTCAAATACCTCGATGCTTGTGTTCGCTTGCTATATAAAAAATCATGAAAGTTGTACTCAGGTCATCATTGGTGCTAATTTCTCCTCTGATGCTTGTACATACTTCCAACATTTTAAAACGCTCTATGATGATTCAAGAAGGCTAGCAAAAATCTCAACAAAATGGTTAGTTTCATTTAGTTGCATTTCATTTTGGATCATTGTACATATCTGCATACTGGATTTGCATTAGAGTTTTGAAAGGCCAACAACAAACATCAATGGTTGTCATGTCTCTTTGGACTATTTGTGGAGGGCAATGCAGACATTTGTTCTATCATCATCATTCATTCATTTAATTATCATTCGTATCATTATCATATCATTTCATGATCAATCCATTATCATTCATTAACATTTCAGTGCACTATCATTATCATTATCATATTATTATCATTATCATTCATTCGTTTCATTATCATTCATATTATTATCATTATCATTTCATCATTTCATTATCATATCATTCATTCATTCATTTTCATTATCATATTATTATCATTATCATTCATTCATTTCATTATCATTCATATTATTATCATTATCATATTATTATCATTATCATTCATTCATTTCATTATCATTATCATATTATTATCATTATCATTCATTCATTCATTATCATTATCATTCATTCATTTCATTATCATTATCATATTATTATCATCATCATTCATTCATTTTCATTATCATATTATTATCATTATCATTCATTCATTTCATTATCATTAATATTATTATCATTATCATCTCATTATTTCATTATCATTATCATTATCTTATCATCTCATTTCACTACCATTATCATTCATTTCATTCATATCATCTCATTTTATTATCATTATCATCATTCATTTCATCTCAGTATCATTATCTTATCATATCATTTCATTCCATTATTTCACTATCATTCATTTCATTTTCTTATCATTATCTTATCATATCATTTCATTCCATTATTATTTCATTATCATTTGATTATCATTATCATTCCATTATTATTCATTTTATTTATCATTTCATTTATCCGTTCATTTTTATTACAAACCATTATATTTCATCACATATCATTTTATCATACATCTCCTCACTATTTACTCATCTCACTTCATATTAGTATTCCTATCATTTTACAAATTCATAATGCATATCATAAACACAACATTCATTTTTCATCATATTATCATCATTTACTTGCATTGGAAAATCCAAAAACAAATATTCCATACATACATTTTCATATCATTTTCATAATCACATCATAAGTCATCCACCTGCATGACATCATTAGTATGCATCATCAATCATCATCATCATCATCATAAAAACATCATATCAAATCATCCTGCATATAATGTTAGTCATCAAATCATTAAAATGCATACCAAAATCCATAACACATAGAAATAAATGCATATCACATCATCATATCATAAATGCACATCATATCATCAAAAATCATCACCACTGCATATCATCGCTCATCATTAATAATACAAATGTCCAAAGAGAAATACATGAGATATGATAAAAAATCAATATACATGCTCCAAAAATGATACACATGTGTGAAATACATCATAATATCATAGGAACTAGCTGGTCGATGCCCCTGATGGAGCTGGTCTGGAAGGAGGTGGCCTGCCACTGGTACCCGCATCTAGATCCCGCCGAGGCCCGGTAACCCCTAGGCTCTATGTGTGTGTCTGTGACCTGCTCCTGGTCCTGGTGTGGGACTGCAGGAATGGCTCTCTACAATCAGGGGGACATAACTCCTCATAACAGACACGGTAGTACTCGGCCTCCCTTGCCATCTCCATGCCCTCTGCAATGGCATCACGCAATGATGCACTCTTTACAGTTCCCATCAACCTCTGAGAAACTCCCTCAACCTCTATCGCCCTCCGTCTGAATGCATCCCTCTCTATAGTCAATTGGGCTAACTGTGGGTCTGGGGCAGGCGCCGGTGCCTATGCTAGTGCCTGAGCCTGTGCCAGATGTGCCTGTAGCTGTACAATCAATCTCTGTGCCTGCATCAACTGACTCTGCAACTGCCCATGTTGTCCCTGTAGTGTCTGCACCTGGGCCTGAAGGGTAGCTATCTGTCCCTACTATGATGAAGATCCCATCCTGATCACTGTTCGTCACCCAATCCCTATCCTCGGTCGTCGCATGATCTGGACACCCCTCATAATATCTAGCCTCGACCTCCTCGACACCTGTCCCTCATCCCCACCGTCATCTCCATCATCCCCGTTGGAACTCTCCTCCTCCTCTCCACTCTCCACCTCCTCTCCTCCAACTGCGCCCTGCTCTCCACCTGCCCCCTCCTCCTGTCTCACTGCCCCTAGCTGTGGTACTACCAGAATGGGTCCTGGCTCATCAAGACTGGAAAACCGTGGAAAGGGATGTGTGTGGTAATATAAGGAATACTCATCGGACATACCGGCATCAACGATGTCTTGCCTGTCATCCCATTCCTCTGGAGCTAATGACATGAACTTTGTATATGCTATTTGATAGGAAATACATGGCCCCCATCCAGCCTCATCTCTACTCCGGGCATAGTGTGCAACCCCTTGTGGCATCCCCTAGGTAAAACCAAACTGTCTCTGCACCCGCAACGCTAGAAACCTCTCAAGGATAAAAGGAGTCCTCCCTATCAGAAACTGAGGAATGCATACAAACAACATCTCTATGTCATCTGTATCCCATGGCTCACAATCAAGATATGGTCGCCATACCACTACATCCATATCATCTAGACGTCGTCTCCAGTAATCCACCTTGCCCAGCTTGGGCTGGACAAGGAACATGGCATAAGCATATACATAAGGCCTACCTGGTGGCCTAACTCTGGGGCACGCCGGTCTTGTCACAGCAAGATGCTCCCATGCCTAGATCTGCAGAAGTGTCACCCACACGACAAATTGGAAGCACCCCTGTACACCACCTGATGCAAATCATGATATAGGTGCGCTAACATACAACTCCCCCATGCATATCTCCACGGCTGTAGCAGCATCTGCTCCAAAATCCTACCCCATCCCACTAATAATCCCTTTGACTGGCGATTCGGACAAAGGAGACCTCCAATGAACACACCCAAAACTGTAGGCAAAGCTGGATATCCTCGAAAGTCAGCCCATAGTACTCAATACCCAGCTATATGTGCATCACCATACACCCTCCTCAAAGCATCTGTACCCCCGAGCTCCTTGTGATCATAGAACACAAGGGCACCAACCACTGAGATACCTAATATCCTGTATACATTCTCCGGAGTCACAGTCATCTCACCAGTCGGCAAATGAAAGGTGTTGTGCTCCGAATGCCATCGCTCTTCCAGTGTCGTCAACAGTCCTCTGTTGACCCGAATCGGCAACATAGCCAACAAGGATCTCAAACCACATGTATCTATCAAAGCCACATCAGCAGGTATCAACTCGGGTATCCTATCCCATCCTACCGAGTGCTGCTCTCTAATCTGGAGGTTTTTGAAAACCTCCTATTTTTATTTTTTGTCATCACAAGGGTAATTAATCAGAATCATACCAATCATTCAATCTCAATCAACCAAGATCAATTAGACTCATATCTATCAGTGATTCATATCAGTGCATCATATCAATGACCCATATCACGCAATCAATCCTATTAGGCAAACCAATACACAATCTATCTAGCTGGATATCATATCAATTTTCTCTATCATCAATTACTATTTGTTTTCTATTGCAGAAAGCAAATTTATCAGAAATCATATCAATTATATACTATTTTGGTTTCTATCGTAGAAATCAAATTTGTTAGACATTTACTCTTTGTTTTTCATTCTTGAGAAGCAAAGTTATCAACCACTCAGTCAATCAATCAATCAATCTACTCTTTGTTTTTGAAACAAAGTTATCAGACATTTACTCTTTGTTATCTATTTTGGGAAACAAAGTTACCAATCAAGCATCAAATTTTCCATCATTTCTATCCATATCAACATGATGACAGGATAATTTACCTATCTATTGACCAAGGAAGCAATATATATATCATCATTTTCACATTACTATCATCAAATCATCCATTCTGCATATTTTTACCAGAAGTGCTAATCTGTGGTCTCTATGCGCTAAAACTCATATGCGCTAAAACCCATATGCGCAGTTCTTTTCGCGGGATGCGCTCAAACAGTTCCCCTATGCGCTATTTCCCTATATGCGCTAACACTATCAACCTAAGCGCTCCCTTAATCACTGGATGCGCGGTTTCCCTGTATGCGCTACTATTTTTCCTCGATGCGCTTAACCCTAGTTTTCTACATCTTTTTTTGTATGCGCTAAACTGGTTTGATGATTAACCACTCAAAATCTAACCTGTATGCACTATTGTTTTTACCCCAAGCGCCAGAAAAATCATTGAAAGCACTAAAACTTTCCTAAAAGCGCTAAAACGTCATTTTCATATTCAAAATATGTGGAAAAAAAGTACATTTTGGTTTCAAATGTAAAATTTTTAAAACACGAGCGGTTAGATCAACTCATTGGTGGTCCATATGCTGCTGGCCTTTGGTATCGGCGAGATCTCTCAAATCGATGGCGATGATATGGAATCTCCATGTCGCGAGGTCACTCTCAGAGCTAAAGTATTCACAAAGTCAACATGTACAAATGATTTGTCTTTTTTCCCTTTTTACCTTTTAAAGGTCAAACAAAGGTGAGTTTTTTTTTACTATTTCAAAAAGAAGAAAAAAATTTGACTTTGTTTTCAAAATGGGGCATCCTTTACATCATTTATCGGGAGCTAAATCACTGTCTCCTCACCAGAATATCATTATCTAATCTCGATTGTTTATCACATTTTCGGAATTCATATCATCATCCGTGATTTACCTCCTGAGGGGGCATCATATCAGCATGAAAAAAAAAAAGCACATTAGGGACAAATATTATTTTCTTTGAAGCAATGCGTTTTACACATCACTTCAAAGAGGGGCAAAATGTATACGTCTAAAAATGGTCATAATTAATCAAGCTTGTTAATTAATTAAATATAAATTATTTAATTAATCTCCTAAAGTCATCTACATATAAATAAATTTAATTATTTATTTATATTGTTCATTCTTATAATTCTTCTACCTTAATTAAATAAATAACTTTATTTAATTATTATCATCTCCCATATTCCTCTTAATTAAATTAAATAAATTTTATAATTTATTTATATTGATTATCATATTATTCTAATATTTGAATTCAAATAATGGAATATTCTCTGAGCCCCCCCCTTTTCATAGTTAAATTAAATATTAAATATTTAATTTAATATCTTTTCTCACTCCACAAATAATTAAATATTTTTAAATATTTAATTATCTTCTAAAACATAATTAAATATAACTTATTTATTATGCGAACTTCTAAATCCATCTTCACATATAATTAAATAAGTTTATTTATTTAATTATAAAACTCATTTCAACTCATTCTTCAAAACGACAACCTTCCTTCAGATCTGAATGAAAAAAATTGAAGGAAAGGAAACCTGCTATCTCTCTCTCAACTTTTGAAAATATTTCACCGTTCATTCTAACAAGCTTAATCTGGGCCGTTAATCATATCAGCCAATCAAATCCTTTCAAAAACTCTATAAATACTGGTGCAAATCCAAGCTTTGGTTACACACACACACACGACAAACACACATGCACACGATGAACACACGAACATATACAAAATCAGCTTATGCACTCACATCTTTTTAGCATCACAACAATATTCATATTTTAGCATAATCTTTGCATTGGGCATAGTATGCATTTCATTTATATCTCATTCTTCAGTTGTCCATTTTGTTGAGCTTGATCTGCTGAATCTGAGAGCAATTGGAAACAACAAAACACTGGAGATAGAGATAAATAAGACGATTTCAGGGAAGTTGCCATTTACAGTTTGTTTATTTTGTTTTTTTCTTTCAGTTTCCTTGATCTAATGTCTTTTTGATATGTGTTTGAATTCGTTTATAATTGATACATTTTTCATACACACACATGGACATGGATATTTGTCCATGTCCCTCTCATTGGCTACTCTCTCATCAAATGCATGGTATTGATCTGTAGTCAACCTTCAACGTTGATCCATCTATAATGTTCTACACATAGCAACAAAAAATTGTAGACTAAGAAACAAAAACTATTTTTTTTAATTGAAAGGAATTTCCATAGCAATAGAGTTATAGAGAGAAAATAAAATAGAGAGTTTAACTAATGAATTGTAAAAAATAGATTATTTTGGTTTATATTCAAATTGTTGATTACACTGTATTACACATCTTTCAAACTCAAAGCATTACTTCACATTGCATAACTAATAACTAGATGTTGATAGATGACAAAATTTCAATTACAATATAGTTTTTACAAAGTCAACCTAAGCAGTTATGCAATTACTTTACATTGCATAACTAATAACTAGGAGCAACTGCCAATTGAATTTGCTTTTCATGGAATTCCATGAGACCACATTTCTTTGGGGCATTTTTTCAAAAAGTTCACTGCCTTGTCTATGCTACCACATTTTTCATACATGTCTACCAAAGCATTTTATCAAACAGTTCATTGCCTTGTTGCTATGGCTAAAAGCTTAAAACAAGTGCTTTAAAACAAGCTATGGATGCTTGGAAAAAATGTATCAAAGCATAATAATAAGCAATAACATAGACAAGGCGGTGATCTGGTTGAAAAATGCCTCAAAGAAATGTGGTCTCATGGTGATGGAACTCCATGAAAATCCATAACAATTCGCTTGTCATGGCATTCCATCACCATGAGACCACATTTCTTTGAGGAATTTTTTCCAAATTTCATTGCCTTGTCTATGCTACCACATTTTTCATACATGTCTACCAAAGCATTTTATCAAATAGTTCATTGCCTCGTTGCTATGGCAAATAGGTGATTTCAAAAAATCTATGGATGCTTGGAAAAAATATATCAAAGCATAATAGTAAGCAACAAGCTATGGTCTCATGGTTTTTTTGCGTGAAAATCAACGTGATTTTATTTACATTTTTTGCAGGTTTTAAACACATTTTTTTTTGGCAATTTTGCTGTTTGAAATGGGTAAAAATATTCATGGTCAATTTTGTGCACTTTTTAATTGTAGTATTCTCATAGTTAGTGAAAAGGTTAGTGTTCATGAATGAATGGAAAAGATGCATAGAGCCTTTGAATTATACACGTATTGTGCAATGGCATTGAATCATTTAGCAAACCATTTTTTCTTCATAGGGCAACATTTTCTTGTGGAACAGTTGATTGAGACAACTCTTGTTTCAATTGACCACCCTCTCATGAAATCTCATTCATATTATAATCTTGCACGATCTTATCATAGTAAAGGTGATTATGACACAATTGGCTGCTACTACATGGCATCAATCAAGGAAAGCCAGAGGCCACAGGATTTTATGGATAGGTTCAATTGAAGTTGAGAGATCTTAAGAGTTCTCTCTCAAATTTTGAAAAGGGTTTGAAGGTGCACCTTGAGAACTGTGAGAGATTAAAATTTGTAGGCCATATATATGCTCAGCAAGGGCAGGAAAAGAAGTCTTTGAAAATTTTAAGAAAGGAAACTCACATAGATCCACATGATGCCCATGCATTTATCAAGATGGGCGAGTTATTAATATTGTCAGACCCCAATGTAGCCTTAAATTATCTTAAGACACCAAAGTATCTTCTGAAGAAGAGCAGAGAAGAAGTACCCATTCAATTGTTAAACAACATTGGGGTTCTTCATTTTGAGCGTGATGAACTAGAGTTATCTCAACAAGTTTTTATGGAGGCATTAGGAAATGATGTTATGCCTCTACATAAATCTTTGTGGTCAGTTTTGTGCATTTTTTTACTTGTAGGATTCTCACAGTTAGTGAAAAAGGTAGTGTTCATGAAGGAATGGAAAAGATGGGTAGATCCTTTGAATTATAATTGTACTGTGCATTGTCATTGAATCATTTAGCAAACCATTTTTTCTTCACTGCAGGGCAACATTTTCTTGTGGAATAGTTGACTGAGACAACTCTTGTTTCAACTGACCACCCTCTCATGAAATCACATTCATATTATAATCTTTCACGATCTTATCATAGTAAAGGTGACTATGAAACCACTGGCCGCTACTATATGGCATCAATCAAGGAAACCCATAGGCCACATGATTATGTGGATAGGTTCAATTTAAGCTCAGAGATCTTAAGAGTTCTCTCTCAAATTTTGAAAAGGTTCTGGAGGTCTACCTCAAGAACTGTGAGAGCTTAAAAGTTGTAGGCCATATATATGCTTAGCAAGGTCAGGCAGAGACAACTTTAGAAATTTTAATAAAGGAAACTCACATAGATCTACATGATGCCCATGCATTTATCAAGATGGACGAGTTATTAATATCATCAAACCTCAGTGCAACCTTAGATTCTCTTAAGACAACAAAGTTTCTTCTGAAGAAGAACAGAGAAAAAGTACCCATTAAATTGTTAAACAACATTGGGGTTCTTCATTTTGAGCGTGATGAACTAGAGTTGGCTCAAAAAATTTTTATGGAGGCATTAGGAAATGGAATTTGGGTTGAATTCATAAATAAAAGCCCTAGTGCCAATTCTACAGTTTTTCTTGTGCTCTTTAAGGATATGGAATTCTTCCATCGAATAGAAGAAGGTGGTGTTTCACTTAAGTTACCATGGGATAAAATCACAACACTATTTAATCTTTCTAGGTTGTTTGAACAACTACATGATACTGAAAAAGAAAATCTTTTATACAGGCTAATATTGTTCAAGTTTCTTGATTATGTGGATGCGTATCTATTGGCTTAGGCTCAGAATGAGATACAACTAAGCCTAGAATTAATTGGGGATGCACTTAAGGTGGATAAAAACTCATCAAATGCTTTATCTATGCTTGGAAAAATGGAACTGAAAACAAATGACTGGCTTAAAGCAAAAGAAACAATTAAATCTGCACAAAGTGAATCAAATGCAAAGAATTCTTATGTTAACATTTTACTTGGAAATTGGAATTATTTTGCAGCTTTTCGCAATGAGAGGAGGGATCCAAAGGTGGAGGCAAAAAATCTTGAGAAGGCTAGAGAAATGTATTGTAAAGTGTTGGCACAAAGACCAGGAAATGTTTATGTTGCAAATGGGGCAGCCATTATGCTAGCTGAAAGGGGTCAATTTGATATTGCAAAGGAAATTTTTACACAGGTACAAGAAGCTACAATAGGAAACATCTTTGTTTAGATGCTTGATGTGTGGGTAAATATAGCACATGTTTACTTTGCACTAGGATAGTTTATGCTTGTAGTGAAAATGTATCAAAATTGTTTGAGGAATTCTATTTTTGGCATTGACACCCAAATTTTATTATATTTAGCTCAAACACTTTATGAAGCAGAATAGTGGAAAGATTGTAAAAGAAAATTATTAAGAGTAGTAAATTGTAACTACTATAAGTTTCTAATCAGAAAGCTATAGATTTTGTGTTTAATGTAATGAGGGTTTCAAATTACCTCTGAATTTATTGCAGAGGGTGTTCCCAAATTCGACTTCGTTGTAGAGGGCCTCGTCGACTTCAAATTTGTTGCAACAAACTCTAAATTCCTTTCCCTTTCCCACCTTTTTAGAAGTCTCCAGGTCCTGTCCAAACAATATTTATCGCCCAATATGCAATACCCAGGCCAGTGTAGTTGTTAAACGAATAATGAATCAGGCCAAACAATTTTTATCTCCAAACAATCTTTATCTCTGAATTAGATGAATTGCTGCTATAACTCAAAACACCTCAGGCTAAACAAAAAATGAGTTGTGCATGCGCAATACACTCCTGCCCTATGTATTTTTTAAATTTTTTGTCTTATTTGTATTTGTTTGACTAACTATTTAGTCATTTTTATTTGTATGACTAAATAAATTTTTAGTCCACAACCAAATTAGTCATTTATTTACTCATTTATAGATGAGTTACAAAAAATTAGTAGAATTTAGTCCCTTTTAGTTTTTGTGACTAAAAGTTTTAGTCACCCAGTCATTTATTTTCCAAATTCTACTAGTGTCTTCAAGGAGGACTTGTTGGTTGGTCTTGAGGAAATTTTTGATGTTGCGATTCCTGGTTCAGGCATTCCTCGCCTATGCGACTATGTAGGTTCTTGGTGAAGTTATCAAATATTACCCTTTTTGGCTTGACCTAAAGGGCATGGCTCTAGTTAAACACAAGAAATTGGTGGCCTTTAAGGAAAATTACCTGAAGAAGGAATTGTAATTGGAGCCCATGAGCGACTTCGACAAGGTCCCATAGTTTGATGCCTTTGTCAAGGTAAATGGGTTTCTGTGCATAAGCAACAAATTCAAGTGTCTCTTTAGCTCTATAATGAATATATGTAAAGATAATAGGTATATGGTGAGTTGTTATTTTATTTCTCCAGTTTTAGCACACGGTCTGGTTCAATACGCCTCTGGGGTTTGCAATTTTGTAATCTCAATTGGAAGGTTGGGGGGTGTTGGTGTGTCTCAAACAATGGTGTTTGTTTTGGGGGTGATTGGGGTTTCCTATTGTGTAAACATTTGTAACTTTTTTGACATCAAGACAAATTATCCTTACTATAGACACTTCAAAATGTCTTGATGGATCACATTGGCTAACTATCATCATTTCATCCTAAAAACCATCCTCTTTTTGCTTAATTGATTAAATTAGCCTAGCTATTTAATTAATCTAATTGACCTAGTTAGATTAATTCATCCCCTTTCATGCTAACATTTTGTCCTATTAAATTGAATAAATAAAATTATTTAATTTAATCCCTAAATTCCTCTTATTTAATTAAATAACCCTAAGTTATTTAATTAAATATCATATCACTTCCCCTTTCCATTAAATAAATAAATTATTTAATGAATAACCTAATTCCCCTAATTTGCATAATTGAAACTTTATTTAATTATCAAATTACTAATAAATCTAATTCCCCCACTTGCAAGGGAATATTCCTCCTTTGCACACTCCTCCAAAAGGAATATTCCCTTGGAATATTTCTTCCCCTTTTGCACATTAAAAAATTGCTTTAATTTTTTAAATATCTATTTCCCTCACCCATGAGAATATTCTCTTTCTTCACTCATTTGAAAAAAAGTAATATTCTTCCTTATAACAAACTAACAAGACTTCACGTGCAAGTTAAATTACAATACTTCATGTGCAAGTTAACTTACAAGACTTCTTGTGCAAGTTTTGAAACTATGTTTGTTTAGATGAATGTGAGCCCTTGATTAAATATCATCTTCCATCCTCAACTCTTGATGGGAATCCATGATCCATGCCTCCATCTTCTTTCCTTTTTGACCATTGATTAGCTTTTTCAATCTTAGCCCTTCATTTTTCATTTGCTTTCCTATAAATAGGTCACTATTTGGAGACAAATGGATCCATCTTTTAACATCAAACTTATGTTGTTAAAATCACTCTTACTTGCACTCACATTTAGAATAATTTTAGTTTATTTTAATTGCACCATATTAGCTTAGCTTCCATTAATGGCTTCCATGATAACATAAATACATCCATTTAGTATTGTGTAATTAGGGTTTGAATCTTTTTTAGCTTAAACTTCATTTAGAGTAGATTTGCATATACTCATATCAATCATCTTAGCATACATCATGTTAAAATAACTTGCATCATGTTAATTTAGCTTTAAATCATGTTTCATCACACATCTTTCATCAGTTTTGTCAATTCTCTTCAATAGAATCGATCAAAACAAGCTCATTATCCAAGGGATTGGAAAAGGGTCGCCATTCTACATCAATGTGACACCACTCCCCTAACATGACAAGTTTCAATATCTTAAATTAGAGGTTTTTCAAGCTTTCATGATTTAAAATTTTAGTTTTAATGGCTTCTTTATCTTTGTTTACAGTGAATGATTGTATTGGGATTAATGCTTAGTGGGTTAAATATGCCTCAAATTCATATGGATCAAGTGTAGTTAATCTATACTATGTCATTGGTCACATTTTGGCATTAGAAGGAGGAAAAAAATTAATTTTTTGTGTGTTTTTTGGAGAATTTTTGTAGGTTACACCCCAAAATTTTGCTTGAAACCCATTAATTTTTTTAATCATAGAAAATTGGGTGAATTAAAGCTTGAAAAATGACTATCTAGGTTTCTTAGATCTCGATCTCACCTTTCCGTAGCTTTTTACGACACTCACTTTCATCAAGAATTGAAAAAGATATCAAAATTTTAATTCTACTATGTTTTTTTTTTAAAATATGGGTTTAATCTCTTAAATGCACGATTTTCCTTAATTTTTAATGATTAATCTTGCAGAAAGGTTGCTAGGTTTTGAAGATCTCATGACTAGCTTTCCAGAACATTTTACAATATCAAAATTGATCAAGATTTGAGGAAGTTTCCATTATCTCAAATTGTTGTTATAATCATCCATCATTAATTTTGCTGTGTTTTTTTTTTTAAATCTGGGTTTAATCTCTTAAATGCATGATTTTCCTTAATTTTTAATGAATTTTATATGATTAATCTTGCAGAAAGGTTGTTGGGTTTTGAAAATCTCATGTTTAGCTTTCCAAAATATTTAACAATTTTAAAATTTATCAAGATTTGAGGAAGTTGTTGTTATCTCAAGTTGTTGTTATAATCATCCATCATTAATTTTGCTGTGTTTTTTTTTAAAATTCTGGGTTTAATCTCTAAAATTCATGATTTTCCTTAATTTTTAATGAATTCTATATGATTAATCTTGCATCTAAAGGTTGTTGGGTTTTGAAGATCTCATATTTAGCTTTCCAAAACATTTTACAATTTCAAAATTGATCAATATTTGAGGAAGTTGTCGTTATCTCAAGTTACTGTTATAATCTAATTTTCTAAAAATGTTTCTCAACATTTAGTGAAAGGATAAAATGAATTAACTGTCAAAGTTGGATAAAATTGAACCAAACCTTCACATTTGCTTTAAATTTTGACATGTGCTTTAAATTTTTTATTTTATCTAATTGTTAACATGTCATTGACTTCTTGTTTTTGCTTTTTAGACTAACTAGTTTTGCAGGTTGGAGGGATAAAGTTTGAAGTGAAGCAGCATATTACCATTTGAATTATAATTGTAACAAGTGTTGCGACACTTTTGGGGCAATTATAACCCATTTATCATGCTTTGTATTTCACGCTTTAGGACCACACTAGCTTTCAATTAGGTTTGAAAATAAACATTCAAATTGGTTAAAATTGAACACTCACATCACTATGTTTGTTGGCTTAAAATTGAAAAAATACAACTTCCACACTTTGTTTTGTGTTTAAAATGAACTCATTTTGCTACGATGGATTAAAATGAACATGTGTTTGATTTTCTTAAATATACTTGTTGTGTGTATTCAATCCCCTTGTGCTTCGTGTGATCATGGGTGAAGAGAAATACACAAGTCTATTTTTATTGCTTGGAAGCGCTTATCCTCTCCCCTTGCGCCTATTGGAAATATTGGTTGATGATTTTTTTTTTATGCTTCAAACATGTGTAACCTTTAGAGGGCCTACCACCCCGCTTCGAAAGGTGGGAACAACCCAAGCAATAACGAGCTAAATCCAAGCTCTTTTGAACCGCTATATAAAAAATGTGTGTGATGAAAGTCATAAGCAACAAGTGTGGATGTGTCATACCGACAAGTGCCACCCCTAGTGTCTACGTGACACATTAAAATCCTTTCTTAGGAAGGGACTGGGGGACCTCTTGATTAAAATAATCTTGAGCTATTCTTTCCACGTGTATGGCCACCTTGAACAAAAGTCCTTACTAAGAACCAATTGTTTAGAAGCCAAAAACCTTTATGCTTGTTGGTGCAGGAACGATCGTTCCGAAGCTGCCCCACATTTTACTATTCATTGTAGAAATAGAAAAATCCTTTAGATTTGCGGATCTTAAGGATTTGAGATTTGGTGTACCCAAAAAGTGTGTTGTGTAAGGGGGGGAGCCAGTGTCACCAAATCTCTAACTGTTTGCATTGTCTTAGTGTTTGGAAAAATCCAAGTGGAGATTCAACAAGTAGTATCTTCTGAACCTAGGGAGGTAAATGCTTGTGATTCAGTTTAATACTTTGCTTGGTTCCAAAAACATTGCAAACAAACATTAACAAGTCTTTTCAAAATTTCAAGCCCTTTGGTCTAAGTATGGATACCCTTTGACAAAACCTTGATATTGATGCTTGTCCTAATAATTTATTCTCAGAGACTTCTAAATATTTTGGGTTTATATCTCAATCCATACTTCCCAAAGTTAACCTAGGTAACTATTCCCTTAACTTCATCCTTTTCACAAAATGAACTTTGTGAAATTTATGATGTTTTTGACATAGACATTTAGTTTGAAACTTAATCAAGACAAGTATTTGTGGTAAAAATAAATTCATTAAGCAAGATGAATTAAAAAATTGAACCCCACATGACCATTTGGTGTCCGATCGCTCCAGTGGAACAACCAAACCTTACGCCCACTATCAACAAGGAAAACATTACAAAACATTGAGTCCAAATTCTATTGTCAAAATCATTGGGTACTATTTCCATAATCATTGAGTTCTTAGGGTTTGATCACTTTATAGGTATAACATGTTTCTCACTACCTTGCTCTTTGAAAACAAAGGTTCACTCTAGGTCAACATACGGTCAAAAATTTCATCCACCCCTTATCATCTTCCAAAATGTCACTTCACCAAACTTTGCAAAAAATTCAAACACACCAACACTTTTGGACTTGGACATCTATCAATCAAGCCAACCCCTTACTTAGCTACAATTGTATGTGAAATGAATCCTTTTCCATGTATTTGGTTAAGTTAGTTATCATCTTTGAAATCATTTATCTTGAAGGTCGCAAGTCTACCCTAAAGATTCACAAGTTCATTAACATCCTTTATCCAAATATCGAACAAATCAAACTTACAAGTCAAAAGTGTTTTCCCCAAACATTTGCAAAGATCACTCCCCACATCATTCATCTTTTTCATCCACCATTATCACCATTGCTCCAAAAAGACTTAGAGAATCCCTTTTACCAAGATTTGAGTCAACTAGAGAGTTTAAACATTACAAATCTTAACACAACTCTCCCATAGGTGACCCAAAATTTATGGTAAAGACAAGATCACAACACAATAGAATCATGGGGAAAACCAAAGTCACATTCACCTCAAGTGATCCCAATCCTCAATAATTTGTTCCAAGAATTCATGTTACCCCATCACAACAACAACCGAATCCATCAGGACCATACGAGGTAGAAGACGTCATGGACAATTCATTTGGACTTACTAAGAAATAAATCATGGAGTACAATCAAGAACATCAAGCCTTATAAAACGTAGCTCCAATTTTCCCATATTCACAAACCTTGGCACAAGGCTTGAATCCATCTACAATTCAACCAACTCCATCCCTTGTTCCAATTCAACCCTTAACATCTAGTCTTGCAACTAGACTAGGAACCAACCTTGGTCTCACTTCATGTCTAGGAACAAACGCAACTTTGGGTATTCACAAAACAACCATTCCATTAACCACCAACCTTCCCCAAAACACAAGTTGGACACCAAAATTTGGAAAAACACTTATTCCATGATGCCACAACGACCTTGACATTTTGAGCACAACCATCTTCATTCGTCACCACAAATGCCCCAAGTGTGCCTAACGTTACACAATGTAATGTGAACCAAGTGCCTCAAGTAGAAAAACAAGGTCAAGTTAACACCCTCGCACAAGGGAAACCCTTAACAAGTGGTTCCAACAACCCCCATGACACATTGAAACAAGTGGTTACCCAAACTACTCAATTCAATCCACCATCCACATTGAACACATCCATCATCAACCCACATCGAAACAACCCCTTGATCACAAATCTCATCAACCAAGGTAATACCTTGGCTACATATCAAACATAGGGGAATCCCCAATACATCGGTCAAGGGAACCCTTTCAATCAGTGGAATCAAGGTCCTAATATTCCCTTAACATCACAATACTTAATGACACCATCATCATCTTTACCGTTTGTCCCCCAAGTCATGAAAAATCAAAGGGGACCTCAAACAAGTACATTCCTCCACCTCAATCCACTATCTTACAAGGAATGTTAAATCAAAGGAACCCCTAACCTCTCATCAACAATCCATAACCCACACAAAACATCAACACCCAAAACCCATCGCAGATGTCCCAACCATTGATTGATCCTACATTGCAAACACATGCCCTAGTTTTACAACAAGCACAACGGGCTTATCAACAAGTTGTCCAACAACAATAAGCACAACAAGCGGCCTTAGTTGCACAAAAATATCAAGCACAACAAGCAGTCTTAGTCACACAACAACAACAACAAGCACAACAAGCAACCTTAATATCCAAACAATAGAAACAAGCCCAACACAACCACAAGCCCAACAATATGCCCAACAACAACAATTTCTCGTACAACAACAACAACAAGGTTTATACTATAACCCTCAACAAAACATCATCAACCTAAACATGTTAGGAACATATACACCTACACCATCATCACCTTATCCTACACCACCATACACACCATACAACCCCTCATCATATCAGAATCCCACATACACTTCATCCACCATCCCACAATACACAACATATGTTCCTCCACCAAACCTACAAGATGATATGGCATCACAACTCAAGGCGTTAACACAAGAAATGTAGGATATGAGAATGGGAAAAATGAAGAAACCCCATACACAACAAAACCTATGTCCATACCCATTCGATAGAAACATTGCAATGTTACCTTTCCCTTTCAGTTTTGAGGTCCCTAAATTTGATAAATAAAAAGGGAGGGGAAATCCTATGGATCACATCAAATAATTCAATATCATGTGTATGGAGGTTGCCTACAATCATTCCTACTTGATGCGCCTCTTTCCATGAAGTTTGACAAGCCTAGCCATCGATTGGTTTTCACAGTTGCCTCCAGGTATCAAAACCTTCCAAGAAATCACCGATAAATTCATAGATCACTTCTCCTTCAATCTTGACATGGATGTAAGCTTAGAATATTTATACACTCTCAAGAAAAACAAAGGAGAATCCTTCAAAAATTTCTTGCAATGATGGAGGCAAAGAGCGAGTAAAAGCAAGTGGTCGATTCTCAATGAACAAGTGGGCATTATCATAGAAAATGTTGATCCAGATCTATCCTTCTAGTTAAAGATGAAATATATCACCACTTATGATGAGCTTGTCCCTAGGGCCCTCAACATCAAGAAAGCCCTAAACTCACAAGGAAACACACAAGTATATAGAGACAACTGCCCATCCACTAGTTCTAACGACAAATCTCACTTTTGGGCTAAGAACACGGATATTACTAGTGATGGTGTTGTTGATGCAAAGGTGGTCTTAATTTATCCTAGGCAAGCAAACACCCAATCCATAAACACTCAACATGAACCCCAAAGAACAAACAATGCTCCTAAATGAAAATTCACTTCCTTAGGGAAACCTATGGAGGATGTGTTGAAGAGGTTGATACAATCTAATCTTATCACACTTCCAAATTTGTCAAACTATCAAGAGCCACAAGTAAAACCTCGTAGCTATAGAGACGATCATTTTTGTGAATTTCACCGATACAAAGGTCATAACACAAAAAAAATTTAGACTCAAACATCTAATAGAAGATCTTATCGAACAAGGAGACATTCATGTTGATAAAAAAATTGGGAATGAAAATCTAAAAATTTACACAAACCTTATGCCTGACCATACCAAAGCAAAAGATTCAAGAAAGGCATCAACCTCAAAAAACATAAACCATACCCATGATACCATGGTGGGGCATATTTATTTATCACAACATGAGGAATCATAAATGTATCAAGATACTATTTTAAAATAAAGTCCAAACCCATCAATAGTGTTTAGCAATATTTTATACCGTAATGACATCAAGTGGATATCAGATTGTGATATCTCTCCTACACGACTCAATGATTGGGCATGTTGAAGTTCTAAACAAGCCAAAAATATCCCTTGTTGCACCCATACCCACAAACTATTACGAAGAGTCTTTTACCGATGATATATCATCCACCCAAGGATCATGTCAAGGGGAGGCTCTTGAGGATAACAAAAGTTATTCCGAATCAAGTCAGGATCAAGAACCCTATCCCCAAAGTTTCACCAAGAGCTAAGGGACATCCAAACCATTTTAAACTCCAAGGATGTCCCCAATATCACCCCTGAGATGTTTCTTTCTGACAGACCTATAAACATTCTTCATCCAAAACAAGAGTCTCCCACTCTTGATATTTCCACACAAGAGAAAGAAATGGTCAAGATTCTTGATTCTTATAGTGATTGTGCATCATTGACATCTTTTGAATCAACACCAATATATTTTTAAGTAGTATCAATAGATAATGATGTCATAGAATCAGAGCAAACAGTTCATATTCTTGAACAACAAGAACCCATAGCAATATCATGAGTTCATGACAAGTTATATTCAGTGGCTATGGATTAGAGGATACATTATTAGGGAAAAGGATCAGGTATTGTTAACACCTTCACAATGTTAGGGGCAATCTTGACTACAACAAACATCAACATATGGGGCACGAAGGATCCTTATGATGAAAACACTGTCAACGTTACAACTAGCCATATCATGAGTTGGAATTCAACCATCATCTCATACACAAATTGGGACCAACATAAAAAGAAGAATTCTTATCAAAGCAAGGCGAAGATCATCAAAGAAAATGAAGTGATAAAGAAAAAAGGAAAAAGTAAATGCAAATGGATACCAAAGCAAAATAAAGAAAATCATCCCTCCAAAACTACATTAGTCAAAGAAACTATGGGGAAAAATCAAAAGGGGAAAGGTATCCATCAAAAGTGTCCTCAAAAGCAAAAGCAGGCTTCTCAAGCAAGGAACAAAGTATATCTAGTGGTTGGTACTAATTCCATTAAAACATCCATTCCCACCCATCATCACTCATATTCCCAAGTTTGGAAAGTCAAAGGTTCCAAACTATCAACCAATCCATCTCATATTTCTCCATACATATCACCATCCATTCCATTTATGATATCCAATTCTCGCATTAACTGTGTGTTGGTATCTACTCTTCATCATAAGGATTTTGAATACACTCTATCGTGATGTGCGCACATAGAAAAGGTTAATTTTGGTATCCACAAGGTAGATCAAAGTTCTTTAAAATTGCATCCAAGTGCTCATGTCTTAGTAAAGCAGCTTCTTCAAGTAGGGTATTGTTGGCACGTTATGACAATGGCCTCTACATCAGTACCACCAGGTGGTTCAACATGAGGGTAAAACTTCCAAAAAAAATCAAAAATCCAAAAAATAAGAAAAAGGATTGAAAATAGTAAAGATAAAAATCGTCCTCTAGTGAAAACCACTTCGAGGTGCTTTGGGAAAGTACTATGTGAAAACCTGGAAAACAAGTGTCATGAGTAGAATCGAGCATCTATATGATCCTTCTTAGACATAAGCATCACATCCTTGTCATGATAAATCCAATGTTCCCTCCATCCATCCAATCCATTTTTATCTAGATATTCTAGTTTATCTTGATCTTGACAAAGATTCGGCGTATACTTTAACTCTACTTATGGAAAAATTGTTACAGGCTCTTTACCATTTATCTCTTGAAGTCCCATAGCCCATATCTAGCATGATAAAACTCTATTGAACTCTTCGCATATACATTACCTATCTTGGTTTTTCCATTGATCTACGAAGCATTGCTAGACACTAGGGGCAGGTTATTGCACTCTTGTTTTCAAATAACTCTTGATCCATGTCTTCTATCTCACAATGTGACATCAACATCATGATCTAGGTATCATTTACTTCAAAATCTCATTGAAAATCCCAAAAAAATTCATAAAATGTTTATCAGAAAATCCAAAAAAACTTGCAAAATCAAAATAAATCCAAAAACATCCAAATCCTGTACAACTAAAATCCAAAAATATTCAGAAAATTGTAAAGTCAAAATCCAAAACATCCAAAACACATAAAAAATCCCTAAAAAGGTCGAACATTGAAAAATCCAAAAACAAAACCATGTCGAACTACAAGTCTCTGAGCTTGAACGTAGGCAAGCCCATGATTGATGTGCCCCTGAGACACCCTAGGTCAGTCCTTTAGGAGTCCTTCATAATTAATTGACATTCCATCAACTGTTCATATCTCATCTTCAATAAGTCAAGTCAGTCGAACTATGTGGTCTTTGCGTGTATAACGTAGGCAAGGCTTATCTTTGATCAACCCCTGAAGCCCCTAGGATAGGTCTTTTAGGTTAGGTTCTTGGTCGAAACTCATAAAATCGCTAAACATTCAAATATCAGAAAAGACTTAAACATCCAAAATCTTAGAAAACCCCAAAAATTTGGAAAACTTAGAAAAACACAAAAACTTTGGAAAACCCTAAATAGCCTCAAAATAATCGAAAACCAAAACATCCACATAAACTTTCAAAAATATTAAAAATAGCCTCAAAAAATATTTTCAAAATACCAAAAACATTGAAATATTCTAAAAAATCCAAAACCAACATCCCATTTCACTCTCACCCGCAATAAACCTCCATCCATAATAAATCGAGCGTCACCTTCAACCTTTGGCAAAACAAATAGAAAGCAAGTATCACAAGTCGTAAAGTGAAAACCTAAGTGTCAAAATATAAAGTCTACATCATAGGTAAATGATTTAGTGAAGTTTGTATCAACGACTTATCAAACACCTCATCCTAATCAAAACATCTGATCAACATGTCCTAGGATGAATCCTTCCTGCAATGGGCATCAATATTAGAAATCACCTTAGCTATATTAAACTGGAAAGAGATATGGATAACATTGACTGTTTGGAATCTTTGATCTTTTCTTATGATTTATCTTAATGACCCATTGCGAGGACCTCTTGATGATGTCTATCAAAACTATTTAGAGAGAAAGGAATGGGGCATCAATCATTATCTTTCGTTTGTTGTGCTTGTGGGTGTTCTTGTAAAATAATCTTGGTGCATATTTGCTTAGTTGTGTGTAGGAAAGTTGTTTGGAGTACATTGTTGACTATTGTGTATGCTTTGGTCTGATATATTCTAAAGCTTCTAAATTACATTCCAATGAGGTTTCCGTATGTCAAGGTGTGAACAAGTACTATCCTATCTATTTACAGAGTCAAAGTCCATTACACTAGATACAACACCATCATGGTTATCAATACCTTCATGCATCGTGTCTATGTATTATATCAAAAATAAGGAATGATAGAAAATCCAAATCCCAAGATATGAGCAAATCATCATCATCATGCATCTCTCATTACCATCTCTAATAAAGTCTCAGTGGATCAGGGACTTGTTGGACTTTTTGAATCAATCTCAAAATCAATGGTCAATCCATTCATCTTATTCTTCTATCTTTACTAACAATTCTATCCAAAATATGTGTGATATATCAAAATATACATGAGGCTACCCATAGCTGATGACTATCTATACATCCTAAAATCTATCTACATCAATATCTAAGCTAGCACGTCATCAATCCCTCTTCCACTAGGGCACAGTGGGGCATCTATATCATCTTCAACTCAATAATCTAAAAATTTGCAGCTCTTTGATTCAAAAGCAACCTGAAATCTCAAGCATCTCAAGCATAAGTTTGATTTTCACCTATTGTGAGCCCGATCGGAACACTTTATTCTCCGATTGATCTCTCAAGGGGGCAACCAACCATTTTTCAATCATATCAATATCAAGTCATCTAGCGTACTTTGTTCCTATCCTTGCTAGCAAATCTTGATCAAATTATCAAATCAATCATCATTGGGATATATATTTCCCTACTAATCCTCGTGTTATTCAACACAATCCTTGCATTGTTGTGAATCCTCAACAATGTTATTAATTAATCAATCAGGTCAATCAACTTTAGCTTGGTTATTAACATCTCAAAGAGATCATCAATATTCATTTTTGCATCATTATTAGCATCAAAATCAACATCAAAATCAACATCAACCTTTGAACCTATACAATGAGTACATTGCTTCAAAGAGGGGAAAAATGTAGACAATTAAAAATGTCTCGATGGATCACATTGGCTAACTAACACCATTTTTTCCTAAAACCCATCCTCTTTTCACTTAATTGATTAAATTAGCCTAGCTATTTAATTAATTGCCTCATTTTCATCTATTAATCTAATTGACCTAGTTAGGTTAATTCATCCCCTTTCATGCTAACATTTCATCCTATTAAATTGAATAAATCAAATTATTTAATTTAACCACTAAAGTCCTCTTATTTAATTAAATAACTTAAATAACCCTAAGTTATTTAATTAAATATCATATCACTTCCCCTTTCCATTAAATAAATAAATTATTTAATGAATATCCTAATTCCCCTAATTTGCATAATTGAAACTTTATTTAATTATCAAAATACTAATAAATCTAATTCCCCCCACTTGCAAGGGAATATTCCTCCTTTGCACACTCCTCCAAAAGGAATATTCCCATGGAACATCCCTTCCCCTTTTGCACATTAAAACTTTGTTTTAATTTTTTAAATATCTATTTCCCTCACCCATGAGAATATTCTCTTTCTTCACTCATTTGAAAAAAAAGAATATTATTCCTTATAACAAACTCACAAGACTTCATGTGCATGTTAACTTACAAGACTTCATGTGCAAGTTAACTTACAAGAATTCTTGTGCAAGTTTCGAAACTATGTTTGTTTAGATGAATGTGAGCCCTTGATTAAATATCATCTTCCATCCTCAACTCTTGATGGGAATCCATGATCCATGCCTCCATCTTCTTTCCTTTTTGACCATTGATTAGCTTTTTCAATCTTAGCCCTTCATTTTTCATTTGCTTTCCTATAAATAGGTAACTATTTGGAGATAAATGGATCCATCTTTTAACAACAAACTTATGCTATTAAAATCACTCTTACTTGCACTCACATTTAGCATAATTTTAATTTATTTTAATTGCACCATATTAGCTTAACTTCGATTAATGGCTTCCATGATAACATAAATGCATCCATTTAGTATTGTGTAATTAGGGTTTGAATCTTCTTAGCTTAAACTTCATTTAGAGTAGATTTGTATATACCCATATCAATCATCTTAGCATACATCATGTTAAAATAGCTTGCATCATATTCATTTAGCATTAAATCATGTTTCATCACACATCTTTCATTGGTTTTGTCAATTTTCTTCAATAGAATCGATCAAAAGAAGATCATTATCCAAGGGATTGGGAAAGGGTCACCATTCCACATCAATGCGACACCATTCCCCCAATAGGATAAGTTTCAATGTCTTAGATTAGAGGTTTGTTAAGCTTTCATGGTTTAGAATGTTAGTTTTAATGACTGCTTTGTCTTTGTTTACAATGAATGATCGTATTGGGATTAATGCTTAGTGGGTTAAATATGTCTTGAATTCGTATGGATCGGGTGTAGTTAACCTATACTATGTCATTGATCACACTTATGTACCAATTTTTTTTTTATTATCCCTTCATCATGATCCCATTAATTAAATGTCATTTTTTCTTTATTCTTTTCCATCTAATCCTACCCTTCATATTTTTCACATGGATCATAATCTAAATTTGTCCTCATGTGACAAATGTCACTTTCACATGTCTAACTAACTCCTTGTCTAGATTAATTTAATCTAGATACCTATCAAAAAATCAAACTATATTTTCATCTTATCCATTCATCACATTTAACCTCTTAATCCTAGCCATAAGGAATTTTGTCTTTATCTCAATTCTAAACCTAGATCCTATCCATCATATGGCACTTTTCATATGATTGCCACCTTGATCTAAACCCTAATCCTCCTTCAATCTTAGTCATCCATCATCAATCATTCCTATTCATTGATTTTGCCTCTTCAAGACTCTATATCTAGAGGCTTTCATCCTTAATTTCTAGTTGATCCAAGGGATATCTAAAATCTATTATCATACCTATATGCTATCAAAACCTCTATTGAATCAAGTGTATCATTATCATTGCCAAATCATATCAAGGTTATGCTAGAGCATTGAACGATCCACATATCAACATCAAAGAGAAAATAAAATGGAATAAGGGTGCACTCCATTTCCATTCATCAAGGACAAAAGAAAAGATTCTAGTTGAAGGTATTGTGCTTTGTATTGCTTTTATCTTCATGTGTTTTTCTTCAATATTTTTTAACCTTCTTTATTTTGGCATGCCTAGTGGGACCCACATCCCTGTACTAATGTTTTTCATGAATTTTTTGTGATTGTTGTGATGCAGATGTTATTTTTTGGTCCCAGAATGTAAAGTGGTGCCTTTGTCTCATAAATTTGTGCCTTTGTTGTATAACGTGGTGCCTTTGTTCTATGAAGTGAAGCCTTCATCACCTAAAACTATGATTTCGTGCTGTGTCTTGAATTTGATCAATTTGAGATAGATATAGGGCTTGGATAGCCTTTGAGACCTTATTTTATAGGATTTCATAATTCTAACACTTTGTTTTTGTATTTTGATTCATTATTTTCTTACAAAAAAAAGGTTTCTAGGCTTTTGCAAAACTAGGGTTTCTTGCAATATTTTTTAGGAGATGTAGAGTTTGCTTCATTTTGATATCTATTGATCATATAACCTAAAATATTTTAGCTATTTTTTTTTTTTCAAGTGTCCTATAGCTTCACCTTGCAAGTTTCCCAACTAGGTTGGTGAAAAATCTCATTTTTTGACTCCCAAAGGTCATTTTTAAGCTTTATCTATGAATTTGTGCCTCTGTTTCACAGAGTGGCGCCTTTGTTTCAAAAATTTTAACCTATTATTCATATATCTACACCTCCACATCACAAATTTTCACCTTTATTTCATAAATTGACGCCTCTGTTAGGTAAATTTGTGCTTTTATTTCAAATTGCAATTTCTAGGGTTTTAAAGTCATTTTTCTCATCTAACCTTCATTTTTAGCAACTAACTAGTGGTGAAACTTTCTAACACTTGTGAAAGATCATTTTCATTG
This sequence comes from Sequoia sempervirens, assembly GCA_007258455.2. Taxonomy (NCBI): domain Eukaryota; kingdom Viridiplantae; phylum Streptophyta; class Pinopsida; order Cupressales; family Cupressaceae; genus Sequoia; species Sequoia sempervirens. The sequence continues at coordinate 312,506,544 of VDFB02000003.1, read as the reverse complement.
ATATTATTAACAATTTTATGTATTTTTTTGGTCCAAGGCTTTATTTTTCACTAATCTAGACATCTAAAGTAGCTTAGTGGGTTAATGAACATTGTTTGTCGTGTTTGGAAGTGTGTGTAGATGTATGCTCTCCTTTCACTTAGTGTGATATTGGAGATCATAAATCTCACATTTCTTCATTTCTTTTATGTTCCAAGTGTTATACTAGGCTTACTAGCTTGTGTGTATGCTCTCCCCTTATGCTTTGTGTGATCTTGGGTGTCCAAAAACACCTAGTATAGTCTTTCCTATTAGGAGACCTATTTGGGAATTTAATCACCTCAAGGATGACCTCAACCATATTTTTTGACAAGGTATATATAGGGGAGAGAAAAAATTATATGTCAAAATGTAGCTAGCATCGTTCAATCCAAGCATCAAGACCCTCAATCCATTGAGACTTGTTTGGTGATGAGAGAAGGAGAGACCCTTCTAATCTTGGGCACTACAAAATGAGCTCACCTTTCATAGATCCACTAAGAACCTTGTTTTAGAAGCCTTTAACACCTTTCAGTCATTGCTTAGTGTGGTGCAAGGTACAATATCATGCCTAAAGTTACTCACCATGCACTTTATCTACTTGAGGTGACAATTATCCCTTTCTAGGGCCTTGTCCTTCTAAGGTAAGGGGTATAAAGGTGGTACATGACTTTTTCATACCCTAGTTACCCATTCATTTTAAGGTATCAACCTTTGGTTGGTGGGCTGACATTAAATTAACACATCTACTTAACTAAATATAAGGTTGTGCTATTGTACTTGGCATGTTTTCATGTGTAAAACTAGTGAAGCCACTTATCCTTATCACCTTCAAATTAAAGTCAGCCATTTTATCTTCTTTTTTATTGTCTCTTGTCAAAAACCATCAAAATCCATCTCAAACTATCAAAATATGCTTCTATTTCATTCCTTGATGCTTGTGTATCATTAAGGCACCTCTCTAATGAAAATGCACCTTTTTTCCATAAAAGACACCTTTATTTCATAGAGTTATGCCTCTATTTCACACAGAAGTTCCTTTGTCATTTCATTACCATTTGACCATCTTGAGACCTCAATTTGCAAACTTGACCTTTGTAGCACTAGAGTGGACTTGGGAGACCCTTTCTCAATCATCATTTCATGTAAAACACCACCCATTGCATCATATCCATCCAAAATCTATCATATTTCCCCCATCTCATCATTTTCATCCATTATCATAATCTAGTCATCCCAACCATCATCTTTAGACCTTGGTCCTATTAGCCATCATCCTATCTTTATCAGTATTTCATTATCATCCTATCATTACCATCATCACTTCTTTCATCATTTACCCTCTTTATCTTCTTATCCAAACCCAATCTTATTATCCAATAAAATCCTTACCATCTTTTAACCTATCTTGTCATCTAATGATAATCCATATCATATCCTATCAAAATCAATCTTGTGAAGAGTCTATCTAGATCCTAATCCTTGTTATCAAAATCCCCATTAAATCCTTGCTTAGGTGATTATCCAAGCCTAAGTAAGCATTTACAAGCCATGTATAAGTGATTATCCAAGCTTAGGTGAGAAAAATCATCCTTTATCCAAGCCTTGCTTAAGTGATTATCCAAGTTTGAGTGAGAAAACCCAAGCCTTGCCTAGGTGATTATCAAAGTCTAGTGTAAGAAAAACCCCATCATTATCAATCAAGGATCTAGTTTAGCTTGAGACATTATTGGTATTGTATTACCTTTTCATCATTATCCCTTTCCATCTATTCTATCATTATTTGTTTTTCATCCATTCTATCGTTATCCCCTTTCCATATATTCTATCATTATCCCCTTTCCATCTATTCTATCATTATCCTCTTTTCATCATTATTATCTCCATCATCTCAAATCCAAGGTCTATCCTAATCATCCTCATTCCTCATCTCATATTTCCAAGGTCTCTCCCTTTTGGATGCCTATCACAAGGTCTCAAGTAAGAAAGCAAACCACGACCTCCCAAGATTTCCCCTCATCATCTCATGATACATTCTTTAGGAGGTAGCCCACCAAATCCCCATGGAAAATCCATTTCCATATCCATCCTACATCATGCATGCTCATGATTCAAGTGACCAAGACTCACCCAAATCATTAAAGGAATTTTCC
>VDFB02000003.1:312390297-312504273 GCA_007258455.2 Sequoia sempervirens | reverse complement strand
TTAGTGTTTATTCTTTTTGTGTTGTTTGTTTAAACATTTAAAAGATAAACCATAAGTTTGCTAGGTCAAGTCAATATGCATGATAAAGATTGTCAAATGAATCAGATTACATTTTCATTCCAATGTTGCAATTACAACAAATGAGAAGAGAGAATCATATGTGTAGACATGTAATCTTTATTGATAATCATGAAGTGTACATGTCCCTTACAAGCCAAGGGACTAACTTTACTTATTCAATGAAAATAAAGAATAGTTTATACATGAATAAGTAAACAAATCAAATGTGCATATAAGGATGGAGACCAGTCATTTCCTGAGAATGACTGGTTTTGAAGGTGTCATCTCGTCCTATTGCTACCCCAAGCTGCTTGTGTCCTCCCTAGCTCCGTAGTGATCCTAGCTCTTGCATATGGCAATCACAATGATGTTAGAGCAATTCTCTAAGCAATGAAATATCTCAAACCTTACATGAACACTTACCTATGCATGTATAAACTGATCCCTAAGTGCATTAAATAAGCATGCAAACCTTGGATGTCCTAGAAAACAATGAAGTCATCAAACACATCCAAAATATGCATCTATTTTTCTAACTTGTTTGCTTCATGTACAGATTTAGGACAAGTCATGTTACTGTTCTGATTCAGTTAAATGCAACATGTGGGGTAAATGTGGCTCCCACGAGGGTAGAGCTTAGCATGCTTTGAGAGAAATAGGAAATTGAACAACTTGATCAAAGATATACATGTTATCAATGCATTAGATCAATATGGAATCACACCAGTTGATCAACTTTCATTATCAGATTCAAAAGATGAATCAAGTTCAATTATGCATCTCTTAAATAATGAGGGAGAAATCCAAAGTATTGTCAGGTCCCTCTCACCTTAACCCTATTGGATAGCCACACATCACATAGGAAGATGGGCTTTAAGGTCACCGACATAGGTGACATGTGTATGCCCACTAGGATCAAAGTGAGGAGACAGTGTTAATTATGGCACATGATTGAAAAGGTAAACAACTGTTGTGGAGATCAAGTAGCAAACATGTGGGGCAGCAAGCATTGTTGAATTTATGATGGGTTTGGGATGCTCCTAAATAAAAATGCATGCTATATGTCATGAACAGGACAACAACAATGGATAAAATCATGATCTCATGCATATGGGTGGCAATCATGAAGTGTATGCTACATGACAACAAGGGTAGTCACTACATCCATTAAGGGAGCAAGTGAACCATGTTTTCACTTTGGTAGTGAATGATAGACTGTGACTAAGCCATGCAATGAAAGGTGCAGTCAATAAACAACAAGGAGCAACCTCACATGCATCAATCAAATCACACTGGACAAGAAATCTTCATGAACAGGACAGTGTTACATAATGGCAACTTGTAGGGGGTACAAGTGCACATTCATAAGGGAAATATAAGGGGACTATGTACTATGGGGCAACCATCATCCACATCTTAGTCCACATGGCATGACATCATTGGTATAAAGGGATTGCATGGCATTTCAGGTAAAGTGCAGAGGACAGTGTCAGAATTTCATGTGGGCAAAGTAAGTTTGTGGATAATACAAAGTATGAGATTTCACATGTCATCTAAATAATTAAATTTCTTTTCAATGGATTACAAAGGCTTTGCAAAAGTTATAGCTTGGTTGTTGGCACATAATGGGAACCGGTTTCCTGGTTGTTGTTCAAATAACAAATGAAGCACCATTGCTACTCTGTAAGCAGTTATCATTCTAAGGTATAATTTAGTTCAACAATAAAATCTTGTTGCAAGGTTGGGGCAGTCAAAGCAAGGAGGATGCTGGAAAATTTTGATTAACAAGAACTCACAAAGGCAGGATACTCAGGCTCATTTGGTACACATAAAAGTAATGTTTTGTTGAGAACCTTTGTAAGACAATTTGTGTGCCTCTTGTGGTATTCCTATTTACATAACATCTAATAGAGTGCACAGAATATGAAGGACGAAACTGTCTCTAGGAACAGTGATTCACTACTACACAATTGATGGAGTTGAAAGTCTTAATGATTTGTGTATTTGAAATTGGAGGAGCCATGAACAAAAGCAGCATAATAGAGGTTTAAGGTGCAGATTCTAAGACAATGATAATGGTCTTTAAAGTGTAGGAATAGTGACAAGCATTTTGTTCCAAGCACAGTCAAAATGCATCATGAGAAGTACCGAGCTATAACAATGAAGATCAATAGATGCAATGTGGAGTACAAGAGAATTCAGTAGAGGGAGTGCATTTCACTATTGCTTTCTTGCATTCTAATGCAAGTCTACATTCACGGTTCATTTCATAGTGAATCATCATCAAAATTAATTCAGGGAAGTGATCAGTTGGGGGAGAAAATATTAAAAATTGCTTCTTTGAGTCTTGTTAGGATTTTCTTTTGTTGTCCAAAAATGATGCTAGCAGCCTATTTTGAACTATTAGAATCAACAAACATAGAGAAACAAAACAACAAAAATCATAAGATGAGTATGTGTGGCCACGGCCTAGAGGGGCTCGATTGACCCTCAATCAAAAATAAAAGCCAGATTTTAATGATATGGAGGTTCATTAAGTAAGTGTAGACATCAGAATCATGGTGGTGGTTTTCTCACCAGTTGCATGCATGTCACTTGTAAAGTTTGCTTGAGAGCTCATGTGGCATCTCTAGTGGAGAATTCAATGACAACACTATAACCCTCATATGATGTGATCAGGATACAATTGCTATGCCCAGATCAGAGGTGTGGAATGGAGATCAGTAAAGGAGACATGATTGATTTACTTGATATTGATATTGTGAAGAACTAGAGAACTGGATAAGAACTGCTTGTAGAGATCTCTATTATGAGTCATCTAGTGCCAATAGGATTTGTTGTATTAAGTGTAAGGAGAGGATGGGAAAAAAATTCCCAAGCATGTCCTCCATTAAAGGAATAGGAATGAATAACAACAACGAGGAGGCAAATCAGTCACACAGTACCACATATAATGAAAGTATTCAATGTCAGGATTCATGGATATGCACAAATTGTGGCATTTCTAGGTGTGTTGCATGTGGGTTTTCCTTTGAAACTCAGAGTAAGCAAAGTGGATGCATGGGTGGTCATATTTACAGAGAAGCAACAAATTACATAATCAATAATCTAGTGATAGATCTTGAAGTGATTTACAATGAGTATATCACAGGAATTAAATATGATCCCCCACCTGGTATATCTTATGGTAAGAATACCATAGGAACAATTAATTATGAGAATCAACCTAGTACAACAACTTTTAATATTGATTCTAGTGGGACTCCTTTTTCTTTATCAGACCAATATGGTTCTATGGAAAATATTAAGACTGTCTGGGGACCAAGTACTAGATTTGGTGGTAATAGAAATGAAGTTCCAAGAGGCAAAAGAAGCCTTTATGTCTATAGTTACAGTAGCTAAGAGATTTCATAAGAAGTTAAGGTCACAAAAATGAAAAGGTAGTTAGTCTCTTTTTAGAAAAGAACAACTCAAGCTTTCAAAACCCCATCTCATTTTCTACCACCTGTAGGGGTTTTTTCCTTCAAAAATACCAAAACCCACTTGGGGTTTTTTGCAGAAAATACAATCTTGCTACAATTTGAAGGAACCCATCTGGGTTATTTTACTATAAATTGCAAATGCAGTGTCATTCAAAATCCATCATGGAATTTAAAGAAATGACCAGCAAGAAAAACCCTACTTCTCTTTTCATGGTCACAGCCAAAGTAACAACACTTTGTCATGAAACAACAAAGAGATTAGGGTTTCTTCAATTGAATCCAAATGCAAAGAAGGAAATAAACATTGTTGTTATATTTTCAAGATGGAGGGCTCGAAATAGCTTTCTTTTGCTCAAAATCTGAGGAATGGAGTCGACTTAAAGCTTACTAGAGTTTTTTTTTGCTTTTTTCTTCAACTTGCAAGCATTTTGTTACTGAAAGGGCCCTTGATTCAAAGATTCATAACTCAATCATGGCGGCTGTAAAAGTGGAGAACACCAACAGAGAGAAAAAATGAAACAAAGTTCAACAAAGAATGATACAGGCCGCGGCCTAAAATGAATGGAAGAGCTCCAAAAAATGGAAAAAAGATGCAAATTTCTGCGCAAAAATGCCTTTACTTGTGTTTCTATACACTTCCCATCAAAAAACGCCATCAAAAACCAGTCAAAATCTCCATATTTTGTGTGTGCAAGTGAAACCCTGGCGGCAACATGTCTCTACCAAAGTGCTCAATGAAAAAATGATGATGTTTTTCATTTTTTTTGTCTTTTGATGATTAGGGTTTGACCCTTCTAGATGTCGATGGGATTTTTATCCCATGTTTTAAAAAATGAAGCTCATGTTAATGCATAATTGGGGCTGAATGGTAAGTTCATGACTTAGGAATTTTATTCCTTAAGTCTAATGCCTTGTTTCAAATATTTCTAAGTGTTTCAAACTTGAAACATATGGAGTGTGCCAAATCCCATATAACATGCCTTTGACCTTTTGGTCATGAATATCATGGTGCCTTGAAGACTTAGAATATGCCTTCCATGAAGTGTGGAGGTTGGCCATATAGGCCGAATTTGAGCCTTTATCTTGTTTGCCTTTGAAAATCAAAATGTTGACCATATGTGGCCTTGAAATGCAGAATTAGGTAAGTAAAATGATCAAGTGCCTTGGAGGATTTTTTGACCTTGTTAATGCTTTTGAAAGCATTTTGACATTTCATTATATTTTTTCATTTTGTTTCAAAGTATAAAAATGTCATTTAAGTGATTTGCTAATCACTTTGATATTATTTACATGCAAATATAATGTAATCTATTATTGATGGTGGGCCCTCTTATATTTTTCTTTGAAATGTAAAATAACTTGATTAAGTGATGTATTATGAATCACCTAATCAAGTTATTATCTTTAATGCCTTTTTTGGAGTCTTGTGTTTTCAAAACACACATATTGCATGAGTCAAAGTTGGGAGACAAAATGATTGGCTTGCAAACATGAGGGGAGTGTGGGGGTGAAGCATTTGACTGTTTTGGAGAAACATGTGCTACTTTGAAGGGATTTTTGTCACACTTTTAGCATGACTTGAGTTTGAGCTTGACTTTTCACCATTTTAGAGGCCTTTTGGAGTGATTTTGGAAGGTTCTTTTTTGGCTTTTGTGCCTCATCTGACCAAAACCTTCTAGATGGGCAGGCATGAGAGCTGTATGATTTTTTTGCTTAAGTATATTCATTTTGGGCATTTTGGAGGGAGTTCTTTCTTTCCAGCAGCAGGATAGATTTGTTTTTGGAGCTATTTTTCATGGAGCAATATTGTAACTCATATGGACTTGTAATACAGTAAGCACTTTGAATCAATAAAATAGAGCATTTTATCTTCTCTTTTCATGTTTCATGGTATGTTGTTAATGATTGATCAGTTTGTCCTGTGAAAATTCATCTTTCCTTGCAAACTTGTCTCATGTTTATGCATCTATTTAGTAGAAAATGTATGTTAATAGTTTATAAGTTGCGTTGTTTAGTAGTGTTGTTAGTTGTGAAACTTTTTTTTTCTTTCTAAAAGCCCTGTTTATAGACCTCCTTATAAATTACTTATGTAAACTGCATTGGAAAGTGAGTTGTGTATATCAAGTTTTATGATATTGATTTGAATGTGATAGGTTGTCATCAGGTCCAAGTCATTTTGGTGCATCACCTTAGTTATTTTTAGTATTAGGTTTATTTTCATGTAATTCTTACCCTTTATCTCAGAGATTAGTAGTTAGGTGGCATCAAAAGGGGAAGCCAACCCTTAATCTAGAGGTCTACTTTCGAATAGGACACCCACAACCTGAAAGCAATCCCATGTTACATCCAAACTTGCTAAGTTCGTTCGCAGCTTGGCATTAGGGTGCAAATTTGGATCACTAACACTCACATTGAAGGGCTTCGAGCATGACTAAATATACTACTAATTAACATCAATTAATAATTAAATTGATAAAATATACTACCAATTGACAAAAATCAGAGAACAGTGAATAAATATGACTAAATATATGACCAGTGAAATCAGTGAATAAAAATGACTAAATATACTACCAAATTGATCAAAATGATGATTAAAATTAATGATTAAATATGCTACCAATGCACATAAATTAGTGAATAAAAATGACTAAATAAGTGACCAGTTAACAATAATCAATGACTAAATATATCAGTGAATAAAAAATGACTAAATAAGTGACCAGATTACAACAATCAATGACTAAATCAACGACTAAATAAGTGACTAGTTAAATATATCAGTGAATAAAAAATGACTAAATAAGTGACTAGATTGCATAAATCAATGACTAAATATATCAGTGAATAAAAATAACTAAATAAGTGACCAAATTACAGCAATCAATGACTAAATCAACAACTAAATATACTACCAAATCGATCAATCAAAACAACCAATAAATGACAAAAATAGTTTATTCATTAATCTGGTCGCATTATAAATGACTGGCAATAAACTACTAATGGTCATGTGATCATGTTCAATCATTTATACCTAATTTTTAGTATTTTTTTAACCATTTATTGTTGTTTCTATACTAGTGAGAGTTTGTGCACCAGGGCCTTCGCCTCTGCCTTGGCCATGCAAATATCTGGCAAAGAAGCCAAGAAGCTTGACACAATGTGGGTGTTAACACAAAATGTCTTGTGGTTCTCCAGATGCCCTTTTCCTAACACCATTTTCACCGTACCACAGTTAAGTGGTCAATGTTTAGCAGGATCCACTTCAACCGCTGATCAAAAACCCTACGAAAGGCCAATTTCCTAACCTTGCAGTCCAAGTGAATTGGGGTATCCACATCAAGAAAAAAGAGCGATTTCGTAGACATCTTGACGATGAATTTCAATCTTTTCGCCATTTTTTAGCTACCATATACCAGTGACAAGAAATAGGAAAAACTAATGAATTCCACAACGATACCACCTTATGAATTTTATAAATGCAAGATATGCCCAAATCTCACCCTCTATTATTATGTTGTACATAAATATGTGGACTTCCCCACTCGCTAACCTGTAAATGTTAGTATGTCGCCATCTTGGTCTTGGAGTACGTGATGATATGGAGTCATGCGCCAGTGAAAAGACTCGTAAGACCCTAGCCTATCGGCCATAAACCCAAGCATGCTTTATCATTATGTGGGTAGACAAAAGGTAACACGAAATAATGATGAAGCCATTAAACTTTGCCAACACCCAAGTCGAACTGATGTGGCAGCCACATAGCCCATCTTGTGTCAATCACACCCTTGAAAATGAACTTTCCACAATGGGTGTGGAAAGTCGCCCGTCCAACCTCCCACGATAAAGGGAAGATAATTAAAGAAATAACAAATATTTATTTAATTAAAGGATTAGGATAAAGATGGGAAAGGATAAGAGTAATTAAATAAATAATAGATATTTATTTAATTAATGACTTAGAATAGGTTAAAATGAGGTATGGTTACGTAAGGTCAGATTCTAGGTGTCTACATTAATTGTGTGTGATTTATTTGCATCAACATTTTGGATCATTAAGATTAAAAAATGTTGTAGAAAAATATGGGTGATTGTGGAGCAAGATAGGTCAAAAAGAGATGGGGGAGAGGGGAGAGGGTGCACGTGTTTCAAGATTAAAATTTAAAATGAGAAAAAATGTCAAATAAGAAATTAAAAAATAAAAAATAAAAAGAGAAAATACAATAAAAGTTTGAGATAAATATAAATAGAGAGAAAAATGTTTCATTAAACATATGAAAATGACTAAATATTAAAAAAATGAAAGAGAAAAAAGAGAAAGAAAATGAACAAGATAAAAAGAATATAGAGAATTAAAAAAGAAAAGAAAAAACACAGTAAATGAAGAGAAAAAGGAAAGAGGATATAGGGAGATATGCAAATATAGAAATCACATATAAATAAATTACAAAAACCGAAAAAATTAAATAAATAAATAAATAAAGATAATACATTAAAATATAAGCTAATGATATACACTAAAGATATGTCATCAAAAAATCAATAGATAAAAATATATAAAAAGATGTAAATAAATATCTAAGCTAATTCAATTTAAAAATCTAAAGATAAAGTAAATAAGCTAATACAAAAAATTTATTTATATTTATATTTATATATCTTTATATATAAGATATAAAGAAGTATAAAGATATAAATAAATCTATATATAAGAATAGATAAAGATATAAATAAATAGAAAAAATAATTCATTTTAAAATCTAGAGACATAATTAAATAAGTTAATACAAAACTTTGAATTTTATAATATTAATATCTTCATATATAAGATATAACAATTGAACTTAAAATTTATATTAAGATATCATTATATATCATTATATATATAAGATGTCTTTATTTATATAAGATATCTTTATTTATATAAGATGTAAATATATCTTTATATATTTAATAGCTAAGCTAATTTATTTTAAATATCTAATTAGTCAATAGGCTACATATAGTGTGAGATTTGAGCCTAAAACAAGTCTCTCTCCTCAAACCACTGTTGAGTCATTGGAAAACAAGTTTTAGCTACCATTTAATGGTAAAATCCTCCAAAATCTCACTTATCATGTAACATACAAATAAATATTGATTTTCCAATGGATGGGAATATTCTATTTCCATTTGCAATATTTTTTGTCAATTTGATGGCAACTTTTTTTTTTTCATTTGCATTGCTTTATGTTTTGAATTTGTATGCAAATATTTCAAAATTAAATAATACTTAATTTCTTTAAGGAGAAAATCTAAATTTGTCTAAGTTTATTTCATTCCATTATTTAGTACTTATTATTAATTATTTAATATAGCCACATACAACTAGAATTTGTAGCACACGTGAGATCCACACACAACCATGCACAAACACGTACTCTCTAACATATTTACATATAGTTTTTTATCGATCCAATCCTTGAACCTCCTCTAGGTGCAAGTGCTAGTATATATTTATTTATATATCTTTATAAATAGATATGTATGAAATTAAAATTAGGATTTTGATTAAATGGATCTTTAGTTGTTGCATATAACTTTCCATGGAAATAGGATGTTCAAATGTAAACATAGAGTTTTTTACAACTCATTATCATTTTCTATGCCTTTCAATGTTTTCCACGTTTTATAATGTTCTGTCATTTTTCCCTTTTGTTTGGGTCTATTCCTTTATAAACCCATGGTTTCCATGTATTTTTGTATATTGCATCATCGAGACTAGTCATGTGGAAGCCTAGCACAAATTCAAGCAAGACCTCAACCTTCTCCCCTTGCAAATGCGTGTGATGGCGCCATGTGGTGGCTACACAGTCTTTGTTTAAAGCTTCTTTTATTTTTAAGTCTTTGAAGTGGAGCATACCACATGTTGGCACCATAGGTATTCTTAAGGGAAGCTTGAAGGAAATCCCCATCAATTCCCACCTGCATGCCACATGTCCCAAGAAGGGATTTTCTTGAGGAGAAAAGCATATAGCATCGAAGGAGCAGTGGAGAATGCCACTTGTTAGCCAAACAAGGGCCTGAGTATGTCTTGAGCTTGGGAAGGAATTGAGCGAGTGCTATTGAAGGTGAAAGTGTGACAAGGAGCATCGTGTTTGAAAGTGGAGAGTTGCATGTGCCATTATTACTCAAGGATTTTCCTTCCTGGGTATTTACAACGACCACCATAATTTCCATATCTATGATTAGATTTTGGTGGTTAGGAGGTTCTTAATTAGGCATGGTGCCTGATTATTCTTAGGGATTTTTCAAAGTGCATTCACTTTAGAGGTGTTCGTTATCCACCTTGGAAGGCTTTGCGTAGGGAAGTAGTTGAAAGGAATGAGTTGGGAGATTCTGAGTTTTGTTTCAATTGGTTCTCACCAACTGAAACTTTATTGCATCATGGGCTTGTGAGGCGGAGATCCAAATCTTCTTACAAGTGCTTTGGCCGACGGTTTAATGCCACCATTTTATTTTTTATCTTTTTTACCTTGCTAGTGGGAGAGATATTTTTGTTTGTTGATCCCCTTATTCTATAAAAGGGAATTCCAAGCCTCCCAGATCCACTAGAGTCTAAAAATTTATAATTTTGTAGTGATTGTTCACTGTTTTTCTTAAGGAACATTTAGGAATTCAATGTCAAGGGAATATCCATTTGGCACCCGACCTTAGCATTTTGTATCGTTTGAATCAATTAATAGAAAGCAAAAAGCATCAAATTGTGCCCAATTTTCCTTTGTGATGTGTTTCACTTTCTATTTATACTAGCTTTTATGCTCTGTGCCACTTGTGAATGAATGTGATCTTAAGAACTGGTCATTTGAGTTTTAGCTTTTATGGTGTTTTATATAAATATGCAGTTAACTGAACCATGTTATATACTCTTTCATTGCTGCAATAATTTATGTTAAGTGCCATACTATGCTTATGAGTTAATAATCTCTGCAAAGATTCAAGATATTAGTAGGATATTCTGGGTGTATCACACTCTGTTGAACCTTAGTGGGTGCTTCCCGCAAAAATATCTAAATTCTATGCTATGTGCTTGTTCAAGCCTTAAGCATTTCATTCTATTTTCAACAATGAAGGGTATGTGACACTCTATGTTCATTGCTTAAGAGCATGTACTTTGGTTATCTAGGTGAGAGATTTGAAATGTTATAAAAGATTCGGTGCATCACCTAGTTTAGATTTGTTTACATTTATTCCTTCTTCCCCTTTTCTCCCCAAAATTGAATGAAGAGCTAACTTCTAAAATCTTGGAAGTTGTTTAGTGGAGCATAATTTGTCCCCCATCCACTAAATTTCCCATAAGGCTATTTTCTCGAAGTGTAAACTTTAAGGATCAAAAGTTCTTTTTTGGTACGTCTTGTGGGAAATCATTCTAATTGCTAAAAAGTCATATGCATGAGCCATAGGTGCATTACCATATCACAAACATCCCAAAATCCAAGTTAGATGCTACCTCCTTTAGTATTTGTAGCCCTTGTGAGAACTACCCAACAATCTTAGCCACAACAATCTTAGCCACAACAGGCTCAGCCATAGATTCCTATGGTCGTTCAAGCACACAGAAACTATGTAGCCTAGAATACAAGTAGTCTGCTCATTCCTCCTACAAAATGGGATCCTATCCCCTAACGCCCTTAAATCACTTCTAAAATTTACTAGCAAAGATTCTAAAAAATCTTGAGGAGCATCTACAAGATGTGGCAGATGTGTGCACTATTCATTGTGTGACCAAGCAGAGCGTGGCTCTAAGGCGGCTAGTAGCCTCTTTCAAAGACAATGCTCAAGATTGGTAAAAATCTCTAGCTCCTAACTCTATCACTATCTAGGATCAGGTTGGAGATCGATTCTTTGTGTAGACACCTAAAATTGTCCATGCATTTTCATATAGATCCACAATTGCATATTTCTTCTATTTCTTATTAATTAAATAATTTTAGTATTTAATTAAGTTAATTTTCCTCTAAATAATTAAATAATTTTTATTTAATTATTTTCTAAGCTTTCAATATCCATTTTCCTCTCATAATTAAATAATTTTATTATTTAATTATTCCCCTTTCATAGGTCCCATTTTCTTCTAATAATTAAATAATCTTATTATTTAATTATATTCCACCTTTCATCTCCCATAATTAAATAAATTTCACAATTATTTAATTATCTATCAATCCTCTCTTCTAAATTAAATAAATATTTAATTTATTTAATTTTCCCACCTTTCTTCTTAAATAAAGAAAATAAATATTTTATTTATTTCCTCAATGTTGGCTACTAAAATTAAATACCTTTATTTAATTTTAGCTCCTTGATCCATGTCTTTTCTCTCTCATTAATCCTCCACCCTTGATTAAATTAATTTCTAATTTAATCTCCACCATTTATTTCTTTCAAGCAAAGCATATAAATAAATCCCTCATCGAAGCCATTTAGATAACACATCTTAGTATCTCACCTACATGCTGTCATTTTAATTCTAGCACTCTTATCTATCACATATCTACTATTTTCTATCTAGACCTCAAGCATACATTCGTCTATCATATCAACATTCACACCATATCATATCAAGATCAAGATCAAGGCAATATCAAGGTTATGCAATCAAATTCTAAGGGAAACAACCATATCAATAGTCCATGTTCAAGTTGACTTTGTTTCATTTCATGCATGCATTATCTTCTATCTCTTAGACACAATTGAGGTTTGATGTTGAACATGGATTTGATATAGTGCTTCCTTTGTTATCTATTTTCTGGATCATACACTTTGAATGCTTCTCAGAGAAAGGAGATGGCTTGTCCCTGCTACATCAACTAATGACTAGTAAAAGGGCTTCGTAGGAGGCTGTTACGAACTTCAATACAATGTTCCAAAAAACTTGGCAAAGGATTCTTGTAACTGCTTGGCCACCTGTGGGCATGGCATTTGTCTACTATTTGAAAGTCTTCAACTCCAACATAGCTTTCATGATCCAGCCTCTTAGGGAAAACACTTTGCCTAACACATATAGTTTGGTGACGAGAGTTGAGAATAACTTAATTAATGTCGAGAAGCTCCCACCTAGACCACCTATGTCAATGTTCCCAGAGGTATCAACATAGCTCGTGAAAGTAACTACTCCTTGCACATCTGCAGCACCTCCACCATCGATATATGTATACCCTAACACGTAGACAAGCACCTTTGGTTCTTCTTTACTAGCCACAGAATTGAATGACATAAAGAACTTGCTACAAAAATTCTCAAATGAGAATATTAGTATAAAGTGGCAACAAGCAATGCCCCTAAAACCCCCTTTTCAAGGGTATCAAGAAGGGATACCGCCTTTCTAGCACAATCAATATTAGGGAGGTGCGAGAGGAAATAACCAGTCGGAAACCTCGGTTCAAATTGTTCCAGTTCCCACTCTGCTACAAACCTCGACGTCTAATCCCAACAGAGACCTGGTCGTAGACCAAAATATTTCGGTGGATGATACAAATGCTTGGTGTTTCCGCTATAATGATGCACACATGCCTTAAAATTATCTGAGAGGTAACCTTCAATAGAAATTCACAGAGGAAAGAAGCCAAGGTGTCTCAACGGATGTAGAGGTGTATTCTTACCAGTCTCTTGGAGTAGAAAGGCTATGATCAATGCTTAGATGCAAGGCATGTTGTTGGAGTAAGAGATAGATATTGTCCTAGAACACACGCTATTCTCCTAGATAGAAGGTGAGGACACGGTGTTTCCAAATGAGGTCCCAATAGTAAGGGCCACACAATTCCAATTAGACTATAACATATACCACACAAGCCCAAGTGGGTACCAAAAATCCTATGCCTCAAGTGCAACAGATTTAACCCTTACGGAAACCAAAGTAAACGATCCCTTTTAAGCCAAAGATATCACTACCTAGATCACTCAATGTGGTCAAATAATTGAAGAAGGCTCCCACCAACATGTCTCTATGGCACATTTGAGCTATTCTTGAAGAAAAATACTTATTGTAGGAGGCCTTGAGAAAGGATAGGCCAACCCCGCAATCGGATCTAGCTCCGAAAGGTATCCAAGAGAAAGGGAAAAATCCAATTCAAGAGTCTTGGGCTCCAGGAGTTGCAACATTTATGAACACGAAGGAAAAACCAACCAAAGATGAGGTAAGCAAGTTGAAACCCACCACTTTCTTCTTAACCCTTATCGTAGGAGATAAGTTGCTACATAATTCCATGATTGAATCTAGAGGTAGGACCATCGTCATGCCCAAGTTAGTTGTTGATTCCTTAATATTAGAGTATGAGTCCATTGACATGGGAATCATGTAGTTGGATGGAAAGAAAGTCCAAGTCGTAGGCCTAATAAAAATCCTCCCCTTGACCTTATATTCGTGCCCCTGCATTACAGTCACCCAAGTGATGGTCATGATTGATATTCCACCTATCTTTGGGGTGTATTTATCTAGAGATTCCACTGCCAAAATAGGAGGGTACCTATCTCTAGATTGGTCTCACCTAATACTAAGGACCAAGCATGGTGCTAAAATGAAGATACTCTCAAAACACTTGCACGCAGAGCACATAGCAAAGGATGTCATAATTAATTCTGAGGAAACGCATACGTCCTTTTCCAAGATGGAAATTTGGGAAGATGAGGAGGCTAATAGGGATAGGAGTGTTGAAGAAGAGGCCCTATTGAATCAATTCATGGAAGCTGATCCTTTTGGAAATTTCCATGCTACTGGTCTAGGGACATACATAATCTATGATGAGGATCAAGTCATCCCATAGGTGACTAAAATCCAAGAGGATCAACATGAAATCCCAGATGAGGAACAAGGCCTATGGAAACTACACTTCAATGGTGAAAGATGCAAATTCGGCTTGAGTGTAGGCATCCACCTAGTGTCCCCTGCAAGAACAAAATTTCTCCAAGCCTTCTGATTTCGATTTCCCTACACAAATAATGAAGTTGAGTATGAAGGATTAGTCCATGGATTGAGTTTGGAAGAGTGCATGGGGATCAAAAGGTTGAAGGTCTTCAAAGATTCAGATTTGGTAATCAAGCAACTACGAGGCACCTTGGCCACCAAGAATATGTAGATGTGATCCTATCGCCATAAAGTGTGGGACTTGATTGAAGGATTCAAATCCTTCAATATCTAGCTAGTCTCAAGGTCCCAAAATGTTGCTGCTCATAGAATGGCTACAGTCAACTCTCAGTTTGATCCAGTGATGAACCTAATGATTAATAAGCACGTAGTATGGATGATTGTGTGACCTGCTATCCTTGATAATGATTAGAATTGGCATGTCTTCAGGAATGACGCTCATCACCATATTTATTTAACATTCTAGCAAATTTTTAGAATAGCTACAACCCAAGTTTTAAGATGCTTATGAAGAACATATCATCCAACTCAGAACAAACAAGCTTCTAAAAGGTTTCATCACTCTCGAGAATCTATTCAATTTTGATGATTCCAAAAATGACAAGAGAAAATTTGTGGCAAATAAGAGTGATTACTCTAATCTCGACATCGGAGGCGACCAAAAATTGATGGTAGGAAAGGATTTTCCTCAAAGGAATAAAGAAAGGATAAAGTCCTTTTGTGCTAGGTATGGCAGGGTCATGGCATGGATCTATGGTGATTTAAGTGGTTACAACCCTAGAGTGATCCAACACACTATTGATCTGTTTGAAGGGGCTAATATGATCCACTAGAAGCATAGGCCAATTAATCAATAGGTAGAATCCCTCATGGACCATGATTTGAATAGGATTATTGAATCCAGGATTATATATCCAATCAAGCACTCCACCTAGGTGTCTAACTTGGCCCTCGTTTGAAAAAAGAATGGTGAAATTCGGCTTTGTGTGGACTTTAGGGATTTGAACAGAGCATCTTTAAAGGATCGCTATCCTCTCCTCTCAATGGAGTAAATTCTTCAAACTATAGCAGGGTCGAAGATGTTTTCCTTGCTTGATGGTTTCTTCAGATACAATCAAGTGAGCGTTAAAGATAAGGACCAACACAAAATAATGTTCACCACTAAGTGGGGATGTTTACCTATGCCAAAATCCCATTTAGCTTATCCAATGAAGGAGCCACTTTGCAACCTGCAATAGACATTGCTTTTAAGGATTTGATCAATTTTATCATCCTTATCTATCTAGACAACTTGATGGTGTTTTCAAATTCTAAGGGTGTTTGCTAGAAGTGCCAAGAGTATAGGATCTCTTTAAATCAAAAAAAAAGTTTTTTTAGAGTTCCACAAGCCAAGTTACTTGGCTATATGGTCTCTAAGGAGGGAATTTACATAGACCTTGAGAGGGTAAAAGCTATTAAGGAGTTTCCCCTATTGATGAACAAGAAGGAAGATTAATCCTTCGTAGGTAAGATCAATTTCATCAGTAGAATCATCTCTAACTTTTTTGTGTTGGTGAGGCCTATTACTCTTATGTTGAAGAAAGATCGAGTATTTAAAAGGACTTTGGATGGTAGAGCTACTTTTGAGAAAATCAAGGAGGCTATTTCCTCAGCTCCAGTGTTAGTCAACACAAAATTTTCTAAGAACTTCATTATGTATCTCTATGGTAGTGAGCACAACATCATCATGATGCTGACATAAAAGGATAATGAAGGGAAAGGAGAGCACCCAATCACTTTCCACTCAATAACCTTAAAAGGATATGAGACCAAGTATAATTTTGTTGAAAACAAGCATTTTCCATTGTAAAAGGTCTCAAGAAGTTCATAAACCTATTTTTGGAAAGCAATATCATGGCTCATGTGGCTCACCCCAGTATAAGAGAATATATTATGGAAGGGGAAATTACTGACAAAAGGGAAAACTAGATCATCAAGATCCTTGAATATGATATCAAGGTTTGACCCATGAAGGCAATCAAGGGAAGAGGAATTTGCGAATATTTGGCCACTGAGCTTGAGCCCCAAGCCAAAGGTGAACCCACTGATTAAGTTCTAGTGAATCAATTTGAGTCAAAGGAGTCCTAGGTAGTTGATAGAATAAATTTCATGCAAATCAGAAGGTATCAGACCAACATTTCTTCACACAAAAGGAGATTTTATAGGCTACAAGGTGTCAAATACACTATAGTCCAAGGAGTGCTTTTCAAAAGAAATTATGATGGCGTTCTTCTCTATTGTGTGGATAAGGAGCAAGCAAAGCAGATCTTAAGTGAATTTCACAACAGACCCATAGGTGGTCATTTCTCAACAAAGACCACTACCCTAAATATAATATGTGCAAGGTACTATTGGCCTACCTTATTTGTGAAATGTCATAACCTAGTAAGGATATTTCAGCAATGTCAATTCTTTATCAGCAAGAGAAAGAATTTTACCATGCCTTTAAGTCTGATAGTGGTTGATAAGCCATTTGCACAATGGGATCTTGAGTTCATTGGGATGATCAACCCTATTTCTAGTTTAGGTCATAAATGTATTTTAACTGCTACAAACTATTTCACCAAATGGGCAGAGGTGGCACCCCCAAAGAATGCCACAGAAAGCAAAATGATGAATTTCCTTGAGGAGTTGGTGGTTAGGCTTGGCTCCCCTAAAACCTTAATTTTTGATAATGTGTGAACCTTTGTAGGGACCGGGATGTCATAATTCATGTTAAAACACAAAGTATTCCTCAAGACTTCATCGAATTACTACCCATAGGGAAATGGACTTGCAGAGTCCACAAACAAAAACCTAATTTGATTGATCAAGCAAATAGGTTTAGATCACCAAAAATATTGGCACAGGGATTTGCGAGCAGTCTCATGGGCCGATCGGATCACTCCAAAACAAGTTCTAAATGCCTCACCTTATGAGTTGGTTTACGAGAAGGAGGTAGTATTACCTATCTCTATAGAAATCTTAGTGTTTCAACTACTCAATCCCCTAGAGGTTGAGGAAGATGGTGGCATGGAGGTAAGATTGGTGGAGTTTCTAAATGTCCAAGAGGCCTGAGAAAATGCCTATGACACTATGAAAAACCACCAATGGGTAGTAAAGAGGTGGTTCAATAAGAAGGCTTCCGACCTTGGTTTCAAGAAGGGTGATCCAGTCTTGAAATATGACGAGAGAGCAACCAAACCAAACAACATGCCAAGTTTGATACATTATGGAGAGGCCCTTTCCGTATTATAAATTGTAAGGAGAGCAATGTGTTCGAATTGGAGGATAGGGAAAGAAACACTCTTGCGATTTGTTGGAACTGTAAAAATCTTATGATTTTACATATCTTTCATACCCCTGAGTTCCCATATGAGTCCTTATCATAAGCACAGGGGCCTTCTATCATTACATTATGCTCACACTTTGCATATATTTATCCCATAAATTCATCGTGTCACGCATATTTCACATTGCAGTTTGTATTGGCATGACAATATATGGATCTTCCCGATCCATTTTTCTGATAAACGTTTGTGTTGCCTATCGGCAAGACGTTTTTGATGTCATGGCGATCAGAATTCATCTATTGTTTCATTCGACAGGACTTTCACATTGTCTCGGCGACATGAAATTCATCAGCAAGAGCTAAGGGGTTGGGGTAACGTTTCACCGAAAGTCTTGTCTCGCCGACTAGCATATATGGAGATACATCGGCGAATGATTTTGGCTTCAATGAAAGGTCATAGCGATCTTGCGATGTCTTACCGACTTGGCACAAAAGGGCTTTTCGGTGAGAGTTGCTCACATTCAGAATAATGTCTTATTGACTTGGTTGTCTTGCCGACACAGTGTTTCTATCATAGGGTTATCGGGAGGGGTCTCGCCGAGCAACATGTTGAGGGATTCCTTCGGCCAAGCAATTTTTTTTCGGTGTGAGGTCATAACAAATTCACATTGTCACACCGACTAGTGGCAGATGCATTCACACATCGGCGAAAGATTTTCATCGGGGTAGCATCTTGGCGAACTCACTTAGTCTTGCCGACCGCCGATGGGAAAATACATATCGGGAGGAGCTTAAGGTTGTTTCAGCCAGACTAAAAGATATCGAAGGGAGGTCTTGGCAAGTGACCTTCGATCTCGCCGACATTACACAAAAGGTTTCTATCGAATGGCTTTCGGTGAGAGATGTTTTCTTCAGAGTAAGTCATGGCGAATTCAAGAGAGTCTCACCAACCAACACAAAACGAAACATCTTGCGACACACAAATGAAAGGAACAGATCAGTGAGAGTTAATGTTTTCGGAGTGAAGTATTGGCGAGTGACCTCCGATCTCGCCGATAATATACATGTGGACTATGTCAGTGTGAGATTTGATTTCTCTTGGCGATCTAGGATGAGCTCGGGGTGTTTCGGTAAGACACGGGATAATCTACGAGAGGTCTCTCTAATATCAGAATGTTATAGCGATACATGTAAAACAAGGGGATACATCTCAGGGAGACATAAGGTAATCTATATGACATCTCTCTGACTCTGATGGGTCACGGCGAAAGCGAATAAGGCACACGGGACGACTGACGATATAATTGCCTTCGACATACTTACCAGGTTGTCTCAGCGATTGTTCCAGTGTTGATAAATAAAATTCAAATGTTGTTGGCCGACATGAAATGAGCCCGAATACTGCGGTTGGCTGACATGGGATCTCGATGTGATGAGTTTTTCTGATGCTTGTGTATAAATACGCATCTTGTGATTGTAAAAAAAAGACATCAGCTATGACATTATTTTTGATATACAGTAATTAGATGGATACAATAGAGTAAATTCTCAAAACAAAGACTATGTTGCATGATTTCAAAATGGAGGTATTTATGAAAGACAATTGATGTTGCTGCACAGTTTTGGTTTCAATTATCTATTGAGTTAAATAAAATTATTGCTAAGCTATCTCCAGGATTGATTCTTTCTGGTTGTTTAAATTGATATAACAAGTTTATATTCAATTCATCATGCACATTTGTTGTATCTTGTGGTTAATTGATTGGTTCTTTCAAGCAAAGATTAAATCCTCTTAGTTGATCACAGTAATCAGAGAGGTTCATTTGGATTGTTAAAGTAGAGCTTAGTAATCATAGTCTTGCATGTTTATACAAGTTGTAAACATAATATATGCCAGATAATTTGAGTTTTCTCCAGAGAAGTGTTGCTCACCTTGATTTCATTTGACTCCGCCTACCAAATAAGGCACTAGTCTCTGCACATTATCATTTGGATTCATTCAGTTTCTTTACATCTGTTAATTGAGCATTTTAGGATTTAGATCAGAAGATTGCTACTGTTATCAAATTTAGTTTCATTTGTTAACTCCCATCTACCATTGTGGACAAAGTATTTCAGAAGGATAATTATAAGTTAAGTCTGCTTAATTCAGAAAGGTACACCTACCT
Source organism: Sequoia sempervirens (assembly GCA_007258455.2). NCBI lineage: Eukaryota > Viridiplantae > Streptophyta > Pinopsida > Cupressales > Cupressaceae > Sequoia > Sequoia sempervirens. Next base: position 312,484,347 of record VDFB02000003.1, on the reverse strand, counting down.
AGGTTTAGCAGCACCTGAAGAGTAGAAGGTTAAATTCTTTTGACCTTGTTTGTTACCTTGAAATGTATCAAGGGATTGGTAGCCTCTTGAGGCATCTTGCCTATGTTTTTGAGAGCTAACAAGATTCTGGTGAATGGTATCAATTTAAATACTTTTAATTAGTTCCTTTTCTCTTGTGAGACTTGTTTTTTGATAAATTATGTAAATTCTATAAATTTTGTGTCATTATGTAAAATGAAAAAAGGGGAAACTATATTCACTCATATACAAAAATTATTTACAATATAGTGTAAGGAACTTAGGCCTATGATTACAAGGGAAAAGAAGGGGCTTGAAATGTTCTATAAACTAGAGAACAAGACACAAAAAGGAAAATATCTTCAAACATGAGTGCACTTTTGAAAAGCCCCAAAGAATGGAGAAGGCAGTCTAATATTGAGGAATCTGAAGCAGGCATCGACCCAAAAGAAACACAAAGTTCTGGTAGCTTGAGTTACTACTAAGTGAAACAAAACTGGCAATCTTAGAAACTCAAAGTGTGCTAGTCAAACCTCCTATCAAAAAGAAGAGAGCAACTGTAAAGATTTTGACAGAGAGTCATGCTCTGCCAACATTCCCACCCATCGTAGACTGAGGAGGGTACACCGATTCTCAAAAATTTGTGTACCACTCAACATTGTAGATGGGCTCTATGTTCATCACCTTGAGTAGGAAGAAGCAACTTTTCATGGTACTGGTCCATTGTATTTATTTGGAAGCCGAAAAGAAATGGAAGCCATGGTACTGAAACCATCTCACCACTATCAACGAACCACCTTAGGTCCATTTTCATGGGAATTCCCACCCCTAGGATCACTATGGAAACAACCTCCTCAATCCCTCTAAGATATTCTTTGTTGAAAAGAGCTTTGGTAAGCTCTATAATGTACAACTTTGGCTCATTCAGGTCAAGAAGAGATGTTCTAAATTGAGATGCAATATCAATATTTTCCCTATACTAATTAGCATTGAAGAAATTCCTCACCTAGGACCCTTTGGTAGCAGTGATAATCAAGTGATTCTTCATCTTGATCATTCATTTCAATCTATCATTTTTTATAACTCTGACAAATGCCAACTAAAGCTTATTGCTAATCAACCTGATAGGAGTGCCCATATTTCCTACTTAGACTTGCCTAAAATTTAGAATGAATTGCATTAAGGATGAGATCAATTTATAGAAAATTTAGGCCCATAGCACACAAGTAAAATCAAATACTTTCTTGTATGGGTAATATGAAAAATTTATCAAGTGGGTAGTCTGGTGTGTGAGGGTGGTACGAGATCAAGATTTAGAGGCTTTCAGTAATTAATCCAAGTGGTGGCATGTGTGTAAGGAGTTCAATTTTTTTCCAAGAGTCCTGCCACCTTTGTACGTCCTTGGAACCATCATGAGAAGTGACCCTTGTTTCAACCATCTCCAATCTGCTTTTAATACAAAACATCATATTTTCAAGATTGCATTTCCTAATCCCGATGTTTCATTTCCTAAAAGGTTGACATAATAAGTTGTACCTTCTCTCCTTTCCACTAAGAGGTTGGCATTTCCCAAAAGGGGGGAAATTAATTCACATGAGTGGCCTTGTTGGCAACATTTCAAATGCTAATTATGTCATTCATTCACATTTATCCCAAGTTCAAATTGAAAGTGGTAGAGTAAAGAGTGAAAAACAAGCAAGTCATAGAAAAATTTTCAAGTGTGAATTGCAAGCAAATGTTGGGGTTTTTAGTACAAAGGTATTGAAATCAAGCAGTGAATTTGAGCAAGTTATTAGCAGTACCCAAGCAAAAATTGAATAAATGGTAGCGAAAGGAGCATCTTCTGGTACTAGTGTCGAAGCAACGTCAGCCTCATCCTATTATGTTTATGTTTTTGGCCAAAAATATTATTCTACAGTTCCCATTCCACAAAAGTTGATGTACATAAACACCAAATTCCTAACATAGTCCTAACACATCAACTAGAAAAAGGTCAAGGATTTTTCCAATGGCATCCACAAACCCCAACTGCATAACAACCCAAAAAGCCTCCACAAGGGTTCCTTCATTAGAATACATAAGAAAATAAAATATGGAGAACCTAAATATCTAGTAGTTCGAATTTGGAATTGTGGCCTCCCACAATGCATGGTACCACTAGTGTCCATGCCCTGAGTTGGTAGATTCTTGTGTGTCAAACTTTAATTCGCACACTGAGGTTATTAAGGGAAAAGGGTTGAAAGTCATTATCAATGTAGATGCCATTAGGGATATGTTGTGTATCCCATTGAACCCAATGATAAACAAATTTTCAAGAAGTAAAATGTAGATCTATTGGGAAAAAGGAGGGATCAACTTAGCTTCTATAATCATGAGATAAAGGGTGATAAGAGATGGGTGGAGCTACCTGAGTTCCCCTTAGCCCTCAAATATTTTAATTCAAACCTATAGGATGTCTTCACAATGATTTCCTTCGTCTGTGGCATGGATCGAGATGATAACATGGAAGAATTTCAAATGGGCTTAGGTTTCAAGCTTGATAAATAGAAAGAAGATTTCTGATATGATTTCGTAGAACTCATTACAAGAAGAATTCTCAGTCAGCTGAAAGAATATGACAGCGCCTATAAATTCAGGTATTCTTCTTTTCTTGCACACATGGTTTGCATCAAAATTCTTGGTATTATGAGAGATATGTGACATTAGACATTACCAATGCATCGAATTTGAGGAACCCAATCTCTTTGTGGACCCATGTACTTTTTACCACAAGATTATTATGTTGTTTTTACTATTTCTTAACATCAACTCTACGATATTTGTACCAAATGGAGAATCTTGCTAGGTTTAAAAGCACTCATGTTACATGGATGAAGAAGAGTAAACCTCTGTGTGATTATTTATATAGGGAAGATTTCAATTTTATACAAATACATGGATTTATAAAAGATCCTTCAGGCTACCCACTTCTATAACAAGCAAAACTCTCACCCTCAAGATGTTTCGATTGTTATCAATCATTGATGATGCACTTGGGTTTAAGAAGAAATTGTTGCAATTTACTACCCTCCACTCCCAAAGGGTATGGTCACACTACAAAAGAGAGGCAAAAAAGTGTTGTTGGCTAACAAGTTGACTCAAATATGCCTTGGCATCATTTGTGATCATTGGAAATATGATCCTGACGGGTATTTTTCCACCTAGAGAATATCTCTAATCCATGCCCTGAGAATGTACTGAGAAGAAAGTTAAAACCCTTCAAAGGCTAATCTAGATTTTTGTGTTGACCTATCTCGTCTACCATCCATAAGGACCCCATGGATTTCCTTTTACAATATTGTGTTGGAGGTGAATCTGGTAGTCAAAATCCATAAGACTATGAAGACACAGTTGGTGAAGAAGGACTGGAGTGAGGAGAAGATTATTGATTTTTGGAAGTATCGGTAGGAGATCCATGATTTAAAATCCATCTATGACTATCCTTATGGACTAAATGGAGACTCTTCTAAAGTAGAATCATTTTTACTACCTCAGCAAGGAAAAAAGGAAAAGAAAGTAGATGAGGGACCATTGAAGAAACAAGTGCAGCAACAGTCATCATCTACAGGTACATTAGCTAGATGGATGTGAACTCAGACACCCAAGAGGAGGCTCCCAACTTCACAAGGAGCTCAGGGCTCATTAGTTTCAGTGGGCAACGAATCTATTGCAACCAACACACCTCTAATGAAGAGAAGGAGAACCCAAGGATCATACCCAGGGAAGGTCTAGAAAGAAGTAGACGAGGTGATTATCACCATATAAGCACCCACATTCCTCATGACACAGGTGAGTTTCTCTCTTGCTATTATTTCTTCTTCTCAATCCTTGGTCCCCTCCATTTCTTTGTCACTTCCCTCTCCATCTTCCTATGTGATCGTTGATATGTCCATTGGTTCCCAAGCTATCCCTTTTGCACCTTCCTATGTGGCTACAACCATCATTTCCACCACTTCACATCCTCCACTCTTAGACCCTACACCTAATCCCACCTTCGTAGTTGATATCTTTATTTCTTTATCTAAAGCATAGGATCCCATTTACAACCCGCCTATTACACAGGTATCCTCGCCCTTTCCTTCCACTATACCAATGGTCTTTTCATTCATTACTACCCCTTTTTACTCCTATATGCACCCTACATCCTACACAAACATGGTAAGGCATCTCGCCTTTCTCACCTATGACCCTAAGCTTTCTAATGGATTCCCCATCAAGAGAACAAAAAGGGACTACCCTATATCCTATTTCTTTTGGTCTCCCCACTGGTGTCCCAATTGTTGGACAAAGCATTGAGTCCCCCCTAGAGTATCAGACTCAAATGGACTTGTACAGAAAGGGTCGAGAGGACAAAAGGTAGAAGAGGTGAGCAAAGGACATGTCAGCTCCAATCACCCCCAAGTTAGAAACAAATTTTGATGAGAAATGGAAAACCTTAATGATCGTAACCATCAAGCCCCTAGCTTCTAATCCTGAAGGCCAAATGTAATACCAGGATTATAATATTCAGACGATAGGCCTCAACCTTAGTGATACCCTTCTATGCAACAAGTTAGGCCTCATGAAAACAACACAAAAGGTAGTGTCGACTAACTACCTAAAATAAGAGAGGAAGTTGAAGAAGAAATAATAAGAATTGAAAAGTATTAAACTTACGATGGATAGGCATAAGGCAGAGATAAAAGGAAAAGGTATGAATATTGCTCGACTGAGGCAAGAGTAGCAAGATAAGATTTCAGCAAACCTACAAGTAGAACAAGAAGGAAAAAGGTCGACTCCAGGCCAAGTTGAATGACACATTGGCTAAGATTATGGCTAAGCAAAAAGAGAAAGAGGATCTAAAGTTCAAATTATAGGCCAAGGAATAAGAGTTGCAACAGACACAAAAATAATTCTTTAATTCCTCATATTAACAAAAGCAATGGTGCCAAGACATGGAACAAGAGAAGGAGAGACTATAGAAGGAATTGGAAGATGCCTAGTCTCTAGTCGTAAATGAAAAGGATGCCAAGGAGATGGCTAAGAAATAGCTCCATGAGAAGATAGAAGAACTGGAAAAGATCCAACAAGAGCTCTTTGATGCTTCAACTATGCAAGTGCAAGTCTAACAGGAGTTTCAACAAAAAGAGACCCAATTCTAGGATGAGCTTCACTAAGCTCAAGTGTTGATGGATGTGGAGAAATGGGAAAAGAAAACTGTAGAATCCACCTTGCAAGCATAGGAGCAAGAATTAGCGCAGTTGCTCCTTAAGAATTCAAATTCTTTGGCAACGATCAATAAGTTGCAAGAAGAAATCAGGAGTAGGGAATTGCAAGTCAAGCAATCCTAGGGTGTGGTGACAACTCCAATACAACAAGCTAATTTTCTACCTGTGTTGCAATAATTATATGTCTCTTATTGGTAGAAGATACAGGATGTGGTAACATCCTTGCAATCGGATCAAAGATTCATGGTGGATGCACAGGAACTGAATATGAAAGTTAGCTCGGTCGTAGAACAGATTCTACAATCTCACTCCTAGGGCAGTTGAATCAGAGCTCTTAATTGTAAAGCTATATAAAGAAGTAGATGATACCTTAGCATATGCAAGGATTGCAGATAGAAGAGTAGTTGCGAAGAAGGCCAATGAGTTCATCAATTTAAATAAGTCATCCTGAAGGGGCGAGGAGTGCCATCATGCTTTGAAGCTTAAGGTTGAAAAGATGAGGGAACACTTTAAGGGATCAGTCTAATTGGGACTTCCATCTCTATTTCTTCCTGATGGAACAGTGTTAACTGAGGATTAAATCAAATAGTCATTGGAGGATAAGCAACACAATCAATCATTTTTTTTGGCCCTGAGTTCATCGCCAAGAACTGAAGAGATTTAAAGGATTTTACAGCCTCTCAAGCAGCTTAAATTTCGCATTGAGTCCACACAAACAAAATTGAGTGACATCTCTTTCAAAGGGATAATTGATTTGGATCAAACATTTGAGGACTTGTGAGCACTAGTGCAACCTTTGGAGGTGGAATGGGAACCCCTACGTTTTGCATTCCTTAAACTCTAAGGCTGCATGCCCCTCTCTTTTCCTTTTTGTTGTTAACTAGAGGATTTTTGGGTTTGTGTCACCATAGGCAGAGGCCCCCGAGAGGTCGCCAAGACTATAGAGATTTTTTATAGTTCATTATCATTTTCCATGCCTTGCAATTTTTTTCCATGTTTTATAATGCTCCATAATGTTTTCCCTTTTGTTTAGGTTATTCCTTTATAAACTTGTAGTTTCCATGTATTTATGTATATCATATCATTAGGACTCATCACATGGAATCCTAGCACAAATTCAAGCAAGACCATGGCCTTCTCCCCTTGCAAAGGAGTGTGATGGCACCACATGGTGGTCACACGGTCTTTGTTAAAAGCATATTTTCTTTTGAATTATTTGAAGCGAAGCATAGCACATGCCGACACCACAAAGATTCTTAACGACAACTCAAAGGAAAGCCCCAACAATTCCTGCCTACATGCCAATGGGGATTTTCTTGAGGAGAAAATCATATAGCATCAAAGGAGCAGTGGAGAACACCACTTGTAAGCTAGAAAAGGGCCTGAGTATTTCTTGAGCCCAGGAAGGAATTGAGCTAGCACTATTGAAGGTGGAAGTGTGACAATGAGCATCATGTTTGAAAGTAGAGAGTTATATATACCATTATTACTCAAGGATTCACATGCCCGATTATTTACAACAAGCACCATGATTTCCATATTTTTTATCAGATTTCGATAGTCAATAGGTTCTTAATCAGGCATGAAACTTGATTATTCTTAGGGATTTGTCAGAGTCCATTCACTTCAAGAGGCAGTTGGTATCCACCTTGGCAGGCTTTGCACAGGGAACTAGTTGAAAGGAATGAGTTGAGATATTTTAAGTTATATTTCAATCAGTTCTCGCCAACTAAAACTTTATAGCATCATGGGATTGTTAGGCGGAGATCCAAATTTTCTTACAGGTGCTCTAGCTAGTGGTTTAATGCCACCATTTTGTTTTTTGTCTTTTGTACCTTAGCAGTGGGAGAGATCTTTCTACTTGTTGCTTCCCATGTTCTATAAAAGGGAATTTTGAGTCTTTCCCAGATCCATTGAAGTTTGAAAATAAAATTTTGCAGTGATTGTTCATTAATCACTATTTTCCGTAAGGAACACTTAGGAATTCAGTTTCGAGGGACTGCCCATTTGGCAATTGACCTTAGCATTTTGTATGATCTGAATCAATTATTAGAAAGCATAAAGCATCAAATTATGCCTATTTTTCCTTTGTGGTGTGTTTCACTTTCTGTTTATACTAGCTTTTATGCTCTATGACACTTTTGAATGGATGTGATCTTAACAACTAATCATTTGAGTTTCAACTTTTATGGTGTTTTATATAAATCTTTAGTTAACTGAACCATGTTATGTACTCTTTCATTGTTGCAATAATTTATGTTAAGTGTGATACTATTCTTATGAGCAAATAATCTCTACAAGGATTTAAGACATTAGTAGGATACTCTAGGCGTATCACACTCTGTTGAACCTTAGTAGGTGCTTCATGTGAAAAGATCTAAATGCTATGCTCTATGCTTGTTCAAGCCTTAAGCATTCCGCTCTCTTTTCAACAATGAAGGGTATGTGGCACTCTATGTTCATTACTTAAGAGTGTGTACTCTGGTTATCCAGGTGAGAGATTTGAAATATTGTAAAAGCTTCGACACATCACCTAGTTTAGATTTATTTATGTTTATTCCTTCTTCCCCTTTTCTCCCCAAAACTAAATGAAGAGATGACATCTAAAATCTTAGAGGTAGTGAAGCGCAATTCGTCCCCCATCCATTGAACCTCCCATAAGGTGGTTTCCTCGAAGCGTAAGCTTTAAGGATCAACAGTACAATTACAAGATATTTCTCAATTCCATGCTTCACTAATGAGATTCTGACTTGTTTTTATTATTTTTTTTAATATATTTATTTTATTTAAGTACTTTCTCTAGGGAAATTATTACCTTAAATTCTACTACATTGTAATTTATTATTTCAATCTCAAAATATTTTGGTTGGATAGATTACTAATTATTTAGAAGAATTAATTATAATTATAATTATAACTTTAATTTTAACCTAAATCTTAATCAAATTTTCTTATTCTAATTCATTTATTACATGAGAGACAAATGAATCTAAAATTAATTTCTTAAACTAAATAGTTCTAAAGTAAAATAAAATAATTCTTATCGTTTTTATAATCTAATAGATAAATAATATAGAACAATGCTTACATCAAAATAATAACACATGATACAAAAAAATTATAGTAGAAACAAAACAATTTCTAATAAAATTCAAAGTCCTAACATAAAAAAATTCAAGATGATCTCAAATAATTTGTTGTTTTTATGAAATTTATGAAATTTTAAATTTGTACAAAGAAAATTGAGCAAAGACTTAGTTCCCAATCCATTATTAGGATGATTGATAAAAGATTACACTTACCATATATTTTTGTAAAGATATATATGCTAATCCTAACCCTAATTCTAACCTTAAAATTACATAAAATATATACCTTAATTATATAAAAAATATATAACCTAAATTATATATTTAAAATATTTTTAATGTAAATAGATATAAAATTATATATAATATACATTGGTAAATTACAAACTTGGGGGTTGCTCCCATTTTGACTAACCAAAGAAGTATTGTATAGTTTGAAAGTTAAGGTTCGTAATTGATTCCAGAGCCCACAAATGACAAGGTAATTAACAAAATCTTGGTAAAAATACAAAGATAAACCCAGTATAGGATACATTATAATAAACTTATGGATCTTGTTAAACAAAGGGATCTCATTGAGATGGTTTTAACATTTAGTTTGGAGTGAGAACGTAATTGCATTATGTTGCAAGCTTTCATTATTTGTGGATGTTATTTTTCATTTTTTGCACTACATGCCACTCATTGCCTCCACCATGTTCATTTAAATCTTTAGACAGATGGGAGGGTTGAGATAAAATCAAAGTTGACGTACTCACATATTTGGAGATTTGGGGCCCTTGTCAATCATTGAGGAAAAATCAATTCCAAGGAATGATTGATGATTGATGGCTATGTTTGAAAGAGGATTAGGGTTTGGATCAAGGATGTAATCATACAACAAGTGTCACGTGATGGATAAGATCTAGGTTTAGAATTAAGATAAGGACAAAAATCCTTATGGGAATGGCTATGATTAATAAGTTAAATGAGATGAATGGATAAGATGAAAATATAGTTTGACTTTTGGATAGGTGTCTAGGTTCAATGAATCTAGACTAGGAGTTAGTTAAACATGTTAAGGGGACATTTTTCATATAAGGACAAATTTAGATTATAATCCATGTGAACAAGATGAAGGGTTAGGATTAGATGGACAAAGATAGAGAATAAATGACATTTAATTAAATAAATAAAGTGTTTATTTAATTAATGAGATGAACATGAAGGGATACTAATTAAAGAAATAGAAAATATTTATTTAATTAAAGAAATAGGATAAACATGGAAAAGGATGAGAATAATTAAATAAATAAAGATATTTATTTAATTAAGGACTTATGATAGGTTAAAATGAAGTGTGGCTGGGTAAGGTTAGAAAAAAGAGAAAGCAAATGAACAAGATAAAAAAAAGATAGAGAATAAAAATAATAATAAATAATAGAAAAAAAAATAGTAAATGAAGAGAAAAAGAAAAGAGGATGTAGGGAAATATGTAGATATAGAAATTACATATAAATAGATTATTAAAAGGAAATAATTAAATAGATAAAGAAGATATATAAAATTCTAAGCTAATTCAATTTAAAAATCTAAAGATAAAATTAAATAAGCTAATAAAAAATTTTAATTTTAATTTTAATTTATATTTATATATCTTTATATAAAAGATATAAAGAAGTATAAAGATATAAATAAGTCTTTATATATAAGAATATATAAAGATATAAATAAATAACAAAACTAATTTATTTTAAAATCTTGAGATATAATTAAATAAGTTAATACAAAACTTTAAATTTTAAATATCTTTAGATATAATGATTTTCTAAAATTTATATTGAGCTATGTTAGGGTTTCTTATTTTTATGATCATTTTTGCATCTCTTTGCGTCCATCATATTGCACCTTAGGAACATGATTTTTCCTCTCTTCGTACGGTCACATTTACTGTAGCTTTTAGTTGTTTTATTATGCCTTCGACTAACTGCAACCCAACAATTCTTGTTGTGTTGGCAGTGTGACAACTCTGCACAATGGCTCCTCCTCTGAACAAGTGACCCTAGAAATTTGTTTCGAAGGTGTTTCACGAGGTAATTCTTTTGATTCCCCTGAGGATGTGATGCTTTCCATCCCAAAATTTGATATTACATATCAAAAAATACTCTTGTAGGTTACTTTGTTGGGAGGAATCCCCCTAAAAGTGTGCTAAAAGACTGGGTCCATAAAAGTTGGGTCCCTCATGGGGTCTGCCTTGATATGGTCCAAAATTTTACCAACGATTTTCTTCTTTTTTGTTTCGTGAAAGTTAGTCATGCTCAGGCAATCCTAAACCATGGTACTTTGTATGTCTGGTCCTCATTGTTGGTTTTCCAATCTTGGACCCAAGATTTCTCTATCTTTGATGATAGGAAATTGTGGGTCCCAGTTTGGATTGGGTTTCCTAGCTTGCCCTTACCTTGCTTGCATTTTTTGCACCATATAGCTTCATCTCTAGGGAAAGTTATTTGCTTTGAACCTGATCAGTTCTTTCAAGGTGAGTTTTTGTTGAAGTGGACCTTTCACCAGATTTGAAAGAGTCCATAGATATTCAAACTGGCAACTTCCAGCATACCTAGGAGGTCTTTTGCTTTAATATGTAAAATACTTGTTATTGGTGCCAATCTATTGATCACAAAATTAGATATTTTCCTCTTGTTTCCCCTCACACTTAGTCTCCACCACATGAATCTAAAAAGCACTATTTAGTAGAAGCCCCAACATCCAAATCAGAAGATAAATGGATGATGGTGACAAGTCGAAAGAACAATCCAATGGCATAGGGACGAACTCCAAGGTCCCTGAGCGTTTGGATAAAATTTCAAACTCTTCTAAGAAGAGGAAAGAAGCTCATAGCACTGCTAATTCCATCCCAATTCAGCCAAGGCCCTCAACAACACCTCAACCAAATTTTGTGATGACAACTCAACTAGCTACTTCTCCTCCCATTACGAGAGCTCATAAGAGATCATGTAGCCCTTCGAGGCCTCTTGAAGAAGGAAAATTTATTTCAGGAAAATGGAGGTTTTCCTCTCCTCCACTTCAGTTGGGTTCAATTCCACTAGAGTATTTGCAAAATCACTTTTCTTCTTTGGAAGAGTTAGAATCTAATGATATGATCAAGTCCCATACATGAATTTTCTCTCCTAGAATGTGCAAGGTATAAAATACCTCTCTAAGAAGTATTTTTTTAGGGATGCTCTTCAAAAGCATGCTAGCATTGATGTTTTGTGCCTTTAAGAAGTGAAAGTCACTAGTTTTTTGTTATCTTCTTCTTGTCGATTTATTTGGCTAACAAGTAAAATGTTTTTCACTAATCATGTTGTTGGATGTGGTGGGGCAGTTACCCTTTTGTCTCCATGTTGGTATGATTGTGTCATGGATCATGGGTCTGACCCCATGCACTAGCTTTTCTGGATTCTTCTGAACATTGATAATCATTCCTTTGGGATTATTAATGTTTATACCTCTAATGATGTTGTTGAAAGATCTATTCTTTGGTGTTGGATTGTTGATTCTCTGCTAGTTGCCACTTGGGTCCTCTATGGTGATTTTAATATGGTTGAGGTGGCATATGAAAAAGAGGGTACATTGACTTTTCGATGGGAATATGGCAAGAGAGAATCATGGTTTTACATGCACAATACATTGGGTCTCTTTGACCCCAATATTGGTTGCCATCATTCTCACTCTTTATGGCACACCTAGAGTAACTTTTGAGCTGGGTCTTTCGAGTTGAGTCTGACAGAATATTTAAGCATCTTGATCATGTTGTGATCTTCGCTCAATATTTATTCTCATTTTCCATCTATTCCCCTCTTTTGGTTATGCCATTAGTAGATGTGACCTTGTCAGATCACTTTCCAATCCATTTATGCATTGAATGGCAAGTGGGATTACCTCATGCCAGTAAGTATCAATTTTTTAAAAAATATTTTTTTGCTAAGTCACTAGCCCACGTTGGCCCACATCAAAACCATTTAGAATCTTGAATGTAGACCCACCCATTCAATGGGTTGGATTAAGTGGTGGAATGATTTCATTACCCACACTACAAGGTTTCTTCACATTTATGGGCACCAACTAGCCATTTTCCATAGGTGATCTTATGAGGTCACCACTTTAGATCTCTAAAGGGCCACTGAGGCCTTGGTAGCTATCCCCTTTTCCTAGCCTTGCAATCTAGAGTAGCGGAGCTGAGACATAAAAAGTAAGTTTCCAATTGTTATGCTACGATAGGTGCTCAGATCAAATCCAAACTTCACTAGCTTAAAATTGGGGATCATGCCTTAAAGGAGTTTTTTCTTGCTCTTTGTGCCAGGCACAATTCGTATGACATAAAACAAATTAAAGAAGGCAATCATTTGCTCATAGATTTTCCTGATATTCTCCAAGCTTTTGTTAGGCATAGTGAAAAAAAATTCACTGCCCAAGACTACACTTCAAAGCGTGCCAATGCTCTTGAGGAATGCCTCAAAATTGTGCCTAATAGACTCTCTTCTGCTCAAAAGGATTACTATGATAAATTGCTCACCATTGAAGATCTCAAGGAGGTTGTGAGCACTATGGCTGATGACAAAGCTCTGAGAATTGATGGTTTCCCTTGTGAATTTTACAAATCCCTTTGGGACTGTGTGGGAGAAGACCTTCATAAAGTTTACTTTGAAGTCTTTCATTCTAAATCCCTTGGCCAACTTATTAAAAAAGGAAACATTAAATTCATACCTAATTCTAATGAACTTGAAGATATTTACAACTGGCGGCCCATCATGCTCCTAAATGTCTCTTACAAAATCATTTGTAAAGCCCTTGCCTTGAATATCTACCACCTTCTCCCTCAAATTGTTAGCCCATAGTAGATTGGATTTATTAAATCCAAATTCATTTTGGACAACATCATTGTTGTTTGGGATGGTATGGAGTGGGCTAGGAACTCACATCATAAAGTTATTTTCTTGAAGATTGATTTTGCTAAAGCTTATGATCACATTGAATGACCTTTTATTCTTGCTATGCTTTCTGCTTTGGGCTTTGGTCCTTATTTTATTCAATCTATGAGGATTATTTTTATTGATGCCTCTACCTGCATCACCATTAATGGCCACCAGTCCCAACCCTTTGGGTTGTCTGTTCCATTCGCCAAGCTTTTCCTCTAGCTCCTTTGTATGTCCTTGCTGCTGAAGGTTTTGGGTATCTCCTAGCCCACTTCATCTCCTGTGGGGGCTTGTCTAGGGGATCACCTTGCCTAACTCATTGGACCAGCTCCTCAATGCTCATTTTTCCAATGACTCTTTCCTCACTCTATTAGAGGAAGAGGATAATTTCAAAGCTACCCTCAAGTATCTTGAGACCTTTTGTGTGGCCTCTATTTTTGTTATTCAATGGCACAAAACTCAGTGCTATCATCAATCCATTTTTCCTAGTCCTTTGTGGATACAATAGCATGGTTGGAAGTGGATTTCTCATGGGGAGATCTTTAGGTTCCTCGACATCCCCTTTTCTTTTCAGGCTTCATTTTTAGATTTATGGCAAGCAATACTCTCACGTATAGAGCAGAAGCTAGCTTTTTGGATCACTAAGTCGCTCTCTCTAGTTGGAAAGTTTTAGGTGTGCTCTAAAATTATCGTAGCAACTCATGTTTACTACTACATACATTTGTCCCCTTCCAAGGCCTCCTATGTGAAGCTTGAAAATTTGCTCATGGACTTCCTTTGGGATTCTTTTGAGACTCACAAAGGGTTTCACTAAGTTGCCTAGGAATTTAGTTGCCTCCTTAGATATTCAGGTGGGCTTGGCCTTTTTGCCACTCAAAGGTAAGGGAATACTTTTTGTGCCAAGTGGATCATATGTTCCCTCACTAGAAATGAGGCCTGGAAGATTCTTCTAAAACGTTGTATTTTTCATGATATATCTAGTTCACAGACCGACTTGGAAAGGGATTGGCCTTCATACCCTTCTTATTATGAAGGAGCATGTTCATATTGAAGGAACTTTTGTTTCCAAAAGCATTTGGCATGTATAAGAAGCTTTCAAGCCCTAGATCAATTGGAATGGTACTGGTTTTAGAGATAGATTATCTTTCATTAGCAAAATATATGGTGGTCCCCTTTGTTCTCCACTTTGGGATGTCCTCTTGCCAAGTTTCCCTAGCTTAAGGCTCCCAGATTTCACAAGGGTATTTAGACTCCTCGTGACTTGTTTTCTAGACCCACGATGAGCCTCATGTTGTGGGGAGATCTCAAAGCCAATTTTGGCTTACAATGTCATGAGTGGGAAACTTTTGAAGGAGTAATGAATGCCACTCCAGTTGACATGCTTCACAAAGTTGGTATCCATTCCATCAAGCCTTAGTGAAAAGATTGGAAGTGGGTTCCAAATACCCCTTTCAGGAATTACAAGGCCAAATTTGGTTACTATTGGCTTTCTCCTCATCTCTCAATGGTTAACAGTTTGAATCAGATGTGGCATCTTCAATCCTCGATGTCAGTTTGGCACTGTAGAGTTGCTACTATGTGGGTTGCTATTGTTGATCCCAAGCTTACCCACTTTTCTTGGTGTATTCTTTTCCAAGGCTTACCGGTAGGACTCGACTTACTCACATGGGGGTTCCTGACCCTTGTTTCCCTTATTATGGGCAACTTGATTCTTTCAAGCACCTCTTTTGGTTCTGCTCCAGAGATCAACAGTTGTGGAATTGGATTAATGATTTATTTTGACCCTTTTGGCTTGAGAATTTCTCTTAGAATATGGTTCTGTTGGGAAATTGGCCCCACCTTCTCCATAAATATACCTAGATTTAGCACAATTTCATGGTGGAAATCCTCTTTAGAAATTGGAAAGATAGAAACTCAATTATTTTTGCTCATAGCCAGATTGATAAATATGTATCATTTTTTCTAAAGCCACTATATGTTCTAATGTGTTATTGTAGGTTCAAGTGCAAGCTAATAAAGTTATGCTTGTGGTGGCTCACATTCAAGAGCTCCTGGATCATTGGGGGAATTCCCCTACATGGTTTCTCATGCGCTTCCCTCTTCCTCTTGGGGCCGCATGCCTCCTCGTGGCCACCGTCAGGGTAGGAGTGGCTTTGCCAAAGGCTCTCACATGACACGTCCCCATTCCTAAGCCCCATATCACAATGGATTGCATCCTCATAGATGTTAAACCTACCCTACTCCCTAGGCTAACTTGGGGTGGCCTTCTAGGGGAGCTTCTGGAGGAGGTGGTGGTGCTTCTGATTGGCCCTCTAGCAAAGCAGGTAGTTAGTTGATTGATTCTTCAAAATGGTTTCCACAGCTAGATCTGGTAATTTCCCCCACTCAGTAAGGAGATAAAGAGAAAGATGATGATGGTTGGCCCCCTCCTAATGTCACTCTGGACCTTGTTGATGTATGGGGTAGGTTGGATGATAGGGACCCTCCTCCCTTTGCCAACACTACTATCATTGCTTAGCAGCCTTTTAATATATTTAGTGCTCTATGATTTTTGGGCGCTACCCATGTGACTCTTTGAGGTGTGCCTTCCTACCACCCAAATTTTTTTGTGATTATGTGTAATATTTATTTCTAATTAATAGATAGTGATGCTATTCATAAAAAAATTTATATAAAGATATCATTATATATCTTTATATATATAAGATATCTTTATTTATATAAGATATAAAGATATCTTTATAATTATATATACTTATAGATATAAGATGCAAAAATATATAAATAAATATCTCAATTAATTTATTTTAAATATCTAATTTATATCTTTGTATATCTTTATATCTAATAGATATTTATTTATACACCTTTATATATAAGATATGTATGAAATTGAAATTAGGATTTTAATTAAATGGATCTTTAGTTCTTGCATATCACTTTTCATGCAAATAGGATGTTGAAATGCACACTTACAAGATATTTCTCAATTCCATGCTCCACTTATAAAATTTTGAATTTTTTTATTAAATTTTTTATATATTTATTTTATTTAAGTACTTTCTCAGAGAACTTATTATCTTAAATTCTACTACATTGTAATTTGTTATTTCAATCTCATAATATTTTGGTTGGATAAATTAGTAATTATTTAAAAGAATTCATTATAATTCTAATTCTAACTTTAATTTTAGCCTAAATGTTAATTAGAATTTCTAATTCTAATTATTATTTATTTATTGCATGAGAGATAAATGAATCCAAAATTATTTCCTTAAACTAAATAGTTCTAATTAAAACAAAATATCTCTTATCTATTTTATAATTTAATAGATAAATAATATAAAACAATGCTTACATCAAAATAATAACACAATACCAAAAAAAATCTAGTAGAAACAAAATAATTCCTAATAAAAGTCAAGGTCCTAACATAAAAATTCCAAGATGATTTCAAATGATTTGTTGTTTTTTATGGAATTTATCAAATTTTATATTTGTACAAAGAAAATTTGGCAAAGACTTTGTTTCCAATCCATTATTAGGATGATTGATAAAAGATTACACTTATCATATAGTTTTGTAAAGATATATATGCTAACCCTAACCCTACCCCTAACTCTAACCTTAAAATTACATAAAATATATAGCCTTAATTATATAATATATATAAGCTTAATTATATTTTTGAATATTTTTTATGTAAAAAAATATAAAATTATATATATATATATATATATAAAAAATTATATATATATATATATAAAATTATATATATATATATATATATATAAAATATGTTGGTAAATCACAAACTTGGGGTTGCTCCCATTTTGATTAACCAAAGAAGTATTACATAGTTTAAAAGTTAAGGTTCATAATTGATTCTAGAGCCCACAAATGACAAGGTAATTAACAAAATCTTGGAAAAAGCACAAAGATACACCCAACATAGTGGTACATTGTAATAAAATTATGGACCTCGTTAAACAAAGAGATCTTACTGAACAAAAATTAACTACTAGAATTGCTTAAATAATGTTATGGTTTTAAATCTGGTTTGGAGTGAGAACGTAATTGCATTTAGTTACAAGCTTCCATGTATTTTTATATGTTCTTTTTCATTTTTTGCACTACATGTCATTCATATCCTCCACCACATTCCTTTAAATCCTTAGAGAGATGGGAGGTTTGATATAAAATCAAAGTTGAGGTACTCACATCTTTGGAGATTTGGGGTCCCTTGTCAATCATTGAGGGTTTTAGAGATTTTTTAGCCTTTGGACCCATGGTAGCGTTTTGAAAGGTCGCATGAGTTGAGTCATCACCAACTTTTGGATTGTCCAAGGATCTTGAATCAACATGCAAAAGAGGCTTTTGAACCAACTCAAAATCTAAGGAAAGCTTGACTTCTTGTAGATTATTCTTATTCCCAAAGACAACTTTTGGGGAGGGTTCCTTCCTTTTGGTAAGACTAGCAACATTGTAATGTTGGGGAGAAGCGTCTCTCCACCACAAAGCCTCCCTCTTTGACTGGATTTTAATGTTTGGACAATCAATTACAATATGCTTGGTTTTTTAATATCTCCTACATTGAAAGTATAAACCTTCATATCCAAGGGGTTTCCGCATGTTGTTGAACATTTGCATTCAAAATTATTTGTTGTAAGATCTTTGGAAGTGTCTACTTCCATTGGAATCTAAGAAAAAGTTGTGTGAATAAAATATGTTAAGTTTCTATTTCTAGTCACAAAGTTACCAATAGAGTTACCAATTGCTACAAAACAAGATTCAAACTACTAGTTACGGGAAGATTCAAAAGGCATATCCATATTGGAATGACAAAAAATGATTCATTAGAAGGAATAAAATGTGGATGGCATGATTTTATCATTAATATTTTCTCCCCATGATCATAAATAGTTTCAAATTATGTTTCTATCCTTCTTGTTATCAAAAACCACAATAAAAAATACTATAGCATACAAATAAATTTCTATTTTCTCTTCCATTAGAGACATCCAGGATTCAGATACCCATTTTTGCAAATCCAGAAGGTTTGGAAAAAAGAGGTTAGACCTTCTAATAAGTTTATTATTGGTGAAACATTCTTCATTTTTTAGCAACTCTTTCTTTATAGTGACATCAAAGTTTAATTCGATTGGTTTGCCTAAACAATGAACAATCTTTTTGATTTTTTTTCCTTTGTGCTCCTTAGGATTAAGGGGTAGATTCAAGGAAGATTAAACCCTAGATTTGACAACATCCAAGAATGAAGCCTTCATTTCATCAACACCCTTCCTAATAGATAGATTTTTAATCACCTTGGCTAGTCATATAGAATCCTTCTCAAGCCCATTCAAACCCATAATATCAAAATTCCCATCAAGAACCACATTGTAGGTAGGCAGAGACTCAATAATGATTGACTCTTGATGCTTGAATATCATGTCATTTGCCCCATCAATCAAAATGTAGCTACCATCATCATGAGATATGCTACTACACTTCTCATTAAAGGCCCTAATGGAGACCAAAGTTGTTGAAATTGTAGACACCTAAAATTGTCCTAAGCATATATCACACATCTTTATTTCATGTATTAACATCATTTTCCCTTATTTTCACCCTAATTCTTCCATTTAATTAAATAATTTCCAATTATTTAGTTAAAATCACTTTATTCCCCTATTAATTGAATAATTTAAGTTATTTGATTAATTCATCATTTTCATACTAATAATCCATCTTGATTAAATAATTTCTAATTATATAATTATATTTTTTAATTCCCATAATCTTCACAATTAAATGATTTTAATAATTGTTTAATTGGCTATTTTTTCTCCAACCCCCTAACTTGCACATAGAATATTCCTAGAGAATATCCCCCTTTCAAATTCAAATTCTTCCCTCTAATTCAAAATATCTCCAACCTATTTCCACGAAACAAGGAATATTTTGAGCGCTCATGAATCCTCAACAATTGATCCTTCATGATCCACACTCACCTCCTTGATTTCCTCTCATCCATTGATCCTTAGATCAAGTCTTGACTATTGATCAGAATTTCCAAAATCTATAAAACAAGCCTTCATCAACATGAATTTCATTCACAATCTTCATAGCATCCTTACTCTCTATAATTCTTGAGTTATTTCTTGAGCATTTTAGAACCTATTTCATGAATCACATCCTCTCATATCAAGCTTTTGCAACATGGATTATGCATTCAATTGAGCAATCCACATCACAACTATGCATCAATCCACAATGGGATTGAAGGTTTGCACTTTTAGCTTGGTTATTTGCTTTGAATTATGTTCAATTTATTTAGGTTAATCAATTTGAATTGCTTTATAAATTAATTTCATTGAGTATGGGTTTATATGACCACAATTATTTGAATTCTTAGTTTTTTAGACTCTAATTGATTCATTCATGCTAACTTACTTCCCCTACAACATTTTGGCATGCTCGGTGGGACCCACATCCTTGTTTTAATCATTTTATGGAGTTTTTTTGGCCTTGTAGGTTATAGAGACAGTGCAGCACTTTTGTTTCAACAGTGTGACACCTTTGTCAAAAATCTCAATGCATCTACAACTCAAATTTTGGAGCCTTTGTCAAATCCTAATGCATCTAATTTCTTATGTTCTATTTGTTTGTAGGATACAGTGCAATGTATTTGTCAAAGGGTGACACCTTTGCAAAACTTTGGTGCATCTACCAGTCAACAACCTAATGCCTTTGTCAGAAATATGTGCCTTTATTTTAACTTGTTGTCTATCTTCTGTCAAGATAGTCCAACACCTTTGCAAAAGGTCAGTGCCTTTATAGACTAATATTGCAACGCATTTGTCCAAACTTCAATACCTTTGTCAAGTGAATAGTGCTTTTGTTTGTTAAGGTTTGCAATCCAATTTTGTATTCTTTATCTTGACTAAACTTTAACAATCCTCTATTTTTCCTGATTTTACCTAATAGTTTGCAACATGTGGCATTTGATGGAAAAGGATGCAAAATCTACTAACGTTTGCTATAAGTTTTGACTTAATCTGGGATTCATTTCCCTTGGTGCACTTAAAATTAATCTCACACATCAATTGGTAAAAATAAAATAAACAATACAAATTTCATTTTCCCTTGGTGCATTTAAAAAGAACAATAAAACTTTCATATTTGATTTGGTGTTTAAAATTGAACCAACAACTTTCACATTTCAATTTGGGATTAAAAATTTACCATAAACTTGCACATTTGGCTAGGTATTTTTAAAATTGAACCACATATTGTAATCCTTGGTGCACTTAAAAAGAATTCTATGGCATGTTTGGTAAGTGGATGTATGTGTATGTTGTTTCCTTATGCCTAGTGTGATCTTGTAAATTAGAAACACCATTCATTTGTGTTTTTTTTGTATACCTTGAGGTATAGTGGTACGTATGCTCTCCCCTTTTGACTCCTAAGAACGATCTTGGGAACCAAAATCAACATTATTTCCATTTATTTCAAAGTAGGAGACTTGATTGGGGGCCTCATCACCCTAAGTTTTGATCTCAATAATGTTTCTTGACAAGTTATATAAAGGGGGGAGAACAAAATGTGTACCCCAAGGAGTAGCTAGCATCCTTCAAGCCAAGCCCCATGACCCTCAGTCTGCCAAGACAAGGAGGTGATGAGTAGAGAGGAGACCCCTCTCAACTCGGGCATAACATATGAGCTCTCTATTTCCAATAGACCCCTACTACAAACTTGTAAAAATATAGAAGCCTAAGAGCCATTTATAAACCATCAACTTAAAGTGGTGCAACCTACAAGTATCAATGTGTGAAGTTACTCACTATGTACTAACCTTTGTTGAGGCAATAAATATTCCTTCTTAGGATCTTTTCCTTTCAAGGTGAGATGTGTCAAGGTGGTAAATGACCTTGGTATACTCTATTCACCCATTCATTAGACAATATTCTATGAGCAAGCCTACTCTAAGCTTATAATCCCAATCTAACACTAAATTAGGATGTGTATCCATGGTATGTCTTTATTGTAAATCTATCCATGATAGCAATTAGCATGGTATTGTTGAAGAAGACACACAAAAATCTTCCAAACATCCAACTAAGTTAGTCCTACATGTTGTTTGTCGTTTTCTATCACTTTCCAGATCAATTAAACACAAAACAGACTTCAAAAAGATTCAAAACCCTAGGCCAAACTTGCAAAAATTCAACCTTTGAGCAAAAGTGGCGCTTTTGACAGTGTTGCAGTGCAACACCTTTGTATGCAAATCTACGATTCTATTTATATCAAAATAATGCCTTTGTTTGCATCTCGATGCCTTTGCACCTCTCAGTGTTTTTTTTAGAGTAAAACTTGAATTCTGCATCTTGACACCTTTGATTCAATAATGTTACGCTTCTATTGTATCTTAACACCTTTGCAAGTATTTTGATGCCTTTGAATGTATTTCGATGCCTTTGATTGTCAGAAAAAATCATAAAACCCTAGATTTTTTCTAGATCCTTAATTTAAACTGACAAACATTGTAAAACATGAGATTCATGTAGAATAAACCTGTAGTAGTCCAAGTCATTTAAAATAGTAGCAAAACTCCATATTTTCATCTCCATCTCACGTCACTACTTGACTTTGAACTAGTCTAAACATCTTTAGTCATTATTGGATCAATTCAACCCTATTATAAATAGTGAATTAATCCATTCAAAACAAACAACCTAGAAATTGGCATAGCTCACTTTTGGTTCAAATCTCTACCATCATCTCCTAGTTTAGCTTTTTACTTGAAAAAGTGTCTTCTTTAAAGTGCTTAGTTGAATTAGTGTCAAATCATTGTGAGTTAACTTGCTTTGGAGTCATTATTATACTCCCAAAGTTTATGAATCTCATTATCATCCTCCTTAGCTTGGACTCATTTGTCTAGTACAAGCATAATCCTTAAACACATCTTAAACAAGATATTTTATCCAAAACAAAATTTGTCCAAAAATTCAAGGCTTCACTCCATCCATTCATCCAAACAACATTCATAATTGGTCCAAAAAAGCTTAAGGTGTCTTTACTAGCTCGATTTAAGGCAACTCACATATCCCAACAAAAATATCTTCATACACTTTCAAAATCCATATCTCCCAGGACAACTACAAGTTTTATGGTCACAACTAGATCTCAAAAGCTAATGAATAATCCTAGTGGCATGACTCCTCCCAGTACCACAACTGCTATTGATCAATTGTATGGAATGACTAACACCAATCCTAAAGGATATTAAATTCCTTTTCCAACAAAAATGCAACCCAACCCACTTGTAGTTGAAACTGTTGAAGTGATCAACCCAAGATCTTCAATCTGCAACACCAAATAACCTCCACAAGAGATAGAGAGAAGCAACAATGGAAGATGTTATTCCACCAAACAAGGATTGCAATATGATACAATATGATCAATGCAATACAATACAATGCAATACAATACAAACTATGGTAGAGATGCCTTGCTTATAAAGGCAAGGATGAGAGATAGGATAAGACAAGATCATGACAAGTGTCTTAATCCTATCACATGAGACAACTAACTCATAACTACCTAGGAAAGTGTAAAGTCTAGATAAGACAACTAAGACTTCTAGAAGATACAACTAATATCCTAAGTAAATTTAACATCTAAATTAAGTCCGCTAAGTCCCTAGTAAAGGAATAAACTAGGTACAAGACTTATTCACACCAACAAAAACAATCCACATAGAAGACATCACTAAAAATCCTAGTGAATTTACTCATGAAGAGCTATTAGATATGCACCAAGATCCATCTCTCGTTCAAGCATTAAATGCCATGTTACATGATGATCCAAATCAATAATATTAAAACTCACATAAAGTGGTGCAAAAATTCCCTCAAACTTTGATGTCAATCAACTTAGGGATCAAACAACCTTTTCAAAATTTGGAGCAAGGAACCGTCCACAATAAATTCAACCCTTGTTGCATCATATCATTGAATAAATACCAAATCCTCCTTCAAAAAATATACCAAGTAAACCCACAGTCACTTTACAAGGAGCAAATCAAACAAAATTTTCAAATCAATATAACAATTTGCTATATAACCCTCAAGGTATAGGGTCTCCAACAACCTAGGCTCACAAAATACAAAAATCCACCCACATACGCCAACAAACCAAAATTGAACATACCAAATTCAAATTTGATGAACTATGGGAGCAATCCTTTTACCACACCACCCTCACAAAACATACATGTTCATCAACAACCCCCTCAACAACCACTTCAACAACCACTTCAACAACCACCTCAATATCAACCTCAAACTCAACATCAATATCAACAACCCCCTCAACAAAATATCATCCCACAAAATATTCACCCACAACATCAATACATACCCACAGCACAACAACAACAACAACAACTTTAAATGAATCATATCCCGTCACACCAAAAAAACATGGCATATCAACAACAACTTCAAGCACAACAAAAACTCTAAGCTCAACAACAACTTGCCCAACAACAATTGCAAGCTCAACAACAATTACACTTTCAACAACAGTTATTTGCACAACAATAACAACAAGAAGTCATGCAACAAAAACCTCAACAAAACATCATACCCCAATGCCAATATGGACTTTACAAAGCACCTCCTCCACCCCAACCCAATCCAACACATCAAACAGGTCCCTTACCTCAAAATAATTTCCAATATCAAATGAATCCACAACCTCAACCTCCATATAATCCATACAACACAAACCCATCCACATATTAAGATCCAAATATATACAATACTTACAATCCACTACCAAACATTCCACCTACAGAATATCCTAAAAAATTCAAACATTGACACAAAAGATTAAGGACATACAATTGGGAAAGATGAAAAATCATACACTGTTCAAGGCTTGTGTCCATACCCATTCGACATAAGCATCACAATGTTACCCTTTCCCCCAAAATTTGATAAATCAAATTTTGATAAATACAAAGGATGTAGTAACCCTGAAGAGCACATAAGAGAATTCTATGTATCTTGCATCAAGAGGTATCATATAACAATTCATATCTAATGTGCCTCTTTCCCTATAGTTTGGGTAGGCAAGCTATTGAGTGGTTCTCACATCTACCACCCAGAATTAAAACATTTCAAGAGATTATAGATCAATTTGTAGCTCATTTCTCCTAAAACATTGATATTGAAATAACCTTAGAGGAACTATACACTCTAAAACAAAACAAAGGAGAAGTGTTTTCCTCTTTCCTACAAAGATGGAGATACAAGGCGAGCAAGTGTAAATGGTCAATACCAAAAAAACAACAAGTAGAGATCATTGTAGTTAATCTAAACATAGATCTTGCCTTCCAATTATGAATGCAATGTGTAACAACCTTTGAAGAACTCATCTCTAAAGGGCTTAACATTGAGAGAGCACTCATCGCTAAAGGAGTAGTGCAAATCTATAACAACAATCACCAACCATCTAGTTCAAGTGAAAAACCTCATATATGGGCCAAAAATATGAATGTAACTAACAACAGTGTGGTAGACACAAAATTTGTAATAAAAAACTCTATCTCAATCAAACACACAATAAGAAAATCAACTGAATATCCAAAAAACTAATCCACCAAGGGCACCATCACCACCAAGGCAAAACAATTATCTGCCAAGGTACGAATACACTCCATTGGGAGAACCTATTGAAATGATCTTGCATAAGTTAATTCAAACTAACTTAATAAAAATTCCTAAATTCAGATAGTATGAATAGCCACAATTTAAACTTTCATGTTACAATGAGAATGACTACTATGAATATCATCGCACCAAAGGTCATAAGACTTCAAACTATATGAAACTCAAAAACATTATGCAAGACATAATCAATCATGGTGAAGTGAACATCGACCAATGACTTGGTAACTTAGGAAACAATGACTTGGGAATACACAACAATCCTATACCAAACCATGGCAAAGGAAATGATGTGGGAAAAGCTAAAACCTACAATAATGTTAATCTCAACTATGACAATGTTGTGGGAAATGTACAATGTGATGACAATCATATATCCGTTGTCACTATCTAGGGACCAAATCCTGAGTGTGGAGTCACCACACAAAGAGGGAAAGTTACCATTCAAGGAGCCCCTACAACAACAAGAGGTCCATAAAAATCCAATCCTACAGATTATAGCTTAATCAAACATCTCAAGAAGACAGCAACCCAAATCTGCATTTTAGATCTCTTGAGAATTTCACCTGCACATAAAGAAATTTTGCATAAAGATCTTTGTCTTCATTTGTACCTAATGACAAGACATTAATCAGTTCCAATAT
The DNA here is from genome assembly GCA_007258455.2 of Sequoia sempervirens. Lineage (NCBI taxonomy): Eukaryota > Viridiplantae > Streptophyta > Pinopsida > Cupressales > Cupressaceae > Sequoia > Sequoia sempervirens. The sequence continues at coordinate 312,458,663 of VDFB02000003.1, read as the reverse complement.
ACGGTAGGGCACATTACATCCACATACCATATGGTATTCATTGAGAAAGATCTTCCATCCCAATCATTGGCTTGAACATTTGTACCCTTCAGCTAGTCAAACACTTGGGTTACTCTGATGAAGCAATCGAAAGACCAAAAGGTATCACCATCAGGGCCTATGATGATAATGAATGATATTAAGAGCCTGAACAATAAAGCTACCTATACAAGTGGATCCAACAATTGTAGAGACAAAATTCCAAGTCTTAGACCTTGACTTTCCATATAACATCCTTTTGGGCCGCCCATGGATCCATACCATATAGGTCATAGCATCTTCCTATCATCAGTGCATAAAATTTCCATATAACGAGAAAGAAGTTACTATCCATGGTGACCTTGAACCTTTTTATTATTATAAAATTATGGAAGAGAAATATCATAGATTGCTATAAGTTCCAAATAACGATGCAGTTCTACTTTCATCCTCTTATGTTGATCCAACAATATTTGCTTCTACATCAAAGATGCAACAAACAATCCCTAAGATCAAAGCGCAGATACAAGATAACAATTGTGGTGACTACAACCTAAAAGAAACATTTTATGTGGTAAAACTACCACTTTATCCCAAATCATATGGTAAACCCCACCATATTGAGAAAGTGACTAAAATCCTCAAATTTAAACGATTTATCTTCAAAAGATGGGGAGAATTGAATGCAAAGGTCATAGAAGAAGGGGATCTTTCTATATGGGTATATCAAGAGGAAAAAGAGGAACGAGAGGAACCTCCTCTTCTAGTGGAAACAAATAGCAAAGGTTATCTATTGATCAAAATTATGGGCTACACAGGTACCAATGGGCTTGGTTTAAAGCAACAAGGTATGAGTGAACCCATCATCCTAGAGGAGTGAGCAAAGATTAAAGGTCCTGGGTATGAATCAAACAAAAATGTGATCCCTCTCATTGAGGATATCTTAAATGAGGAGGTTAAAAGTTCTTCTTGGTCTAACCTACTGATGATAGACAATGAATTTGAACTTATCTATCCTTAGGTCATAGACTGGGACCAACAAGCACCAATTCTTGATTCATTTGAAAATGATGAGGCTATCATAGAATTCATGGGGCCCTCAGAGATGATATTCCTTTTGGAGATCACAAAGTAGGTTTTGAAATTGAACTTGATACCCAAGCGTACTTTAGGGACATGATTGAATCCTTGAATCACAAAATGATGAATCTAAAAATCAAAACAAGATCCCCAAGTGAAAACCATAATGTGGTGCTTTCAGATCAGGAAAAAGTAAAAATGAAGGAAACATCCAAAGGTGAAAACCTCCTTGATATACCTAAGGATGAAGGATTCAATCTCCCTAAAGTCATGATGGATCAATAAAAAATCAATAGTTCTTGTGAAAGATACGCAACTCGTGAATATTGGGACCACCAAACAACCTCGAATGACATTCTATGCTACATCGCTTGATGATGAAGAATAACATAATCTAGAAGATTTATGAAAATAAAGGAAAGTAAACTTTGCTTGGTCCTATGCAAACATGCCAGGATTAGATACTTCATTAGTGGTACATCACTTAATAGTACATCCAAATGCAAAACCTATGAAACAAAAGCTAAGGAAAATGCATTCGCAAATAACACTCTTGGTCAAGATTGAATTGTAGAAGCTTCTCGATGTCGAATTCATAATCTACCTATTGATTATCTAGAGTGGGTTGCAAAATTGGTACCAGTATCAAAACCCACTAGAGGCATATGGATATGCAGAAACTTCAAAAACTTGAATAAAACATGTCCTAAAGATGACTTTCCAGTTCCAAACATAGAGACTATCTTGGATCTAACAGATGGACACGGGATGTTATCTCTCATGGATGGGTTTTCAAGATACAATCAAATAATTATAGCCAATGAAGACCAACATAAAACTATATTCACATGTCCATGGGGAATCTACTGCTAGAATTTCATGCCATTTGGTCTTAAAAACATCAAAGCTTCGTACCAAAGAGTGATGACAGTTATCTTCCACAACATGTTTCACAAGATCTTGGAAGATTACATAGATGCCATACTTGCAAAATCAATCACAAAGAAAGTACATCTGGAAGTCTTAGCTCAAATCTTTGTCAGGTTCAAGAAATATCAAGTAAGATTGAATCTGAAGAAATGTGTCTTTGGAGTCACTTCAGGAAAATTTTTGGGATACATTGTATCATAAATGGGAATTGAAGTGGACCTAGCCAAAGTCAAAGCCAACATTGATATGCAACAACCTAAACACTCAAATAACTTCACAGTCTATAAGGGAAACTTTAATATATTAGAAGATTCATTACACAATTGGTTGACAAATCCCATCCCTTTACACACCTTCTTCACAAAGGTGTTGATTTCAAATGGGATCATCATTTCCAATAGGCTTTCCAACAGTTGAAGGACTATCTTGCATCACCACTGATCTTGATTCCACCAGTTATAGATAAACCCTTGATACTATATATCTCAGTGACATCAATAGCATTGGGAGGTCTCCTAGCACAACATAATGAATTAGGAAAGGAAAGAGCAATATATTATATCAAGATGACCTTAGTAGGATACGAGCTTAAATACAATTCCATTGAAAGAGCTTGTCTAGTGGTAGTTTTTTCTTCACAAAAGCTATGACATTATATGTTGAGTCACCAAATCAAGCTTATCTCCAAGATTGATCCATTGAACTATCTATTATTAAAGGTAACTCTCACAGGTCGTATGGCTAAACGAGTAATGATCCTAAGCAAGTTTGATATAGAGTATTTGGATCAAAAGGCTATCAAAGGACATGTCATAGCAGATCGACCAGTTGAAGCTCCAATATATGCTGAAAACCCGTTGGTATTTGAATTTCTAGAAAAAGTGATATTCACACTCAATTCAACAAACCAATGGAAGATATAATTTGATTGTTCCCATATGCAGCACAAATCTAGGGAAAGAATCTTATTCATCACCCCTTAGGGTGATTGTATTTCAAAATCATATAGACTAGCTTTTCTATTTACGAATAACATAGCAGAATATGAGGCTCTCATCATAGGGCTAAGAATGACAATTCAATGGTAGATCCCAGAACTCCAAGTCTACGATGATTCCCAGCTAGTGTTTAGACAAGTCAATGATGATTACCAAACAAAGGATGATAATTTAATACCTTACAAAAGAATGATGGATAACTTTAAAGAGTATTTCATAGACATCACTTTTGAGCAGATTATGAGAATCAACAACAGAGTTACGAATGCCATGACAACCATTGGATCTTTATTGGACATGCCCCATAATAGCCTGAAGTGTGAGTTCCTCATGGAGCAGCTTCTCATACCGGCTTTTGACATCCCTGAATTAGAATTTGTGTGTGAAATTGTTGGTCCTAGTTCCCCTTGGTATCATGAAATTTACCTTTACCTTCACGATGGTATTCTTCCATCTGATCTCACTAACAACCTTCACATAACATTTATCTGTCGATCCTCATGCTTTGTCATCATTGGTGATATCTTTTATCAAAGAAGCCTAGATATAACATTATTAAGATACCTTAACCAATAAGAAGCTTCAACCGCCTTAAAACAGATACACAAAGGCATTTGTAGATCATCTTTGAATGACATTACCTTGGCTAAGAAGTTGCTTAGAACGAGCTACTATTGTCCTACCATAGAGCAAGAGGTAATCATTTTTTGAAGAAGTGCTTACAATGCTAGCAACATGGGGACCTCATTCATGCTCTAGCTCAAGAGCTCCGACCTATCACTACACCCTAACCTTTCTCATAGTGGGGGCTTGATCTCATTGGAAAAATAACACCTACCTCATCCAATGGCCACAAATTCATAATTATCGCCATCAAGTATTTTACGAAGTGGATAAAATCCATTCTAATGGCCTATATCATAGGAAAACATATATCCAAATTCATCTTGAACTACCTAATTTTCCGCTATGATGTTCCCCAAGACATTATCACAAATAATGGAATGCCTTTTAAAAACCAAGATGTTTGAGACCTTTGCAGCCAATTCCATATCCAACATCATTTCTCTACACATTACTATCCTCAATGAAATGGTCAAGCATAAGCATATAACAATACCGTCATTAAGATCTTGAAGAAGATTGTTAATGACGCTAGTCGGGATTGGAACTTACAATTAAATCATGCCTTATGGGCATTATCAAACTAGTATTAGAACACCCATGAGTGTTACTCCCTATTCCTTGGTATATGAAACTGAAGCTTACTACCTATTGAGGTTGAGCTCCCATTGTTGAGAGTTTCATTGCAAAACTTAATAGATGATCAATAATACAGGACTTCCAGGTTGAATGAACTTGAGATTCTAGATGAGCGTAACCTAGAAGTGCTAAATCACTTGCAAGCCTATCAGAATCAACTGCATAAAAGCTACAAAAAAAGGTCAAAGGTTGACATTTCCAAGTAGGATATCTTATCCTTAAAGAGAATAAAAAAATCAATTAGATCAAGACAATAAAGCAAAGTTTGAGCCTAATAGGTTGGGACCTTTTTTCATCACCGCAAGTTATGGATTAGGAGCATATTAGTTAGCCACACCTGAAGGGGATCCTTTGCAGGAACCTATCAATAATAGTCATCTCAAGTGGTTCTATGCCTAGCCAATGAAGGATATATTATTCCAAAAATCCAAAAAATAGAAAAATATAAAAATCCAAAAAAGGATAAAAATAGTAAAGAGAAAAATCATCCTCTAGTGAAAACCACTTCGGTGGTGCTTTGGGCAAGCACCTTGGTGAAAACCTAGAAAACAGGTGCCTCGTGCAAATAAGCACCATCTACTATCTATCGAGTACTCTTTTTACTTTCATCCATTGATAATAAATTTTCATCCATTCATCCACACATCCATCTTCCATCTATCCATCTCCACCCCTATCCACGCATAATCCTAAGGTCAGCTTTTCTTGCATATTTTGAAGTAATCTAAACACATGATCAAGGGCATCTTCCTACACCTAGTTGTTCACATGGATTCATGTATCACCTATGTCGGTAAAATGTCTGAAAATATCAAAAGCATCCATATAACACATCAAAATCCACCAAAACATCTGAATAAGTTTGAAAACCTTAAAAACATCCAAATAACCACCAAAAACCTTAAACATTCAAATATCATTAAAATCTCAAAACATCCATTAAATATCAAAATCCTAAAAAATATCATTAGCCATCACAAGTATGTGCTAATCCAAGTCCAAATAATCGAACTATGAAGCCTTTGCACATTCATGTAGGCAAGGCCATATTTGATGAGCCCTCAAGGCATAGGTATGTCCCTTAGGTCATGTTCTCTCAGTCCAAACATGTGGAAAACTCAAAAACATTCACTTATTTTCAAAATACCAAAAATAAACTCAAAGTGCAAAATTCCAAAAATAACCTCAAAGCACGTCAAAAAAGTAAAAAACATTGAAACATTGAAAAAAGAAACAAAATATTCATCCATCCCATTTCATCTCAGCCACTATAAAATGTTCATCCATAATAAACCTATTGTCATCCTCACCTTTGACAAAACAAAAAGAAGTAGGTGCAACACTTAATGAAACACAATTGTTTACACAAAATCCTAAGTCTTGATCATTGTCAAACATGTCAGTTAACCATCATATCAAAAGACTAAACATTTTAAAACATATCGACATCCAATAATTGTCTTAATAGATACATCTTTCCTACAATAGACATCATTTCCGATCTCAACCTAAAAATAACACTCTTTGGCAAGAGATATGATGACATTGATATTTTTTTATCTTGATCTTTCCTTTTGGTTTTATCTTTTTGTCTTATGTACATTTCTCACTCAAAAATACCTTGATTTCAAATATCTTGACATGTCTATAAGGGTGTGTAATGGGGCATTTTCATTTTTTTCATCTGTTGTATTTGTTGGATGTTCTTGCAATACGACCTTGGCAAATACTTGTCTTGTGTGTGTGCAAGAATAGTCTCAAGTAATAAAATGTCTAGTATATATCAAGTTCTTCATACCTTTTGCGTATTGGTTTCCTTACTTCAATGGATTCATTCTCTAACATGATCAAACAAGGTGTTTGTATGTTAGGTATGAACAAGGATACTCCTATTCATTCTCAGAGTCAAATTCCACGCAATAGATACAATGTCACCTTGGTTCTTCATATCTTGGTACATCGTCTCTACTTGCTACATCAAATAAGGGTTGCTCTATGTTATGTTGTATAATCTAAAAAGAAAAAGAAAAATCATCTATCCTATCTCATCACATGTCCAATGAAATCTCAGAATAATTATAGATTCATTGACATCCTGATCAACATCATTTATTCTATATCATCATCATATTCATTCCATTTATATCTCATTCTTCTATTCATAATAACTTTTCTATCCAAGTATCATGACATAACAAAAAATATATGCATCCATAAACTATTAACACCATCTCACATCATCTATCTTGCATACTCATCATATAGTCATATGAAAATACAAAATGAAAATCATGATCATATTGTCCATCTCATACATCTTACATTCATAGATCATTAGCAATGTACATATTAAATCATAAGTATATTAATAGATATCCATGTTCACACCATGACATCATGGAAACATGAAATAACACACGTCTACATCCATAATCATAGCATATACATCATACATCACAAAAGATCATAAAAATACACCATAACATGGTTACATAATAATCGCTCATCTCATATATATAAATATCAAAAATGACTGTCATGATACATATCAAATATGTGTGATATACATCAAAATATACATGAGACTATCTAAAGCTGATGAATGTGTATACATCATAAACCTATTTACATCAACACATGGATACATAAAATGTCTATATACAAAGTAATGCTATCCTAAGCTCCCCCGATCCTCTTGATCTAGAGGAGGCTGCTCTAGAGGTGGTCCCATAGGTGGTCCCTGTGAAGGTTGGTTGAATGATCCACCCTCTGATTTTCTCAAACCCAAAGCACTCATGTGTGAGTAGTTAGGTTGTTTCCTATGTGCTAACACTGGCACGTGGTAAAAGGTTCTATAGTAGGTGGCCTCACTGATGGCTTGTGTATGCTATACAAGCAAGATCACTTGCCCCTATGCCTATTTCATAACCTCTAGCTATTGTCTTCGAGTGGTCTCTTGTGATAATTATAACTCGACCTACTATTGTTGAGTCATCTTTGCATCCAACTGAGTTCTGACTTGATCATGCTCAGTCTAAATAGGATCTCTCTATCTGTACCTAGGTAGGTTGTCTTGAGAGATCATCTCTCTCTTGTCATAAACCATCATGCTCCTAGCATTCCTAGTATCTGTTAGCTCATAAACCATCACGTTCTCGATGTGCCTGGTCCCTCTCTTATAGTGTAGTCTGTAGCCTTTGATCTTGAACACCTACCATAACTGCACTTATTGTTGTGGTGGTCCATGTGGTGCACCTTGTGGTCCCTGAACCCTTCCCTGATCCTCCACTCTAGGTGCCTCTACCTCAGCTATTTGTCACTACCAACATTATTTTCTAGACTCATCCCTACATCTCCTACCATCGACATCCCTCCCATTTGGATCTATGAGTTTGAGAGGTCTATGTGTGATGAACTAAGTATTATACTCTATGGTGGTCCCGAGATCCTCATCACCATCCGAATAGGCCCATAAAACTGAAACAAGGTGATCAAAATCAACTATAGTTGTGTGAACAACCGGCAAGGCCCCCCATTTAGATATCTCTCTAACCGTGCGAGCAAACACAACTTGGTAATCATCTCTAGGTATTGTCTACCTCTCCATGAACTGTCTCATCACCCTATTTGGAAGATACCTCTTTGTAATATGGGGTGTACGACCGATAAGCCACCGAGTTTGTCGACAATAAGGGAGATGCTTTGCATCACCATCCCAATCCTTTGTATCTACCCATGTCCTCTAGGCTAACTCTATCATGTCATTGATTACTCTCCTCTAGTATGGAAACTCTCCCATATGGTGGTGAGCCAACATGCCCTCATATATGAAAACATATGGATCTATAAGCTTTGGATGTAAGTCACAAGTAGGTCTGAGCACTGCGATGTGCTCCCATGCCCAAATGTGAAGAAGTGTAGCACCTACCGATAAGCTAGTAGCACCCCTGTACACGATTTGATGCATGTCATGATACAAGTGGGCCAAGTTGAAAGGACCCTAAGTAAAGCGAACTCCATCCTCTAGGATCCTCTTTAGGACCTTTCCCCATTTGAGGCTAAACCTCTAAGATCATTTATTTGGAATAAGCGGTTTGCAAATTAGTTTGACCACCATGATAGTAACGTTGCTAATGATGCCAACATACTCTATAAGGTCTACTTGTCCTTCCTTGATCTGAATCTACTTATCCACCAAAACTCGCTCTAGAGCCTCAAATTTGAGGTATGGCTCATAAACCACTTGCTTTCCATGGATCATAACATGTTGAATCCGCCACACATCCTTGAGGGTAATGGTGGCCTCCCCAATCAAAAAATGGAAGGATGAAGTCTTTGAGTGCTAGTGCTCAACAACTGTAGTGATCAAAGCAAGATGCACCTGAATCTCAAGCATATAAGCAATATGAAATAGGTTGATAACATGTAGGAACTCGACCTCAACACGTGAAAAGATGGCAATCGTCTCTAAAATTTGTTGTATTTTCTCTTGGGAAAGGACAAGGTTTAGGATAGCCTACAATCATATCACTCATGACATTAATTTTCTAAAGAAAATGCAAAAATCTAAGTAAAAAATGTCTAAAAAATAAAAAGCGAGCCTTTTTGCAAAGGCATTGCTCTATTGCTAGTCAAAGGTGTCACCTTTTTGCAAAGGTTCCTCGATGTCAAGGATTTTCAAATGTATCGCCTTTTTTGCAAAGGAATCACCCTGTTTCTAAACCCCCATACAAATGTAGAGCCTCAACACCTTTGACAAAGGTATCGTGTCGAGTTACAAAAGTGTTACACTAAAATGTGACACCTTTGTTCTCCTAACTTCTAGCCTAAATTTAGCTATTTTGAAATGCATGAAAGCAAAAATTAAAGTGGTACATATCAAGGGTATTGAGTTGGCTAGCTGCTAAAACTCACAGACCTGATCTATGCAGTGTACAACTTAAACATCGTGTGCCATAGTGTTTTGTGTCTCTGCAGGATCTAAACTTAGAAATCTCTAAAGGGCTCTCAAACCTCACGAAGTTAAGTGTGCAAATGAGGATGAAATTCACCCAAATGAACATATATGCCTACCAAAACCTAGGGTTCACCCTACAACTCATTTTTTCCAACCTTAGCTATCAGTCCAGACCAATATTGAGACTTCCTAAGACTTATTTTTTGTCCTGTTTTTAGTAGAACTACTCTTGTCGTCGTGTCGTGATCTCGACTTGAAAATCATTTTTTCAAGTAAATCTCTCAAGGGGGCAGCACACCAACATTCCTTTGTCTGTTGGGGTGCAGTGGGGCGTCAGGTAAAAGCAGAGGAATTTTTAAAATTTTGCCGAGTAACAACATGTCTTTGAAACAACACACAGGTACCTTGCTTCAAAGAGGGGCAAAATGTAGACACCTAAAATTGTCCTAAGCATATCACACATCTTGATCCTCAACCATTAATCCTTCTTGATCCACAATCACCTCCATGATTTCCTCTCATCCATTGATCATCAAATCGAATCTTGCCTGTTGATCAAAATTTTCAAAATCTATAAAACAAGTCTTCATCAACATGAATTCAATTCACAATCTTCATAACATCCTTACTCTCTAAAATTCTTGAGTCATTTCTTGAGCATTTTAGAACCCATTTTTTCAATCACATCCTCTCATATCAAGATTTTACAACATGGATTATACATTCAATTGAGCAATCCACATCACAACTATGCATCAATCCACAATGGGATTGAAGGTTTACACATTCAGTTTGGTTAATTGCATTGAATTATGTTCAATTTCTTTAGGATGATTAATTTGAATTGCTTTGCAAATGAATTTCATTGAGTATGGGTTTGTATGAGCTCAATTGTTTGAATTCTTAGTGTTTTATGCTCTAGTTGACTCATTCATGCTTACTTACTTCCCCTATGATAGAAACCAAGCTCATAGCAAAGATATCCGAAACCCTTAGGTTGTGAAAAATCAGAAGCTTCACCATCAACAATTGCCTGACTCAATTTAATTTCATAATTTTTATTATATAATATTATTACTTATATATATTATTTCATATATATTTGTTGGTGTTACAATCCACACCCCTGAAGTGCATATTGGCAACAGACAACTATGCATAGTGCATAATGACTTCTCTTCAAATTAGGAGGGGAAGCTCCCTCTTGTGCTGATATGCATGAAAAAGTAAATGATCTAAATCCTATCTTTTTGTCTCCGCTAGAAGAGGCATAAGGTTAAGAGAAACTCATACATTGTAGCTAAGGATTTTCTTTGGTTTTGTAGATCTTTAACTACAACTAGGCTAAACGCTAAATTAACCTATTTCCTTAAGAAACAGAGCATGAGGACTTAGGAGCAAGGAATTGGGTATATGATAATCTTTAGACTAGGATTTCCAAGGAGATAACGACACCTATTTGAGGCGTAGGCTAAAAGAAAGATTATTGGCAACAACATCAAATGATAATTTCTACTTCTAAATTCCCAAGGAGGTGATGTCACCTATCTGAGGTGTAGCTATGAAACAAAGATTATTAATCACGACAACACATGATAAGATTCAATTCTAAATTACCAAGGAGATGACAACACCTATTTGATGTGTAGATATGAAACAAAGCCTATTAATCACAACATGAAATAATAACTGGGACAACAAATTGTATAGACGAGACACACATGCAGTAAATGATCAAACCAAAAATTATATTTAATCTAAGTGAACCAATACAATAATAATAACATTTAGGCAAGGCGGCTTAGCTATTTATTATCACCATAAAATTTCGTGAACATATACTGAATAACAATACTACATGCAAGGTGGCTCAGCATGTATGCTATTATGCACAAAAGTTAATTACAAATGAGCAAGGGTGCTCTTATTTATAGAACTTCAAGGTGTAGGAACCCTAAAATCACCTTGAGTTAACATGAGTCTTGCAAGCATGCAAGATTTTATTGCTAAACCTAAATAAATGAAACTATACAGTTAACTGGAAAACTACCATTAGTTAACCGAAACAAGACTAAACTAAACTGGACATGTGCAACATGCACGTCCTTATTGAAATGAAAGTTAACTGATAACTAACATCAGTTAACTGAGTCCTAACTGAAATTCTAAACTCCTCCAAAGATATCTCTGAGGACAAGATGAGTGTGCATAAAATCAACAATTATAACTCAAGACTGATGTTGAGTTAACTATTTCTTTTGACTCTATCCTCGGGAATAGCTGCAGGATTTAATTGACTGACTACTCCAAGCCATCACAGGCTATTACTTTGTCCAGGAAATGGTCGACTGTCTCCTCCTCTGGCACTTTGACGCTATCCACGATGATAACCTACCTGTTCAACTCCTTCTCACCATCTTTCATCATCCTCATGCATTCTCTAACCTCTTTAGTTTCCTTGTTGAAACTAGTTGTCATCACCGAGAATTGATCCAACTAGGACAGGATCTCCATCAAGATTATCACGAACAAGCTTTTCAAACTCAGTTTGTACTACATCAAGATCATTGTAAGTACCATCTTCACAAAGATAATGGCATGGGATCTGAGTGATAAACTCACTGATGAGTTTGAGAGCTCCGGTAACATTCTCTTTGAGCACATCCAACCTTGTAGAGATTCTTTCATACATTTCCACTTTGAAGAGATGTTTTTTCCAAGTGAAAACCTTCCTCTTATCTTCATCTTCTGTAATGGTGTCATATGCAACTGCTAATTGAGATATGAGTATCAGGTCCTTCAACTTTCCCTATGCTACAATCAACTGAAGCTAATGAATCCCCTGACGAAGATTATGTGCATCATACCTCAAATGGTATAACTCTGTGAGTATCGACCTGCAACAATGAAATCTTCAATCCAGTTGTTCAAGAGCTTTCCACGATTGACTAATTAATCCAAATTCTATTGTTCTGTAGGTGTCCCTTGAAGGTGTGGAAGACCAAGTGCTCTACTTGAGTTTCCATTAATGAGGTCTAAGATGCACTGCTGGAGTTGCTTGATTTCAACCTTGAGAACTGCCTTATCTTCTTCATCCTTCATGATGCGCTCTTCAAGATTACTTGCGATAACCTTAAAGAGGCTCATGTTTGTCTGTTGAGTGCTCCTTCCAATATTTGCTTTGATGAAGGTGAAAGCACCAACTTCAACTTCATTCAGACTCTTGCCCTCTGGCGGTGTGGCAACTTCAATGATGATCTCTGCTTCAAGAGTTTTCTCTACGTGCACCTACTTCTTGACTTTCTTGTTTGACCTATCCTGATAAGGATCACCAAACTCAGACAAATCAAGCTGATATGAAGGATTTCGCCCCCGTCTTCCCAAAGACCTCTTCAGCCAACATGAATGATCAATGTTATCTTCTTGAGGAGAGACTGTTGCTGCTGTATCGACCTCTGATGGATCAACTAGCGTTGAGATTGGCTGAATTGGTGATTCTAGCTCTGAGTCAATATCAATGGGATGTGACTACGGTGAAAATGGCGCATTAGGAGATGAAGAATCTACTTCAACTTGTATAACTGTCTCCACTGGAACTTCAGGAGCCTTTTCAACTTGCTTCTGCTTCCGTTTGCCTTTGTTTCTTCCCTTTGTGTTCCCATTGACTCTAACACCTTCAGGCGACTTCAAGATAACCTTAACTCGAGGCCTCAACCTTGATGTAGAAGGTAGTGAAGAAAACCCTACTAGTGGCTCTGTAACTGGAACTATCCTTTGCCTTCTCTTGCTATCCAAGAAGTGCATATTGGTTTTGATAACTGTTCTAGACAGGTCCTCAATTGAAGTACTCTCCTTGACATACCAATCTGGTTGACGAAGTGGTTGGTGAGCAACTTGATCTTTGATGAAAGTGATAAGAAATACCTCTCCATCATCATCTGACAAACCCTCAACATCTTCTGATAGGAAATCAGTGAGTTGAGAAAGAGTAAGTCTGGAATAATGATGTTGATGCACTTCAAATTCATCTTTGCAGTTAGCCCAAAATTCCTCAAGTGTTGCCCTATGTGAATTTCTTTGCTCCAATTGTGTTGAGTAATGACCCAATGGATCATAAGAATGCCTCTCGATGAGAAAACCAGAGATTGAGTTATTCTAACTCGTTCATCATTAACTTGCAATCAACAGTTACCTTGCATTTGTAAATACCCCATTCGAAAGGAAAAGTGAATGCCTGCTTGTGTTGATTGTGAAGAAAAGAGTGAACCTCGTGAGCTTGTCTCAAAAACTCCATGAATATGACCTTGTCTGACAGGTACCTAGGTAGCATCAGAGGTTCTCCGGTGTAACCATATGCTTGAATATATATGAAAGTGGGGAATTGAATGAACCAATTCGCCCAACTCTCCATTGTTGATTTTACCTCTAGTGAAATCCTGATGTGCATTTCATCATCGAGGTCTCTGACTATCTTCATGAGGAAGTGATCATTCACCACTTTTAAATCTTGTTCAGCCTTTGAGAACTCCAATTGAGAGTAAAATTTGTGAACATGTTGAATGCCAAGAGATCCATTGGTCCTCAAGTGTCTAAAATTGCCTTGGAACACAATTAAGTAGACCAGATAAGATACCATGTGAAACTCATGGATTTTAAGGAATTCTGTGATTTGTTGGTGAAGACACTCGTTGATTAACATGGCCTAGTCAAAGTGTTCCTTGTTATCGATAATCTAGGAAATGACATAGAACATCCACGGTCAGAAAATATTAGTTCCTCTTGACCCGTAACTCGGTTGAGCGAAGTTATCAAGATAGCAATTTCATCCTTGAACTCCCCACGCCGAACCTTCTTTGGCATGTTGGTCTTTTGTACTTTCAACCATCTTTGAGCAACTTTCCTCTAAGATCTTTCTTGGTCTCTGTACCATATCTTGTCACAATCCTCAATAACTATGTTAAAATTGTCTAAGCAAGGAGGAATAGCAAAGCACTTCTCAACGTCCCTTGGCTTGAGGTTGCAAATGACCCTCCCATCGGCTGATTTGAGTTGTCTTGTGGAAGAGTCGTAATGATTTATGTAAGCAATGACGAACTCAAGATCAAAAGTCTTGATAGGAATAGATGCTACTACCAGCAACCTGGAATGCTCAAGATTCTTCACTCTGGTGCTGCTAACGCCTTTCAATGTGCTCGGTTTGACCATTGGATAGACATGACCCAAGTTTGTGTCCAAGGTTTTGAAAAATTCATGCACCAATACCGATTTGGCCTTGTAATCTATAGGGTTGAATTGTATTTTGAAAATCTGGATTTTTGACTGTAAGTTGGAGATGTTCGGACAACTTTCAAAAAAAGCTGAAAAAAGCTTTGGATGAGGCTAAAAATAGCTAGCTACGGGAAATTTTTTCATAATTTTTCTAAAACATGGGTTTTGTAGAGAATTAAATTCTAAACAAACCTAGATCCTAAAAAATTTGAAAATTTGAGTTTTAGTAAGGCATGCAAAGTCTTTTCAGTTGAGAACTGTAGGGGTTTTAAGGTTTTTCGAGGGGAATTTTTCTCGAGAAAAACTGGCATATGGGTTTAGTAGGCAATGGAATTCTAAGCCAACATAGATGATTCAATTTTGAAAAATTTGTGTTTTTGGCCCACATGCAAAGGAATATTAAAAAAAAAGTGTAGTGCTTCTGAGGTGGAAGCAACATGGGAATTTTGTTGAAAAAATCTAAGACATGGGTTTTATTGTTGACGCTAAAATATGTGAACCTGAATGATCAGATTCTGAAAATTCTGTCGTTTACTTTGACATGCGAGAGAAAACCAAAGACAATAATAAAAGAATTTGAGATAGAAAATAAAAGTTATTATTCTGCCTCAAAAAGTTGCCTATGCTTGAATTGGATTTGATGAAGTTTGCATGCACTCAAAAAATGAAGTCTTGGAAAATGTATCTTCTGAACAATCTAGACTTGGCACTGCTAAGAACACTAGAAAATATTGCTCAAAGCACCTTCAGATCTTCGTTTGCTTAAGAAAATTGTGTTTTCTTGCACTTATTATGAGAATAATGGACACTAATATGAAAAATAAATTAAGTCTAAAGGCGTCACAATATGCATTAAATTTAGGCGCCACCCTAATCGGACCTAAAAAATGCATGACACCTTCTGATTGAACCCCCAAAACTCAGTTAACTGATTGAGCAATTTGCCCTAAATAGAGCACTAGCTTCTGATTGGACCAAATTCAATTAACTGTACATGCAAAAATAAGTTGCCCCTTTGAAAGCAAAAATTAAGTTTAGTTGAAGTCAACCAACTAAAGATTAAATAATATTTAAGTTCAGTTCACAATCTCCACCATTATAGGGCACTTCATGTACTTGAGTCAAAAAGTCAAACTTTGACTCTAGGTGTCACTTTTCTAAAGTTCAAATTTTTTCTTAAAATTTCATTTTACAAACCTCACTGGAGCCCATGTTCGACGACTGATTCTGATTGACTAATGTGTCCAGAAGACTGGTTGATAGTTTCATTGAAGAGCATGATCAAAATTGACAAGAAACTCCTTGAGGCTACAAAGTCTGATTCTGAGATCTAAGGCTTCAAAATTCAAGGGCAGGGGCCCTTTTGGCTTCAAAATTAGTCAAATTTTCATGTATTTTGAAGGTGATTTTGACCTCCCTTCATCTCACATCCTTTGACATTTGGCAAAACTTTAGAAATGACTGACAGGCTCACTGCGGAGCTGGATCTATTCTACACAAGAGCTCTTGGAGAGCATTTTTCCAAAAATCATCATCTGTTATGTTAAAATCAAGGGCGCCCTTGACCTCCAGAAGCGCTTTTGTTCCCACAACCATTTTCCAAACTGGCTAAATCCACACTTAATCCTTGGTTACAGGCTGTTGAGAAATCTTCTAACTCGATTGAGGTATGCAATGGAAAGCTAGAAGCAATACAGACAAGATGAATACCTGAGATCACCAAAGAGACTATATTTGAGGCTCCAAAACCTTGGGCGCCCCTAGCCTCCAAGGGCGCTTTTGCTGTTTCTTTGAGATTTTGACCATGATTAGACCTTATGTTTGACTCCTAATTCTGTCAGTTCAACAACTCAAATTAACTTGCTGATGGATTCGTTACGAAGCCTGATCAAGTATGAGACAAACATTCTAGGTATCATTTGGCCAAAAACCTTCATCTGGTACCTCAAAAAGATGGGCACCCCTAGTTAAGAGGTGCGCTTTTCTGCCCAGTGTTAGTCATTTTTTCATCTCCCTCATTTCCCATTCAATCTCCCATATCAGGTGCTAGACAGATCTTCCGGACTGGTTGGTAGGCGCATCGCAAAGTTGACAATATTCCAGAGAAGCCTTCTTGGAAGTGACAAATCCCGAAACTGAAATCTGGGCCTCTGAAATCTAGGGCACCCCTGGCCTTTAGGGGCTCTTTTGCTTTAGAGTTGGAAAAAATATAGATGATTTTCATCTTGACGAAAAATCCCCTCCGAGACGAAACACCACTTTGAATATATCTCACTATAGATTCTTCATTTGAGCGTTTTAGACTTAGATTTCAACACTTGGTCTTTGCCCATCTGCCATTGATGACCTCAGAGGTCCTAACTTTCCACCTGAAAAAGTGAAAACTACCCACCAGACTTAAACTGTTTTTTAACTAAAATTGACTTCACCACTGTGATTGTGAAGTGAAATAAGCCAATCAAAACAATTTTCAGTCAATTCTGACAAGTTTCAATTTTTAGGGTTTTTTACCTAAAAATAGGGGTCCAAAAACCCTAATTTTCAATTTTCAAATTTTGCCATTATCTTCCTGACATCAAACTGACTAAAAACCCATATTTGATTTGCCCAAAAATTGTGTTTTGACATCATTTTTACAAGTTTAAGACTATTTTACGCAAAATGTCTTAATGAAGCAAAAAAAATTGGTTTGGGTACAACAATATTCAAGATGTATATTTGTGTTTGAAGGGTATAAATTGCATTTTAATTATCTAAATGTATAATTACTACTTATCCTAAAATTATGTTGGGGACTATTAACATACATGTTGTAATTGTGGATGTTATTAGCATATCTTTCTTTTAATTTTTTTTATCTAAATCAAGACACCTATTCTACTTATATATGACAAATTAATTTAAAGAAAAAAAATTCTTCACATATTTTAAATAGTTTTCTTCAAAATATAAGCCAAACAACAAATTGATTTAAAAACAAATACCTCAAAAAAAATCTTTTGACATATTTTAAATCTAAAAAATAGATACACTAACTATTTTTTACACTTTTAAAAAAGTTATACTTTTAAGTCAATGAGTTTGTTCGATATTGAATGAAGATTTGATCTAAAAGTTAAATAATCTTCTTTATATTACATATAATCCAACAATATGTCAATAAAATCACTATCGTTGAACAACTCTTGATAATAAAAATATTAAAATATATTATAAAATTTGAAGGGAAGAAAAATTTAATTCCAAACATTGGTCGGTATATACTTATTCAAAATTGAATTCAGACTGCCTGGCTTTATCACGTCATTAAGAATTTTCCTTGTCTTTCATGACATTCAAAATTGAATCGATTGCTTTGCACGTTTCTGAAACGTTCGGTAACACACGCCACCATTTCCAAAGTCGTTCCAACAATGCAAGCAAGAAGAAATATACAGGATTTTGTAGTTGTTGATCAGCTGCGTGGGAAAATAGTTTATTTCATCCAGATCCCACAAGCTGAAAGGGCTGGATAGGGCGGACACTTCATCATCTGCGGTAAGCGCTTTTAGCATTATCTGCATAAAGTTTTGGAGTGAAGTCAATTGAATCACTTCACCATTTCAATTTAATTTTTATGAATTTCCTTGAGCACGATTGCTATCTTGTATTTCTTTGCTGATCCAACCAGGCTTGGACGTTTCGTTCTCCCTCTTGAATTTTGGGCATATGTTTTGCTAAAGAAAGACCATAAAAAATCCGGATTCTACTCTGAGCTACACATTTTGTTTGCATTTAATTGTGTATGAGAATTGCCACAAGGGCTGTGTTTGCACGGTGAGAAACAAAGTAAGTCACTGCTATATTCAATGCCCATCCCTTCGAGGGTTATTGTTTGTAACCACGAGAAAAAGTTGGCGTTAGCATAGAGCAACTGTTTTATGAAATCAAGGGAGCAAACACCGCTTCAAATGTGGAATTCATTCGACAAGGAACACATAGTACTGAGATACATCACATATCTTATCATAAAGGTCATGGGTCTCAGGAATTGTGTAGCAGGTGCGAATACAATTTATTTTCCCGAGTCCAATAGACCAACTGATAAAGGGAGAAACACCGAAATAAACATGCCTGTTGCATTCTGTATCACAAAATTGGACTCCTGCAGAATTGTTGGTTATTGGTTCCCTATAACCATATGCCCTAGTGATGATCTAATCTTATTTGAAAGATTGCATTCCTTTTACCTGTACCCACAATTACAGAGCCCTCGGCAGAGAACAAGAAGAACCACACTACATACTCCTAACGAGACCAAAAAGGGCATGCTTCTCATTGAGTTCCATGGGCCAAGTCTAGTTATAAGACACAGCATTGCCAAATGTGAGTGTTGTGCCCAATAAATTATTATTATTATTATTATTATTTTTTTGTTTCATTAATGTTGGCATAACAACTAACACCTCTGGAGTGCAAGTTGGTACGGACAACTATGCACACTACGCAATGAGTGCTCTTCAAATTAGGAGGGGAAGCTCCCTCGTTGTGCTTGACAAAAGTGCTTGAAAAGGAAGGTAAACTAAACTATATCCTGTCTTTTTGTCTCAGCTGTAGAGGTACAAGGCTTTCACGAAAATTCTATACGTTGCAGCTAAGTATTTTCTGGTTTCGCTTAACTACAACTCACAAAACTAAGTAACTTAAACTATCCAATCCCCTCAAGAATTCAGAGCATGAGGAAACGGAGCGGGAATGATTATTTGACGATAAGTCGGGTACGGACTCACAACGTGAAGGCAAGGTGGCATGACTATCTCCTTGTGTGAATAGGCTTATTGGAAACAACAATATACGATAAACTAAGTACAGATTCTCAACTTGAAGGCAAGGTGGCACAACTATCACTCAATCAACCAAGTTTATTGAACACAAAGCATGAAGGATAGCCAACTAGGATAATAAATTGCATAGGTGAGACACGCATACAATCTACGATCAAACTAGCAACTATATCTAACTAAAGCAAGAATTCACCATCATAATTGCATGAAACCCAAGTGGCATAACAATTCATCATAATAGTAAATACTCATGAACAGATACAAAATGAGCAATATTACAGGCAAGGTAGGCACAACATATATTTCTCTCTCGTGCAAAAGTTCTTGAACAGATACAATAATAGCAATACTACAGGCAAGGTGGGCACAACATGTATGCTATCACGCAAAAGTTATGTACAAATGAGCAAAACTCTTATTTATAGACATCAAAAGGTGTAGGGAACCCTAAAATCACCTTGAGTCAACTACAGTCTTGCAATGCATGCAAGATTTATTGCTAAACCCTAATAAAGTAAACTATACAGTTAACTGGAAAGCTACCATCAGTTAACCGAAAACCCTAATCTATGTGGACCATGTGCAAGCATGCACGTCCTTATTGAAAGCAAGTTAACTGGAACACTACCATCAGTTAACGTAAACCCTAAATGCAACTCCAAGTGAATAAAGCTAATCTTAGAATAGATATGCATGAGATGAGACAACGAGTTAACTTGAAAAGATAACACCAAGTTTAACTCCTGTGTGTAATGTCTATTCTGAGAGGTGGGAACTGAAGTCAATTGATCGTGATCTCGAGCAACCAATCCCTCAACGAGATTGTTAATTGAATCACTGTCTGGAGCTCTGATACTCTGCCGAAGAATGCTATGCCTGCATAGCATGTCCTCACCAGCTGTGATCTCTTTATCTAGGGCAGTCTATCAAAGAATCAAAGATGGTGAACGGAGTCAAGGTCGAAGATAGGCTTGATGGAACATCAAATTTCACCTCTTGGAAATTCAGAGTTCTTATTGCCTTAGAAGAAAATGATCTTCTAGATTTCGTGGAAAATGATGTGCCCGACCCATCTGATGATGCTAGAAAATTCAATGGAAGAAAAATGGCACGAAGGCTAGAAAGATCATGATAGACTTCGTGAAGGATCATCTAGTGCCTATTATCTACAAGATGAAGACAGCCAAAGATATGTTCGAGGCTCTACAAGGATTGTATGAGATCAACAATACCAGCAGAGCCCTTGCTTTGAGACAACAACTCCATCATATAAAAATGGCTAAAGGAGATTCATTCATCTCCTTCTTCATGAAGATTGCTGAGTTGAGAGATCAGCTATGCACTATTGGAGACATAGTCGAAGAGAGAGATCTGGTTATGTTGGCACTAAATGGTCTTCCTCAATCTTGGGAACCTTTTATTCAAAGCATTAGTGGGAGATCTAAGTTGCCCAAGTTTGATCATCTTCGAGCTGATTGTATTCAAGAAGAGTCCAGGTTGGCAGCAAGAGGAAATGGGCGAAATTCTCATAATGAAGAAAGTCATGTCCTTGCTGCTCAAGCTTCCAGAAGAAAAGGAAGAGAAGAGAAAAGAGGCAATTTCAAGAGGAATAGAGACAAAAAATTAGATTCTATTCCAGAACCAAAGAAGAAGAAGGACCTCTCTCACATTCAATGTTACAGGTGTGACAAGTATGGTCAGTATGCTCGAGATTGCATATCAAAGCCTAAGCAACATGCCTCTACTGCAGATGTTGATGATGTGTCACCTCAAAAGGAATCTAGAGACGACTCAGTGGGATTTCTATTCATCTCCGCTCTTTCAAGCAATGTTCCAACTGACAGTGACACTTGGTTGATTGATAGTGGTGCTTCACGACATATTACAGGATATCGAGAGCATCTTTCAAACTTGGTAGAGAAAGAGACTAACTTGCAAGTGATAATTGGAGATGATGCTTGTTATTCCGTAAAAGGAGCTGGGACCACTTCTCTTCAGCTAGATTCAGGTATCCCTCTTCATTTGAGTGATGTTTTGTTTGTACTAGGGATCAAAAGAAATCTTGTCTCCATTTCAGCTTTGGAGGACAAAGGGTACAAGGTTGCCTTTTCTGATGGGAAAGTTCTTGCATGGCCTAAGAAATCTAGTATAAAATCAGCTCGTGTAATTGGAGTTCATTAGGAGAGCCTATACAGATTATCAATTCATCCAATCCAGGCTTTATTGCATGACTCTATCAGTTTGAGTGAGCTATGGCACAAGAGACTTGCTCACTTACACTTCAGAGCCCTTCCATCCATGGAGAAGATGGTTATTGGTCTTCCTAAGCTTGGTCTGGAGCATGATGACATTTGCAGAGGATGTGCACTTGGTAAGAATATCAAGAGTCCCTTTCATAGTAGTGATAGTAGATCAAAGGGAATTTTAGATCTTGTTCATTTTGATTTATGTGGACCTATGTCTGTGGCATCTTTGAGTGGATTTTGGTACTATGTGATTTTCATTGATGATTATTCTCGAAAGACTTGGATTTACTTCTTGAAATCTAAGGCGTCAGAAGTACTTGATAGATTTAAAGAATTCAAGGCTCAAGTTGAAAATATGTCTGGGAAAAGGATTAAAGTTTTGAGATTAGACAATGGAGGAGAATACACTTTTGGAGTTTTTCGTAATTTCTGCATTGAGGCAGGGATCAAGAGGGAGTTCTGTGTTCCGTACAACCCTCAGCAAAATGGAGTTGCCGAAAGAAAGAACAGATCCATAGTTGAGGCAGCCAAAGTTATGATTCATGATCAAGATTTACAGACTTTCTTATGGGCAGAAGCTTCCAGAACCGCCGTGTATGTTCAGAACAAAAGCCCTCATCGAATATTGGGAAACATGACTCCTGAAGAGGCCTTCACAGGTGTGAAACCTGAGGTTAGTCATTTAAGAATTTTTGGTTGTCCTGTTTACATTCATGTGCCTAAGGATAAAAGATCAAAGCTAGAACCTTCAGGCAAGAAAGGTATATTCATGGGATACAGTGAGTCTTCAAAGGCCTACAGAGTCTACATTCTAGGACAGAAACAGATTGAGATCAACATGCATGTCTCCTTTGAAGAGGAAGTATGTAATGTCCCCAATTTAGCCCTACGCTCTTCATTTGGATTTAGCCTATTTCTGGAAATCCGTAGGTTACTCAGATGTGCAAATTTAGGGTGTCCATTTTTAGTAAGTATTGCTTCCAGCTCAGTTCAACTTTCTGTTGGTTTTGAGGTGAACTTAGTATTTTTGGCTTTGGCTATTTTTAGTAAGTCTAATTTTGGCAGTGGCATCATCAGCAGTTCAACTCAGGTCATCATGCTATTTTTGGCAATCCATCAGTTTCAGTATTGGCGTTGGTTTTGGTTATCTCCTTGGATTGAGTTTTATACTTAGTTAATTTCATGTTTTTAAGTTGTACCCCACGCCTAGGCTTGATGACTTCAAGCTGTTTTAAAGAGGGGACATTAAGGGGTCAAGTTGAGCATTTATTGATTTAATAAATGCTTTATTGTTGCATTTTTGAAATGGACGCCAAAAAGGGAAGATGAATAATATTTTATTATTTCAAAATAAAGTGAATGGTTGAAGTGGCGTCCCTTTTGGAAGTTCAAATGATTCGACTTCTTGGAATTCAAAGTGTTTCATTTGCCATTTGAAGCTTATTTACTGAGGCCTTGCTCATTCATTCTCATCTTTGGAAAATATTGTAAAGTTATGCTGCTGAATTGATTTCAGAACCCGGCTAAGGGGGAGATTAGTATTTTCTATACCATTCTTCGGGCCTGAAACTATGGTTCCCTAGATGGTCATTTGGGAGTGTGCTTCATTCAGAAGTGCATATTGAGCTTCATTGTTAGAGAATTTTGATGTTATTTTCAGTTTGGAGCTTGCTGGTTCAGTCATGGCTGAAGGGTGTTTTTGATTGCAGCTCCTTGGGTAAATTTTTTTCATTATGGGTATTGATGCTACATGATTCTATGCTATGGGCGACTCAAATTGCAAAAGATCAGATTTTATTATGTTGCCTTTGATTTTCTAGAACCTAGCTAAGCATACCTCTTAGCAAACTTAGTTTCGCGCTTGCAAGATAGAACCTAGCTAAGCATTGGACTATTCTTTACATTGAAGAATAGATTGAACATAATGGAGATGATTACCTTTGATGTTTTTGGTGTGTTGGTTTGGTGCTTGCAGAAGCGTGTTTTTGCTTGTTACTCACTTGGTGATTTTTTGATGATTCTGGTTATTGGACCAATGGATGAGTTTACTTTGGGCGCCTCACTATGTTAAGTTTTAGATTTTTTAATGATGTTGGTGATTTTTAATGCTGGTCGCCCTTCTCCTTGAGGGTCGTACTTCCTACTTGGCTGCCTTGGGAAACGTGTCAGAGGTTTCGGAACTGTTTGGTGAGGTTTATTGGCTTGATCATGATCGCCCCTCTCTTAGGCATCTATTGCACTTGGTTCCACATCATTTGGAGGTGTCTAGAAGAAGATATGAGCATTTTGGTGTGATTCTGGCTTGCTGGTTTGAGTTTTCTGTACGCTACTTTTTCATATCAGATTGTTGTAAGTTCAAATTTTGGCTTGTTTTCCATAGTAGATTAGCTTGTGAAGTTTTGGAGATCATCTAATATCATTTTGGAGTGGATTGGACAGCTAATACTCTTTGTAACCTGCAGATTGCTTCTCATTGTAAGGCTGAAATCAGTAGTACTGATTCAGTCACTTGTATTTCTGCACTTTACTTTTGTATTCCCACTTTTAGTGGAAGGGACAAGCCTCGCCATCCACTACTTTCAACAATTTTACTTTCTTGTATTGCCCACTGAACAAGCGAAAGGGGTTGGCAAGCCGCCTATACTTTACTTTCAGTACTTTGTAATTCATCATCATGTTGATTGGATGAGCCGTCAATATACTCCCACTGAATAAGTGGTTGAGTTGCAATTGCATTACTTTTGATCAGTTGAGCCGTCTATCTTTGTACTTTCTAGCATATTCAGTTTTACAAGCTAATGATCCCCTTTCTATTGTATGCTCTCACCTTGCCCACACTGGGATCTAGGTGATTAGAAAGTGAAAGGGTCCCTTTTAGTTGGCTTATTTAGTTTTGCTAATGCTAACGGGTGAAGTGTTTGTGAAAAAAATTGAAAAAAATTGTAAGAGGAATTTTACATAGTCTGGGGCTTTTGTCAAAACTTGATGAAAACCCATTGAATTTTGGTGAAAAATCTGTTGGAATAAATGAGAACTACTGTTGATGTCAGATGCCTTTGACAAAGATTTGATAAGGAATTGAATAAAAAATAATGATGATTGCTGCTTTGCTTCTTGTCAAGGAAACCTGCTAATATGATGAAGAACACACCTGCTCTGCTGCTGCATGCCAAATCACTAGGTTCTCCTTTGAATGGATCAAAACACAATAAATAGCAGCACTCTAATGTTCCAAAGGACACAACAGTCTATTGAAAGGGCATGCTATTTATACAATTTGCTACTTTTTGTCCAAATCCAGTTGGCCATACTATGTTTAGGCCTGCTATTATATAGATGCAAACTGAATTTGACAAAAACTTGATCCCTTTCTTGCAGTGTTACCCCAAGTTTCTGGGATGGGGATGGCAGGGGATGACGGGACAGGTCCCGAAGTTTCCGATTTTTCAAGCCAAATTTGGGGACGACGGGGGGATGGCTCTATAAATTTTTGGGAAAATTTAAAATATATAGGGAAATTTTAATATTCATATGAAAACATGGATAAAGCATGCATAATATACATTATAGAACCTTAACATATAACATTTGTGTTCAAAATTCTCTGTCAATACTCAATACGCATTCAAAATTCAGAATTAACATACATGATACAACCTCCAAGTTATACTTTATAAACTTATATCAAAATGCCCAAAGGCTACATTGCTGCCATATAGTTTTAAAGTTTAAACTTTTACATTATGAATCATGATATGAAAATCAAAATACAAAAAACAAAGTGCAAGTCTTTATGGACTGAAAGAATAAGTGAACTTGAAATTTATCTATACAAATAACTATGACATGAGAGAATTGAGAAAAGAGATTTTTACTAAATACACTTGAGGATATCCAGTTGATAATAAGAGATATATCCTTCATAGAATAGCTCATTCTTGCAATCATCATATCCCAATAAATGGTATGTTGTAGATAGAGCCAAGACAAGAAAAACTTCTAGAGAAAGAGCCAAAGCCTTCCATGGGTAGAGGAGGGCTTATTTCTTAAGGGTCTGATTAGTTGTCTTTTCAATCTTCTCGGCTTGGAAGAATAGTTGGGCTCTAAGTTGTCTGCACCACTTGTTTCCATCCAAAGTGCATCTAATGGACAACCCAAATGAATAGTGGCTTTGAATCCAAGGTAAATCAAGCCAGATTCTCCCCTATGTCAACATTGCATATCCATGATAAGATCAGAAACCTGGTGGAGAGTAGCTTGGAAATTTTTTTCAGTCACACTAGCAAACAGAAAGATGAGGTTCCAACAGTGATAAATCACCTGCAAATGGACTTGTCTAAGCACCACAAGTGCCATCACAAGGACCTATTGGACCATCCAGACTCTCCAAGCAGAGGAGAAGATGATGAATATCTGGGATCATTTCGGTGCTGCTTCATTAGCATTACATCATTTAATATTCTGTTTCAGCTCCCCTTATGTTACATGTGTTTTATATAGGTGATTTTATACGTATGCTCTGTAAGTAGGAACTTTATGGCTTTTGTATGGTTGTTTGTATTCAGTCTTTTGCAATGTCCCCTTCTAGTTGACATCAATTGTCAGAAGAGATTAGCCTATAATTCTGACCCTTGTAGGCTAATGAGGATGGTTAGAGGGTCTCCTGGGGTTTGCATCATCTCCAGTGCTCAGTGGCATTCAGTTTTGGCTTTTGTTTGGTGTTCACAAGGCTCCGTATGCATTACTTATTATTTATAATAAGTCAGAGTTACATTGAGGGGGACCCTTACTAATTTTAGTAAGGCGTGTGGTCATATGCAGTTTCCTCAGCTTAGCACCCAGTTCAAACGACATTCCAAGATGTTGAATATTTATGGAGTTATTAATGTTTATTTAGCTCAAATAAACATTAATTAATTAAAAAGATATATTATTAAGTTATAACTTAAACTTAATAATTGAGGGTCTAGGCGTCATGAGGAAGGGGCCATTTATTTAATTAATTTATTGGGCGCCCACTCCAAAGTATTTATTGAAATATTAAAAGGATGAAAGAAAATAATATTTATTGATATTAATTATGCCTTTTTGAGAAATTCGACTTTCTCTAGAGAGCTTATATATTTTACTTTGGAGTCATTTTATTATTCACGGATTGAGCATTGGTGTTGATGAGTTTTGCTGAGAGAGGAAGCCAAGGGTTTTTGAATTAGTTTGCCATTGGAGAACGTTTACTCTCCATTGTTGCAGCCATTTGAGGTGGTGAAATATCCACTAAATTTGGTATTTGGGGAGAGCTTCATACAAAGGTTCTATTTGTGCTTAAAAGTGAGGAATTTCATCTAGGGTTTGAAGGATTGGACGAGATATCTACAACAGACCTAGAGATTCTTTCTTGGCAGCCATTCTATACAAGATTTTAAATGTTTAATTGCTGCTACAGTAACGCGTGAACAGTGACGCGTGAATAGTAATGCGTGAACAATGACGCGTGAATAGTAATGCGTGAACAGTGACGCGTGAACAGTAACTCTACAGTGTTTGAGCTTATTGGTGTATTTTTTGCAAGTTGAAAGGATGCTTTTTATTTCAGATTTGAATGACTGATTACATACAGCAAATACCTTCAGTTGATAGCATTTTGTATTGAGTTTGTGAAGGGTTTACTCCGTTGCAAGGCCGTACAGTTGCTGCTTGGGATGTCTGTTACCTAGGGCAGAATGCCTCAAGTTAAGGCCAGATTCCTCCTCTACTAGTGGCGGCTGGGTTATTTATTGCTGGCAGCAACATTAAATGGTGGGACAAATGAGTAATTAGTCTGCAGTAAATCAAGGGTTTCAAAGTAAATGAAATCTGCTTTTCCAGTTTGCTGTTATATGATATGATTTTCATCTTTTTGGTGGCGGCTGAGTTGGATCAAGTTTACAGCTTCATCAATAACACATTCGAAGTTGCACACTCTTCTCAACATTGAAGGTTGTCATTCTTCAGGCTGCATATTCTTGGAGAATCAAATTGTTTTTGTGGTGCTTTTTGGCTGTAAATTGCGAACAACAGCTACATGTTTCGTGATGATCTCGGGTATGATTGTAATCATATTACACTCTTTGAATATTGAGCAATAAGATAATTACTTGAAGAATTGTTTATCCTAGATAGTTGTATTTCTTTATGCTTTGCATTCTGTTTCTTTATATTCAAAACACAAAAAGCAGAAAAACCCTTGTCAGAATACAAAGAAATTGCAAACACAAAAACAAAAAACGAGACACAAAATCTAGGGCAAGAAGAGTTCTTACATCTTTACAAGTCAAGTAAACTCTACAAGCAGGGACAGTAACATATAAATGCATTTCCTTCTCTTCTATTATTATTATTATTCAGTCTTTAGAAGGCAAGTAAACTCTACCCTGGTAGATTGTTTACAACTTACATTTCCTTTTTAAAAGTTGGGTTTGACGTAGGGGATGGCCGGCTGTCCCCGGGATGGCTGGGGGACGTCTAGGCGTCCCTTGGCCATCCCCTATTTCAGACCCAGCCGCCCCCCCGTTTTGGAAACATTTCCCTCGTTTTGGCAAAGAAAGGGTACATGGGGGGGACATCCCCAGGTATCCCTGCTTTCTTGTAGTTGTGTGCCTGCATACCCATATAATTGGAGGAATTTTTAAAAAGTCTAAGGTTTGCAATATGGTGTCTTGGCCCATGCCAATGACAGTGAAAACACATTTCAAACAAATGAAAGTTGCAAATGTATGGAGTGACGTGCCCATGAAATGGGAAGTCAAAATTTTGCATGTTAAAGTTGCAGATAAACAGCAAAGGGCATGCTGTACTTTGCTTTGTATCTGCAACTTTAACATGCAAAAAGTTGAGTTCCCCTTTCATGGGCTCATGCCAGTCCATACTTTGGCAACTTTAGTTTGTTTGAAACACATTTTCACTATCATTGGTGCACACCAAGACACTGTATTGCAAACCTTGGAGTAACCACCTTTGCTTTGGAAGTAAACAAAGTCAAGGAAGGACTATTATGATAACTTTTTTTGTTCCATGTTAATAATAATAACATTATAATTTATTATGTAGCAATCAAATTCAATTTTTTGATGTAACTTGGTAGATCACTTTTGAGTTTAGTGAGCCAACCCAACTTTTAGGCAGCAGGCCTGTGATTCTGCCTTTTTGGACAATGCGTCTAACATATATCTAGACTGTTTGGTAGGATATGGTGGGCATGTTGTCAATAGGCTGTTCCATGTTAAAGTCTATAAAGAGGCTCGTTTCCCTGTGGGAAGTTATGTTTTGGAGAAGATGGTTGTGCACAAGTCTACAACTACTATGCCTGGGCCAAAGGCGGCACCATACTGTTTTTGAAAAATATTTGTCACCTGAGTTGACTTTCATCCCTTCTCAGAAACGTTCACTTATCTTTTAAGCCACTTAACATTTTTTTAATTTACTAGCTCTAGAATAATGGGAGTTTGATTTCAAATTTTTAATGGTTTCAAATTAGCAGTTTAATGTTCTCAAATTTCAGACATTATATTGTGAAGATTTTATATTATTTTCAAAATTTGGATTTATGCATTCATTCTGTTCCGTTTTAGATTTCTGTTTCAATTTCAGTTCCAGATTTCTGTTAGTATTATAACAATTATAGCAGGATTTCAGCTAGGCTCATAACACAAAGTTTGTTATAACTCCTATGAAAAAATGAATTGTAACATCTTATTTTTACTTTTATTGAAGAGTATTCACATTCTGCTGGTATTGGGTGCACAGATAATTGATCATCTAGAGCCCAGGAGTGAGGAGCATCAATTCTGCAAAATTCTCCTGGCTTGATCCTGGCCTCATCCTCTATGTATTGTCCCTTTGTACTCAGGAGAATTGATCTCTAATGACCAATTTTGTGAGCCAAGCAACTTCACCAGCAGATGAACAGTCACTTGACAATGTAACATCTTCGGTATGACTTCTAAGTTCTATGAGAAGATTCTTTGTATTCCTATGACTTTTTTTTAATGCATGAATATCCTTGTTGTACAACTACAATGTATAACTGTAAATATTTCTGTTTTTGTTTATCTTGTCTGACACAGTGAGTGGTGAGCCTAGCCAGCAAATTTAATAAATTTTGAAGTTTTGGATGCAATTTTTAAAATTCTTACTTCTTTTCTTGAATTTTGCATCAAGTGATGATGATATTATTGTGGTTAATTGAAGTCATATGCGTAGAATATAAAGATGTGATAGGGATGCTTTAGTGATGTAATATGGTTTTTGAAGATGTCATCTAAGGTCTGTAGTGGGTTCGTTATTCATTTATTTGTAGACTTTCTTTCTATGAGTTTACTTTTCAAGACAAATGAGGTGTTGGCCTGATTAGGGCTGCAAAAACAACTTCCTCCCTTGTCTGACATGTATGGTTGATAAAAAATGGATAAGTTTAGTTCATAAGACATAATAGAAAGCTTATTTGTACTCAAAAAAACACACACCCCAAAACTGTTATTCAAAAATCAAACGATGAGACTGGGAGTAAGGGTGTTAAAGACAGTCAGCGTGTAAAGACCCCTTCCCGGATGGTGAAAGTTTTTTCGATTTTTTAGTTTGATAGATGTTCCATTTTATCAAACTTAATTCATGGCATGTAAAATGATAGCATTGAAGATGGTCTGATCACATAAATTTGATAATCCACTTATATTCCGTTCCTCATACATTTAACTGAAATAAGCAATAGATGGATAGAAATAACCATAGACCTTAATAGGTTCAAACTGAGCATGAAGACCAAGCAAATTACTATGCATGACTCAGAAATTATCAGCAGATGTAAAGCTTCCAAACAGCCTTTCACAGTTACAGTCTGAGTAATAATAAGGAGCTGTTTTGATACTCAAATTGCTCAGAAATGCTACAGCAGCAATTGCTTAATAGACACAATATTCTGATTATGAACATATACAAAACTCAAACTTAAGTAGTAATTCACTATGTAAGAAATATTCAATGTATAGGAAGAATATTGCACTCAGAAATTAACAGCAGTAAGAAGAGACTTTCAGATTGTTTCAACTGAGAGATTGCTACAGCAAACTTAACCAATCTGAGCAGAGATATTATATTTTATTCCAGTAGAGTGGGTTGACATTACAATATTGGCTAACGAGTATATTTCAACGGTTTGGCACTATTTCTGAGCATAGAAATGGCAGATTAATAGATAGATGACACCCAGAAACGTACAGCAGCAACAATTGAGTTACCATCTCATTGCAAACTGTTGGACAGCAATATAAATACTGATGAACATGAATCCCAAACCTGGAACATACAGCAGTTTGCTATTGCACTCAGCAATGTGTGGTTAGCTCGAACTCCTTCCAGAATGCACTTGATCAGCAAAAAGAGCTTTCCATGTCCTTCCAATGGTCTCTATACTGGGTCTACTCGCCACATGAAGGATTGCTATGTACAGAACAGCAGAGAAAAGGCTGCATTACTGTTCACGTCACTGTAGCATGCTATCAATATTTATAAAATGTTCAAATCTGATTGAAATCTCCAACCCTATATCAAATAATGTCCAGCTATGTCATCACTGGAATTTCCAGTCAAAGTCCTAAATGATTAAAACCTGAAATTTGTCCTTGCAAATAAACTTGTCTGTCAAACCCTCCATGAGATCTCCAATTCAAAACCTCCAACGTTGAACAATGAACTACAATGGTGAATCCTGAATGAATCCACACCCAAGATGAACTGGGTTTTTGTCCTCAGATTTCTTGAATTTTGAAAGCCAAAGCTCTCACACTTCCCAGAGAGAAATAATAAAAATCAAGTATATCCAAATGAGCTCCAAATGAGCCCTTTTATAAATCTCCAAGGAAGCTTCCAAAACCCCATTTGAACTTCCCTCTCTTTTTAACTTTCATATTTACTTACAAATGGGGATTTACAATAAAGTGACCCTTTTATATTTGTTCATTAATATAAAGTCACTTTAATAATTTTATGTCTCCATAAGTTGGCGCCCAACACTTTATTAAGTTAATTAAAACCTTACATCTCCCTAAGCACCAAAATAAAGTCACTTTGTAAATATGCTTTAATTTAATAATTTAATATTACCCCTTTTAATAAAATTTTGCCAAGCAATATCCAATAACTAAATTAATTAATTAATTTAGCCCTTGTGATGGTGGGATGGAAAATGGGGACATTACAATCCTCCCTTCCCAAAGATTGCTTGTCCCCAAGCAATCCTCACCTGCATACCATGGCCAAATGCCAGAATCCTAGATGTACCTATAGAATCCTTCACCCTGCTTTCACCACACCACTATGATGCAACCAAAATCTATAGTTCTTTCTTCCTACAGTTTGTCATAACCACTATCCTGATAAACCATGTTGCAGTACCTGCAAGAGCTGAATTCCTCCTTTGTAAAATAGGACATCTCATACTAGGGTGACTCTATGCAAACGTTACTTGCAACCTCATCCAACAGATCATGGGCATCAGAGTGATTAACATATCAGTGTGATAGTCAACACAATTCATAACGTATTCCCATGGATGAACTTCACCTGGATCCCATATCCTGTGATCGTCACCATTTGTGTTTCTTGGATCAGGAAGTGTATCGAACTTCAACACAAAAGGTGAACTATGCAAGGATAACCCATCATGAGCATGCATCACCTGGGTTTGTGCCCCTGACAACAACCTTGTTGAATCTGCTATCTGCCGAACAATGGAACAGTGAAGATGACCAACATCTGCCACTGCTCGACACTCCACAAGGACAAGATCTGAAATCACCACATCAACCTTAGTTGATTTCAACCACTCCACTTCTGTAATTGATACTGAGACATTCTTCCAATGGTTCTGGAACTCCATCTCATAAACCTCTCGAGTGCAATCATTCTTTTCATACCTAGAGCTACCTTGAGGAAGGTCTAAGAGTTTACCTTCCTCTGTTGATGTCAACTCTATTTCTTTCTTGACTTGCTTCTCTTGGTCCATGCGAGCAACCCCTTCTCTAATTTTCTGCAGGTGTTGTTTTGCTCGAGCAGCCAACAACTTGGCTTCCTTTGCCCTCTTAAGCCACCCATCACACATGCTATCAGTCCTCTTAACATCTTCTATGTTGTGATGCACAAAATTAGATTGTTTGTGGCTTGATTCCACAATATGTTTGTAATGTCCCCTCGTTAGCTAGTTTCAGTGTTTTGGTGGATTAGCCTATCAATGGGTCCTTGTAGGCTAATGTTGGTGTTTAGAGGGCTTTATTTGGGAGTTATCATCTCAAGTGTTTGGTGATATTCAGAGATAACCTTGCTGAGGTGTTTTAGGTTCCGTTTGCACTCAATATTTTTAGTAAGTCACTTGGACATTTGGGTCCAACCTTACTATTTATAGTAAGCCATTCTGATGAGCAGTGGAAGCAGTGGGTAACCTCGTGGTGTTGGTAGAATCAGTTTAATGTTGATATAATGGGTTTTAATGGAGTTATGATTTATTTATTATTATTAAAGTATTAACTTTAATAATAATTAAATTATAAGTGAATATTATTAATGGAGTTTAATGACCTTATAATATATGATTTTATTAATCATAAGGTCAATTAAAAAAGCAACACCAACATGAGGTTATTTAACATGAAATAACAAAAACAAATATTTTAATATATTTAATGGATTAAAAAGCCAAGGGAAATTGTGGCTTTTTGGTGGAGGTATAAAAGCAATCAAAAAAGCTCTTTTATCATTCATTCATCTTTTACAAACTTGATGTTTTTTGTTGTGGAGAAGAAACAAGGGTTTCAGTCTAAAATTCAATCTTGAAGAATGATAATTCTCTTAGATTCAGTGATCTATAGGTGTGAAATATCACTCAAGGATTGCTCTACAGGTGGCTTCATTCAGGAGTTGCATTTGTGCTTATTGGAGATTGACATTTCAAGATTTTCAAAAATTCATTGTTTAAGATCAGAAAATATATATCTGCTATTATCATTGTTGCTGATTGAGCAACAATACGTGGCATCTGTGGTTTCAGCAAGGCCGTACAACCTTGTTGCAGGCCGTACAACCTCCAGTCTAGGCATGAGGGTTTCAAGGCTCAAATGCCTTGGTTTTTGTTTCCAAACCTTCACCACATTTGATGTCCAAGATTTTCAGATTTGTGAGCAGCAGTTTGGAGGTGTCATTTGGTGGCTATTAGGAGAGGCATCCGATTAGTGGTCTTCATATTTGCTGGTTAAACCACTTTCAGACCTGCATTTTATGCTTTGGCTCCCGAATATGAATGCTATGTATTTTCCAAGCATTGAATGAAAATATGAGTTGATAGTTAAAAGTATTTGCTTAGGTATTTCTTTACTTTGCAGTTATATGCATTTCCTGCTTTCTTGGCAAATTCATCAAAAACACAAAAAAACAGAAAAACTATAAAACCAAAAAAAACAAACAGATAGGCAAAATTCAAAAAGCAAATATATCCTATCAGGGGTGGGATATTTCAGTGGTATCAGAGTAGTTTTCTTGCCATCTTGTGTTGGAAAAAAATTTCACGAGTAAAAAGAACGTGCAATATACTAGAGGAGCAATTCGATGGGAACCGCCGTAGGTACCAGAGGGTGATACTGTTTTAGGGGTTTTGGGTATTCACAGGAGTAATTCTAGTGACAATGAGAGTATTACAGGTGCTATGGCAGAAAAGGAAATAGGATGTGCAGGTTCAGTTAGTCCTAACTCTAGAGCAAAGAGGCAATTTGACAATATGATGGATATGATGTCGCAGCTCTTAAGTCATAAGAGACAGTTTACCCCACCTCAACTATAATATCCCACCCTTAATAGGATATTTAATTTTCTGATTTTGTCTGATATTTTTAGTTTGTTTGATGTTCTGGCAATGTTTTGAATGCTTTTAAACTGAAATAAAGTGCAGAAAACTAAAGTACTTGCAGCAAATGTATAATCAGAAATTTCACTTTTTCAATACAACTAGCTGGAAATTTCCAGAATTTTATTACAATCAGAATAGGGAAATTTTCTCGATTATAACAAACCAATTCATAAAATACCATCTAATATCTAAATCCAACATACCCAGAAAATGTTTGCGACTTTGTCAAGGTGCTGTAATAGAAACCAACAAACTGGAAGCTATGAAAGATCAAACCCTAGGACACCATGCTCAGAAATGCACAATATGCACCTTGGAATTGATGACAATCTACAAATGGATATTGGACGCCACCAAAAAGTGGATTTGCTGATCACAAAACAAATCGACCAGCCTCCCAGCTAACACGTCCTTTCTAAAATGCACGACCTGCTCTTTCAATTCTCACGTGCTGATTTGGAAGTGCTTCCTTTGCTGATTAAAACCTGAGTAATCTGCAATCTATTTAAATCTCAAAACGCTTATTCTGATCTGCACAATTTAACCTCTGAAATTCGTCTCCAATAAGCACAATTATGAGCTCTGAGTGAAGCCACCCGAAGAGCAAACTTTGGGTGGTATTTCACACCTGTAGAATGCTTAAATCTGAGAGAAGTCATGTTCTCCAAGATCGATTTTGCAGCAGAAACCCTTGTTTCTTCTCACAACCAAAAGCTCTTGAAATTTTCCAAGTGTTGAATGAATGAATAAAATGCTTTTTGAATGCCCTTTTATATCTCCTCAAAAGCCACGACCCCCTTGGCTTTTAATACATTTTAATATTTAATCTTCATTTGCTTTTGTTGTCTCCAATAAAATAATATTATTCCCATGTGTGGCGTCCCCTTCATTAATTGCATTAATAATGACTTTATGATTAATTAAAATCATGTAATAAATGAAGTCATTAACTCCATAAATAACCAACATCGATGAATTTTGTCAACGCCACAGGGAAGCCCACTGCTCAAATTGCTCATCTAGGCGCCTTACTATAAATAGTAATGTTGGACACTGACATCCAAGGGACTTACTAAAAATAGTAAGTGTGCATAAACGGAGCCTGTAACACCTCCAGAAGGAAAACCCTGAATATGCCAAGAACTGGAGAAGAAAACATCATAAACTGCCATTTGAGGAACCATATAACTCCCACATAGGGCCCTCTAAACACCAACATTAGCCTACGAGGACCCGATGATAGGCTAATCCATCAAACTCTCAAGCTGACTTAAAAAGGGGACATTACATCATCACCCCAGTCATCCTGGTGAGACTAGTGGTACTCAGGGAGTTGGACAACATAATGTGGCAGTTGAACGGTCTCTACTTCTGTAGGTTCAGTTCTTAGACCTATGCAGCCGACCTTTGCTCCTAAGGAGGCGCCACAGGCTCCACAGGTTCAGGTGTAGGAACCACAGGTAATCACGGCTGGTGATATTACACTCCATTATGCTGAATACATGACCCTATTGCCTGAGATGAGGGAGTTGTTGACTCTAGATTAGTTCCTGGATCAGAAGAGGAATAAAGTAGGAGGTGCAATTAGGACAGAGCATAGGGCACCACAGGGTCCTCGAGATGTGCAACAGGCTGTGAGCAAGGTTACCTTGCCACATTTTGATGGCAGTGACAAATGCACTACGAGGTCTTGGGTCCAAAAACTGGACAATTATCTTTCTTTGAGACCTATGCGAAAGGAGAATGCAATTAAATTCGCCACACTACACCTAGATGGTCTAGCGCATGAGTGGTGGTATCACGGTATGGTGACACTTCGTCACTATCTTATTACCACCTACAATGAGTTAACTAACAAACTCATTGAACGCTTTGATCGTAAGGATCTAGAGTTGTATTTCATGGAGCTAGCTCAACTCAAGCAGGTTGGCACTTTGGAGTCCTATATTGTAGAGTTTCAGAGATTTTCTGTGATGGTTCCTAGTATCATAGAATAGAGATTGGTGATCCTATTTAGTGAGGGATTTTTGGAGCCCTTGCGTGGTTGTATCAAGGTGTTTGACCCACCCACTCTTCAAGAGGCCATGAGGAAGGCACGTAGCATGGAGCTTGCTGCTCCAAAAAGAAAGTTACAACAAAAAACTTTCTCTTCTAGCAAGGAGGCTTGATATTTTAATTTTGAGAAATTATGGATACATACCTATAAATACAAGGTTATTTCACTATTGAGGCAACAAGAAGATTAGACTATGGAGAATACATTGGTGAAATCAAATCTTTATTCTTCAACTAGAGGTGTGTGAGAAGGAATATAGTTAGTTTCTTATACATTTTGATGGCCTTCATTATTTTAATCAGTATAATTGTAATGTCCCACCCCAATCTACCCTTGGACTTTGCGATTTTGCTCGTTTATTTCAGTTTGACATATGGGACATATTGTCTAACAATATGCATGCAAAGTTGCAAACTGAAAACCGAGTTTGTTTGATAGTTTTGTAGTTGCAAATCATAAATATTAAACCCAACAAATGGACAACATTAAATATTGCATTTTTCAGTACATGAACTCATTCAACAATCTCCAAATGAGACACAAACCTTAAGTCCTGATATTTCTGATTATTAGCAACAACAACAATACATATTCAAAATTAACAATACAATGCAAAGTATTTTAAATACCACTTCATTAAACTTCAGTGACATAAGGTTGCTACAAGAAGTGCATCGCCCAGACAATAGTTCCATGTTGAAGATGAAGAAGGGCTTAATATCTACAGTAGATTCACCTCTAGGAATCACGCCTGGCAGAGTTTTCAACTCACAAATAGTCCTATGCCTGGCTGCACCAAACCACTACTCCCTAAGTGACTCCAAGTGCCTTCAAAAAGGGCAATCAACCTTGGAATCTCCACGCCATTCTGTTGCAGATCTGAGACTCAGAAATATAGTAGTGCCTAGCCCTAATATGCAACAATGATACCAACATAAGGTCCACGTCCTGCTTCAAACTAGTTCCCATGACCAGCAATGCATTAATTTCCCCTCATGTCCAAGAAAGGAGAGTTAGAGCTACACAAATAATACACCAGCTCTATAACCCATGTGCATCCAACACAATAGCATGAAGCCACATTTGATATTTGAGAACCCCACGCCCTTGTGTGAAACCCTTCACGGTTTCCTAGCTGGAAACTCACAACTTTAGTAAATAATACTCGTGTCCACAATAGCAGAAAATGAGCCACTATAAATCTACAACAGCCACAACTCCTTTGAAGGCATTAACTAAATCAGGAATTTGGATGCCAACGAAAAGTCAACCAATGACCGGAATCTTTGCAATTTGAATCGACCAGCACAATAGGAACAAATGCAAACGTCCAGCATAGGATATGAGCAACAATATATAAAACCTTAAAGCCAACACCAGTCTTGCTTTGCCACAACACGCTTGCAACTACTTTGATAATTCTTTGGAAACCTCCGTAAATACCTTGCTTTGACAATGATGATCAATACACTTGCAATCTCCTGATAAATTGTTCAAACCTTGGATAATGAGACTTCCTGTAATTTCCGAACAATCTCTGAAAGCACAATGCACAACCCTTGAAATGGAGTTAACCACAAGCAGGCTTGGGAGATCTTTCACTCCTGTATCGTGTTGTTCTTCATGAGGGTTTTCGTCCTCGATGAAGCTTGAGATTTACCGACTAGCTTGAGATTTACTAACTCTCCAGTCTGCCTGCAAACCCTTACAATTTTCTTCTTTCAAGATTGTTTGCAAATGAGCTCTCAATGGGATTTTATATTTTTT
Source organism: Sequoia sempervirens (assembly GCA_007258455.2). Lineage (NCBI taxonomy): Eukaryota > Viridiplantae > Streptophyta > Pinopsida > Cupressales > Cupressaceae > Sequoia > Sequoia sempervirens. Next base: position 312,420,329 of record VDFB02000003.1, on the reverse strand, counting down.
CCAAATCCCTGCGCCCAAATTGGCATTTGAAAGGACCCCCCCTAACCACCTTGTTAGTCCATGGGGAGCAAGTGATGGACTAACCTCTACAACAGTTCACTGCCTAGGAAAAGGGGACATTACAGTCTGCCCTCCCAAAGATTGCTTGTCCCCAAGCAATCCTCACTTGAACATCAGGATCCCAGATAAACCTGTAAAATGCTCTATTAAAACCCCTCTGCATCAACTGGATAATGATAAAGCTATACTCAAAAGCTCTGAGCGTCAGTCTCCAAATATGTAGTAGTTTTCCAAGCGTAGTAAATCCTGGATCCCTCATCCCAATTGGAAGTCCGCCATGCTCAAAACCCATTGACTTCCATTGTGCTACTTTGGTATAATCTTCACCATGCTGAGAGTGGTGAAGTAGCTCATTGGGCTCCCATCGAATTGATGTGCCAAGCCTGTCACCACCTAGATGGCAACATACCACAACCTTGCATCCATCAGACATGAGAAGATGGAGGTATCTTGAAGTGCCAGCATCACAACACCTCTCTCCAACCTCTGCAAATCTCCTGTGGATGTGATGAATACCCCTCATAGGTGCTGGAAAATGAGTAGCAACTCCTCTTAGTCCTCTTAGGATGCTGATATGGGACAAATAAGAACCCTTAGACTGTAAGATCGACCTACGACGATACAAATGATTGCGCCCAGGTCATAGGGTGATAGGGTATCAACCCTATGCCGCTCTCCCATGTTGAGGAGATGATGCAACTCTCCTCCAAACTTATGAACAACTACTGCCCTCCAAGGGTTATGAAAGAAATCCTTGTCCCATGAAGTAGGACAGCCATCCCCTATGAAATTATGGAGTAAAACTCCACTATGGGATGGAGCACCACTTCCATCATGCTCACTAAAATCACTTCTCCCCTGTATCCTCGTTTCCCCAAGTGTATGCCACACATGGGTAAATGCCTCCATCGAAAATCTCTGAAGCAAGGAAGCTGCAAATTTTTCCAAGTAGACACCTACATGATGAAACTATGACCCTTGTCCCTGTATACAACCATCTGAAAGAAAGAGAGTCGGAGACCCGCAGGTTCTAGCTCCATCTTTCGAAGATGGAAACATTCCATCCCAAAATGGATGATATAAATCTTGAGCCAACCCACACTTATGCATCATCAAATTATCCATGTGTGGAATGAAAAAGAAGTGATGAACACTCGTTACTATGCAGTCAAGGTGGAATGCACTCGCTTGTGCCAATGGAAGACCTGCATAATCATTAGGAACCCAAGCCTCATCATTTTCATTGCATGAATCAAGAGGTGGCTCACTTTCCGATCTTGAAGGGCAGATTTGGTAGTTGCTTTGCAAGTCCTCTCTGCGAACCCTATAGCAAAGTCCCTATTTGATAGCAACTGGAGGTATTTTGACTTCATCCCCTCTAGGGCATGCTTGATAGTTCACAAACTAGATATAGAAGTCCCAACTACTACCCTTATCTTGCCTTTCCTCCAATTGTGCTAACCATAGGAGGTACTCAACAAACTTGGGCGTGCTGTCGAATCGAGTTAAAGTTTGAACAACCTTATCCTCGATAATCTTCATCTATTCCTTAAATCCTTGTGGCTCACTAGGCTCACGCCTACAATCAGCCTCAACCAAAGCATTACCTGAACTGTTGACAAATGTAGGAGACATGCTCCCACTGGAAGATGCCTTGCAATCCTCATGTAAATAAGATGGAACAGCGTGATGATTCAACATGCTAGTCACACAGGACTTTGCCTCCTCAGCACAAGACTCACCAATATCAATCTCTACTTCGCCAATGTAGAGACTAGCGCCCTTGTCACGTGTGGATACATGCATTTCATTGCTGGCTGGTCCACAAAGTGTATGCATCACTACCTCTGTCGTATTTGTGTCTCGAGCCCTCAATTGGCTCTCCCACAAAGGTGACTCACGATCCTTGGTAAACTCAAAATTTCAGAATTATACCTGTCCTCAAAACTGTGCGAATCTGAAACCTCCTTTTGCTTGACCTCCATAAGGGGATCTCCCCTCAAACCATGAGTACCACTCTCATCCGCAAGTGTCATGGCAGCCATAAAAGATCTAATTTCTGCTATGGATGATGATGATTGAACCAAGCTCAATTCCTCATAGAGCTCGTCAATTTGAATCTTTGATTCTTGAAGGGCCTTCTGAGTGCTCTTCAAGGAATCCCTAGTGTCCATAAGCTCATCAGTAAGCTTATCAACTTCTCTTTCTTTACCCTTTAGCGCATCAAAGTAGATCTCACCTAGCATGAGTAGGTGATCTCTATCGAAGATTAGCTGTAGGTAATTGGACTTAATTACCACTAACGCTTCTTTGAGTGCCTGTGAATCTGAAAGGGAAAGTTCTCCATCAAGATCCATATGTTCTCTTGAAGACTTCCAACAACATTTGGCCATCAACTTATGGATGTCATCAAAATGTCTAATGGCTGCACTAATCTGGTTTTCACTCACCTTCGGTTGTCCTGCCAACTGATTGGATCCTTGAGACTTATCAACCTCATATAAATTTTTTGATTTATGATCAGCACCATGCAACACTAAATCAGATTTGTTTTCAAGGTTGATATCAACACTATTAGTGCCAAAAATGCCATCCCTCATGCATGATTGTGGAGATAAAGTTTGGGCAGCACTATGGTCAAAGGTATAGTCATCCCAAACAGGATCCTGCAATGCCGTGTAGGTCTAATCCAACCCCATTTGTTCACTACATACTGAATTTTCTAATTTCCCAGCATTGGTATAAGAAACATTCACCTCAAAGACACCCAATCCACAATCTGACTCCTGCCAAGATGAAGTAAAGGTGATGAAGCAATGCTAGGCTCAAATAGAGGAGTATCAAATGGGTTTAGAACTTCTTGTAGCTGATCCCACATGGCTGTCCGTCAATCTCCATGACCACATCTCTTGCAATCCACATGTGCTCTTCACCTAGAGCTTTAGTAGGTGACTCTCCTACTTCCTTGTCCTCATAGGGCTAAAGTGAACTTGTAGCTTTGTTCTCTTCAGAACTTAGAGTCCAATCTTCAACGCATGTGGTCTGATTCTTATCTTCCCCATGAACACTTGTAGGCTGCAACTCACACACCAGAGCTTCTTCTTCCTACTCTAACCTTTCTTTTAATTTTTCTTCAAACATTCTTCTGATGTACTTCACCAAACCTATCTTCCCAGGTTTCAAGGTGACAACTAAATTCATAAAATCATTAAAAGACACTTGTGTTTGAAAACCATCAGGCATACCTTGATACTCAAATATTTTGATAGCTTCCTCTTCTTAACTCTTCCTGATTTGTTCTTCACCCCTGTTGTAACCCATTGTCATACTCTGATTTTTTTTTTTCTGGTTCACCCAACAGGATGACAGGAGCAGTAGCTTTGATACCACTGTAATGTCCCACCCCAATCTGCCCTTGGACTTTGCGATTTTGCTCGTTTCTTTCAGATTGACATATGGGACATTTTGTCACAATTTGCATGCAAACTAAAAATTGAGTTTGATAGTTTTGTAGTTGCAAATCATAAAATATTAAACCCAACAAATGGACAACATTATATATTACATTTTTCAGTACATGAGCTCATTCAACAATCTCCAAATGAGACACAAACCTTAAGTCCTGATATTTCTGATTATTAGTATCAGCAGCAATATATATTCAGAATTAACAACACAATGCAAAGTATTTTAAATACCAGTTCATTAAACTTCAGTGACATAAGGCTGCTACAGGAAGTGCATCGCCTAGACAATAGTTCCACGCTGAAGTTGAAGAAGGGCTTAATAGCTACAGCAGAACCACCTCTAGGAATCACGCTTGACAAAGTTTTCAACTCACAAACAGTCCTATGCCTGGCTGCACCAAACCACAGCTCCCTAAGTGACTCCAATGCCTTCAAAAAGCGCGATCAACCTTGGAATCTCCATGTCATTCTATTGCAGATCTGAGACTCAGACATATAGCAAGGCCTATATGCAGCAATAATACCAACATAACGTTCACTAATAACAAACTAGTTCCATGACCAACAATGCATCAATTTCCCCTCACATCCAGGAAAGGAGAGTTAGAGCTACGCAAATAATACACCAGCTCTACAACCCACATTCAACACAATAGCATGAAGCCACATTTGCTATTTGAGAACCCCACACCCTTGTGTAAAACCCTTCACGGCTTCCTAGCTGGAAACTCACAACTTTAGTAAATAATACTCGTGTCCACAATAGCAGAAAATGAGCCACTATAAATCTACAACAGCCACGACTCCTTTGAAGGCATTAACTAAATCAGGAATTTGGATGCCAACGAAAAGTCAACCAATGACCGGAATCTTTGCAATTTGAATCAACCAACACAATAGGAACAAATGCAAGCATCCAGCATAGGATATGAGCAGCAAAATAGAAAACCTTAAAACCAACGCCAACCTTGCTCGACAACAACATGCCTGCAACTACTTTGACAATTCTTTGGAAACCTCCTTAAATACCTTGCTTTGACAATGATGATCAATACACTTGCAATCTCTTGATAAATCTTTCAAACCCTAGATAATGAGACTTCCTGTAATTTTCGAACAATCTCTGAAAGCACAATGCACAACCCTTGAAATGGAGTTATCTGCAAGCAGGCTTGGGAGATCTTTCACTCGTGTACTGTGTTGTTCCTCATGAGGGTTTTTGTCCTCGATGAAGCTTGAGATTTACCAACTTTCCAGTCTACTTGCAAACCCTTACAATTTTCTTCTTCCAAGATTGTTTGCAAATGGGCTCTCAATGGGCTTTTATATTTTTTCCAAATCCCCATGCCCAAATTGGCATTTGAAATACATTTCATTTAATTTCAATTCCCGCCTTATAATCCCTTTTAAAATTGGCACTTTACTTTATATTATATACTTTTAAAATCATTTATATCCCCTTTAATATAAAGTCCCTTTTAATATATATTAATAACACAAAGTTAAATACTTTAATTTAACTTTATTAATGACATTAAAACTTAATGCAAAGGATCATAATAAAACCAAGATAACTCTAGGATATAAGTCCGCCATCAAGCCCAAAATAGTAACACTGCCAATTGACCATACTGGCAACCCCAGTGATTTACTATAAGTAGTAAGTATGGTCCAGGCATCTTAATAAGCTTCGGAAAGCACACTGCGAGAACCCTGGAAAACACTGAGTTGGGAAAACACCGACTTAGCTCAAAAGGTTGATTGAACAAGTCTGCAAACGCCCCTAAAGGGCCCCCTAACCACCTTGTTAGTCCACAGGGACCAAATGATGGACTAACCTCTGCAACAGATCATTGCCTAGGAAAGGGGGCCATTACAATAATTTTATATTTTGTTAATACATGTACGACCAACTTGTTTTTTAATCTAATTGTTGCCTAAAGGTTGTGTTTACTCTCCTATCGAATAAAACGAATAATTGAAATAATGAATGTAATTAACAATATATCCCTGATAGAGGAGTAAAAGAATATCTTTATTTGCACACGAAATTATAATAGAAGTACACCAAGATGGTTAGCCAATGATTAGATTGGATTGTACTAGATCATCCTTATTTTCTTGACGATACAAAATCTATTTAAAGGATTTGATAGTTGCCAAGAGGAACACAATTGTTGACTAACTGACTCTTACAATTACCTGAAAGCCAACAAGCAATTGGTACATAGTTAAGTAACCCATATTATTGAAACATAATGATAAGGATTATATGTTGACTATACCATCCCCCTGAAAGAAAAGGTTGTCTTCTAGGTGATAAGTAAACAAATAAGCATCAAGTGACATTATGTAAGACTTTCCAAACTTGTGATGCACATTTAAATTTGTTAGGACCCAATTCAACGTAAAATTAAAAACTTTCCAATTTTCACTTAAAACATGTAAAAGTAACATATAACAAAGATAATACAATAAATTTCTTCCTTTCTTTATTAATATACATGTACAAGTTACAATATGTTTCCTCATGAATTTCACTTTCATTGCAAATATAAATCAGAGTTAAAAAGGAATACAGTTACATACATAGCTCGTAAGCTTTTGCACAAATAGAAGTAAGAAGGTCCAAGATCCGTCCTTTCAAATCTTGGTACATCGGCCGCTTGCGTGGAGGAGAAACATCACCGGGCTTTTCCGCCAACCACGGACTTATAATGCGGTCCCCACGATCATTTTGCAATGAACGGCCCTCCCTTCGAAGAAGAGATTGGTAGGGTATCCTTTAACGATTACCAACTGAGCATAGTGTTGTGTCCTACTCAACTAGAACCTTGCTATTTCACAATCTCGATCTAGTACTCGGATCACAATGAACTGACAGTGTAGTCTCAACTATCTCACATCTAGGTGGATGTCGTATCTTTCACTACTTTGGCCAAAGTATTCTCATTCAGTACTTCGAATGAAGGTCATCTATCATAAACACTACTCAGGGCCGATTTGACTTAAGGCTTCCTTACTCTACGCATAGGTTTGTCCTTCAATGGGTGAATTCGTCATCCCAGACATCCTACAATCATACGAACCTACTAGAAATGAAAACAGTATTCAAGAGTCTTGTATCAATTCCTCCTAACTAGGAATTCTTTATCCTAGGAGTACTTAAATTGTCTCAGTTATCCCTATAACTTAAGCTAAAAGACTTCACTTGATTCTGCCATCATCTCGATCCTAGTAGCTAATAAGTATGTCTACGTATTCCCACATATAGAGATCATACACAACATGCAAAAACCATTTAAAATGCAAACAAATCCTTCTCTTTTATCTTTTCCATTATTTCGTTCTAATGCAAGAGAAACATTCTAATCCCTTAAGCTTTTTACTCCTATATTCCCTTTTTCACAATTCCCCTAATCATTGAATCCGTATATACTCCTTATATGCAAAACACACACTAATGCAAATAGGTATACGCTTCAGTAAACTTGTATAACCATACCTTAAAGTAGTTTACTTACATGGTGTAAAAGAGATCTACTTCTTTGTTTATCTTGACTAAAATATTGAACTCAATGCAATTTCCCTAAACATACTTTTAGATTTATAACAAGAAATACATTCAAGATCATGAAAGAAGAAACAACATGCCTGGTTTATATCTTTCTTTTTAGAGGATGAACTTGATTACGTTTGCAGCACTTCAGGCCTCCAACAATTCTCAGACTAGACTCTAATTCCTTTTCAAAATGAATTTTTACTAAAGATATGTAGCTGAAGGTAAACACAGCTTTTCACTGTGAGCTCAGAAATTGTGGTGTTAATGGTCAGAAAATGACTTCCAGCCAACGACGAAGTTTGCTCTCAGAAATTATAAAATGCTTTTCAGGAATTAAAGGAATTTTCACTCTAAAAAGCTTAAGTTGGATTGCTCAATGCGTGCCCACAATGAATGGAAGGCGTGTATATTTATACTCCCGAATGGCAACAGTTTTTCCACAATTTCAGGCATGTAAAATGACAACATTGTGCCCAGAAACAGTCAAAAGACACTTGGCGAGTTTCTTAAACCTTTAGTCATCAATTTGAAGGTGATTCGATTTTATAAGCGTGAGAAGAATTTTTCAACTTTAATCATTATCCCTTCAACAACTTCACATGGCGAATTTCCAGGTCGACTCAGCGTGTTTACAGATTTTAGGTTATTTTGATAAAAGCGTTTTGAAAAATAAAATCGCGAAAAGACGAGTCTCCGTTATAAACTTCCCGTCGCCCTTTTACTCGCCTAAAGAACAACATTCAAACATTTATCAATGACCAGTTCTTTGCCCCGCGTTTCTGGCGCGTTTCTCATCCTATGCGTGGCTTTTTCACGCGATTTTCATGATGTGCGCGATTTCCTTCAGGCAGTTTTCATGAGTTTTACATAATATTACGTTTTAACTTCTTTTTCAAATGTTCATTTCAAAATAATTCGACTTCTCTTTAATTTGTTATCTCCAGCAAAAGAATTCGATTTCTATGTTTAAGTTTATTATTTTCTATAGTTAATTTCGAAATGTTTTACCATTTAAATCCTTTTCCCATTTAAATCCTTAATATTTCTTATTCTATTGAATTTGAAATTGTTTTAATAACTTCTATTTAAAAAGAAATGATTTAAGGCTTTAATAATAATAATTGATTCATTCAATTATTTACTTCATAATAATTGATTTTAACTACGCAAAGTAGAAATTGTTTTCCCAAATTACTCCTGGTAATAAGTTAATTTCCATAAATTAAGAAGTTAAAATATAATTTCATTATATATATTTTATTATATAAATATCGTTATAGTTCTTTTAAATATTAAACATATAAATATTTAAATACCCAAGTATTTAATATACTTATATATTTTAATATAACTATAATAATATTATATATAATCTTTAATATATAATTACTTATATATAACTATATTTATATTTAACAAATATAAATATATATATTTTGCCAGTTGGTCCAAGTACTTTTCAATATATATATATATAAATTCCAAGGCAAATATTATAGTAATATTATTTATCCATAGATAACAGATAGTGTATATATATATATATATACACATATATACTCGTATATATCTCAGTATACTATATACATGTATATACACACCCACTTAACCTATTCGCTTAGACCCATTCACGTTATGAACATAATACTGTAAGTCTGATAAACAAACAATCATCTCTCAAGCACAAAGAAGTAAACTAGACTCCTAAAGCCTATGGATGACTTACCGTTATCTCGACAAACAGACTTGGCTTACTCAATTTATAGTATGTGTGTGTATGCTCAATTTGGTATTCGTTACTGTTTACCCGACCAAGTTCCTCCCCGAATGATGTCTCTCCTCTGTCCGGAGGATCAGTCTTCGTACCTGCACATCATGACATGACACCGGCAGTCATATGCTCGTAACAAGGTAAAACATCTCACAAGTTAGAATACTATTATTCCATAATTGTATGCAACATTTAATCAAGACTAATCATTTAGAAGTAACAATCAAATGAAACCATCATTTAAACAGGACTCATTTATTTAATAACGAGATCAACCATGTTTTATTCATCATCAAGATTCACACATTACATTCAATGGCCCTATACAATAGTAGCTATAATATCGGGATGTAACAAAATTGGTGATGGTGCTATAGACAAAGGAAAACCTTAATGCTAACATTTTCCGCTAGGAAAGAAATGGGAATACACATGAAGCATAAGTAGAACCAACATATCCTAAACACTTGCCAATGTAAGGAGAATGCATTTGCCAATGGCCATACAATTAAAGAAACTATGGTTGTAGGCTAAACAAATAAGAAACCCAATTTGACTGCATAGTGGAGTTAGAAAATGCGTCACCCTATCAATCAACAAACCTAGATAGTATTATAGGCACTTTAGAAGCATTTGGGTCATGAGAATATTGCTCTACATCCCCCTTTTCCGGGAATGTACTTTCTCCCAATTTAACTTGTATGAAGAATTCCCTGTTTTTGCCTAAGTCATAATTTGAGAAAGAAGCAACTACAAAAGGCTGGACATATGGAACATGAGATCTAGCAGCAAAAAACCAAAATGTTGTAGATTGTGCAATGCAATTTTTCTTTGTAGGCCGTACAATCTTACCAAGGGGATGTAAAAAAATAAAATTAAACTATACATCATGAAAACCATTGTGTATGGTAGAAAATAACAATCTTAGATTGTTCTGTGCAGATTGTATGGTAGAAGTAAGATAGGTTGTATGGTTTAAGGCTTAAACATTAAATATCTTAGGTGGATTGAACTGTATGGTAGAAAGGAGACCTTGATAGATCTGTATGATGAAAATTGTAGTAGATAAAAATCATACGGTAGTATGGACAACAACATGTCGTATGGTAATAGGAAAGAATAGATGTTGTAGATTGTGTGATGAAGGCAAGGTTGGGCATATGGTAGAGGAGGACATGAGGTCCTCCATTATAGAACATGAAGGTTCTCCATTATAGGAAACAAGGTCCTCCATCATAGGACACTCCATTATAGGACACAAGGTCCTCCATTATAGAACACAAAGGTTCTCCATTATAGGACACTAGGTCCTCCCTTATAGAACACATGGTGATGCAGATCCTGATTCCCATATGCTTGATTTAGTAGTCATTGCTTAGATGGTTACTCCCTTTCAGACTGGGTCCCTTGGAGAGTTTCATTCCTTCGGGCTCATTTCTTAAAAGAGTCGCTCCCTTCCTTACTTCCTTCTTTGTATCTTATTCTTTTATTTGGGCCCTTTTTAATCTTCATCTCTTGTCACTTGATTAGAGGTTGCTTCCATGTTGTGTGCTTGGCTTCCTTTTTGTTTGCATCTATGTTCTGGTTCCCAAATTTCCTTGTACTTGTGACACAAGTTTCCCTTGTAAAGTTTTTTTGAATGTTGTTATTCCTAGGGTATCTTCTTTGGTAAGTTTGCATTAATTGTTCTTTCACAGGATGGCAGGATTATACTTTGATACCACTTGTAATGCCCCCTTACAAAATTATGATAACCTTTGCCTTTAACCTTCTAAATCAAGATCTTCAAAGGGCTTAAGACCAAGGATTTTTGAATGGTATATTCTAAGGGCAATTTTTAATGCTAATTCACTCGATTGTTAGACTTATATTTAACATTGATAATTGAAGATATGCCAATGGTGAATAAATATTTTCTATAAGTTAATGATATATATGTAGTCTACAACTCTTATTGGCTATCTCTGCTATTATTATCCTTTAAATCATGTGAATTTATGAGGGCTGGGTGTCTGACCTTACTGAATATACAACTTGGATCGGTGACCAATTGCCCCTTAGGAGTGATTTAACCTGCTTGTTTGAGTGTGATAATACTCCAGCTTTAAGCAATCTGATGTAGAAATGCCTGTATCCTCAAAGGGTGCCCGCGGTATCTGATTGAACCTTTAATTCATTCACATTGAATGGCAGCCTGATATTAGAGGCTTGGACGGTTCCTAGGAGTGCCTGGCTTTTATCTTAAGGCTGTATCAAATCCCCAATCTGTTCGATGCATCTTGCTTGACCATGTCCAACCTTTAATACCTCCGTATGGCTGTTAATATGTCCCTCCATTCACACCCTTTTGAGGAGGTGTGTCTTTTCCCATATTTTCCTTTAGAATATCCTATGGCTGTGAATGTTGATGAACTCCTTATGACCTTCCAATGTCATTAAGGTGACGATAATGTTATAGCTGATATATTCATGTGTTGCGCTATACAGAGGGATGTTGGTGACGGAAGATAATAAGCAGTGATATATTTATAATTTAAAACAGTATGAATTCTATTCGCAAAGATTCAACCTCCGCTGAATATTATATATTCATATTTCGCCTAGTAATAATAGTATATCCCCTGAAGCTTAATAAGTTGCTAACTCTGAATAAATCGTGTATTCATATAATATTGTGATGTCCCTATACTATACTTTATATTAAAATATTATATGTCCTTGCATATCCATTATAATCACATTTGTCATTATTAATTTTCACAATTTTATATTCGGTAATTAAAATATTGTGATGTCCCTATACTATACTTTATATTAAAATATTATTATATGTCCTTGCATATCCATTATAATCACATTTGTCATTATTAATTTTCACAATTTTATATTCGGTAATTATAATATTATTTTATGTTTTATATTAATATATATTACATGTTTCTTATTCCAGTATTATTATATTTATATATTTATATATTGATTTTATTGTTTCACATTAATTTTATATATATATATATATTTAATATTTATATTATTATTTAAATTGTTTTATATTTTAATATTTATAATATTATATAATAATTATAATTATAATATTTTCTTTGATAATTATAATTATAATGATATTGAGTGGTTAATAATATGTATTTATCTTAGTGTTATGATTTCGGGGACATGACAGTTTCATCTTTTGAACATGATTGCAATTCCAAAATTCCTTCATTATTTGGCTCCATCGTTCCTTGATTTTGCTTCTCCATCCATTCTTCTTTAGAGTTCGAATCTAATGAATCTGAGGAATCCAAGGAAGATTTTTCCTCACTTACTGCTTGGTTTTTCATATCAATTGTATATTTCGGACCCTTATTTTTGATGGAGATTATGTTCTTTTTCTAGTTGTGGTTGGTTTTAGCTACTACTAGCCAACCTTGACCCAACAATGGTCGTATGCTTTCTTTCATAATAAAATGACCACAAAATGTTGGAAATATCATCATTGATGTCAACGGTTGCTTTGTTAAAGTTGTTTTGCTCAAAAGAGAGATTATTGGAAATATTGTCATTGTTGTCAAAATTGTTTGGCTGACATGGTAATGGTAATATTTTCGCGAGAGGTTATTTGGATGGCCAACTCAAGGAATGAGAAGAGTTTAATTTAATTTGTTTATGGCCGACCTCCATTTATTTTTGGCGCTTAAAAAAGAAAGACTTTACCTTATTTATGGCAGTGCTGGAATAAAATGATGGCTAACCCTTATGATGATAATAATTAAAGGCAGCGTTGGAATTATTTTAAAATAAAAAGATGGTCAACCTTCTTTTGGAAAATCACCTCTCTTCATGAAGAGGCATGAAGAGGTATAAAAGGAAAGATGAAATGGGAGTAAACGATGTAAGCGAAAATGTAATTTCATTCAAATATAGAGCAAAGTATATTTATTGCAAAGCAGAATTACGGCAAAGCAGATCTAATACAGAGAAAATTTTGTGAACTGTGAAAGTGCAGAAAAGTATGTTCATCATTAGTTGAAGAAGCAACATCCAAAAGGTGAATATTTGCTGAAGAGGTTAGTGCCTCCTAAAAGAAGAGATTGGTGACTATTGCTCAATTGGTGCTCAATAGTGGGGATTGGTGTCTCTAGTGGGTTGATGCGTGCAATGTTGTAAGATCTTTTTATTTTGTTGTTGCTGAATTTGGACAGTAGATCCAAGTGGTCCTTCTCTATGGTTTTTTCTCGAAAGGGTTTCCACATAATCTTGTGTTCTTAATTGTGTGGATCTTATGTGTTTGTTGTTATTGTGGTCATTAAGTTTTGAATAAGTAAAAGATTGATTTTTATAGATTCACCCCCCTCTCAGTATAAGTGTGTGCTCATCACAAATTCAACAAAAATACTTGGGTTGCGATAATTACCTTTTGGTCCATTAAAACTCCAAGTACCTTTATACCTTGTTGAGTTGTGTTCACCAATTGAAAAGTTGGGGGCCAAATGGTTGGTTTGCCTAGATTTCTCCAAGTGTCTTCTAGGAGCACATTTACACTAGACCTATTATCAACAATTGTATTAGTGAGATTCCTTCCAAGGATTTCCATATTCACCATTGCTTGTTTATTTGCCCTGTTAATTGTCAGTAACATTGGATCGATCACTTGGTTGCTTGACAATGGATGTTCAGTTCTTGGGTCTTCATTTTCTTTGAATTCTAAGTGGACCATCTTATTCTTTTTGGATATAGTATTGGTCATAACATTTCAAAGTTTAGGAATACTTTGTAGTAAATCCACTATTATAATTGGTACGGTAGTCTAAAATACTTGCCTTGTAATATTTGTACCGAATTGTAACTAATTTGTTACCATACTTGCATTTGCATTTGAGTGACGTTCATTAGCCCTATCATTATTCACTCTGGCTCTTGCTTCATGAAGTCTTTCTTTTTTTGTATGTGGGTCCATGTACACAATGTTCTTTGCTTGGTCTTAGGTAATAGCTAATACTTTGTTATGCCTTTCAACATCAATCATGTTGATGCTGGCTGTTTTCTTCAGACATCTAGTGCCTTCATGGTTTCCAAGTTCACACCATTTGCATGATAGTTGCAATTTGTCTTGCTTGTTTTGGCAGTCTCTTGCAAAGTGTCCCTATTCATTACATTGTCAGCATTGTATGATTTGATGTCTTGTGGGGTCATACTGTATTTGACTTCGAGCTCCTCTTTGATTTCAATAATTGTCTGAAGATGCATTTTGTGGCTTCAGTGGAGTGGATTGCTCTCCTTGTGTAAAGAGTACTCATGTACTTTTAGTCTTTAAATTATATGGGCACTCTTTTATTGAATAACCCATAACTTGGAAAATCTCACAAAACATTTTTCTAATTTAGTTACCTTTGGTGTGACCTTCACTTTTGCACTCGGTATACCATAGTTCAATAGTTTCTTTCTTTGACTTCAATTCCTTCTTCATCTAGAGCATATCCTTCCAGAGCACTTGTACTGTTCTTGATTCGCTATTGCTATTGTCATTTGAACTTCCATCTTCCTCTGTTTTTCTTTTCCAACAAGACATTTTGTCTTCACTTTCTATGCCCATTGCCTGATTGTATGCTTTTGCATAGGAAGAGGTGGTACTACCTTCATATTTTTTCATAATGATGGTGTTAGACCTTTCATGAACCATCTTTTTTTTGAAATTGTTGGCAAGTTCTATTTCTAACTTTACAAGTAGTTCTTTAAGTCTATGATTATAAGCTCATAGAATTTCATGCTTACCTTGTATTGTAGATTTTTGCTACTATTTCATTATCATCTCAAAGAAACTTAAACTCTTCCTTGAAGGCCTTCTTTAATCTCTCCCATGTATTTTGGGAGGCTTGGTCAATTTCTGGATAACAATCAATTGCTACACCTTGCAAGGTGGTTGGGGAAGACCATAGCCAAATTACTTTATCATCTTTGCCCATTTGCTGTCCAGAATTTTAAATATCTTACAGTGCTTGATGGGATCTTATGATCCATTGCCTGTAAACTTGGGCAAATTTTGCTTTTCTCCACTAGGGTGTATCGTGGTTTTTTTTTGATGCAAACCTAGCACTTGGAATTTGCTTGTTAGGGAGTTTTGATTTAGATGTTTCTGTGCTTCTCTCGCACTCCCAACCACATGGGAATCCTCCACTCTTTTGGGAACTTTTGTAATGTCCCCTTTTTGAAAGGCACCAGCTATTTGTTTTTAGCCTTTATTTATTCCCGAAGGCTAAAAAGGGAGAAATAAGGGGAATTTATTAAATTAATTATTTATAAGGTTATTAAAAAAATAAATATTACAAAGTAACCTTATATTTAATTAATTTAATATTAAAGTGACTAAAAATAATATAATATCAAAAAGTCACTTGAAAAGAATAAAATAATAATTTATTCTAGAAGCTTCTTGAAGTTACTTGTGAATTCTTTATAAGGAGCTTTTGGGGGCATTTGAGATATCTGGAGAATTACATTTGTTAATCAAATTTGGAGAGCTTGAATGCTTGAAGAATTGCCTGAGGGTTTGAAGACTCTAAGGTGCCGGGTTCGGTTGTGAAATATCAACCCTAGCTGGGAGTGAGTGGAGGATATTTTAGTCCTTCAATTGGTGGCAAAATTTTGTGGCTTCAAAGCCAAATTTTGGAAATTGGAGGAGCATCGATTTTCTCATTGTTGCAGATTTAGAGAAGCATGGTTATCAGCTTGTGGGGGTCGAATTACTCTTGAAAGAATTCGATTTTGAGGAGACACTTTCTGATTTTATGTTGCAAGATTCATCATTCCCAATTATCCATTGCAAAGGGGCGATTTTGCTGTTATAAGGGGGTACGGAATTCTGGTGTTATTCAAGCAAGCTGGGCGCACTTTACACACGGGCGATTTCATGTTTGAAGGCAAATAAAAATCAGATAAAATTCTTGAGGACCTATTGACCTTCAAGGAGCATGGGCGCTGCATCTTGGAGCTTGTTGGTGTCACCCTTTTTGAAGATTTGAATATTTTCTAGAGGCTGCAACAGTATACCAGGTTCCTTGTTTTGGCCATTATAGTTCTTGCATTTTAGAATAGAATAGTGCATTGCTTGTAATCAGCTTAAGGCTGTCATTTAGTTGTAATCATTTCGCATTCTATCAGATTGGAAATTCGCATTTGTATGCCAAGAGTCTTGGCTGGAGCATATTTAGTGGTCATTCCAATTGTAAAACAATCATTGCAATATATATAGGAGTTATAAGGGTTCATGGCAATTGTTTGTTTCATTGTCAAGGCTGATTGCATAACAATTGTTTGATAAAATGTCACTCCAACTTCTCTTGCATAGCTAGTTGATAGATTGCATGCCAAGTGTTTGTAGAAATGCCTCTTGGCTGTTGGTGTGCATTTCATATCAGAATTTCATGTATTTGCATTTGGAAAAGAACAAAAAGAAGTTGCATCTCATTTTAGTCTTCTCATTAGTTACCTTGCAATCATTTTTTTTATGCTTCATACTATCATTGGCATCAAAAACGAATCAGACCCAGCAAACTGAAACAAAACAACAGCAAACTAAGGTTGTAAGACAAGTGTTTGACAAAATTACCAAGGCACAAAAACAAGGGAAAAACATCAGATTTGTCAAGGCACTTTACAGTTGGTATCAAAGTTGAAATATTCCGGAATAATTTTTTTTTTCGATTTTAACAATTGCAATTACAACATTATTAATCAAAGTACCCGCTAAGGTTAGAAGATAAACCCAACGACCGCTAACTCTAACTAGTATGACATACTGGCGATGGCGAGCATTGGTCAGAGGATCTAATCAACTAAATGTTGAAAGGGAACTCAACGTCAAGTATGTGCTACCCAATCCAATACGGAGTGAGGGGCGACCATATGACGGAGTAATTACAATAACAATGCTTGAAAAGACAATGCGGAAAGCTGGAAAATCTCAACACCCAAAATGTGCTTGCTGACCCAGAGTGGGTAAGTAGCTACCATAGGGCGGAGGTCAATTAAAACAATAACAACTGCTGAAAGAAGAAGACTATTACAAACTGATGAGCAAGAATCTAAACGGCTGTCAGTACTACTGCCAGCTTACAATCTTAAGAAACGAAATCTTGCTTACAATACAAATCAGCATATAATAGAGTTGTACAATATTCGTGAATTGAGTTGCTGAAAGTAAAGATCAACGGAAATGGCAATAAATAGATCCAACCTTATTCTCCAAACTTGGGCAATCTTCACTGAAGTCTTCACAATGCTTTTTAAAGAATTATCACCAGCATTCAAATAAGAAATTGCAGATTTCTCAAAGCTGTCTTGTCAGACCTGCACTTTCAACAGATAACCAGCAGCATAGGATTTCTTGAAAATGCTCGGAACTCACTCTATTCTCATTCAAAATGCTTAATATCAATCTCAAAACACTAATAGAAGATAGGCGCTCAAGTTGAGAACACAAAGCAGACTGAAAATGCAGATTCTAAGAAATGCACGAATCCCAATGACATTCAGATGGTACGGCCCAGCACAGGGGCGATTTTGCCTTTAAAAATTAATGCTTCCACTAAAAATTCTACAAACTGGCACACTTGGGCGCCCAGCCAAGATGAAAGGAAAAACACAATACCCACAACTAAATTTTTGGTCTTTTTGGAATTATGAATAAAATATGAGTCTGCTGTAGCAAATAATGCAAAAAATCAGAACTTCTAATATGCAAGAAACAACGCTATATAAGAAAATCCAACTACAAAGTATCAACTCAACAACAATGCAAACCTCACTAAAGAATCACTCATAAGCATACTAAATTCTCCACTAGATGCTATCTCTCAAGCATGAAGTCGAGCCCAGACTAGGAGGCATTCATTCCTCGAAGAAATCCCGCAACCATTTCGGCAGCATAACAATAGCATAGACCAAAGATGGGAAATGATGCTCAAGGCCTCCTTTTTATAACTTCCTGTTGACTTCTCGAAACCCTAAAAATCCACTTTAATGCCAAACCCTAATCCTCTCTCCAAAATGGCGTCCTTTTCCTTTCAAGCTTAATATTGATATTTTAATTAAATTCACCTTGATAAATGCGCCCTCATTTAGCTTGCTTTGACTTTGGAAAATTCAATATAAATTTAATATATCCTCAATGATGGCGCCACCCTTCAAGTCCACCTTTTAAAATAACATTAAGTTATTTGACTAGGCCAAGGTGATAAAATAACATTTAAAATATAATGTTATTTTTAAGTGAAATAAGCTCATCCCCCAAAACTGCATTCTGAAGCCCGAAACTGAAAACGCCACTGGAGTCAACTGAAGAGGAAAGTCAACTGCCTGAGACCAACCTGTTTACTGCCAAAAATAGAATTTACTAAAAATAGTAAATTCCGAAATGCCTCGTAATGCCGGGCTAACAACATACCACCGCAAAGCTCTCAAAAACCTTAAAGAATCCGCCATTGAATCCACCAAATGGCAAAGACATCCTTAAAATAGGAAACCCTAATTTTAATCCTCCGCCTAGCCTCTGGCCCAAAAAGGCCAAATCAATCGGAAAGATCGGTTCGAGAAGGGGACATTACACAAAAGCTAAGTTCCGCCGGCCTGCGGGTTATGAGTGAAGAGGTTCCAAACATTCCAATCATAAATCCTTTGGACAGTTTCTATAACAGATTGAAGAAGGGGTTAAGTCCATTTGAGCTCATGGAAGAAAGCAGTACTCAACACATGCTTAGTGATCTTGCAAGAGGACAGCAAGAGATAGCAGATGAATTGGCTAGAAGCAGAGAAGAGGCAGCTAGAGGAAGAGAAGAGCTAACACTCATCCTTAGACAGTTGGTAAATAATAGGAACAATGGAAATGATGGAAACCATATCAGAACTAATGGGCAGAATGGTCACAATGGAGGTCAAGAAAACAATGATACAGCTCAAAGTAATGTTAGAGCAGCAAGTAGAACCACTCCAAGGCCTCTTATGCCTTCATTTTTGAGAGAACAAGGTGCTGCAAATCAGGAACAGCAAGCAAGAGAAGAGGGATATGGAGATTTCTTGAGAGAATACAACTCCTTAGGTGATGACTTTAAGGCTGCTATGTCACTAGTGGACTTTTGTGGTCTTAAATTGAGAAATAGACCAAGGAACAATCATCGGGGAACACAAAATCAAGACTTGCAGCGAAAGGTGGGAAAACTAACTATACCCTCATTTGATGGTAGTAGCAAAAGTACAGCCAGAGCTTGGGTTCAGAAGCTTGACACGTATTTGCAGCTCAATCCTATGTTGGAAGCAGAAGCTATCAAGTATGCCACACTCCATTTGGATGGTGAAGCACATGAATGGTGGTACCATGGGCTTGTCACCATGGGGCATGCTAACATTACATCATACTTAGAGTTCACCCAGAAGCTCATTGATAGATTCGATCGCAAGGATCCTGAACTCCACTTCAGAGAGTTAGCACAACTCAAGTAGACTAGTTCAGTGGATGTTTACATTACAGAGTTCCAGTGGTTGGCAGTCATGGTGACAGACATTTCAGAGCAGCGTTTGGTTATGCTCTTTATTGAGGGGTTGACAGAGCCTCTTCGTGGTTGGGTTAAGGCCTTCAAATCAGATTCTCTCCAGGATGCTATCATGAAGGCTAGAGACATGGAATATTCCACATCCAGCATCAAGGCTTCTCCCAAGCCTTTCACATCCCATAAGGACAAGGGCAAGAAGCCATTCCAGAAGAAGAATAATAAGGTGGACTTTGATGAAGCCTATAGATAGGAGTGTAGGCTCAAGGGGATTTGCTATCATTGCAAAGAGAAGTGGTCTAGTGGACATCGTTGCCTAGGGAAAGGCAAGGCTCACTTAATTGAGGTGATATCAGATGATGAGAGCAGTTCTGAGGAAGAACAACCTCAAAAAGAAGACAACAACAGTTCTGATGAGGAGATTCATGATGATGGCAAGAATGAAATCATTGCCTCTATTTCCAGTGCTCCCAAATTCAGCTCTTTCAGAGTCCGTGGGGTTCTACAGGGTCATCAAATAGCAGTATTGATTGATAGCGGAGCCACTCATAATTTCATTGATGCATCATTGGTAAATAAGCAACAAATTCCTCTAGAGGATTTTGAGGGATTCAGTGTAATGGTGGCTGATGGACGTAGGATAGCCTGTACTCAGAGGATTCCACAGTTGTCTATTACGATAGGCAACCATACAGTTACAAATGATTTCTACGTGGTAGACTTGGGTGACATTCATGCCATACTTGGGGTCCAATGGTTGCACTCGTTAGGGAAGTACTCACAGAATTTCCAAACCATGGAACTCAAGTTCAGAGATGCAGATGGGCGTAGGGTGGTGCTTAGGGGTATGGCGTCTAAAGCACCTAAGATTGTTTTAGCTAGACGTATGGAGAGCATTTTTCGGCATGATGATATAGTTTGGGCAGCGGAGTGTGTAATCACTCCTAAAGAATCCACAGACTCAGGACAGCCAGTTCATGTTGACATCAAGGAGTTATTGGGCAAACATGACAGGGTTTTTGGTGAGATACCCCCAAGGAGGCCACCAAACAGAGGCTTTGAGCACACTATTGAGTTAGAGGAGGGGGCCAAGCCAGTGATTACCACCCCCTATCGTCATCCTAAGAAATTTAAGGATGAGATCGAGAAAGCAATCAAGGAATTGCTTGATATGGGACACATTCGTCCAAGCTCCAGCCCTTTCGCTTCTTCAGTGGTCTTGGTGAAGAAGAAGGATGGGACAATGAGGATGTGTATAGACTATCGTGCTCTCAATAAGAAAACAATCAAGAACAGATACCCGATACCCAGGATTGATGAGTTGTTGGATGAGTTACATGGGGCAGTTTACTTTTCGAAGATTGATCTTCGATCAGGTTACCATTAGATTAGAGTACGGGAACAAGATGTGCATAAGACTGCTTTCCGATGCCATTATGGACACTATGAGTTCTTGGTGATGCCATTTGGGTTAACTAACGCACCTGCCATGTTCCAGTCTTGTATGAATCATATCTTCAACAAGCAATTGCGTAAGTTTCTCTTGGTATTCTTTGATGATTTGCTCATATATAGCAAAACGTGGGAAGAACACTTGGAGCAGCTTGATGAGATTCTCACCATCATGGAGGAGCAGTCATTGTATGCTAAGGCTTCGAAATGTGAGTTCGGCCTTAGAGAGATTCTTTACTTGGGGCATGTGATTAGTGAAGAGGGTGTCTAGGTTCACCAAGAGAAAATACAAGCTATTCTCGACTGGCCCACACCTCGGACACTTATGGAGCTGCGGGGCTTCTTTGGGTTGTGCAGTTATTACAGGCGATTTGTTAAGGGATTCTCACAGTTGGGGGCACCTTTGACAGATTTGACCAAAAAGGGTGCATTTAGTTGGACAGTAGAGGCACAGCGAGCTTTTGATAAGCTCAAGAAGGTGATGAGTAGTTGTCCAGTTTTGGCACTTCCAGACTTCACACAACCTTTCATTCTTGAGTGCGATGCTTCAGGGGAAGGTATTGGCGCAGTATTGATGCAGAATCGACACCCCATAGCCTTTGAGAGCCGCAAGTTGAGGGGTCCAGAGAGACTATACTCCATCTATGACAAGGAGATGCTCGCCATTATGCATGCCTTGGCAAAATTCAGACAGTATCTAGTTGGGGGAAAATTTGTGGTGAGGACAGACCACAACAGTCTCAGATACTTCTTAGAGTAGAAGGATTTGAACGAGAGACAACAGAAGTGGGTTAGCAGGATACAGGCATATGATTTCGATATTGAATATGTGAAGGGGAAGAAGAACATAGTTGCAGATGCCCTTTCCAGGAGGCCTTCAGCTTGCTCACTTTCTGAGATTTCCACAGATTGGAAATCCATCTTGTTGGTGGAATACTCCAAGAATAAATTTGCTTGTGAGTTGATGGATGGATTGATTTGGGATGACAAGTACAGGATAATTGATGATGTGATTTTCTACAAGGACAGGGTCTACTTGGTGCCGGAATCAAAATTGAAGGAGAAAATACTACAAGCTTCCCATGATACACCCTTAGCAGGCCATCAGGGCTACTTCAAAACATATAGACAGGTTAGAGAGAGGTTTTCATGGAAAGGCCTCAAGGATGATGTGTTGAGGCATGTGAAGGAGTGCGTGACTTGTCAGCAGAACAAGTCAGAGCATACACATCCAGCTGGGTTACTACAGCCTTTGCCCATTCCTGAGCAGAAGTGGGAGAGTATTTCTATGGATTTCATCACAGGTCTACCCAAGGTACAAGGGAGAGACAACATCTTTGTGGTGGTGGATCGGTTAACGAAGTACGCACACTTCTTTGCTATTCCGACAGAGTACAGGGCTCCTCAGGTGGCTGAGCTATTTTTCAGAGAAATTTTTAGATTGCATGGGCTACCTAAGAATATAGTCAGCGATAGGGATAGCAGGTTCATGAGTGCTTTTTGGCAGGAGCTGTTTAGACTGGCGGGTACTGAGTTGACACCAAGTACAAGTTATCACCCTCAAACAGATGGGCAAACAGAGATTGTAAATAAGTGGATTGAGGGGTACTTGCGCAACTATATAGCAGGACAACAGCGGGCTTGGATTAGGTGGTTGCACTTAGGGGAGTATTGCTATAATACCACACACCATATGTCCATTGGGATGAGTCCTTTCTGAGCCTTGTATGGGTATGATGCACCCTCGTTCGTAGAGATGGCTTTTGGTGAAAGTAGGGCACCCAAAGCCAAGGATTGGATTTAGGAAAGTCAGGATATCTTGAGGGCACTCAAGGATAATCTACTAGTGGCACAGAATCAGCAGAAGACATATGTTGATAGACATAGGGTTGAGCGCAGCTTTGAGGTTGGTGATATGGTATATCTACGATTGCAGCCCTATAGACAATCTTCTCTTAAGAAGAGTGGAGCAGAGAAGCTTAAACCCAGGTTCTATGGTCCTTACAGGATTACTAGGAGGGTTGGGGAGGTAGCATATGAGTTAGAGCTGCCTGCGAGCAGCAAGATTCATAATGTATTTCATGTTTCATGCCTCAAGAAGGCATTAGGTCAGCAGGTTACCTCTTCTACGGAGCTTCCACCACTTGATGAGGAGGGACATTTGGTCTTGGTGCCTGAGGAGATCATTGATGTCAGAGAGAGGAGATTGCGGAATAGAGTGATTAAGGAGTACTTGGTGAGATGGAAGGATCTGCCCGCAGAGGACGCCACATGGGAGAATGAGCAGATTTTACAACACCCGAGTTTGCAATTGCTTGAGGACAAGCAATCTTGGGAAGGGAGGACTATAATGTCCCCTTTTTGACAGGCACCAGCTATTTGTTTTTAGCCTTTATTTATTTCCGAAGGCTAAAAAGCAAGAAATAAGGGAATTTATTAAATTAATTATTTATAAGGTTATTTAAAAAAAAAAAATATTACAAAGTAACCTTATATTTAATTAATTTAATATTAAAGTGACTAAAAATAATATAATATCAAAAAGTCACTTGAAGGAATAAAATAATAATTTATTCTAGAAGCTTCTTGAAGTTACTTGTGAATTCTTTATAAGGAGCTTTTGGGGGGCATTTGAGATATCTGTAGAATTACATTTGTTAATCAAATTTGGAGAGCTTGAATGCTTGAAGAATTGCCTGAGGGTTTGAAGACTCTAAGGTGCCGGGTTCGGTTGTGAAATATCAACCCTAGCTGGGAGTGAGTGGAGGATATTTTAGCCCTTCAATTGGTGGCAAAATTTTGTGGCTTCAAAGCCAAATTTTGGAAATTGGAGGAGCATCGATTTTCTCATTGTTGCAGATTTAGAGAAGCATGGTTATCAGCTTGTGGGGGTCGAATTACTCTTGAAAGAATTCGATTTTGAGGAGACACTTTCTGATTTTATGTTGCAAGATCTACTATTCCTGTAATTATCCACAAGTAAAGGCTTATTTTGCTGTTATATGGGGTAATGGAATTCTGCGCTATTCAAGCAAGTTACGACTTTTACACGGGTACTTCTACGTTTGAAGGCAAATGCACCAGGATAAAATCTTTTGAGACCTATTGACCTTTCAAGGAGCATAATGCATCTTGGAGCTTGTTGGTGTCAACCTTTTGAAGATTCGAATATTTTCTAGAGGTTGCAACACAGTATACCAGGTTCCTTGTTTTGGCCATTATAGTTCTTGCATTTTAGAATAGAATAGTGCATTGCTTGTAATCAGCTTAAGGCTGTCATTTAGTTGTAATCATTTCGCATTCTATCAGATTGGAAATTCGCATTTGTATGCCAAGAGTCTTGGCTGGAGCATATTTAGTGGTCATTCCAATTGTAAAACAATCATTGCAATATATATAGGAGTTATAAGGGTTCATGGCAATTGTTTGTTTCATTGTCAAGGCTGATTGCATAACAATTGTTTGATAAAATGTCACTCCAACTTCTCTTGCATAGCTAGTTGATAGATTGCATGCCAAGTGTTTGTAGAAATGCCTCTTGGCTGTAGGTGTGCATTTCATATCAGAATTTCATGTATTTGCATTTGGAAAAGAACAAAAAGAAGTTGCATCTCATTTTAGTCTTCTCATTAGTTACCTTGCAATCATTTTTTTATGCTTCATACTATCATTGGCATCAAAAACAAATCAGACCCAGCAAACTGAAACAAAACAACAGCAAACTAAGGTTGTAAGACAAGTGTTTGACAAAATTACCAAGGCACAAAAATAGGGGAAAAAAACATCAGATTTGTCAAGGCACTTTACAACTTTGTTGTTCCACACAGTTGTTTTGCCTTCAAATTTTCTTTTATGCACCCTTGGCTTGATTTCTTCTCCTTTGATTGACAACCCTTTGATGCCTTGAAGGTTACTCGTACGATTCTATGAAGGAATCCAATTCCATTTTGTTGTGCCTAATCAATTTTTTTTTTGCTTCATTAAGGCATTTTGTAAAGAGTAAAAAGTCTTGTAAAACTTTTCGTCAAAAGTCAAAATTTCTAAAAATAGAAAGTTTCTATTATAAAGTTTCTAAGAATATAAAGTTTCTAAAAACAAAAAGTTTCTAAAAATAGACTTGATTCAGGGTTTTCTAGGTTTGTTGTCAAATGGATGTTGACAAAACTTTCTAAAAATAAAATCTTTGATTGGAGGGTCCTAACTGATTCTAATTGGTTGAAAATACTTCCTAATCAAGCTGGTTTGGTCAGAATCATCAAAAGGTCAGGTTTTCTTTGTTGGGTCTATTTTGCTTTTTTAGAAGGAAAATCATGAGCTCCGAAGTCATCAATGGAGGAAGGTTAGCTGCTAGGTGTTAGATTTAAAGTCTCAAATGCTGCGTAGACATCGACAAACGACGAATGAAGCACGTAGAACGTCGAACAGAGGAGGCAAATGAGAAAAAATTGAAATTGGTGAAATATTTTCTAACTCCGGTAATGCTAGGCGCCCCTGGCCAAGAAGGACACCTGGCATCTCATGCCTTAGTTTATTTTTGCCCTCCTTTTGAAAAATGTGCAATTTTCGTGATCAGCTCAGTTCAATCATGGAGATGAACAGTCAAAAGCAATTTTTAAGGCTGGGAAAAGCAGGAGATCATCTTAGTTATGTTTAGGTTCCTTAGTTGATTCATCATCTAGTGTCGTAGATCTGTCAGGCAGTGGGAAATGCAAATCGAATGGGAGCACGTAGAACGAAAAATAAAGAAAATCGAAGGAAAATATGAAAATCATCAAAAAATGACTAAGTTTGGCAATGCTAGGCACCCTTGTCAAGGAGGGGCGCTTGGGTTTTCATGATAGTTTATTTTTCGCCTCGTTTGGAAATTCACCGAACTCCTCCGTCAGCCTGGTTTGGGTCCTCAGAAAATCAGTCAGATGCAGTGTCGGGGATTGGCAGAGGATATAATTCATCCCAGTTATGATCAGGCTTGCCAAATCATCTGCTTTTCAGTCTCTGTTATTCACTAATTGACAGGAAACGACACTCAAATTGGGGTCACTAACTTCCAGTAGAAACACGCGAAATGAAGAAAGTAAAAAGTTGAAAATCATCAAAAAAGGGCTAAGGCATGGGATCTTGGGCACCCCTGTCAGCCTGGGGAGCTTGGGGTTCAACACTTAGAAATTTTTTGACCTCGACACGCCTTCTTTCCAGTTCAGCTCCATCGACAGTTTTGACAGCTCGCAATCACAATCAGACGATGTGGATACCGGTACAAAGTTGGGGATCACTTTAGTGGTGGTCAAACATGAGATTGCCATGATTAAACAGATTTTATCAGCTAGCAGCGTTAGATTGCTGGTTCGTTGAAGTTGGAGGCAGGCCTCGCCAAAAGTGAAAGCAAGCAAAAGTTGAAAAACGAAGAAAAAATTCGAACTCTGGGATGTCTAGAAACCCTTGTCCAGTTAGAGCTCCTAGCATTTCATCATTTGTTGATCAAATACGCGTTCTCACACATGTGCTTTTTGCCCTACAAAGGAGGAATTCATCGTTGCACACGCAAATGGACTTAGATTTTTGCATACAAAGATTCTATCTTCATGGATAGACTTCAAAATTTTAAGGTTTTGTGAAGATAGCACTTTTTCATCTTCAAACTCTATTCAAAAGGCTTTTGGCATTCATTCTTCACATTTTGTAGGTTGGCATCCAATGGAGGAAAGATAGAGTTTTCTTCTCATCAAGATTTGAAGGCTCAAATGGAGTTCTTTTTCACTGTTCTTCGTGGATTCGGGATTGGGAAGCACAGAGGCACACTTTTTCATGGTCCAATCTTCTAGGGTATCGCATTTCAGAAATAGGTGGTCAACTTTTTCAATTTTCATCGATCTGGGTCCATCTACTTTTTGCTCCTCTTGAAGATTGGAAAATTTATTTTTTCAAATATCTGCTTTTTGGGCGCTTTTTCAAGAAACTCTCAGCTTTTTCAAAATCTGACGAATTGGGTCTCTTCAAAACGTGATTGTTTACAAAACCCAGACCTCAATTTTTTTTTGGGAATTTGCTTTTTAGAGAAAAATCAGCAACTTATACCAGTATTCTAGACAAGGAGGCAGTTACTAGCTTTTACTAGCTTTTTGGCTGATATAGTTTCCCAAATTATCAATGAGTCACCTTTTTGGGGCAGCGAAGATTTCCAAGAATAGAGTTAAAAGCAGCAGTTAACTCGATGCCTTTTCCGGGTTTAACTTGCTATTCTTGTTTCATGCTTATCTATTCTTTGTAAAATGGAAAAATTGAATGTATAGCTAGAACTTTTCCTGCTTTAAATTAGATAACTGATTTTAGCGGGTTGTTAGTTAGTTGTCATGTGTTAGTTTTAGAAATAAAGCTTGCGAGTTGGCAAGTCTAGGCAGCTTAAAGCAAGGAGATTTTAGGGTTCCCTACTCCTTGTTTGTGTATAAATAAGGGCAGCCTTGCCCATTCTTTCTTAACCATTATTGTGATAACAAATTGTTGAGCCTACTTTTGCCACAACTTTGTTATTCAGTGTTTGTTCACTTTGTGTAAGAGCAAGTTTGCAAGCCTGCCTTTGCTGCAGATTATTGTTCAGTTAATGTTCAATCTGTGTCAAGTGTAGTCTGGTTGATCGCTAAACTATAAGCTTGTCATTGCTACAAATCTGTTGTCCCAAAAGTGTAATTGTTGTTGGAAATTTGAGGAAGGAAACCTCATTCCTACTTTGCTCTGATCTACTGTCTCAAATTTTGTTTTATGTGTTTTGCTTATATAATCATTATTTCGGCTTACATCTGAAAGTACAATGAGTCTTTAGGTGTGTTCTGGAAGTGAGTTTATTTAAGTATCTATGTTAATCAAATCATTCCTCGTTTACTTATGATTGTCAAACTTTGAGTTTACTTGAGTTGTCAGAAGTGTCTTTAGTGTAGGCCTAGTTGTAGTTGAAGTGTCGAAAAGAGAAAACCTCAGCTATGACGCAAAGAGTTTTATGACCTTGTGCTCTTAGCTGAGAAAAAAAAGGATTTGCAATAGTTTAGTATTCTTTTTTAAGCATCATCAGTGAAGAGGGAGCTTCCCCTCCTAATTTGAAGAGCAGTTCAATTGTACATAGTTGTCCGTTTCTAATCCGCATTCCAGAGGTGCAAATTGAAATGCCAACACATTTCCTAAATTTTCTCATGTAGAGAAGGTTGTCTTGAGTTTTCAACTTGATTTGAGAGATCAATCCACTCTTTGTCTAGTAGTGGAAGGTTCCTTGTGATCTCCCACTTTGCCTTTATGTGATTATTTGTAGTGGAAATGTGTTGTCTCTCTCGAATATGACTTTTACTCACGCTTCGACTTTGACTTCTACTTTGGGATGGACTTCGAATTCAAACTTTTCTCCTAGTTTTCTTTTTTGTTCTCTCTATTCTACCAATCTTAGAGATCATTTGATCTCTTGATACTAGCCGCATTGTGGTATCGTCCTCCCTTTATTGGGGTCTAAGGGCATGAATCTCTTGGATTGGACTTGATTTCTTTTTAGTCTTTGATCTCATATAATGGATAATTGTAATAATGAACAAAATTAACAATATATACTAGATAGAGTAAAAGTATATCTTTATCTAGACATGGAATTATTATAGAAGTAAACCAAAGATGGTCAGCCAAGGATCATATTGGATTGGACTAGATCATCCTCTTTTCCTTAATGATACAAAATCTATTTAAAGGACACGATGATTGCCAAGAGGATAGCCATCAACTAATCGATTCTTATAACTACTCAAAATTTGACAAACAATTAATACATGGTTACATAACTCATTATCGAAACATAATAATAGGCATTGTATGTTGAACACAAATAGTATATTTGAAAATAAGTTATAAAAATTTACCCAATAGTTGTGGTCTTACCAACAACCGGTGGTCCTTAGTAGACTTGCAGTAGTAAGGGAAGTGTGCTGATTTATGAATGGTACTCCTCAAATCACATTCTCTCTAATTGTACACTACCTTCAATAAGGCATCAATTTTGATATTCTTGTATAATCAATTTTGGTATAAATTGTTCCTTTTTTTGTATACTATAACATTGGTAATGTAGTGTTAAAGTAATTTACATTTGGTGCCATTGCATTTGTGAAGTCGTGTAACGTGCCAACCCTTCGGTAAAATAAAAAATTTCCTAAATTTACATTGTATGAGTAAATAAACGTGCTAACATGACATTGCAATAAAACTTTTCTTTTCTTTATTGATAATACATGAACAAGATGCCATATCAAATTACAATAAAGATTCCATTTCATTATAATGACTTCACAAGTACATGAAACTAGAATACATACCTTTACAAATGTAGCTCCAATGAGCTTTAGAACAAATAGTAGTAAGAAGGTCCCGGAATCCGCCTTTCAAATCTTGGTACTTTAGTAGCCTTCAGTGGAGGAGAAGCATCACTCGGGCGCTTTTCCGCCAACCACAGACTTATAATGCGGTCCCCCACACATCTATTATTCAATAGATGGCCCTCCCTTCAACGAAGAGATTGGTAGAGTAACCGATATTGTTAACCAACTGAGCATAGTGGTGTGTCCTACATAACTAGATCCTGTGCAATACGACATCCCTCGATCTAGAATGTAATACGGGATCACGGTGAACTGACAGTGTAATCATCTCACAGTCTAAGTGGATGTTTTGTACATTACACTACTTTGATCAAAGAGTTTCATACAGTATTACTATTGAGGGTCATCTATCACATACACTATTCAGGGTCGGTTTGACTTAGGGCTATCTTACACTATGCATAGGTTTATCCTCCAGTGGATAGTCAATCATCCTAGATAACCTATCACCATAATAACTACTAGAAATGAATCAACATAACAAGTATTACACAAGTTCCCTCCTATACTGGAAATCTTTATCCTAGGAGTATCACAAGCTCTTCTGAGTTAACCTAATAACTTAGCTGTGGATCTTTACTTGACTCATGCCTTCATTTCAAACCTAGTATATAGTAACTAATGCAATAGGTACTCTCCTTATATGGAGATCATACAATTAATGCATAATACAACTAGAATGCAACAATTCATTCCCTGTGTACACACACTAAATACAAACATAAAACATCCCATGTTCAAACATGGTTAGTATAATTAAATACTTATGTTGTA
>VDFB02000003.1:311951175-312390197 GCA_007258455.2 Sequoia sempervirens | reverse complement strand
TTGTTGATTGTTTGATTGTTTGGATGCTAAGTCACAATGTTAACTTGAAAATTCTTTTGGTTGCTTTTTTGGGGTTCTTGTTGGGGTGTTGGTGTGTTTTGTCAAGGAGCATTGATGACAACTTTGGCATCAAAAACACCATCATTGGTAATATTTCTATTTTTCTCCCATGTGTGAGGTTTGTCATTATAGCTGGTGGATGGGCTATTTTTTTGTTGTTCAGGATATGTGGGTGTCCCTCCTTGTGCAATAAGGGCTCATTCAATGTTAAGCACCTTGGAGATCAATTGGTCATATGTGGTGATTCCTTGCACCTTGAGATGGAATGCCAAGGTTCCATCCAAATTGGAGATGATGGTGCAAACTTGTTGTTCTTCTGGCATGACCCATTCGCTTCTATTGGCCTTGGATCACCATCATTGTAGGAAAGAAACAAATGATTCATTTTTACCTTGTTTAAGAGCTGATAGTTCCTCTAGACTGACATCCATACCGATATTAAATGCGTTATTTTTTTATGAATGCATCTACTATATCTTGGAACTTTTTGATGCCAAGAGGAAGGCAAGAGAACCACTCCATGGTGTGGCCAGCCAAACTTCTAGGAAATAGCCGCATCAAATAGGTATCATCATATGCGACTTCCATGCAATGTACTTGGAATTCCCTGATTTGATCTTTAGGGTTTCCCATCCCATGGTACTTATCAAATTTGGGGATCTCAAATTCCTTTCGGAATGGTTTCATTAGAAGACTCCTATCAAATGGATAGGGACACAGATTGCTGGGTGTTTTTGTGGTTTTCCCTGATTGAAGGTCAAGCACTTGTTGTGAGAGCAACTTGATTTGCATTGTTACATCATTTTGCGGATCAAGGGGTAGGATGAAGGTGTTTTGCGGTGGTTCACTCATTGGAGGGATGGGTGGATTGGTTGGTGTGTTGGTGGATAGTGTTTGCATGTTTTTTGTGCCAAGTATGCTTGTACTTGTTGTTGTATCAACAATGCTTGCTGTTGGTCCTATTATTGTTTGCTAATAATGCCTCCTATTGAGCTTGTTGTTGTTGTTGTACCAAAAAATTTTGTTGTTGGATTGCTAGTTGGGTTGCTTCTTGATGCTCTTGGTATTGCTTTAGTGCTTGCTAGTATGCTTGTTGTTGGGCTTCTTGTTGTTGTGCAAGGTACTGTGCTTGTGCTTGTGCTTGTGCCTGTGTTTGTTGAGCTTGGTGTGTGTATGAAATATGTGATCAATCTAAATTGAATTCAACAACACAATCAATAAAACATTAAATCAAAGAAGCTAAAAGAAGATTAAACAAATAAACAAACTCTTATGGCAGCTTCTCTGAAGTCATCTTATTGCTCTCTATCTCCAGCGTTTCGTCTTTGCTCAAATTGCTCTCAGATTTGGAATGCCAAGCTCAATGAAGTAGGCTACTAAAGAATGAGATTAAGAATGCATACTATGCTAAATGAAAGATAATGCTATGATTAGAATATTGTTGAAATGCTAAAATTGCAAGAATGCAAACATATGTTGTATTCATTCTGTGTTGTAACCAATGCTTGGATTTGCACGTGCATTTATAGAGTTTTTCGAAGATTTTGATTGGTTGGGTTAGTCAACGGCTGTGATAATTCATGACAGATCAAATGGTTGAAGATAGATGAGATTGAAGAGAAAATAGAAGAAAACAAATAAAGCCAGATTTTTCCATTTTAATGGAAGAGATAAGATGAGATGATTTAAAAATTATCTTTTTAGAAAAAAAAATGGAAAGATTATGATAAGATAAATAATGAATTATCTAATTCAATTATTTATTTATGAGTGCATGTTGATTTTTCTTAAATAAATAAATATTTAAGATTTTGAGGAAATCAGAAGATTTCATAATTAAATAGAATATCTAATTATGATTTGAAGAAAGTAGAAGATCTTTAATTAAATAAAATATTTAATTAAATTTGAAAGAATGAAATTAATTAAATAAAAGTATTTAATTAATTAGAGGAAAGTCTTAAAATAGAAAGAAAAGAGATATTTAAATTTAATTAAAAATATTTAATCAAATTCAAAAGATGATAATTAACTTAAATAAATAAAATGTATTTATTTAATTTAATCAAGTAGAATGTGGAGTAATTAAATAAAATAGATTTATTTAATTATGGTGGGAGAATAAAATGAATGAATACTATAATTAAATTGATTAAATTTAATTACGTATAGAAGACTTTTAAAGGAATTAATTAAATAATAAATATTTAATTAAATGTCAAGAATAATTAAACATGACCAATTTTATGCATATTACACTTGGTATTGGGATCAAGCTTGCACTTGTGCCTGAGCCTAGGCTTGTGCTTGTTGGGTAGCTTGTGCAATCTGTGTAGCTTGTGTGGCTTGAGCTACTTGAGTTTCTTATTGTGCTTGTTGCACCTATTGTGTGGCTTGAGATGCTTGAGTAGCTTGCGCTACTTGATATACTTGTTGTGCAACTAATTATGTTTGTGCTTACTAAGCGACTAGTTGTGCAGCTTGTTGGTTTTGGATTTTTTGGAGTTCCTTTTGATAGGTAGCTTATTGAGCAGCTTGTAACACAATGCTATATTGGTTTGATATATTTTTGTTTGGTGGTGGATTTGGTATGGTGTTTGTTGTTGTGATGAGAGGCACTCTTGTATTGATGATTGGGATTTGGGTGGTGGATGGTGTGATTGATATGATTGGTCTTTGAGAGACCATTTTTTGAGGTATTTTGGGAATGGTTGATGATGTGGTGGTTTCTTGTGTTATTGGGATGGTTTCCATCTATTGTTGTGATATTGATGAAAAGATGGGAGGATTCAGTATAATGCTTTGATTGATGATTGGGGGGTTGTTTTGAATGAGTGGCAGTAATGAAGGTAGCCCCAAACCAAGAGGTGATACATATGTTAATGGTAAGGGTGGCATAATCCCTTGGGGAAATGATGAAGATGAAGGGTCAAATATGCCCCCTAGTCCAAATAAGTCTCCTCCTTGCGAGGTCATAGGGAGAGAGGTTTGAGGTGTTGCATGAAATGATGATGGGTCATTAGGATCATGAAAGGTGAGGGGGACATATGGGTGTAATAGATTTTGGGGTACGTTTTGACCCAAGATAGTGTTTGCATCCAAATCTTGATTACTCACAAGGTGGTGTGTTTGTAGTGCATTGAGAAATGTGCTTCTATTGTTAACAATAGGTTGAGTTGGAGCAATGGATGATGTAATTTGGGGGATGGGTTGGGTGATGCTTTGGAATGGAGGTGTGGATGAGATTGGGGGCATGGATGAAATTGGAGGCATGACCCCAAGAGGTTTCTCCACAATGGTGCTCACATCGTAATTAGAAGGGATTTTAGCCCCTTGTTTTGCTAATTCAAGCATATATTGTGAAGGATGGAGCTTCATCATGATGTTGACAATTCTATGATTTTTAGGATTTTGGACCATTTTGGTGATCTCGTCTTGTGTCATCCTAAAGGAATTATTGGTGAAATCCTCTACTTGACCTTCCTCTTGTGGATTTTGTGATGATGAAGGAAGATTAGCTAGGGTATTGCTTGATCCAACGAGATTCATTTCAGAATTGGTTTGGCTTAGGTCACTTGAATTTGATGTTTCTTTGTTGGTCTCCATGTTCTTCTTGTGTTGTGATCTTATTTGAACCATAAAATGATGCTCAAAAGAGAAGATCTAGGATTATTAAGGATCAAAGGTGTGATGTTGAAATACATGAAAGGCGGATGATATGGATGATTAAACTATTTAGAAGATCTTGAGGGGGATGCTAGACTTTTGGGACTTTTTTGGATTCTTATTTTGGATTCTTGGATTTGTTTTGATCTTGGTTTTGGATTCTTAGATTCTTTGATTTTTACCTTGATTTGGTTTTTGATTTTTTTGATTTTGGATAATGAACAAATGGATCCCAAGATGTTGGATGTTATCTATGGGATAGACTTGCTCACAAGATGATAATTTTACTAAGTGTAGGGAGAAGGATGCATCTACCCACACTTAACCAAACAAGATGATTTAATGATAATTTAACTAAGCATGTGGAGAAGGATGAATCTACATATGTTTAGCTAAACAAGATGATTTGGTGTTTATTTCTAGGATTTTGATTCAAGGATTTTGATTTGTTTCAAGGATTTTGATTCATGGATTTTCCAAAAAGTCTAGCATGAAGGATGATTTAAATATTTTCAAGAGTTATTGGTGAGATGATTTTTGGTTTGATGTTTTGAGGGATGGATGAAAGTTTTGACTTTGATCCTATTTGTACCTAAAAAGAATCTTGTTTACAAGACCTCAATTTTGAAGAACATACTTTACTCTAAACAAGATGCTTGAATTCTCGAAAAAGATTTGGATTTTGACAATAATAAAATGAGTACAAATTGGGATTGTTTCTTGAAGCTCTTCTATAAAAGTTGAAAAGCAATCTTTGTCTGAATTTGTAGAGCGTTGAGAGACACTTTTGATGATATTTTGGACTAAGAGCATTTGAATTTGGTTTCTGGATTTTGATTTTGCGTGAAATCATTTGAGACACATGTGTGGGTTTCAATTGTTCTTAGCTTTGCTTAGTGACTTCTTTTTACCACAAACACACTTTTGACTAGGTTTTGAACAAGATGTCTAATAGCTTAACTTCTTCTCATCCCACAAAGTACATTGTGTGGAACTTCAATGAAATCAAGGAAAAAGTTACCTATTGTTGACTTTAGCAAGCAAATCAAGATATAAATCCAAATGTTTAGAAACCTCTAAGAATAAAATCCCTAAGGAAAGCAATAGCACTTGAATTTTGTCCATGGTATTTGCTTCCTAAAGGGTTTGAAATTTGATGACAATGTTGAATGTTTGTTTTTCCAATGTTTACGATCAAGCAAAGTGTTTTGCTTCCAAGACCATGCACAACCCTATGGATATGAAAGACTGTATTTGTTGAATCCCCACTTGGACAAGTCCAGCTATGCCTACTTTTAGCGAATGGTTAGATGCTTGACCCCACTAGCTCTCCTCCATGAAACTCACTTATGCGGGGTAGCCAAGCATCAATACCCATGAAACTCCCATGGCATAATTTTCATCTCTACTAAAAGCCGTAAAACTATGGGGCAGCTTCAGAATGACCGTTCTTGCACCAACAAATAGATCAAGAATTTTGGCCTTTTCTAAACAAGGGTTTTAATGCGGGCATTTCATTCATGGACGATCATCCATGTGGCGAGAGACCATTGCTACCCTTCTCGTCAGAACCATCCTCATGATATTGGCCTTTGTTCCAGTACCCACACTTATATACCGGTTAGAAGTTGCTTGGTTTTAGCGTGTTTTCAGTTGGGTCGTTCCCTTGGGTGATTATTTTTCCCCACAAGGAAGGCCCTCTAAGATAAACAAAAGAAAGCAAACATACCTATAATTCAATCGATCTTTGTTGCAAAAAAAAGAGAGAATACATGCAATATGTTCCACTCACACTCACAAGATTTGTTCAATTTTTAATCCCAAATGAAATGTGGAGATAATCACTTTACCCAATTTAAGATCACCAAAAATCTTTTTGATTCTCAAGATCACTGTGAGGTGTGAGAGAAGCGCATACATATTTTTGATGGTATTACTTTGGGTAAGTGATTACAAGACAAATAAGAACATGTTCATTTTATCCTTTCAAAGCAAGAGTGACTTCTTTTTAAGCACCAAAGGAAATGTGAGATTTTGATTGTTCAATTGTTAACCTCAAAAAAAATCTAGTAGATTTTCCTAAAGTTCTTTTTAACCCTTTGTAGAAAAAATGAAAGATTTTGTAGTTGTTCTTTTTAGTGCCCAAAAGAAATTTAGTGTGTCCCAAGCACATGAAAGGTAACAAATCTGTAGAGGAAATATTATAAGTTCTCCCAAAGTATTAAGAAAACACTAAAGTGTTTAAAAACACTTGATGTAATGAGATGATGATGTCATTATGAAAATTCAACTTGGTTTTCCTTCACCTTTGATTAAGCCAACTTGCAAAAACTAGTTAGAACTGAAAAATAGAGGTCAAGAAAGAAATTAATATCCTAGATGAGGGTATGTGTAGGATCATGATGGGCCAAAAAGTGGCAATATGATAGGTATGTGGCTGATGACTTTTTTCTTACCCAAAATTGATGAAACAAAAAGGGTTTTTAAAGGAGATTCTCAGCTTTCCACCAATATAAATTATACTTTACTTTGAGTTTAATAAGTAATTATTATTCATTTTCTATTCAAATTATGACTAAAGTCCTGATTGATAGACTGATTGAAAAACATCTATAGCTTTCAAACAGTATCACATTTTTTGAATCCAAAATATGCATCACATTATATGCTTTGTATACTATAGGATTAAAAAAAGGAAAACTGAATTTCATGAAGTTTTGACCAAGTTAAGGCAGTTAGATGTACAAGTTTCTTATATTTTAAAAAAGTTGTAATAAAAAATTCATAATTAATTATTTGCTTTGAAAGAAATTACAAAAAAATATGCATCACATCGAGACATGAGTCCTCTACTTATATCCAAAATATTATAAAAAAATATTATCATTTTATTGTGGTTAGGGTGGTCAGACAGACACCTACTTCTTATTTTTCCCCTAAAATTTAAGTACTACTGCATTGAAATTTCAAAATTTCACCAAATAGTTTTTTTTTAAACAAACCTAGTAGTTTAGAAACTACATTCAATTTGATAAAAATTCTATTCTTACATATTTTTGAAATAATATAGATAACTTATTCAATTTTTTATGTCAAGTTGCCTAACTCTAATTTTTCTAATTTTTTTGCCACTTAAGGGGCTGTTTTTTCTATGATGATCCTGCACATACCGATGATCAAAAATAAAAATAAAAGCACATGTTAAAAAAAAACTAAAATTTCACTTTTTACTTCACTCCAGCGGTGCAACCCACATATGTGGCATTGTTTGAAGAACTTAGCAGCGTTGTATAACGCCGCTAGGTCTGTAAGTGGTGCTCTGCTGTAGACCAAAGAGCGTGATGGTGGTGTAGTTTTGCACAACAGCATAGTTTGAAGTTTGAAAATTCCAATGCCCAAAAATTGGACTTGCGTCATAGTTTGAAGATTTGAATTTTTGGGTGGGAAGGTTGCAACGGTGGCATTTATAGTTTGTAGCATCATTGTATGGTGTTGCTGGACTGATAGCGGTGCTATATGGCACTGCTGGACTGATAGT
Organism: Sequoia sempervirens; assembly: GCA_007258455.2. NCBI lineage: Eukaryota > Viridiplantae > Streptophyta > Pinopsida > Cupressales > Cupressaceae > Sequoia > Sequoia sempervirens. The sequence goes on along the minus strand of VDFB02000003.1, from coordinate 312,382,933 downwards.
GGTCCAGTTCCCTATAGACACAAAAAAAATATACAAAATCATGGAATTTTGTTAAAAAACATGATTAGAACTTGAGATTTTCCATCCTTCTAGTGCCAAATGTAGAACCCCAATCCTAGACCTACACAAACATAGCAAACAAACAAAATATTAGATCAAATGCAAGTTAGTATTAAGATTCCCCATGAAGTTCATTAACAATGCTCAAAATAGGAAATAAAATGAAGAACATGATGATAAAGCAATGAAATCCTAATTAAGCATGAAAACTCTCAATCCCATGGGGGAATTGGTGCCAATTTGATGTGAAAATTGGACCTTTCCCAAATTATATGATGCATTGTTGATGAGTGCTCCACTTTGATGAAGATTCAATTGAGCTCCATGATGAAAAATCTGCATAACCTAGCTAAGAACTTGATAAAATTGATGGAAATAGATATGTTTGATGATGAAATTGAGTATTGTAGACTTGCTCAAATTGTGGATGATCAAAACAAATGATAGCCTCTCTATTTATAGAAAGACAAGATGGACGAATGATCAAAATGGAGCAATGTGAGATCATTCAACATCCAATGGGAAAGTGCCACTTGTCAAGATGTGAATGGAAGAAGCTTGAGCACATTTTGATGAATGTGCACAATAAATTAAATTAGGTGGAATTTGAAAGATATGAAATGACATGTTCGAGGGAGAAAAGAATGACTTCAATGTCACTTGGATCAATGCACAAGGACATGTAAGAGGGAATGAATGTCTTGTTGGAAGGACAAAATCCACTTGGAGTGATTTTCAAACTTGGAGGAATATTCCCCTAAAAATGCCAAGTTGAAAGAAAATAGGGATTTAATAAATTAATTTAAATGTATTTTCATGTGCAAGTGGCAAAAGCTAGAGGATGGGACATGGATTAGAGTTAGCATTAATTAGGATTTGATTAATTAAGATGATGTTAGGTGATTTGACAATTTTGACTTAAATTTTAGGATTTAAATAAATCAAATTTGAGGGGAAAATGATTTATACTTAGTTAAATAAAGTTTTTGATTTATTTAACTAAAGGGGATGATGCTAGATTTAATCAAAGAAGGTTTAATTTATTTAATTTAATGAGATGACTTTAGAGATTTAATCAAATAAAATGAATTATTTAATTAAATAGAGACTAGAGGATTAATTAAATAACATTGATTTATTTAATTAACAAGAGAGAATGACTTAATTAGATAAATGATGATTTATTTAATTAAGGGATTAAGAGTGTTGATTAGCTAAGAAGATGATTCCGGATGAAACGGTGTTAGTAGATCAAGATCAAGTGTGATTGGTATGTTTTTCGTGTCTACAACATCATCTAATGCTCAATTACAGTTATTCCAAAATACTTTCCTAAAGCACAATCATGGTTCTAGCTCTAACAACACAAACACTAGGTCTAACTGTAATCAAGGGAAAATCAGATTGTTAGATGGTTAGATCAAATAACATAAAAATCCAATGAAATAACGAAGTACAATGAAAATCAAATGAAAATGAAAAGGAAATATATCACCAAGAGTCTCCATCTTCCATGATTGATCTTCGTTACACCTTCTTGCTTGCTGGAAATGTTGCCCTCAGATTTGTACTTTGAGCAATCTAAAATGCCTAAGCCCTACAACAAGATTCGAAGGATTTGACATGCCTATGACTATTGCCAATGTCTAAAAGTCAATGCCTATGCCTAGAATAAATGCCAATATTAATCAAATGCCTATGACAATGGATAAGTGAGAGTAAATAAATGCCTATAGTAATTACGTAAAATGTCAAGATATGAAAAATGAGAAGGAAAGGGCATTTTATAGAAAAGACCATTTTGAACGGACGGACGAGATAAATTAGTGATGAGACCCTAAAACGAACGATCCAGATTAAACCCGAGAATCCCTAATTAGGGTTAGGGCAAAATCCTTAATCGAACGGTCAAAATAAAATCGGATCGACGGTGGACAATAAATGAGGAAATTAATTAAAGAAATAAAGATTTTTGAAAAATCAAGAAGATAAGACTGCCTGATTTACAAGATTCGAAAAATCAAAGAGATAAGATTCAGACTGAAGATAAGATTTGGAAAATCAAGAATCTGCCCGATTGCTTGATTTTTAGAAGATTAATTACTAATTTGAATTAAATTAATTCAAATTATGGATTTTATGAGATACTAAATAATCTTTTTCAAATTATTTATCAAAAAGGACTGACAATTAAGATCAAGATGACATTTTAAATAATTTAATTTATTTAAAATGAGAAGAATGTTAATTGACAATTAAATAATTAAATTTAATTATTTAATTTAGAAGATAAGACCAATTAATTAAATAAATTAATCAATTTATTTAATTAAGACAGTTAGTGACGTATTAAATAAATACATGAAATTCATTTATTTAATAGTGAAGGATAATTAAACGCAGAAAGGGAAATTAAATAAATTAAGAAATCTATTTAATTAAAGAAAGACTTAGACAATTAGTGACGTATTTAATAAATAAATTAAAATTTATTTATTTAATAATCATAAAGAATCAAAGGACATGAATTAATTAAATAATTATGAATTATTTAATCAATAGTCGAATGTGGACCAATGACATAATTAAATGTCTTACTTATGCTAGGACGAAAGTGGTAAAAATGAAGCTTGCAGGCCTAGGTCATTTTTAGGTGTCTACACTAACAATAATAATCAAAATAACCAAACCAACAATATTAATTGTACTAAAGTTCCTTTCAATTATGATAATGTAGTTGGTTGCATTAAACAAGTAGACTCACATGTCTCTATAATTTGTGTAAAAGGGAAATTAAAGGGAAAAGACCCTCAATGTGTTTTCAAAACACTTCACATCTACATATCAATTCTAGGACCCTCCATGCCATTCTAGCCAACTCCTATAAGCTCAGAGTGCAACATCCTTGATCACCTAGGAAAGACTCCAACCCAAATATCTATCTTAGATTTGTTAAAGTCTTCCTTGATGCGTCAACAAATCCTCACCAAAACTTTGTAAGACACTCATGTGCATAATGAAATAGATCATACTTAGTTCCAAGCTCTCGCATGACACCTATCATCTACATATTAGTTGGGATTCAGTCAAAATGATATGTCATCCATTGATCCTACACATAATCATGCTCTCCACATAGAGGTCCTTGTTACTAAGAACAAAGCCAAATGATTCTTGGTAGATAATGGATCTTCCCTCAACTTGTGTACATTGAAATTCATAAAACAGGTGGGGTATACTCATGCTGACCTGGATAATCATGTGATCATCATCAAGTCTTACAACAACGTAGAATGAGATCTAGATGCCACCATTTGTCTTCCCATTTATGTTGGCCCTGCCATGTAGTATATGAACTATCATGTCCTTGATCTAGACCTTCCCTATCATATCCTCCTTGGCCGACCATGGCTCCATGCTATGCAAGCCATTCCTTCCATGCATCACCAATGCCTCTAATTCCACCATAATGGAATTGAGGTTAGCATTCCTATTGATAAAAATCCTTTTGATTATTGTCATGCTCTTGTGGCCTCCTTCTCACATTCTCGTCATTTCCCCGAAATTGAGCTAGGAACCTCTCATGCCACACCATCATCATCTCATGTCAATCCTAATGTTTTATCCACTCCATCTAGCACTTTAAATTCCACCATTACCAAGGTTTAGATCACTAACAAAGCTTGTAGGGAATATAAGGTGTGCACTGCACTCAATGTGGAAATAATGCCCTCCTCACCATGAAGTTATGGTTGGCCTACTAAGTCTCCACAACATAGGGAGCTAATCACCAAGACAATAAGCTCCAAGAATGTGGGATCCACTACATTTCATTCCACAGGTATCTTGCAAGATTATCTTGATGAGGATATTAGTCAATGGGTGTATAGAGAAGAACCAAAACCCTCAACTCCTCTCATTGAATATTTCCAAGAAGTTTATCCACAGGCTTTCAAGTTGGCATAAACTGGTGCAACCACGGTAGGAGGGTCCTCAAAGAGAATAATCCAGACCATGTAGCAAGAGTCACACAATAGAAGAAACAAAAAAATTGGAGGAAAATTCAAATTCAAACATTCTCATTATTGGAAATTTTGATTACAATTGGTTGACAACATCTGGGTTACAGATCTGGCTCACATGCATGATATAACATGTTAAAAAATACAACATTCCTATATGCTCCTTAATACGAGTGAAATATTATAGATCAAAACCTATCTTTCTCAAATATTCCTTCCTAATGATCTATTACAATGATTTATATCACATCCAGGGATCTAGAATCATTTGCATTGGCCAAAGATCATTACGATCTCCAATGAAAAAATATGTAACGGGTGCATGAATGAGTTGGACTAAAATTTGAATTACTCCTTGATGAATGCATAGGATGAAGTGTGGACCTATAATTAAGGTTGGGGACACTCCAAAAAATAATTAAAATCACACCATCAAGATCCACAAGTTATAGGAACAATCCACAAGTGATCAAACTAGTTGTTAGGCTTGAAAATTATTCTGGTGTCGATTCAAGAACTGCCAGAAAATGATCCAATCGTGCTCAAATCTTGGAATAAGGAAAATGAACATGTCCATAATGAAAATGTATATCCACAAGGTCTAGTGATCAAATATGATGAATCCACCAACATGAACTGAGCAAGAATAGAATAAGAACAAAAACTGAAAGAAAATATTTTTTGGTTGATGCAAGATTGCCAAGAACCAAGGATGCTCTTGTATCAGACACCTGGGGTTATTGAAAAGTGAGTCCCTCACTTTGCTAGGGATAAAGGAAAACCAAGATGGTCCACCTCAGCCTAAGAAATCAAAGAAGAATCCTCCACTGGTCTGCCTTTCCATTTCACAAGATTTTCTTTGTACTGTCTTCCACGAGTTTTCCTCCCATCTCTAATATCCAAAATCTCTTCAATCTCATATGATTGTTGTTTAGGAAACCGATTCTCTAAATTTTATTTACTACCTTCATTGAATTCTGCTTCATGGTGCTGATGTAGATCTTCAATGTTGAATATAGGTGATATACCCTTGCCATCCGGTAACTCCACTTCACATGCATTTCTTGAATCAAATCTCTTCAAAATCCTACAAGGTCCAAACTTCCTCATCTTTAGCTTATTGAGTGTGCCAACTAGAAATTTTTCCTTCCTTAGATACACTATCACTTCATCTCCAACTCTGAATGTCTTATTTCTCCTCTCTTTGTCTTCTTTCTTCTTATACTTTTGGTTCATATCTTCCAATTGCTCCTTCACTTGAGTATGCACGTTCTTCATATGTTATACAAATTCCTCTGCTTCTGCACTCTTTTTATCTTCCATACTGATGTCTCTCAACTCTAATATACCTCTAGGATGAACTCCATTAACAATCTCAAAAGGTGTCTCTCTAGTACTCCTATTCATTGAATTATTGTAAGCAAACTCTGCTTGTGCAAGGACTAAATCCCAACTTTTGGTCTTCTCTCCATCCAAGCATCTCAACAAATTTCCCAAAATCCTATTTACTACCTCTGTCTGTCCATCAGTCTGTGGGTGGAAAGTAGAACTAAACTTCAAATCTATCTTTAACTTCTTCCAAAGCTTCCTCCAAAAATAACCAACAAAATTTGCATCTCTATCTAAAACAATACCCCTAGTTAATCCATGCAATCTAGCCACTTCCTTGAAAAAAAATCTGCTACATGTACTACATCTATTGTCTTCTTATAAGGTATTAAATGTGCCATTTTAGAAAATATATCCACCACCACAAATATAAAATCATTACCTCTTTGTGTCTTTGGAAAATCAAGTATGAAATACATGCTAATATCCTCCCAAGATCTCTCTGGAACTGTCAAAGGCTTATACAATCCAACATTCTGACTACTCCCTTTTGCAACTTATCAAACTCTACAACTCTACACGAATCTCCCAACATCCTTATGAATCTATGGCCAAAAGTAACTCTCACTTACCAATTATGTTGTCTTATCAATTCCAAAGTTTCCTACCAATCCTCCACTATACTTTTATTTCACCAAGTTATCCCTCATTGAACTCTGGGGTATACACAACTAATTTCCTCTAAACAACATATCCTCCTAAATGAAATAATCCAACCCCTGACTCCTATCCTCCAAGACTAGTTTTTTACAAGCTCTCCAATTTTATGCAACATTTGGGTCTTCCTTGTACAAGTTCTTCAATTCATCAAATCGTAATACCTCCACTCTCATCTCTATTAGTAAATTCCTTCTCCTACTCAAGGCATCAACAACTCTATTTGACTTTCCACTCCTATGTTTCAAACAAAAGTATAACTCTACAAGAATTCTACCCATCTCATGTGCCTCTGATTCAACTTACCTTGGCTGTTTAAATATTGAAATGCTTGATGGTCCGTATACAACACAAACTCCTTATGAAACAACTAATGTCTCCACTTCTTCAAGGCTTGAACTATGGCATAAAACTCCTGATCATACACTGAATATATTCTCCTAGCATCATTCAATTTCTCACTGAAATAAGCTACCTATCTTCCTTCTTGACTTAATACTGCTCCAATTACATTTCCACTTGCATCACAATCTACTTGAAATACCTTGTTAAAGTTTGGTAAAGCCAACACAGGCTGTTCAATCACTTTTTGTTTCAACAACTCAAAACTCCAATCTGCTCCAGATGTCCACCTAAAATCCATCCTATCCCATCTCATTGTTTTTGTCATAGTGTTGCAAATAGAACTGAAATTCCTAATGAACTTTCAGTAGAAACTAGCTAATCCATGAAATTATCTTACCTCTCCAATGTTATCTAGTGTAGGCCCTTCAAAAATTGTTCTTACCTTCTTAGGATCCATCTTTAATCCATCCATAGATATCACAAATCCCAAATATACCAATTCTTCCTTCATGAAACTACACTTCTTAATGTTTATTAGCAACTACTCTTCTCTCAACCTCTGCAAAACTTGTCTTATATGGAACAAATGTTCTTCTCTACTCTTACTAAAAATCAAGATGTCATCCAAGTAAACAATCAAAAAATTACTCAAGAATTTCTTCAATACCTCATTCATCAACCTCATGAAAGTACTCAGTGCATTTTTTAGTTCAAAAGGCATCACCAACCACTCATACAATCCTTCATTTATCTTGAATGTTGTTTTCCACTCATCCCCTTCTATGATTCTGATTTGATGATATCCACTCTTCAAATCTATCTTTGTAAATTATTTAGCTCCACTCAAACAATCCATAATGGCATCCATCTAGGGAAAATGAAATCTATACTTCATTGTAATCTTGTTTATGGCTCTAGAGTCTATACACATCCTCCATTCTCCATCCTTCTTAGGTGCTAGCATAGTAGGTACTACACAAGGACTTAAGCTTTCTCTGATCAAACCATTTCTCAAAAACTCTTGCACTTGTCTGTTCAACTCTTCATTCTCTGACAGTGTCATTTGATGTGCTACTTTATTAGGAAAAAAATAGGTCCAGGGATCATATACATGCAATGACTAATACTCCTCACATGTGGCAATCCATCAGGTACATTATCTGAAATGATCTCCTCATAATCTGTCAATAACTCATTTATCTCATCTGGTTGTTCTTCTACATGCTTAAAGTCTTCAACCTTCTTAGGAACTAAGGCATAGTAGATGCTATCATCTCTCAATCCATCCAAAATTATTCTTCCATCAACCAAACAAATTCTATCACTCGTATAAACCTCAACTTTAGAACATCCTCCAATGGTAACAAATTCTGCTTCATCCCATTAGCAACAATAGTATATCTATTCTTATTTCAATCATGAATAACCTATCTATCATATTGCGAAGGCCTTCCCAACAAAACATGGCATACATCCATAAGCATGATATCACACAAAACTTCATCATGGTAATTTCCTATCTTCAATTTTACCAAACATTGTTCACTTACTAGTATCTTATGCTCATCTTGAATCCATGCTATCTGACAGGGCTTCAGGTGTTTCAATCTTTCCAACTTCAATTTGGTCACTATTTCTTCAGAAACCAGATTCTCAGAACTTCCACTATCAACAATCACTTTGCAACATTTACCATTTACCTTGCATCTGGTCTAAAACAAGTTCTTTCTCTGCAATGGTTCCTGCTCCACCTCACTTTGACATAATACTCTTCTATTCACCAAAACTTCTCCATCTTTTAGTTTATTAGATGATCCGACATGATCCTCCTCACCAAAGTTTGTTCTTCTATTGTTCTTTATCTTTTTTCTTGTCTCTCCTTGATTACATTCAAATGCTCTATTTCCTTCTCCACCACACTTAAAACAAGTTCCCCTGAATACTCTTTTCTCCTTATCATCTTTTCTATAACCTTCATTCCAATAACCACCATATCCTCCTCTTCGGTAAGAGTTTCCATCAACTCTAGGGTACGAGTTATCATTCTTATTGACCTCCTTATCTTTATTCTCATCTGAAAAAGTTCCTCTTCCTCCTCTAGTAAAAGTTATTTCCCTTTGAAATCTTCCACCTCTTCCTCTTTGTCTCTAGTCATGTTTCTTATTCAACTTCTCTTCTACTTGTAGGGAACATTGGTATGCCTCTTCCACACTCTACAACTTAATCAAACTAATCTCATCCTATATAGATGACCTTAAACCATTCACTCACATATCTAGATACTTGCTCGATCTCATCCTTCGAATGTACAAATCTGATATTCAACTTGTAGAACTCCTTAGTATACTTTGTCACACTTGAATCCTTCTACTTCAAATTTTGCAACTTCCTGAACAAACTAATTTGATAATCTACATGCATAATTTTTTTTTTAATTTATTCACCATCTAATCCCATGATTTTATCTTCTCCTTTCCTTCTTTTCCTATCCATCTACAAATGTTCCCACCAAAGGGGTGCATGTCCTTTCAACTTTGTACAAAAAAAATTCACCTTCTTATCTTCACTGGTACCTTCAAAATCAAAATACTTTTCCATCTCCGTGATCCAGTCAAGCAATTCATCTGAATCCAACTTACCATTATAATATGATGGATTGAAATGTAGCTTAGTATTCACTCTAGTTAGGGCTCTTATGAACCTCTCTTCTCATTGATCTAGGCCAGTTGATCTTCTCTTCCTCTTCCTCTTTCTTCCTGTACTTCTACCTCTTCATCAGTCACATCATCAACTAGTCAACCTCTCCTCTAGGTTGTTTCAACTACATTTAATATGGCAACAATTCTTCTTAACATCTCCAGCAAAGTTGGATCTGCATTTCCACACACTCCATTTCCTCTAACATTTATTCTTCCCACCATCTTTACACAAGTCCTCTGCAGCTACAAGTTGGATCCTTAGTCTGCTACCCCACAAAAAATCTCCAACAAGGCTCCACGAATTTCGACAATCTCTCACGGATCAAATCTCGCTTTGATACCAATCTAGTGTAACCACGGTAGGAGGGTCCTAAAAGAGAACAATTTTGACCATGTAGCAAGAGTCACACAATATAAGCAACACAAAAATTGGAGGCAAATTCAGATTCAAACATTCTCATTATTAGAAATTTTGATTACAATTGGCGGGCAACATTCGGGCTTATCAATCTAGCTCACAGGCCTGATATAACATGTTAAAAAATATAACATTCCTATATGATCCTTAATACGAGTGAAATATTATAGATCAAAACCTATCTTTCTCAAATACTTCTTCCTAATGATCTATTACAATGATTTATATCACATCCAAGGATCTAGAATGATCCACGTTGGCCAAAGATCATTACGATCTCCAATGAAAGAAAATTTAACGGGTGCATGAACAAGTCGACCTCAAATTTGAATTACTCCTTGGTGAATGTATAGGATGAAGTGTGGACCTATAATTAAGGTTGAGGAAACTCCATGGAACAATTAAAATCACACCATCGAGATCCACAAGTTACGGGAATGATCCATGAGTGATCAAACTAGCCATTAGGCTTGAAAATTATTCTAGTGTCGGTTCAAGAAACTTCCATCAAATGTGGAAGCGATAACTTTCTGGAAAGAGATCCAATCATTCTCAAATCTTGGAATAAGGAAAATGAACATTTCCACAATGAAAATGTAGATCCACAAAGTCTGGTGAGAAAATATGATGAATCCACCAACATCAACTGAGCAAGAAAAAAACAAGAACAAAAAATGAAAGAAATTATTTTTTGGTTGATGCAAGATTGTCAAGAACCAAGGATGCTCCTACATCATAAAAACTAATTATCATGGGGGAGGACTATGGGTTGATGAACATGGAATGTGTAAGATGATTGATACTCCTATGCATTTGAATTGGATCTTGGTTATAACAAGAAGCAAAGACAACCCTCTACATCTTCTAATGCTTCAAATAACATTAGTGTGGAAGTCAATATCCTTGAAAACATCCTTCAGGAGGAAACCATCAAACTCTATTACGATGATTTGGACATCTCCTCCCTATTCGAATCTACTTCTATTTTCACTATTATCGTTTCCCTCCACCATCTTAACCTCATAGATTGGGACCTACAAGGAAGCATACCTATTGACATCTTTCCTTCCAAAGAGGCATATGTACATTACATGGGTTTAGAAGAAGAATATGCTCCCTACTCTAGGGAATATGAACACCTCAACTGCAAAAATAAAAAAGAAAAAAAATAAAAAAAGGCGTCCTAGTGAAAACCTCCTTGAGGCACTTTTACACTCATCAAAAGTAAAAATAAAGTGTGTATCCTCTAATAAAAACCTCTCAGAGGAATCAGAGGATGTGGATTCTCATCTTCCTCTCATAGGAACTCACTTTTTAGAATGGTCTTCAATTCTCATCGAAGACACAAGAGAGGTGAATTTTGGAATAGAAGTAGAGCCAAAGATCACATATGTAGCTAAGTCCCTAACTGAAGAGAAATATTCTATAATTGTCAATCTACTTCAAGAAGGGATCATTATTTTCACATGGGCTTATTCATATATGCCTTGGCTAGATCCAATGTTAGTTGTACATCACCTTGATGTCTTCCCTAATGTCAACCCAATAAAGTAGAAGCTCCAAAAAATGCATCCACAAGTTTCTCTTTGTATCAAAGTGGAGTTGGAGAAGTTACTATCAACAGGGTTTATCAGACCTATTGATTATTCATACTAGATTTCCAACATTGTCCCCATCTCTAAACCGACTAGGGTCATCCACATCAGTATAGATTTTAGAGACTTTAACAAGATCTATCCTAAAGATTATTTTCCACTTCCAAACATTAACATTCTTGTTGATTTGAGAGTATGCCATGCCATGCTATCTCTTATGGACAACTTTTTTGGGTATAATCAGATCAAAAATCCCCCCAAAGATCAACATAAAACAACATCACTACACCTTGGGGCACTTTTCACTACAACTTGATACCTTTGGTCCCACAAAAGTTGGGGTAGGGCAATGTATCAACATTCTATGATAGTCATATTTCATGATTTGATCCACCTTGTAAGGGAATATTATGTAGATGAATTATTGGTGAACTCCAAAACTCGAGAAGAACATCTAAAGATTCTAAAGTAGATCTTTGACAGATTGGAGTAGTATAAGCTAAGGTTAAATATGAAGAAATGTGTTTTCAGAGCCACTTCAAGAAAGTTGTTGGGCTTCATTATGCCCAAAAGAAGCATAGAAGTTGATCCTGTAAAGGTCAAAGCGATTATGGAAATTCCCCCACCTAAAAAATCTAAAATAGTTAACGAGCTTACAAGGAAAGTTGCAATCAATTCGATGCTTCACAACTCAACTTGTAAATAAATGTTAGCCTTTCACACATCATTTTCACAAATATATTGTCTTCAAATGGAATGAATAGTGTCATTAAGGCTTCGATAAAATCAAGGAATATCTTGCCAACCCTCCTATCTTGATTCCTCCTATACTAGGAAAACCTTTGTTGCTTTATATTTCTGCTACAATAGTTGCACTGGGGGCATTTCTAGCACAACATGACAACAATGGGAAGGAAAGGGAAATTTATTATATTAGCTGCACATTGGTGGGGTGTGAACTCAATTATTACCCTATGGAAAAATCTTTCCTTGTAGTTGTTTTTCAGCTCTTAGAAACTTTTCCACTACATGGTTAGTCATTTGATTAAGCTGATTTCCAAGGTAGATTCACTCAAGTACCTGTTATCTAGAACATCATTAATAGGTCATATGACTAAGTGGATTATGTTGCTCAACAAGTTTGACATTGAGTATATAGATCGTAAGGAAATCAAAGGACAAGTCACCATGGATCAATTGGTGATGAGGGCTCACAAAGACCTCATATTTTCTAAAGTTTAAGACTTGATACTTTATATTTAGCTTAAAAAATTATGATATTATCTTTTATATGCTTCATTTATGAACTTAACTATGCATGAAGAATTAGAATATGAATGCTTTTATATAAATGCTTATTTCCTTTGAATGCATGATTAAATGGTGTTTAATGTGTGATTGTTTCATGATTGTGTGTATTTAACATAAGAATGGAAGAGCACTTATCTATCACATGAAGTGTTAACCATTTTTCTATTCAAATGAGATTGGTGGATAACCTTTCATGACTCAACAAGCTTCAACCAAGATACCTATCAGCTAAACAATAGTTAGCATTCCACCTCTGTAATTCTATTCAGCATCAATTGAAGATAATTGCAAGATCTTCACGATTGTTTTCCCTGTTCTCTAGAATATCTTTAATAATATGGTGATTGGTTTGATTTGCCACTTTTCCCTATTTTCAAATAGGAGAGGATATTTATATCCAGTCTCAAGTTAGTTAGGAGTAGATTGTATTATTTTCGTTTCTTAGTTCTTCACTAAATACTTTGTACTTTCATCCCTCTTTGGGAAAAATTGATGGAATAAAAGAAGTTGATAATTTATGTGTTAAGATCCCTCCAAAGGTAGAGCATGGCCTGCTCTTCCAAAGGAAGGTGATCCTGTTAGTTAAATAGTTCATCTTCATTCTTATTCTAAATTGGAATTGTTTCATCAGTTTAACGTTAGAATAAATCTCAAACCTATTGTTGAAATATTTGTTTTGATTACTGTGTTAATTAAATAGAATCATTTCAGTTAACTAGATTGTAGATACAATATTTTTTTTATCATTGAAAGGCTATGTTCTTCATGGAATATGCACAGAGTAGTAATTATTACTTGTTAGATTGGATGAATGAGGAATGCAATGGTTTGTTTTTTAATTAGATTTCAATTCTATTAATTAATTAGATTTTGAATTCAAGTAAATGTTAGATTCTTATTTTCTTGCAAGTTAGATTAATTTTAATCATTCATTCCCCACAATCTGATCTAACTTAGAATATGACCTATCTCTACATATTTATTGTTCTAAAATAATTCATTTTGAAGCTTTAGAACAAATTAAGTAAGAAATAAGCTAGAAGAATAGTGTATAATAGCATAGAGCCATTACTGATAAGGAAGGAACAACTTTGAACCACTCTTGACAAAGAAAACCAACAACAAACCCCCACAAAACAAAATCCATCTCTTACCACAAATAGCTTTAGAGACCCCTAGGTTGAAAAATAAAGATTAAATAATTAGGGAATTGTGACAACAATGACCCCTATCCATAATTTTTGGCGTCGTTGCCAGGGAATGATCTAGCCTTAAAAGAAAATTTAAGCCTTAAGTGTTGGTAAGAATCTCTTTGTTAGTTGATGAAAAAGTAGAGAAATTAGTTTGGAAGATTCATAAGAGATCTAATACCTTCTCTTGAAGGATCTCAAGCACACAGTACAAGTTCATCATAATCTAGTTGAATAGTCTCCAACCACATAGAAAACATGGAGGACAAAGGAGAAGGAGAAAGGAATAAAATGAAAGAAGAGGTTCGTAATAGAACATTATCTTTCTCTATTGCTATGAATAGGCAAGCTAATGAACCGCCTATAAAAAATATTCCACCCTCTATTTTACCTACATTTTGTGGGAAAAATTTGGAGGACCCTGACCAATTCAAAGTATTATGTCAAACTTATGATTACACTTCTGACAATCAAAATTTAAAGGTATTTCCATCCACTCTAAAGGAATCATCCTTGTGTTGGCTCATGGGGTTGAATGCTAATTCTATTAACTATTGGGAGGAAATGGAAATAGAGTTTTTGGAAAAATACTAGGATTACTATCGGGTTAGGGATAGGAAAGAGGAACTGTTTAAAATGAAACAGTTAGAAAGAAGAGTTTAGAAGATTATGGGGATAGATACCAATTTGTTTCAAAAATATGTGCGAATGGGATGGATGAAGAAATTATTAAATCCATTTTCCTAAAAGGGATTGATGATGATTCAAGAGGTTCCTTGAACTTAATAGGAAAAGGAGACATCATTAAACTCACTTTTAAAGAAATAGTTAAGATTTGTAGGAACTATTCAAGAACAAGACCAAGTTCTAGAAGAAAGAATAGGGGTTCCACTGTTGATGTTTCTAAGGTCATGGAGGAAATAGAAAATTTAAAAACTGGTATCCTTCTTCACCTTAGTTCTCAACCTGACAAAAGAATAGTAGAACCATTGGTCATATATTGTCCTAAATGTATAGACAAACATCCATTAAGGGAATGTCCTCTCAATCAGGTACATTAGTGTGCCATTTTTGAGAAAAAGCATTCTACTAGTAAATGTAATCTCCTTCCAAAGATTAAAAATCATTTGAAGAAACCTTCTCAGTCTTCACCTATAGAGGAAGAACTCAACTACATAGGATAGAGGTAGTTTAACCCTACTTTTGGAGGACAATCTAATCCTAGAAATAATTCCAATTGGGGTTCAAATCAATGGAATCCTTCTAGCTAGTGGAATCCACAGTCTCACTGGAATTCCCAACAAATGCCAATTCCACCTCCTTCTATGCAAACATCTTGGGGGACACCTTGGGGACAACCTAAATGGACTAATCCTTAATGGAACCAACAATAGTGGCAACCTAATCAATGTCAGTGGTAGCCTAATCAACCTCAATGGCAGCCTAACCAAGGTAATAATCCTCAATGGAAAAATCAGGGACCAAGAAAACCTTGGAATCAAAATCAATTACTTTTTCTTGGTTCCACTCAACCTTCAAATTCTAAAACAGTAAACCAACCTAAAATTCTAGCTCAACTATTTCCTAATCCTAAAAATGTTAAACCTCAATAGCCAACTTATAACATTAATCCTAGTATAGTTGGTTTAAACAACATTGATTTGAATGCTATTTAGTTGATAAATCAATTAGTACCATCAAAACCTAATTTGAGTAAGGAAGAATAGAAGTAGTATTTGATGAAGGATACATTGCAGAAGAATGAAGGTATTTCTTCTGATAAACAAGCACCATTTCCTGCACCATTTCAACAAGAATCAATAGTTGGAAAGCAAGCTGAAGAGAAACAAGATGATTTGATAGATTTCCAAATTATCAAAGAACTTAAGAAGATTAACATTGAAATTCCACTCTTGAGAGCTATTCATGATATCCCATAAATTAACCAGGTGGTTAAGTCTTTATGTGTCAAACACCTGGAATGAAAAGGAAGTTACCTTCCACAATTAAAATTGGAGGAAAACTATCTAATATCTTGCCAAGGAAGTTGATTCCTCATAAGTATGGTGACCCAGGAAGTCCAGTGATTACCCTTAATATTAATGGTGTTGAAATTCCAAATTTCCTTATTGAATTAAGAGCTACCATTAATGTTATTACAACTAAAACAACTAACAAATTGGGAATTACAAATGTTCAACCAACAACCACAATTTTACAACTAGCAGATAAATCAATTGCAAAATTGGAAGGGATCGTTGAAGATGTTATTGTTACTATTGACACATGGGAATATCTTGTTGATTTCATTGTTTTAAAAAGTAAGCAAAGAAAGATAAGCTATCCAATCATCTTGGGAAGACCTTGGTTGGCAACAACCAATGCCCTTATTGATTGTAGGTATGGAAGCATGACCATTTCTAATGGAATCAGATGGAAAGAATTATCCCTTTACCAACTAGAAAAACCTTCTTTATCATCTAAAAACCATAGTTGGAATAATGATTTTAATTTAGAAGATGATGAGGTTTGAGAACTTGATATGGTAACATTTACAAATCATGTGGAAGAGTATGAAGAATGTATGAATGAAGAAGAGGGAAACCTTGAAGTTCATGATGTTATTGATATTCAAGATTGTTTCCCTTTAACTAATATCATGAATTCTAATTTGAATCATAATCAATTACTTCATAAACTCTTGCCACATCCATGTCCTTTAAATACTTTGATTGGAAACCATTCTACTCTTCAAAACAAAACTAAGAAAATCCTAGTGCAGGCAGATACACCCTTACTCATTAATGTGTCTTTATCAACTAAGCAAGAAGATGATCTAAAAGAAATTTTAGAAAAGAATACTGAAGCATTTGCTTGGGATTATAAGGCCATGAGAGGGATCCTTCTTGATATTTGTATACACCACATTTACACTGAAGATGTTAAACCTATAAGACAAGCTCAAACAAGGATTAACCCTACATTAAAAAATTTTGTGAAGTTGGAAATAGAGAAATTGCTCCAAGTAGGATTCATTTATCCTATTTTGGACAATCAATGGGTTTCTCCACTAGTCATAGTGCCTAAGAAAAAATAGTAAATGGAGAGTATGTGTGGATTATAGAGAATTGAACAAGGTTACTAAGAGACTATTTTCCACTTCCTTTATAAAACAAGTATTGGATAATTTATCAGGTAGTAGTTACTTTTCTTTTCTTGATGGTTTTAGTGGGTACAACCAAATTCAAGTAGCTCTAGAAGATTAGGATAAGACAAAATTTACTTTCCCATGGGGTACCTATGCTTATAGAATCTTTCCTTTCAGAATATGTAATGCACCTGCAACTTTTCAACGTGTTGTTCTTTCTATTTTTGCATATTTAATAACATGTGTAAAGGTATTTATGGATGATTTCACAGTTCATGGTAAAACTTATGAAGAATATTTGAATAATCTAAATAAAGTTTTGAATAGGTGCAAAGAACATAGATTATCATTTAACCATGAGAAAAGTCTATTCATGATGATTGAAGGAATTGTGTTAGGACATCATGTACCAAAAGAAGGAATCAAGGTAGATCCTAAGAAGATTGAAGTTATTTTGTAGATACCAGTACCTCGAAGCCAAACTGAAGTGAGAATCTTTTTAGGACATGTTGGTTATTATAGGAGGTTTATAGAAGGTTTTAGTAAGATTGCAGGTCCTTTGTTTAATTTATTAAAGAAAGAATCAGAATTTCGTTGGACTGCATTGTGTCAACAATCCTTTGATGATATAAAACAAGCTTTAACAACCACACCTATAATAACTGGACTAGTTTGGGTTGAACTTTTTCATATAAATGTAGATGCATCTAATTTCACAATCAGAGCAGTTCTTGGATAGAAGGATGAATTCAGAGCAATGAATGCCATTTATTAGATAAGTAAAAATCTCATCCCAATTGAATAGAATTACACCATTACTAAAAATAAATTCTTAGCAGTCATGTTTTCCATTAATAAATTTTGTATCTAAAGGTTAATTTTCAGGTTGTTAGATGTTAGCAAATCAACAATGTATATAAACCCAAAGAACTATGAAGTACATTGAAAACTAAAAAAAGAAACATTTATACCAGATAATCGATGAAGCTTCCATGATTCCTCTTCATAGCACCTCCTAACTTGTTGCAAATGTTTCCCTCAGATAGAATGCAAGAGCAATTTGAAAATAAAGACTAAGTCCTACACAAGCTTTGAAGGATTTAAATAATGACTATGCCTATTCCTATGAGAAAATGACTCTAAAATGCCAAATAACTCTAAGTCTGAATGTGCCAAAATAATGAAATTCATGTGTCTAATCTCAAAATGTGAGCAAAATAGCATTTATAAAAAATGTAATTTTGATTGGATGGACGAGATTGACTTTCAACAGAAACTGAAAATCAGAGGACAAGATTTAATCTGATAATCCATAATCAATGTTAGGGAAAAATCATTAAATGAGTGGTCGAGATGTCATTTGAGAAAATAAAATGGGTGGTGGAGAATAGATGAGATAAATAATTAGAAAAATTAAGATTCTTGAAAATCAAGAAGATAAAAACTGCATGATTTGTGAGATTTGAAAAATCAAGAAGATAAGAGTTGAACTGAAGATTTGATTTGAAAAATCAATAATTTGCTCAATTACTATATTTTTGGAAGAAAGTTACCAATTTGAATTAAATCAACTCAAAATATGGATTTTGTGAGATAATAAATAATCGATTTTCAGATTATTTTCTAAAATGAACTATCAGTTAAGAATGTGATATCATTTTAAATAATTTCATTTATTTAAAATGAGGGAAATGTTAATTTTGGAAATTAAATAATTTAAAGATAATTATTTAATTTAGAAGATATGATTAATGATTAAATAAATTAATAAACTCATTTAATCATGAAAATTAATGACATATTAAATAAATAAATAAAATTTATTTATTTAATAATCAGGAAGACATAAGGATTAAGGTAATTAAATAAATTAAGAAATTTATTTAATTAGGGGAAGACTTAGACAATTGATGACGTATTTAATAAATAAATAAAATTTATTTATTCAATAATCATGAAGAATAAAAGGACATGAATTAATTAAAAAATTGTAAATTATTTAATTAATAGTCGAATGTGGACCAAAGACATAATTAAATGTCATAATTATGCTAGGACAAAAGTGGTAAAAATAGAGCTTGCAGACTTAGGTCTTTTTAAGTGTCTACATTTTGTTGCTAGGTCTGTTTTATACTGCCTATATGCCCACTATTCAGGAAAATAGGGGACTATTGACTACCTTATGTGAGTGGTGGCATTCAGAGACATGCTCCTTCCACCTACCGATGGGAGAGGCGACAGTTACCCTAGAGGATGTCTACCATATTCTACACCTGCCAATCCGAGGAGAGCAGATTGTTTATGACCCTTGTCATGGCCATCAGACCTTCACAGCTTACTATCGGGATGAGGGAGCAGGACTCGACATCTAAGGTTACGAGATCTGCTAGGAATTTATGGTGGAGAATTATGCTCATTTCGATGCATTCATGCGACACTGATTGGTGGGATACTAATTCCCGACTGTCATGGACATGGGTTCCCTATTGGTTGGGGAGATGTCATAGTGGGGATGAGATGAGACAGGATAGTCTATGCCTAGGGGCCTTGTTTGTTGGGCGCACTCCACCACCAGCTTCACGAGGTTGCCTACAGGAGGGAAGAGAGTATTTCATGTGGCACTACACTTCTGATGATATGGGCATGAGAGCATATAGCAATATTCCATCTGCCTATTCATAGACCATAGCTAGCTGAGGGGATGCCCTATATGTATTACTATGCCGATTTTCTTCAGCAGACACGGATGTGGGAGATAGGTTGGTGGCGACATTAGATTGATACTATGGTGTCATTCATCTAGAGACTGTATAGAGACTATCAGTAGTGGGATGATGAGGTGGGCCATCTCAGCCTTTGCAGACAATATCACTACCTAATTGGGAGGATAGTGTAGAGCCAACTGATTATAGAGATGTACCTTCCATAGCATGTCCTATGATAGTTAAGAGAGTAGCAGGGTGTACCTACAAGCACAACCAATTATGCTCGGTCTTCCAGAGAATCAGCTTGGGGGCCAGCAATTCTCGTAGCCTTTTTCGAGCAGCAAATTGATGGGATAGGAGCCCAATAGTGGGGATGGAGAGATGGGATTGCAGATCCCAGGACCACAGCCGATTACGATTTATGGTGGCAGGCACATAGACCAGTGCCACTAATAGATCCAGATGGGCCAACACCTATGGACAAGTGGTCAGTTATACCTTGTGTATCGAGAGTCAGGCGAGGGGGCATAGACGGTGATAGAGGTAGGGGATAAGGGAGGGATGGAGGCAGGGATGGGGGTAGGGGAAGGGATGGAGGTTGGGATGGAGGTAGGGGTGGAGGACGAGATGGAGGCAGGGATGGAGGCCAGGGTGGAGATGATGGAGATGATGGGGATGATGGAGGAGACAGTTAGAGATGGAGGAGAGATGGCTAGAGAGAGGGTAGGAGGGCGTGCCCACATGAAGCGAGAGCAGCACTAGATGCTATCCTAGAGGTGGCCGAGGAGGGGGAGAGAGAGGAGGAGGAGCAGCCGAGGTAGGAGCAGGAGGAGGAAAGATAGGAGGAGCCTGTGGTAGAGGAGGAGAGACAGGAGGAGCCTATGGTGGAGGAGGAGGCCAGAGAGGAGGAGGATGTGGATGTAGATATGCCTCAGGATGAGGGAGTTGGTGGAGAGGATGTTGCAGAGGATGATGATGATGATGATGCCATGGACAAGGTCAAGAGACTCCTAAGATGGAGGATGGTGAAGGGAGAGGAGGAGATACCATCTTCCTCGATATTGCCTCAGGATGCCACGACAGACTAGAGGGTGGTGGATCTTTAGAGGAGGCTAGATGAGAGTGTGGAAAAGGTCAAGGCACTATGGGTAGAGCTAGAGGTGGCTCGAGTAGAGCTGGATCAAGCAGTAATCTGCTAGCAGGATTCAACACAATGGTGCATGGACTTTGCAATGTTATGCTTAGGACCTTCTGGGGACATTTCTCATGAGCTTGCTAGGGTGAGCACTAGGTATGGGTAGTACATGACTCTATATGAGTAGGCAATGCCTCCCAAATGATGAGATCTTACACTGTCACATTCACATATGAGGATAGGCAGTGGTCATAGATCAGGGAGTGGGAGCAGCAACATGAGCCATACTAGTGTAGGAGGATCCACCTCTTCAGGGCACACATTAGGGCATAGGTCCCACCACACACACAAGCATGCCTCAAGTCATCATTCGAGCCATAGTCATGGGTCCACCAGTTTAGGGAAAAGATTAGTATAGAGACAACCACTAGTGATAGATCCTTTGCTCTCTCAGAGTTAGGTCACAGTGTCATCACAGGTGTCTATTACCATGGAGATGATGCCATCAGTGTTAGTTCCATTGGTTGCACAAATAGAGGCTGCTACAGGTCCACCCATTATCTTGGTGCCAGTCATAGATCCTCAACTACCACTCTTCGCCACAAGGGGATGATGAGAGCCTTTCCTAGGGGCATGTTTGATACATTTTCTTCTATGTTATGACACATTATGTATAGACCACTGAGCCCGCGAGCTTCATTTTTGGGATATCTATTGACTCTATCCTGTGTCATTGTATATTTTTGTGAGATGATGCTATATGATGATGCAGTTTTTATGTGGGCCACATGTGTGTTATGAAATGCTATTTGATTTATGCATTATGATATATGTGATGTGATTCTTTATGTATGATGTTGATTTATGATGTATGATGATACTATTTATATGTCTTGTCATGTATGTCCTATGATGCTTTCTTATGATATGATGCCACGGTGATGCAATGCTTATTTATATGTTATGTTGATTTTGTGATGCATAATATATTTATTTAAATGGATGCCATGTTTATGATTATGTTAATGCAATATGCAACAAAATTTTATATGATTTAATTCTATGGATGATGTATGTATGGACCTAATGCAATGTTTATATGATCATGTATGCACTTATGGTTTTGTATGTCACATGATGTCATTGTGAGATGGATGAAAGAAGATGACCAGACCAATGAGAGAAGATGACCAGATGGAAGGAGATGCATGTTAGTTCCTAGACCAAATCCTTCAAAACTTTACCATAGGACTTTAATATTTATTGCTCTTAATCATCATTGGGCAGACTGTTGTAATGGCCAACAAACACCATGACATGACATAGATCAAGGTGTGCAAGGTCATACCATCACATGAGACTAACAATCATAGACAAGGATGATCATGACTCATACTAAGAGCATGATTGCCCCATTCTTTTTGTCATAACCAACCATAAACAAAAAAGACAAGAAGGACAATTCATGAAACATCATTGCTTCTCTAAATCCTGTTTCTAGGGCATCCTTGAGAAACTAGCAGCATGATTTCCAAAATACAAAAATAGAGCCATTATCATGATACATTGTTATTTTTCTAAATTCCAAAATTAGGACCTCGTTGAGAAACTAGTAATCATGTGTGTCAAAAGTCGAGACAAACGTCATGATACATCGCTACTTCTCTAAATCCTGGCATTGGGATCTCGCTGAAAAAATAGTAACATGATAAAAATCAAAAAGAAAAATGCCAAATGTTTGCCAAGTGCGTCTGGATACCCATTGTTCTAATGTCAATATATTAGGTTTGATGATGATGAGATGCCGGGGTGTCAAAGTTTTGACAATGCCAAGATGACGAATGTCGAAGATTTCCAAATTCAGGAAGGACACATCCTGAATAATGTCGATGTCGAGAGGATTGATCCCTAAATGTCAAAAGAGATCCCTCAAAATGCTAATGACATGGACAATGATGATTCCTAGGAAGGACACATCCTAAGGCATAAATGACGGTTTTTTCTTTAGAAGGACACATCTGAAGAATATTGATGTCGAGAGGAGTGATCCTTCGATGTCAAGAGGATCCCTCAAAATGTCGAATGATAGTGATGATGCCTAGGAAGGACACATCCTAAGGCATGAATGAAAAAGGCTATTCTTTCAAAAGGACACATCTGAAAGATAACCAAGAGTTGACAGTTTGACAGGTTATGATCATTTGACTTGTTTTGACTGAGTTTGACCGAAGTTTGGCTGAGTTTGACTTGTGTTGACTATATGTCGATATTGTCATGATAATATGATTGACATGCTAATGAGATTATCATGTTTGAATAAATGATTTCCATACTTTGTTTTAGAAGTTTTCCCGTTTGGAAAATTATTTGTCTTGACTTGAAGATGTTTGTCGTGTGTGTCAGTGTAATGCCATGAACCCTAATGGACTGACCTAGTGCGGCCTTACGGGCTCATCGATAGATGGCCTTTCCTATGTAATACACTCAAAGACCTCATAGTTTGACATGACCAATGACTTTGTATTGATGACAAAAGATTGCACCATGATTTTATTTTGAAAAACATAAAAGGACTAACCTAATGTCTGAGGGACTCAAATATGAGTCTTGCCTACGTAGCAAATGCGTAGAGACAATGTAGTTCAAATGAATGAAAAAGACTTGACTAAAATGACAGGCCTAAGGAAATGTGACTTTGGTTTGCGTTGTCTAAACATTGTGACTTTTTTGTTTTTTTTCCATTTTTTAGGTCTTTTTCTAGGACTTTTTGTGATGTTTGTGGTCTTTTTTTCAGGAATTTTTGCAATGTTTTTGTCTTTTTTAAGGACTTTTTGCAATGTTTTTGTCTTTTTTTAGGACTTTTTGCAATTTCCTGGACCGTGCGTGATACCCACTATAGTCATATGATAAAAATTTTCCCCCAATGAGGTCCAAGACTTAGCCAATTTTTAAAGGACATGAAGAAGGGATATGCGTGCAATACTAGATGGACAGTATAAAGGACTTGATTTCAACCCTTTATCAACCATGAGAGGAAGGGTATGATGTCATGGTGAGTGTCATGATAGTGACAGGAAATGTGTTCCATCGTAGGCCTAGGCACATGAAGTAACAATAGATGGTCGAGCAATGATTGACTATGCATGGTGCCTGTTTTCTAGGTTTTCACCATGGTACTTGTCCAAAGTGCCTATTTGCTAGGTTTTCACTATTAGACGAATTATTTTTCTTATTTTTTTGGTGCTGCCAAGATGCCTGTTTGCCAAGTTTTCATCAGGGCAACAATTGTTTACCATTTTTCAATTCTTTTGTATTTTAAGGTTTTGAGCTCGATCTTCTGATGCTATGCATAGAACTTTCAGAGATGTAGACTATTGATAGGCTTTGTCAGTTGTTCACCATCTAGAGTAGCTAGTTGATATGCTCCAGAACCAAAAGAAGATATGATGAGGTAAGGATCCAACCATTTTGGTTCAAACTTTCCTGACTTTTCTCTATCAGTCTAGTTCTTAGGGTTCTGCATTAGGACTAAGTCGCCAATGTCAAACTTCCTAACCATGAATTTCTTATTGTAACTACAACAAAGACGGTTCTGATACACTTGTAGATGGTTCAGGGAATTTTTCCTTCTTTGCTCTAACATCTCTAGCTCATGTAGGCATGATTGTCTGTACTCCTCATCATCGATCAGACCCTTCAGGGAGGCTCGTAAAGAAGGAATTTCAACCTCAATGGGCAAGATGGCCTAAGCTCCAAAGACCAGGGAAAAAGGAGTGGCTCCTATAGGCGTACAAATGCTAGTGCGGTAAGCCCACAAAGTAGGGTTGAGTTAAATATGCCAGTCACGACCAACATCATTGACAGTCTTTTTGAGGATTTTAACAATGGTTTTATTTGACGCCTCAACTTGAGCATTTCCTTGTGGGTAATATGGAGATGAAAAATGGTGTTGGATGTGAAATCGGTCACATAACTCACAAATGTCTTGGTTTTTAAATGGACGTCATTGTCAGTGATGATGGATTGTGGAAGGCCATACCGAAAAATAATGTAGTTAAGAATGAATTTGGATATTTGTTTGCCAGTTATGTATGTCAGATGGATAGCTTCAATCCACTTCGTAAAGTACTTAGTGGCAGTTATGATGAATTTGTGGCCATTGGACAAGGTAGGATAGATCTTACCCACAAGGTCGAGTCCCCATTGAGAGAAGGGCCAAGGAAAAGTGATCGGCCAAAGTTCATGCACTGGAGCGTGGATCAAATCACTATGAATCTGGCATTGGTGACAAGTCCTGACATATTCTAGTGTATCTTTTTCAATGGTTGGCTAGTAGTACCCAAGTCTCCTTATCTTCTTGGCCAGAGTAGGACCACTCAAATGAGACCCACATATACCCTCATGCACTTCTCATAAGGTTGTACATGCTTCATTAGTGTCAAGACATCTAAGGAGGGTGTCATCAAAGCTACATTGGTAAAGGGTGTCACTGACGATGGCATATCTTGTGGATTTTTAGATAAAGGACTTCCTCTAGTTATTAGACAAGTTAGGTGGAAGGGTTTGAGACTTAAGGTAGTCATAAATATCTTGGTACCAGGGAGAGTTGGGAGCAACAAGTTCACAGACCATTTCTGACTATGGAATGTCATAGGTAGGGACCAACAATTGTTCTATTAGGAATTCCAACTGAGGCATATTGCTTGGAATGTCGAGGAGAGAGCCTATTGTAGCCATGGCATTTGCCACTTTGTTATGTATTCTCAGAACTTGTTCAAAAGTTACCATATGAAAGTACGTTTGGAAACTATCAACCATTCATTTGTAGGGCATCAGCTTCTCATCTTTTATGTCATAATCATCATTAACTTGGTTGATGACGAACTGAGAATCCCCATAGATGTGTAATGCTCTAATTTTCCATTTCATTGCCATTCTAAGTCTTGTAACCAATGCCTTGTATTCCACCACATTATTGGTGCATGGGAAAGCTATGCAAAAAGACTTAGGAATGGAGTCTCCTTGTGGGGCGATGAACAAGATTCCTACCCCTGAGCCATGATTTGTGTGTGATCCGTCAAAGTATAGCCTCCAAGGAGACTTTGGTTCTATATGGAATATCGACTCATTTGGAAAATTTTCCACTAACGGGTGATCACTTTGTAAAGGTGCATCTGCTAGCTGGTCTGCTATGACTTGTCCTTTTATTTCCTTTCTTTCTACATATTGAATATCATATTCGCTTAGAATCATGACCCATTTTTTCAGATGTCCTGTTAATGCTGCCCGACTTAACAAATATTTGGGGGGGTCAATCTTCGCTACTAGTTGTGTCTGATGGCTTAACATTTAATGTATTAGTTTCTATGCTACAAAGACCCCTGCTAGACAAGCTCGTTCAATTGATGTGTAGTTCAGTTCATACCCGACCAATGTTCGAATGATGTAATATATAGCTCTTTCTTTTTCTTCTTGGTTGTTTTGTGCTAGTAATGCCCCCAGTGCTGAAGTAGTGGCAAAGATGTATAATATCAAAGGATTTCCTTGAATGGGAGGAATAAGGACTAGTGGTGATAGTAAGTAGTCTTTTATGTGTTGAAAAGCTTCTTGGAATTTATCTTTCCACACAAAGGGGATGCCTTTGCACAAAAGATATTGGAATGGGTGACACTTGTCAGCTAATTGTGCTATGAAGTGCCGAATAGATTGTACCCTGCCCTGTAGAGTCCTGAGTTCGCTTATACCTCTGGGAGGAGGCATGTGTATGATGGATTTTACTTTTGCTAGATCGACCTCAATGCCTCTTCGAGAAACTATGTATCCCAAGAGTTTACCCGATGTTACACCGAAGACACATTTCTTAGGATTTATTCAAACTTTGTATTTTTCTAGTCTCTTGAAAATTGTATCTAACACCTTCAGATGGTCTTTTCTTGTTATTGATTTAGCCAATAGGTCATCTACATAATCTTCGATTATTTAATGCATCATGTCATGAAAGATTGTGGTCATAGCCCTCTGATATGTGGCACCTGCATTTTTAAGACCAAATGACATGACATTCGAATAGTATGTACCCCAAGGGCAGGTGAATACTATTTTATGCAATATCTTCGGGGGCAATACAAATCTGATTATAGCCTAAGAAACCGTCCATGAGGGACAATATCTCATATCCTACTGTGAGGTCAACTATGATATCAATATTTGGTAAAGGAAAGTCATCTTTTGGGCATGCCTTATTTAGGTCTCTAAAATCTGTGTAGATGCATATCATCCCATTTGGCTTTGGTACTAGCACCAGGTTGGATATCCATTCAACATAATCAATAGACCATATGAATCCAGCATCTAGAAGTTTCTTCAACTCAACCTTGACCAATAGAGCAACCTGAGGATGCATTTTGTGTAACTTCTATTTAACTGGTTTGGCATTAGGTAATAGTGGTAGATGGTGCAGAACTAGTTCTAGGTCTAATCTTGGCATGTTAGCATAGGACCATGCAAAGTTGACTTTACATTCCACAAAGAATTTGTGAAATTCCGGTTTCTCTTCTTCAGTCAATGATGCAACGAAGAGGACCATTTTGGGATCTTTTGCTATTGATATGTTGTCTTCTATGGTGTCTTCTATAAGCATAGCTGATTTCTCTTGAGTTATGGGAAGAAAGTCTAGTCCTCCATCTTTGGGCACCTCAGAGAGGTTTTCACCCACAGATACGTCCTTTGTTTTTAATTTTTTGTCGTTAGAAGCTGCCTTTCAGTTTTCACCTAAAGACATTTCATTTTTTATTTTATTTTTATTTTTAATTTTGTGACTAGAGGACGAAGCAATCTCACCAAAGTAGGCCTCACAATCTAGATCAATGGTGAATCCTGCCTTGTGATCACCACTGGGTATGCCCTCACGTAATCCCATAAACTCTGCAATTGCCTCATCATTCTGAAAGGTGTCTAGGACTGGCGGGCCTTGTTGGTCCCAATCAATTAGTTGACAATAAACTAGGGAAATTCCATCGTCAATGTTGGTGAATTAAGGGGAGGATGCAGAAAGCGTGCAAATAGATTCAGTTATATTGTAGATGAAATTATCATCATCCAATTCCACATCAGACTCTATCTAATATTGCCCTTCACTAGTTTCATATTTGTTGTCAAAGTAAGGGGCGAAGGACTCAGACTCATGATTGTTAGTGTCATTTGGTAATTTAGATGGATTGGATTGAAGGGATTCAAATGGTGGGGTTTGTATTTCAGGGGGAAGGGAAATGGAACTATGAATATTTGGTGTCTGATCGATTTTAAATGTTTGCCAATTTTTTGTTCAACGGTAAGCTCCCCCGCTTCAACAAACAAATCATCGAGGAAATAGTCACTTAAAGATCTTTGAGAGCCAAATTCCCACTCTTGGGAGTTAGTTTCGGTGAAATTTTCCTTAGTGGTCTCAACACTTTCTAAAGCATGCATGCACTCACTCGAAAGTCCAGTGGTACGTCGGTCATCATTGTCAGGCAATCCATACCCTAATCTAAGATATTTTGGTATTTTGAAAGATTTTATGGGCTCTCTACGTCCAGTTTTATTTCTGCCTAGGCCACTAGTGCCATCGTAGCCCTTAGCCTTCATTATGTCATATCCCTTTCCATATTTCTTAACTGGTAGTAGGGGTAGGTCTGCCATTTCCTTATAGAGCCATCTTGTAATATCGGCAAGGTCCTTGTTACTCATGTCTCCCCATTTGATGAAAATTATTTTTGGTGGAACTTTGAAAATTTCTTTGGGCTCCATTCTAAAACATGGTCGACCATAGACCTTTGGAGACTTGGGTATTGTTGTGATGCTATATGCCATATGTAGTTTGAATTCTCCATAGCCTAGGTCTTGGATCTTGACATTGGGTTCATCCTTGGGAAGCATAAAATGTGGTGGTGTAGTGGAAGATGATGCGAGTGTGGATGGGTCAACATATTTAGAAGAAGAGGAGCTAGGTGCTTCTCGGTTAATAGGCACTCGATTTGCAGAAATACCCCTTAGGTTGGTAAAATATTGAAAAGGGTCGGGGTCGCCATATATAGTGATTTTGGTGCTGTCAAATGAAAATTTTAAGCATTGGTGATATGTGGATGGAACGACTTTTAAGGCATGAATCCATGGGTAGCCAAGAAATATTTTGTAAGGTAATTCTAGATCCAGGACCTGGCAGGTTGTATCCACAATGACTGGTCCCACTCTGATAGGAAGATAAATAATGCCTTGTGAAGAGCATTCTTTGTCATCATATGCTTTTATGACTATACTCTTTGTAGTGTCCACACATGCATTAGAAAATCCTAGAGCCTTAACCAATTTTAGGGAGAAAATGTTCAATCTTGCTCTGCCATCTACTAAAACTCTTCTAACCTTGTGCTTATGGACAAAAGTTTCAATGTGTAATGCATCATTATGGTTAGTCTTAGGTGACGAGTAGTCTTGATCATAAAAGGTGACATGGTGAGGTGTAGTGAGGTATCCCACCATGGTATCAAACTGATTGACATCAATATCCTTAGGGACTAAGGACTCTTGCAAGGTTTTATCTAGTATAGCCTTATGCGTGGGAGAGATGTGAAGCAGCTTGAGTATAGAAAATTGCACGGGAGTTTTTCCAAGTTGGTTGACAAGGTTAAACTGACTCTTGGGTTGCCATTTCTTTTTTCTCAAGGTGGGTTGTGATTTTTTAGGAGATGGATCAAGTATGGTGATTTTAGGTTGCTTAGTAGGAGGCGAGCCAGCTATGGTGCCCTTACCACTTCAAGTAGTAGCATTGCATTGGGGTGCTCTCTTAACTATGATGGTATTGACACATTCATTATCAGTTCAGATATTGTTTATAGTGGTTCCACCAGAATAGTCATATTTGGTGTAGGTGAAATTCACTTGATTATTGCTTATCTTTGGACCTAACATGGAAGAATTATTAGAACCATGGTATTGCAGTGGGTTCTTATGAATGGTATGACCTGAATTAGAGGAAAATTGTGGTCCACCTACCTCAATGATATGATTCTCAATAAGGTCTTGTACCATATTTTTTAGTTGTTGACAGGTAAAGGTTTTATGTCCTTTTTCCTGATGATAATCGTAAAATGCATTATTGTCCCACCATGCTAGTTTGAACTATCATGGGTCATATGGTTTTGGTTCTTGAAGTGTGATGACACCATTCTAAAGGAATTTCTTGAGGACATCCTCAATGGGCTCACCCAAGGGAATGTATGTGCGACCCCTAGGGAATTGTCTCATCTGACTGTATTGTCCTTGATTATTTTGGTTGTTTGGAGGGACATTGGTAGGGGGTATCAATATCGTTGTTGGTTTTTTTTGCGGTTGAACCCATTTTAGAGCCAGTACAAGACCCATAGTGTTTACTACCTTGGCGTCAACAATACCGTCATTTGTAACATGTTTATTTTTGACCCAATACTTGTTTTTGTCAGTGGGAGGATTTGCATTTGTGTTTTTAGGACCGTATCTTAGCTCTCCCTTTTCAATGAGGGCTTTCTCAATCTGGACACCTTTTTTGACTAGGTTCATGAAGGTTGTGCAACAATGCACTTGTAATGCATATTTTAAGGATCCTAGAAGTGTTTGAATAAACATGTCCTCCTTTTCCTTTTTGGGTATGTTGATGTGACATTGACTAGCTAGACTTCTCCATTTTTGAAAGAATGGGATGAATATTTCACCAGCATCCTCTTGCATGAGATATTATAAGCTAGTAATAGAGGTGTCCATATTAATGTTGTTTGCGTAATTTTTTATGAATTTTTTGTTCAAGTTCATCCCATGTTTGGATGTCCTTTTGAGTGGAAAACCACTCAAGGGCAGGACCTATGTTGATGATGTTTTCAGCACAGCAACAACTCAAACAAGATATAATATCCTATCTCTCTTGAAAGGTAAATCTATATCAGTAAGCCTCAAGAGATAACCCCAAGGTCTCTAATTTCAAGTCTTGACAATGCATAAACAACTCAGTGATAAAAGTGAAAATATTGGTAATCACAATGGGACCTTACTACAAGCAAAATATTGAATCTCAATTTATCAGATCTAACAATATGATGATACTTCAATCCTAAATTTAACCCAATAATCAAAGAAATAGAAAAAGATAAGGTTTTAAAAAATATTTCTAAACTTAATATTAACCTAAGATTAACAATGCAAATGAAAAAACGCTTGAAATGGACCAATCCCTCAAAACTGATTTCTACTTGACCCAGATGGATCTGCAATCTTATAGAAATAGTGCAATCTTCTAAGGTGTTAAGATTTTCAAATCATGAACATTCATTCAAACAACCCTATTGCAATTGAAATGAATAAACTCTCATGATTGAACTAAGCACAATGAATATAAAGGTCTGGGCTAACTTTGCAAAGCAACTAACAATCAGTTGGTTGTGAAAAGTATGGACCAAGGATTGCTGCAACACTTCAAATATCAAACCATAACCACTATTAAATTAAATCTAATCTAAATATAAATTTTCCTCAAAGCAATTCTAAAGATAGAATAACAAGAACCATGCAAGATTAGAAGAGTATGGCACCAAATCACAATGTCATTACTTGCATCAAATTATCCACTGTAGCAACAATTCCAGCTTTCTATTACAATATTTGCTTGAGAACAACTACTTGCTAACTCTTGCTCTACTTAATTCACTCTAACTATCTCTCTATTTGTCTATATCTAAAACTTCTCTTAACCCTTACAATTGAGGAAAAATGCCATATTTATAGAACCCTCAAAACATGTCGGCCTAGATAGGGTTTTACAATAATAATTAGGCACAACAAGTTGGCCAAGAGAAATTCAAAATAAAATAAAATATGCATTAAATGCATGAACTTCATCCAGGTCGGCCTGGGATCTCCAATGCAGCACAGACCAATGCATGGTAAAATAATAGGGAATCACAAATCTCGATGTAGCCAATCATTAACTACCTTCCCCTTTGTCTTTATTCTAATCTAGCATTTCATGAACTTTCAAAAGCACCCTATTCAAGTTGGCCACAAGTTGTAAAGGAAAAACCCTAAGTCGCCTTTCAATTGATGCAATTTCTTCCCTGGATTATTTCACCAACTTATCCCACTCCACCTTATATGTTAAGTACTTTCCAATGAAAACAATGTAGGTGGCTGCATCATCCAACTAGTGCTCAGAAATAGAATCATCAATAATTGGAGCATAAACATCATCCCACCACTTCCTCAACTATTCGAAACTCAAGTACTTAGGGGCAATCTTCCTTCTTCCTGTGATAATCTCAAAGAAAGTAATGGATCCATTGTACACACCAATTAGTGTATCATCAATCTGCCTCTTCTATTTCTAAATCTTCTTGAAAACCTTTTTCTTGATTTGCAATGCTTCAAACCACTCCCAAGGTTCAGCAGCTCTGGAGGAAGGGAGAATTTTATCATTTAGTAGCCTATCCCTGGTGTGCTCCATGATAGTTTTAATTTTCTGTAGTAGGAGATCTGTATCTGCCTTGTCCTGAGCCAATACCTCCTTCAACCAATCAATCACCCTCATACCATCTTTCCTTATTGAAAAAATATATTTAATAGCCTCATTTCCTTTGGTTCGCACCCCTTGCAACCAATTTGCAGTGGCAAGAGTGGAAGCCTTCATCTTTTCTAGTTTGGTGATAGTCTCTTGAGGTAAAGGATTTGTAGCAAAAACTGAGGGGTTAATAGATTGTAAGGGTTTCATCAGATCCTCCAAGCATTTCCTAAGTTTCTCATTTTCCTTTTTTAGCTCCTGCTTAGTCTTTACTTCCTTCCTCTGTAACGCCCATTGTGCAAACCCCAGAGAACACACACAAAGCAAATAATTTTTTTTTTAAAACAATTAAATTAAACATGCCATAACACTTAGCCATAATAACATTGCACATTACATAACATTAACACACAGATCTCTGGGGCATGAGAGGTTACATTGCAACAACTTAACATAAATAAAGCTAACAATTACAACATAACTATATACTTTTACAATCACCATAAACAAAGATACATCCCATAACCATGATGCGAGCATAATAAATGTCGCATAATTATATTCATGATAAATCTCTTAATAGAGTTACAAAAGAGCCTAACTATTACATCATTGATATAACATTACATTACAACTTTCTTTGATAAATGAATTACGTTGAATTTCCCAACATGGGGATTGATACAAGTATAATGAAACATGAAGTACAACTGGTCACTGGTACAACTCCAACCAGAAATGCTGAGAAGATAGGATGCTGATAGGGAACCCAACAGGTGTGGAGCACGTTCCACCCAACCATGTGAATTGCAAGTAACTCACCCCCCATGCTCAGAGGTGACGAGGAAGTGAACCCGACCATGAATGTCAAACTGACTCAACAACAACATGACACAAAACAAGTACAACTCAAGCATATAATGAACAACCATCAACATTCACAAATCACATAGAAAGTTAAAACTAAGAACTCATCACAATAATATGAAGTGCCACCAGTTATACAAGTAACTACATAGGAATCATAAAACAAATTCACAAGAACCATAAATAATCATAAAGATTACAATATCCAGAAGAACCAAACCAACACCCAAAATACATTTCCAAATAAATCAAAACTAATAAAAAGAACACGATTTCATAATAACTTAAAATCAACCATTCAATACACCATTCCATAGGCAACAAGAAACAAGTCAGACAGGTATCAAGTAGGGAGGGTCATCACATAACTCTCATGGGATCCCCTGGCTCTTCCTCCAACTAAGGCGCCGACACCCATCTATGGACCCCCTAGCCCTAAAATCAGAAACAACATAAATGTTACAATATCCAGAGGCAACCACAACAAAGCACAAGGGTGTCAAGTGGGGAGGGTCATCGCATAGCTCTTATGGGATCCCCTGGAACTTCCTCCAACTGAGGCGCCGACACCCATCTATGGATTCCCTAACCCTCAAAAATAACATAAATATAACCATATCCAGAGGCGACAAGAAACAAGAACAAGGATGTCTAGTGGAGAGTGTCATCGCATGGTTTCACATGGATTCTCCAGACAACCTATCACAAGGTACCAACTCCATCTCTACATGGATTCTCCAGACAACCAAGTTAAGGTGCCGCTTCCATCTATGGTTCTCCTGACAGCCTATCTCAAGGTGTCGCTCCATAGGGTTACTCATGCAGAGTCATTAACCTTTCGTGATGACAAGGCAACAACCTTGCCAACCACGGCCTTCTCGGTCCCCTTTAGTCTGTGCTAGCACTAACAGGTGGATGAGGCTTCCTCATTATCTTGTTAATGTTTTACTACCCATCCCCCCCTAAATTCTATTTTTAGGTTATCACTTGTTTAACTACTCTTACGTGGGTTCCCCTGGCACTTCCTCTTACCCGAGGCGCCGGCGCCCACGAAGAGCCACTCTCCCTATGACCCCTAACATATCTTAAATCGGCAAGGGTTGAACTAAAACAAATAAAGCAGAAATCTCAAGACCAACCATGCGAGGCATTCCTCGTCTCGCGATAATCCAAAATCAAAACACAGCAACCCCATACAACCCTTCCAAACATAAGGCAACAAATATCAACTTCAAGAGTTAAACCAACACAAGAATAACATTCAAAGACTCATACATGCCTCTGGAACTAACCGATAACCATTACAGAAAAGAACTAGCAATGCATTTAAAATAAAATAAACTTCAGTCAATCACAAAAGAGTATCAGGTTCCTAACACCAAATAAAATGAAATGTCATTATCTCGATATAATTCCACAACAACAAATAAAAAAAAAAAATTCCTGATTGTATTATTTGCTCAACCAATAAAATAATCCCCTTTATTTTTATAATAATACAAATTAATCTTAAACTATAATTCAATTACATTATAAACTAACAAACATATTAAATAAAATAATCAAAATTACATTTTGAATAAATTGCAATTATTATATTTAATAATAGAATAAATTATAAATAATATATTCAATAGATTAAATAAATTAAATATAATTATTATATTTATTAAATTAAATACCCATCCAATAATAAAAATAACATTAATTAATTATATATATATATATATATATATATATATATTAATATTATTAAAAATTTAACAAAATATATTTAAAATATATATCAAACTAATATATAAAAACAAAAAATTAATTTAACAAAACAGGGCATGGGCCCCATCGCTGGTGCAGTCCATAGGACTGCGCACAACAGTCAACGTGACTGCTGTGCGCAGCAGTCCGTATTGACTGCTGTACCCATAGCCAATGTGCATAGGGAGGTAGGGGGTGCTGACGGGTACGGCTCAGGCCGACCCATCCGCCCCTTACCTAATTTCATTTTATTTTTATTTTATTTTATTTTATTTTTTTAAAACTTGACTATATTTTATTTTCCCTAAAAAAAATGAAACATTACTCTGTTAAAATAAAACGTCCGTCCTGGTACGGACGCCGACAGGGGTCGGCCATGAAATCGAATTTAGACCATTTTATTTTTTAAAAATAGATTTCAATGCAAGAATATAAGTATGTATGTATCTAATTATATATATATATACAAAATTTGTATGTATATATATATATGGATAGATAGATAATATATAGAAGCCCAAATAAAATAATATTTCAATCACAGGTACAGAAGCAACAAAAGGCAGAATTAAAACAATAACCTCACATATATATATATATATAAATTAACAAAACTTCAAAACCATTATTCCCTACAGAAGATTATCTTTTACAAAATCTTCTTATTAATAAATTGATTATTTCAGAAGGTAAAGGTTTTAGATTTGACAAGAATTTGTACCGTATAGTAACTATGATTTTTTCTTTGTTTCCAGTCTAATAACTTGCCCTAGTTTTCAGTTTTCAACAGTAGTTTTTTTTTTTTTTCTATATTCACAAAAATATTTTTAATAAAATATATTTTTCTTTTATGAAGCAGACAGATAAAAGAAAGGGTACAAGAAGAAGACTACGAGAGGAACCTGGAGTCCAATGCAAATCTGAAGATTCCTACTTGACTCTGATGCCCTCGAACTCGATTCCAATTCTTTGTCCAGAACGAACTCCCCAAGACAACAATAGCAACAGATTGAAGACAAATTTCTTTCCTAAAGCTCTCCTCAGATAATAGCAAAAGATTCAACACTAATCTCTTCAGATTCAAAAATACCTCAACAATGACTTGAGCAACTTCAACTTTCTGATCTTCTGTGTGTGTGTGTGAACCTCCATAAATTCATAATAATATAAAAATATATTCCCCTTTTCTCAAAGACTCTCCAAAAATCAAAATTAAAAGAAAATCAATTCTTTTAAAAGCTGGCTTTTTCCCAACTCTCCATTCCTATTGGCTC
Organism: Sequoia sempervirens; assembly: GCA_007258455.2. Taxonomy (NCBI): domain Eukaryota; kingdom Viridiplantae; phylum Streptophyta; class Pinopsida; order Cupressales; family Cupressaceae; genus Sequoia; species Sequoia sempervirens. Next base: position 312,346,806 of record VDFB02000003.1, on the reverse strand, counting down.
ACACTGTCTTTTTTATTCTTTTATTTGTTTTATTGCTTTAATTCCTGTTTTGCAACTTTTCTTGCACCTCACATTACATATTTATTTTAATTAAATTATTCACATAATTATCCACCACCAAATAATTGGTTAAAAATAATTAAGTCACATTTAATATTAATTATTATTTAATTGAAATATATGATTTTTCAAAAATAATTAAATCATTTAAATAATTAAATATCATTTAATCCAACATTAAAATTAAATAATTTATTTCAATCATTAAGATAAATCATAACTATAAATGCCCTCATAAATAAAAATAAGACAAAACACATAACACAACACACAATGATGACAATTACATAAAAATCAACTATACCAAACAAATGAGACGACCTGACATCATGGAACGGGAGGACTTCATCGTCACCTCTGTATCAACATTTATCCATTGGGTTATTTGGTGCTCGCCCTGTCCTGCCGAAGCAGGTGGAATCGAGACTTGTACCTGGAGTCCTACATACAAACGAAGTTGTGTACATGTGCATACATATATATATATATAATCATCAAAGCATTAAATCGAAGTACTGGATTGTGAGAAGGAATCGCAACATAGCAGGGCACTCGTGAACGAGTGATGCCATATTGTCCTTCATCACACCTATTCTAACAATTATAATCTATTTGATAAAATAACATTTCTAAACTATCAATTCATCTCATGACATAATTCATTAAATCATTGCATCATAATATAATTCTGAAAATCAACTAACATAACCAACCATAATGTCCTATAAAATAATCATGTCTACTAATGGAATAATAGCATCATCAAATGTCTAACTAACCAAATCACACAATAACAGTACCATCATAGTCACAAGTAGCAAACGAATGCATAGCAAAGTAATAAATCCAACTAGCAAGAGGAGGGGTACTACATCCTCCCCCCCATAAAATCGGCTTACTCCTGGAAGCCGGTAAACAAAAGGGGATAAGATTTCCAAATATAGGAGGCATCCTCACACCCAAGACGGTGAACTAATCACCATTAGAAACTAGAATCAAGCTCACACAAAGAGTAAGAAATAATAATACAAGTATTAGTAACATGGGGGTATTACATCCTCAATCTGCCCAAGATGATTACACTCGAACCCTAATAATCTTCAATATCCTGCTCAACAGATGTAGGCCCTAAATTGAAATTCTGCACATTATAGTCTTTTGTAGATACCTCATCTCTATTCTTATCCGAAGCAGGAATTGCAATGTAGACAACTCTATTATTGGCCTCATCTCTTTCAATCCTTGAAATGACCCTAGCCTTCTTTTTACCTTTTTCCTTTCAAATCTTGGCTAGGAGTTCATCCCATTTCGGTGGAGTATCTTCCTTAGCAAATTATTTTCTCTTTATCTCCCTATCTAACAACTCTGGAATAGTGGATTCCAACTATACTTGGATTTGTTTCTCCTCCTATTGACCTTTAGGTGCTTTCTCATTCAAACCCTACTTCTCAAGAGTTTCGTTCTTACTCTCCTTCTCTTCAGCATGTTCTTCCTCTTTGTGCTTAGGTGATGGAATCTTATCCACCTCTTCTTCTTTTGGAGGTGATTTAACCTCTTCGGTTCCAACAGGTGACTCTGCATACACAACCAAGGGAGACTGCATTACCTTTTCAACTTCTACTTCTGCACTATAAAGGTCACCCTCATGAAATTCTTCCCCTTCAGTATCTAGATGTTCTTCAACTTCTTTGGATTCACCAAGTTCACTTTGAGCCTCATGGGAAGAAGGAACATCATCATGCTGCTCCTCATGAGAAATAACCAGAGGAAGGCCTGTTTTAGGCACACTATCCTTGGGAGAAGGAGTCCTAGACCTCCTTGTATACACTCGTGCCTTCTCTTCTAAACTTTCTATATTTACCATTGGTGGGGTAACTTCTTCTTCTCCTACCTTGGAGCTTGCCTTCTATTAAATTCTTATTACTCTTCTCCTCTTGGGCATAGGAAAATCAAATTCAAGACCCTGCTTTTTAGTTTCCTTCTGTTCAGACTTCTTAGTCTTTGAAATTTTCTTAGCAATTGGTTTTATTTGCTTTTCTTCTTCCTGGACTTCCTCCTCTTGAACACCTTTTATCTTGATCTTAAAAGGAGAATCTAGCTTACCTTTTCCCTTAGGATCCTGCTCAGTTGATTCTTCAAAAGTGGAGTGAGGGTCCAAATCTCCCATTAGCTCATACATGCATTATACACCTTCATTCTCCAACTCCCACAATTTATACCTTCACCACATTCAAATCAATTTGCTGACTGGATCTATCAGCTATTTTAGTTCTATCTTTTCTTGCTCTAACCAATCCACATCATGAATCAGCCTATCCTTCACCGCCTCATAAGCATGACCCTGAATCAAGTCCCCATCATCCTCATGCTGATCAAGCACTACCTCCACATTATATAGGTGGACTAATTCAGCTGACAGTCGAGAAAAATTCTTCTTCCTGACCTCATATTCATCGCTACAATTGGCCCAGTAGTCTTCCAAATCAACCTTATGGCTATACTCTATATTGGCCTTCTTTTGGGCTTCACCTATGATATCAAATCTGGACCTCTTGGAATTAAAGGATAAGCCAAGAGTACTCATCTCCTCTTCTGAAGCCTAGGAAAAAATGATGGAAGGACATGACTCTCTAGTGCCAATCCTCAAGGGAAAGTATCCACCAAAACCAGTCTTATGCTTGTCCCTCTTAACAATGGCATCAAAGTCACATATCTATCTAGTGACTTCCAGAAGTATGATATGATCAGTGGGATATCTTGGAAGTTTGTATGGAGCGCTTTGACAACCATTAATCCGGATGTATGAGAAGTTTGGGAATTGAATAAATCAAGCACCATATTTCTTGATGAGCTCTTTTGCTTGGTTTGAAATCCTTACATGCTCTGCTCCCTGATGTAATCTAGTGATATGCATGGTGAATGCATCATTCACCCTCCTGTTACTCAGACTTCACTAATGCAACTGAGGGTAGACCTCATAGATAATATCCTATCCAAAGGTTCCTCTGGTACTTAATCCCTTGTATGGATGAAACCTTACAAGAGCATAGACCAAGTACGAGGTCATTTTGAAGGTCTTTGTTTGCAACACATTGGACAACTGCTCATGAATCACTCTGCTAATGACACCTACCCAATGGTATTCGGTCTTTTCCTTCTCCATCCTCACAATCACATGGCACATCCAATTCTCAAACATGCCAGCATTCTTCGATCCAACCACCCTGCTAAGAAGAGTGAGAGCATCATAATATTCTTTCTTGAACTTTGCTTTGAATAGTTGTTTGGGAAGCTTGGAATAATGAGACTTGGGCTTCTCCAGCCAGGAATTGATAAGCTGTTGAGATTTAATAGTCTGTTCATGATAGTACTCCTGAGATGCCTTCATGTTGAATGCCACCACATGAGATCTATCCAGCATATCAAAAGTCTGAGCAATGGAAATAGGGTTCAAGTTTACCACAATCCTCCCTTGAGGACCAATAATTCTCTATGTATCACTATCATAGTGCCTGGCACACTCAAGGACAAGCTCATAACACTACACCGTGGAAGGAAAACCAGCCACATGTGCCAATCCTAACTCTAACATGCTCTTAGCCACCAGAGGAAGGTCCTGCACCGCCATTCTACCTTTGAACTCCTCATAGTCCCACAGCCCAACGTTGCTATCGGTTACCTCTGACCAGACAGAAGTGATCTTACTCTCTGAAATATTTCTCTTGATGTCCATCTCTATTCTTTCTGCTTCGGATATGGAAGATCCCTCCATGTCACCGTTAGCCTTACCAGTTGTTACCTTGCTTGACTCAACCTGCACTTGACAAAGGAAACATAATTAAAACCATAGGAAACCAATGTTAATTCATCAAGGGCATCATTAAAATGAGTCCCACATAAGCAAGGTGTCATTAAATTTCAAATGAAATGATCATAGTAAACTTCAGGTTTTAGGGCCATCCATGAAATCCAAGTCAGGAAGGAATTTCGGGGAATTCTGGGCCAGACGGATTCTAGTGGAATAATCATGAAAACATCTATTAGAAACTCAATCTGATCATTATTAATCAAAAAATAGCATGTGAGATATAAATATAGCATGAATTAATCATAAAATGCATAGTCATCCATTAACACCATGTTATTCCATATTCGTTCATATTTCATCAAATTTTAGGAAAATCCACTAGGGACGGATTTCCATGAAGGCAAAGACACTTTGCAAATCTAGAAAAAATAGGGAACCAAGGACTTCAGAAAAATATGGATTCAACGAAAATCTGTAGATAAGATAAAACTTCGAAAGTATGCAGATTCCAGGAAATTGATGGAGGTTGGGAAAATCCGCTAGAGCCAGAAAATCAGTTGAAGACAAAATTCTGGACTAAGGAGGAAACCCGAACCGTGACACTAGATCACGATTTTTCCTAGATTGATGGATTGATTATGAATTTTTGAGAACCTAGGCCTGAGACAAGTTAGGTATGGATCCTTCGTAGATTTTCTTAGAATTCTAGGCCAATTGGGAAGTGTAATAAGGTGGAATGGTACTGCCCTAGGTTCCAAACCCTATACATTCGCCATTAATGCACAAGCAAGCTCAGGATTCAAACATTTTAATCGCTAAGGCCTTACTAGGGAATACTTCCAAGCTCTCAAGCAAGACACTTCATAAAGCAAAGAAATAAACGAGCTTGGAAATTACTTGGGAGACCATAAATCAGACAATGATACGCAACCCTAGTTATGAAATGATCCAACATTCAAGAATTCAAACTCCAATAAACCCTATAAGATCAAAGTGTTATCCACAATCATCAATTAAAATCAAGTTGATCGAATACATACCATTGTGAAGCAGAAATTGATCTCAGAAACAACAAATGAAAATTAAATGGTGTCCACAAAGAACAGTGATAGGAATGCACTAGAAATTGCCACTTAAATCGAACAATTCAAACTCAACGCCTCAAATCCAATCAAACACTCACAAGAATGCACTCTGCAACTCAAACAATGGCAAACAATAAGCATAATAGTGCAAAAGACCTCGAAAATCAGTTAAATACATCATTCAAAGCTCGTACGAAAACATTAATGCCACCGACAAGATAGCCAGGAAAAAATGGGAACCCAATGACATGATAGAATCTAGAAAAATCTAGACCATGCAAAATTTCGCGAAGACTAAAAATCTCGAAACCATAGTGCTCAGCTGGAATCTGAGCAGGATCCGGGAAAATCTAGCTAGGGTGGAGAGTCTCAAACTTCAGAGAAAACCAAAACTTAGCTCAAAATTAAAGATCTTCAATGAATAACTTAGGGAAACCAGTTAGGCAATCAAAATAAACATTTTAGAAAATGCCAAAGTAAGACAAAACCCCAAAATGAAAGGGCCAAGACACCAAAACCAAAGCAAAAGAGGGTCCTTGATTTCAGCAGGGCATGTGTACGAAAATTGCACAACAAATGGCGACTTTGATGGGAAATGCACCAGAGCATTTGATGATGAATAGGAATCAAGAACCCAGAATCTCTAGTTTCAATCTCCACTATCAAACAAACAAATCAAAATGCAAAGATTAAAGATTCAGAACCAAAGGGTAGACCGAACCTTCCATAAACTAAAAATCCAAGTGTGTGCATATGTGTTCATTTCCATCCTTAAACGACTGTAGGAACCAAGCTTAGTCAAAATAGGCTACATAAAGATTCTAACTTCAAAAGCAACCTAGATAGAGCCTTGTTTCCAGCCAGGCATCTATAGCCCCGATGAGGTTATTGTTATGACTCTCCTGAACATAGCTCTATTTCCAGCCAGGCGTCTATAGCCCCGATAGAGATATTTAGATGTCCCTGATAAGTTGAGTTGATTCTTTTGATTTTCAATATTTCACTTTTCTTTCTTTTGATATTCTTTTCTATGTCACTTTTCATTTCAACCTGTAAACAATGAAGTTCACACTTAGGGCTGAGAACCACAGTGGCGCTAAAGCAAAAATAAGATTTTTCACTTGACAAAACCTTACAAGGGATCTACAGTAACATCAAGATTCTTAAGATATATGAGAGATATAAGATATCAGAGTACTTCAAATTCAAATCAAAACCAGTGACCCATCTTCTATAAATCAAACATTTAGACTATTGACAATAGAAAAGACATCAACCATCCTTTTAAGATACAAGACTAAATTCCACCAATAAAATACTTAGAATAGTCCCAAGTAGTGATATATTTTCCATACAGGTGCAACACATCTAGGAGAAAACAAGAAAACCTCCAAATCAAGAGAAAAGCAAAAAAAAATAAAACAAACCAAAAGAAAACCTACACTAACCAAAACAAACAAAAGCAAAGCAAAAAGAGAAACCTAATCTAACCAAAGCAAAGCAAAGCAAACAAAGCAGAAAGGAAACCTAACATAACTATATACAGGAAAAGAGCCGAGGACAGCTCAAGACTAGAAATAATGCTTCAAATACTACCCATTGATAGGCAATGGGACATCCTCTCCAGTGAAAGTTTTCTAATGGAAAGCATTATCTCCCAAAATTTCTAAAATCTGGTAAGGGCCAAGCCAAAGTTTATCAAATTTTCCATGCTCCCCCTTATGGTCATGGGCTTTATCCTAGTAAAGAACCAAGTCAAAAATCCTAAAATCTTTTACCTTGGCTCTTTTATCAAACCATCTCTTGACTACCCCCTGATGTTTGGCGAAGTTTTCCAGGGCTTCGTCTCTTTTTTCCTCAACGTGTAATAATTTAGCAAGTTTGGCCTCACATTTATCTCCCCCATCATAATATTCATTAATGAGATGCAAGGTGGGGATCTATAACTGAATGGGAAACACAAGCTCTAATCCATAAACCAGGTGGTAAGGTGATATTCCTATGGAAGTCTTATGCTTTGTACGATCTACCCAAAGAGAAAATCTAAGTTGGGTATGCCAATCCTTCAGATTTCTTTCTAACAGTTTGTGGATGACTCAGCCAAACCATTACCCTGAGGGTAATAGTTGGATGCAAACATAATGATAATCACATGCTCAGAAGCCCAATTAGAAAACTTCAATGATGAAAATGTAGGACCATTATCACAAACTAAAGACATAGGACATCCAAAATGATTAATGATACCTGATTTGATGAAATTAATTACCACCTCTAAAGTACATTGCTTGCAAGCAAGTTCCTCAGTCCATCTTGTAAAATAATCAGTGACAGTAAGGATATACCTATGACTTGCAGAGGAAGGCAGATTGATTGGACCTATGAAGTCCATCCCCCACTGTGCAAAAGGTTTTACCTCGAAGACTAGTTGGAGTGGGAGTGTTGAATACTTCTCTCTAGATGTTGTAGTCTGACACACATGACAAGTTCTGATGTAGTTGTGTGTATCCTTGAATAGTGTAGGCCAATAGTAACCAGCTCTCAAAATATGGTTCGTTGTAGAAGGTGCTAATCCATGGCCTATACCATATCTATCATGAAATTCCAACATCACTCTTTCAAATTCTTCCTTTCTTAGGAACCTTAAGTACGCACCCTCATGATTTTTCTTATATAAGATAGCTCCTTTCAACATGAAACTATCACTCTTTAAAGGCAATTCTGTTCTTTGTACTGCATTAAGATGATCAGGGCATCTCTGAGTCAGGAGATAATGAACAATATCATCATACCACTCGCCAAGAGAAACATCCTCTAAATTGTAGTTTTGAGCTGTAAGATTAGGGCATGTCTCCACCATTGTCTTTGTAAGTCCTTGCCCTCTTACCAGCTTCATGGGTTGAATTTCCATATCATACTCTTGTAACATAGTTACCCACTTGGCTCTGCATTCTCCCAGCTCATTCTACATCAACAACAGCTTGACTGCAGGATTAGGAACTATTGCAAAGATTTTGTTTCTGAGGATATAATGCCTAAATTTCTTTACAGATCTGACTAAGGCATAAGCCTACTTTTCCACACTTGGGTATCTCAGATCTGCATCCTTCAATGGTGCACTCATGAATGCTATGGGATGCTCATTTCCTTGATCTGATTTTTGAGTTAACATAGCAGCACAAGAGTGGTTAGAGGCAAATGAATATATATAGAATGGTTTAGCATAGTCTGGACTTACCAAAACAAGAGCTTCAACAATAGCCCTTTTTATCTCTACAAATGCTTCCTTTGCTTCTGTATTACATTCAACTTTTTCCTCCTCCTTCAACATTGCATTTAGTGGCTTGACTATTTCTGCGAACCCAGTGATAAAATTCTTCACAGAGTTGATCTTACCAAAGAATGATTTCATTTCTTTCTTGCTAGTAGGTGGTGGGATCTTGAGTATGGCTTCTATTCATTTTGGATCAATGGAAATTCCTTTCTTAGAGACAACATGCCCCAAAAATTTACCCTCTGTGACTCCAAAGATGCATTTCTTTGGATTGAGAGATATCCCAAACTCTCTACATTTTTGAAAAACTTTGCACAAATCTGAGATATTATCACCCCTCTTCTTGGAAAAGACTGTTAGATCATCCATATAAATGATTATTCACTTACCAATTATGTCTTTAAAGGAAATGTCCATGGCTCCTACATTGATCAAGCCAAAGGGCATCCTCCTGTAGGAAAAAGTGCCCCACTTGGTGGTGAAAGAAATCTTATGCCTATCCTCATACTGTACCATGACTTGGTTGTATCCTGAATAACCATCCAAGAAAGAAATCATTTGAGATCCATTGACAATCTGGAGCACTTCATCTAGTGAGGGTACTAGATAATTATCTTTTTCTGAAGCTCTGTTTAGGTTCCTGAAATCTACACATAGCCTAATTTCACCATTTTTCTTTCGCACTGGAACCAGGTTTGGAACCCAAGTAGAGCGTCTAACTGGAAATATTATTCTTGCAGATAATAGTTTTTGCACTTCCTTTTGTATTATGGGTTCCAGTAAAGCATTGATGGGCCTTTGCCTCTATCTGAAAGGTTTTACTCCTAGATTGAGAGGGATAGTATGGGTTATGATTGATGTATCATAAGTCTTTAAGTCTTCATAACTCCAGGCTATCACATCTAGATATCTATGTAGTGCATCGATGATTCCTTTTCTTTCTTCAGGAGTGAACACTTTTCCAATAAAGACATTTTTGACATCATCCTGAGTTCTCATATTATATTTTTCACACTGTCCACTAATAGAATCTTTCCTAGTACCATGTTCTTGATCCCTAACCTTGTCCAGATCAAAGATCCTTTCTAATTGCACCATCCCTCTAGGAATTGTGTTGGTCTTCATATTAATTACCCCTTCCAAGTCCATTTCTACTTCTTAGAGTTCAATTTCATCAATGATTTGAGAAGCAAAGATGTTTGTACTAGTAATGAAATCTAAGATATGCTTGTCATCTTCAAACACCTGGAAGTTGGTGACATTATTAGGTAATGAGGGTTTGGGGTCAACTCCACAGTAAACTTATTTAGTCCAGAAAGAGACAGAGGTTGTAATGTACTGGCTGCTTGGGCCAGGGAGTCAGTTGTTTGGTTCTTACTTCATGGAATCAACTGAATGTTGAAGGCATCAAATCGTTCAATAAGATCCCATACTCTATGTCTATAGTTGGTCATTCTCCTATCATGACAAGAGTATTGTCTCCTAACTTGCTTGACTACTAACTCAGAATATCCAAAAACTTGCAAGATCTTAACCTTTTTCTTCAATGCCATTGACAGTCCATGCACCAAAGCCTCATATTCTGCCACATTATTCATATAGTGAAATTGAAGTCTATGAGTAGCAAAAAATGTCTTACCTCTTGGATAATTAGCTCAAAACCTACCCCAGCTCCTTGTTTTGATTTGGACCCATCAAATTTTAGAGTCCAACAATTAGAAACTGTAGACTTCCTTGTTGTGTCACTTGCACTGTTGTTGCTGGATGGTTTTTCAGAAGGCATTACCCTTTTTCCTTTGGGATCCTCTTGGACATTCTAGATATCAATTTTGACTGTCGGAGTGGGGTTGACACATTTCTGTATTTGTTCCACTGGAGCCTAGCATAAGCAACAGTCCAATTCTGAATGAGAAGCATTATACACCCTGCACCAATTGGGCAAGAGTAATTCTCCAAAGTTCATTCCTCTTCCCAACTAAACTTGATCTTCAATGCACTTCTGAATGAACTCCTGAAAATTATCTAGCAAACCAAGCTGACTATCTTCCAAATCATTATCATTTTCAACTGGTTCGACTAGGAATTCAGTGCTACTGGATTCTGCTATAAGGTCAATAGGTGTTGTGTGGAACATAAGAACTTCCTCCACATATGGCTCCTCAAGAGGGGTTGTGCACTTATAGTTACCCATACTTACTTCTGATACTAGGATTTTAGTAGAGGTTTTCTGATATTCCGTGATCATGTACTTCATTATGGGTTCTCTTTCAATTCTAGTCTCGTTTGGCACTCCCTTCCAGGGAAGACACATATGGGAGTGATTAGTCGAGACATATCCATTCAAAGCCCTAGTAAAGTCTCTTCCTAGGATTAGGCCATAAGCATCAGGTATGTCAGCCACCTGTATATTGATAACCTATTGAATTCTAGGATCAGAAGCAATATGTGTATGAATCATATTTAACTCCCCTACAACATTGACTTCAGTCCTATCCAATTGTGTGACTTTATTTTGTGAGTCAGCAGGAGTAATACCCATAGCTCTACATACACCAAAAGGAATAACATTGGTTGAAGCACCAAAATCTAGCAAACAATTATGCAAATTCTTACTAAATATTCAAACAGAAATCAAGAATGGAGGTGTGTCCATTTTCCCTTGAAATAGAGTTAAGGGAGTATCTACTTGAGCAACTTGATATTTGTCCTCTTTCCCAGTATCTCCAGGGAGCATATGGACTTGATTATGAGTCTGATTTTGTCTTCCTACCGATTGGGAAATAGATGCTCTATTGACACTTTCGCTAACTGATTTATCTTGTGACTTGGAATTTGCATTATAAGCTCCTAGAACTACATTCCTAATGGTTGGAACTCTTAGTAACTCAAATGCAGATAGGCATGCCTTTAATTTTCTAAGTTCTTCAGCAACATATAGGGCCAATTTTTCCTCACTCAGATCCACAGGGGTCTCCTTTGGGTATTCTGTCACTTTTTCCTTGTTTGCATCAACATTTCTCCCCTTTGGCACATCAGCATGCCCTAGATCTTGAGATAAATATTGCCTGGACACCTGAGGCAGTGATGGATTATTGCTAGCATTAGGATCTAGAGGCGTGTTGAAATTTTTTGATGGAATGGAAGTAGTGAAGCAGCCTCTAGCTTGTGGGTGTCTATGTGGCAATTCCCTCAAGTCATACTTCTTGACAGGTATGTGGAAGTTCTGCACTTCTTCAACATAAGCCTCTTCTTCATCTCTGGGACCATTATCATTCATTGGACTCTCATCAAATAACTTTCATTTCATCCCCATTGCATACCTGGTCTGCATCTTCCTTCAACTAGTCAGATTCCTCTCTAGGTACATTCTCCTTACTTTGTGGAAAAGGAGCATGATTCAATACCAACACTGGTGAATCATAAGCATTAGATGACACTATTTCCTGACTACCTACATTGTTCTCCACTTCATACTTAAAAATTGAAGCTTCCATTTGGAACTCTTGACAATCTAATTCAGAATGTTGACTCGTTTTGTGGAGCCTACACCATCCTGATAAAGTAGCCTTAGCTAGATATACACTGCTAGGAGGCTTCTCTTGATTAACTAGCTGATTGAAAGATTAATTGATAGGTTGATTAACTGGTTGATCCAGTGGGGTGGGGACTCCTCCATTTTTTGGCCCTGTGTTCTAAGTCCTATTATGTTCTGATGGTTGCCTCCTATCGAACCCTTGTCCACCACCTTTCCCTCTGTCAAAAGTTTTGGCCTGAGGATTTCCCTTTATCATAGTTCTATCTTCTGTCATTATTATACCCTCTGTCATTATTATATCCCCTATCATTATTATACCCTCTTTCATTGTTGTAACCTATGTCCTGGTTATATACTCTTTCATTAGTGTATCCTCTTTCATGACGTTGCCCTCTGTGAAAGTTCTATCCTTGTGGATTTTCTCTATTCTGATTGGACTGCATATTTCTCTGAGTAGCTTGCAACTAACTGTTCTGGTTCCTCAATTAATTCACCTCCATATTTAACTTCTTTACTTGTTTAGACAATTCATCTAGTCTCTCCTTGTCAGGGTTACTATATGGAGGCTGATTCACATTATTCTAGGAATACCCTACTGCAGCATTGGCATTCAGTGATTGGTTCAAAAGTTCAGAATTTTGTAGGTATGGGGCATAGCTAGCTTGGGGCTTTATATGCAAAGCTTGATTCAAATTTTACTGAGGGTAACCAATTGTAGATGAAACTTGTCTCACAAGAGGCCTTGGGTGAGGGACTAGAGGCAACTGAGGTACCAGATTCATAATAGGAGTATGATTGGCAAGAGCCTGGTTGAGAGATGGAACTTGTCTAGGGTGAGCAACAGGTCCTAATGAGGGTAAAGGCCTAGACAGATGTTGGCTTAAAGCAGTGCTAACTTTCACATCCTCTGCATATGCATCAAGTAGATTAGCAGGAGGGTTATTACTCCACTTCATAAAGGTAGTTGTCAGACTATCGAGTCCCTCATAATAGACTTCTAAAGCAGTGGGCTCATCAACAGTATAGGGGGCCTATAGTCTGGTATAGGCACGATGAAACCTATTGTTGAAGGACCCTATAGGATCATTGACCTCCCTCTTCACATTAGTGAATTGACGGTAAAGCTCATTGGAACTAATGGGAATTTGAAACTTTTGCAAAAATGTACTCTCTAGCTCAGTCCAATGTTTGATAGACCCAGTAGGTAAATGATTGTACCAATAGAATGCATCTTCCCCTAGTGAATAAGGAAAAATTTTACAAGCTACATCCTCATGGTTTATCCCTCTATCCTTAAGGCTAGTTAGAAAGATCCTGACATGTTCAATGGTTCTATTGGGATCATTGACATGGAATTTTGAACAAAAGTGTTTAGGGTTTTTTGGCATAACATTGTAATTAGCGAAACTCAATGGAGATGGGTTGTTTGCTAGGAAAGCCATTGGTGGAGGTGGGGGTGGTAATGGCTGATTTATGATTGGATGAGGTTGTGGAAGGGGAATGTCCTCAGACTCAAACTCAGATGAACCTGATGAAGATGGGGATGATGGAGATGACGATGGTGGATGGGATGATGATGATTCTCCCCTTCTGTTGGTCCTTCTAGACTTAGTAGGGTCTGGTAACTCCTAAAATTCCTCCTCTTCTAGAGTAGATCTGGTTCTTCTTCTGAATCTCTCAGGAGAGATAGCGTTCAAAAATTGATCCAGCTTGCTTATTCAGGTCCTCCTTCTAGCGCCAATCTGTTGATGATTTTTTCTGCACAACAACTCAGACAAAATTTAATATCCTATCTCTCTTAAAAGGTAAATCTCTATTAGCAAGCCTCAAGAGATAACCCCAAGGTCTCTAATGCCAGGTCTTGACAATGCATAAACAATTCAGTGATAAATGTGAAAATGCTGGTAATCACAATGAGACCTTACTACAAGCAAAATACTAAATCTCAATTTATTAGATCTAACAATATGATGATACTTCAATCCTAAATTTAACTCAATAATCAAAGAAATAACAAAACATAAGGGTTTCAAAGAGATTTCTAAACTTAATATTAACCTAAGATTAACAATGCAAATGAAAAAACACTTGAAATGGACCAATCCCTCAAAATTTATTTCTACTTGACCCAAATGGATCTGCAATCTTATAGAAATAGTGCAATCTTCTAAGGTGTTAATATTTTCAAATCATGAACATTCATTCAAAAAACCCTATTGCAATTGAAATGAATAAACTCTCATGATTGAACTAAGCACAATGAATATAAAGGTCCAGGCTAACTTTGAAAAGCAACTAACAATCAGTTGGTTACAAAAAGTATGGACCAGGGATTGTTGCAACACTTCAAATATCAAACCATAAACACTATTAAATCAAATCTAATCTAAATATAAATTTTCCTCAAAGAAATTCTAAAGATAGAATAACAAGAACCATGCAAGATAAGAAGAACACAATTATGGCACCAAATCACAATGTCATTACTTGCATCAAATTATCCACTATAGCAACAATTCCAGCTTTCTATTACAATATTTTCTTGAGAACAACTACTTGCTAACTCTTGCTCTACTTAATTCGCTCTAACTATCTTTCTATTTTTCTATATCTAAAACTTCTCTTAACCCTTAAAATTGAGGAAAAATTCCATATTTATAGAACCCTCAAAACATGTCGGCCTAGATAGGGTTTTACAATAATAATTAGGCACAACAAGTCGGCCAAGAGAAATTCAAAATAAAATAAAATATGCATTAAATGCATGAACTTCATCTAGGTCGGCCTGGGATCTCCAATGCAGCTCCAACCAATGCATGAAAAAACAATAGGGAAGCACAAATCTCGATGTAGCCAATCATTAACTACCTTCCCCTTTGTCTTTATTTTGATCCAACATTTCATGAACTTTCAAAAGCACCCTATCCAAGTCAGCCACAGGTGGTAAAGGAAAAACCCTAAGTCTCCTTTCAATTGATGCAATTTCTTCCCTGGATTGTTTCACCGACTTATCCCACTCCATCTTATATTTTAGGTATTTTCCAATGACAATAATGTAGGTGGCTGCATCATCCAACTGGTGCTTAGAAACATAATCATCAATAATTGGAGCATAATCATCATGCCACCACTTCCTCAATTGTTCCAAACTCAAGTACTTAGGGGAAATCTTCCTTCTTCCTGTGATAATCTCAAAGAAAGCAATGGATCCATTGTACACACCAATTAGGGTATCATCAATTTGCCTCCTCTATTTGTAAATCTTCTTCAAAACCTTTTTCCTGATTTGTAGTGATTCAAACCACTCCCAAGGTTCAGCAGCTCTAGAGGAAGGGAGAATTTTATCATTTACTAGCCTATCCCTGGTGTGCTCCATGATAGTTTTAATTTTCTATAGTAGGAGATCTGTATCTACCTTATCCTAAGCCAATACCTCCTTCAACCAATCAATCACCCTCATAGCATCTTTCCCTATTGACAAAATATCTTTAATAGCCTCATTTTCTTTGGTTCGCACCCCTTGCAACCAATTTGTAGTGGCAAGAGTGGAAGCCTTCATCTTTTCCAGTTCGGTGATAGTCTCTTGAGGTAAAGGATTCACAGCAGAAACTGAGGGGTTAATAGATTGCAAGGGTTTCATAAGATCCTCCAAGCATTTCATGAGATTCTCATTTTCCTTTTTTAGCTCCTGCTTAGTCTTTATTTCCTTCCTCAATTTGCCCAAGATGACTGCACTAGAATCTTGATAATATTCAATATCCTACTCAACAGATGCAGGCCCTAAATTGAAAGTCCACACATTATAGATTTTTGTAGATACCTCATCTCTATTCTTAACTGAAGTAGGAGTTTCAATGTGGACAACTCTGTTACTGGCCTCATCTCTTTCAATCCTTGAAATGACCATAGCCTTCTTTTTACCTTTATCCTTTCCAATCTTGGCTAGGAGCTCATCCTAGTTTGGTGGAGTATCTTCCAAAACAACTTGTTTTCTCTTTATCTCCCTATCTAACCACTCTGGAACAGTGGATTCCAACTACACTTCACTTTGTTTCTCCTCATGTTGACCTTTAGGTGCTTCCTCATTCAAACCCTGCTTCTTAGGAGTTTTGATCTTACTCTCCTTCTCTTCAGCATGTTCTTCCTCTTTGTGCTCATGTGATGGAATCTTATCTGCCTCTTCTTCTTTTGGAGGTGATTTAACCTCTTCGGTTCCAACAGGTGACTCCGCATATGCAACCAAGGGAGACTGCATTACCTTTTCAACTTCTACTTCTGCATGATAAAGGTCACCCTCATGAAATTCATCCCCTTTAGTATCTGGATGATCTTCAACTTTTTTGGATTCACAAGGTTATCTTTGAGCCTCATGGGTAGAAGGAACATCATCATGCTGCTCCTGATGAGAAATAATTGGAGGAAGGCATGTTTTAGGCACACTATCCTTGGGAGAAGGAGTCCTAGACCTCCTTGTATACACTTGTACCTTCTCTTCTAAACTTTCTATATTTACCATCGGTGGGGTAACTTCTTCTTCTCCTACCTTGGAGCTTTCCTTATGTGACAGTCTTATGACTCTTCTCCTTTTGCACATAGGAACATCAACTTTAGGACCCTACTTTTCAGTTTCCTTCCATTCATAATTCTTAGTCTTTGACCTTTTCTTAACAATTGGTTTTCTTTGCTTTTCTGGTTCCTGGATTTCCTCCTCTTGAACACCTTTTATTTTGATCTTAAAAGGAGAATTTAGCTTACCTTTTCCCTTAGGATCCTACTCAGTTGATTCTTTAAAAGTGGAGTGAGGGTCCAAATCTCCCATCAACTCATAGGTGCATTGTACACCTTCATTCTCCAACTCCCACAATTTATACCTTCGCCACATTCAAGTCAATTTTTTGACTGGATCTATCAGCTATTTTAGTTCTATCTTTTCTTCCTCTAACCAATCCACATCACGAATCAGCCTATCCTTCACCGCCTCATAAGCATGACCCTGAATCAAGTCCCCATCATCCTCATGCTGATCAAGCACTACCTCCACATTATATAGGTGGACTGATTCAACTAGCAGTCGAGAAAAATTCTTCTTCCTGACCTCATATTCATCGCTGCAATTGGCCCAGTAATCTTCCAAATCAACCTTATGGCTATACTCTCTATTGGCCTTCTTTTGGGCTTCACCTATGATATCAAATATGGACCTCTTGGAATGAAAGGATAATCCAAGAGTACTCATCTCCTCTTCTAAAGCCTAGGTAGAAATGATGGAAGGACATGCCTCTCCAGTGCCAATCCTCAAGGGGAAGTCTCCACCAAAACTAGTCTTATGCTTGTCCCTCTTAACAATGGCATCAAAGTCACACATTTGTCTAGTGACTTCCAGAAGTATGATGTGATTAGTGGGATATCTTGGAAGTTTGTATGGGGCCCTTTGACAACCATCAATCCAGATGTATGAGAAGGTTGGGAATTGAATAAACCAAGCACCATATTTCTTGATGAGCTATTTTTCTTGGTCCGAACTCCTTACATGCTCTGCTTCTTGAAAAAATCTAGTGATATGCATGGTGAATGCATCATTCACCCTCCTGTAACTCGAACATCCCAAATGCAACTAAAGGTAGACCTCATAGATAATATCCTATCCAAAGGTTCCTCTGGCACTCAATCCCTTGTATGGATGAAACCTTGCAAGAGCATAGACCAAGTACGAGGTCATTGTGAAGGTCTTCATTTGCAACACATTGGACAACTGCTCATGAATCACTCTGCTAATGACACCTAACCAATGGTAGTTATTCTTTTCCTACTCCATCCTCACAATCACATGGCACATACAATTCTCAAACATTCCATCATTCTTCGATCCAACCACCCTGCTAAGAAGAGTGATAGCATCATAATATTCTTTCTTGAACTTTGCTCTGAATAGTTTTTTGGGTAGTTTGGAATAATGAGACTTGGGCTTCTCCAGCCAGGAATTGATAAGCTATTGAGATTTAACAGTCTATTCATCATATTACTCTTGAGCTGCCTTCATGTTGAATGCCACCACATGAGATGTGTCTTGCATATCAAAAGTCTGAGCAATGGAAATAGTGTTCAAGTTCACCACAATCCTCCCTTGACGACCAATAATTCTCTGTGTATGACTGTCATAGTGCTTGGCACACTCAAGGACCAGCTCATAACACTACACCATGGAAGGAAAACTAGCCACATGTGACAATACTAACTCTAACATGCTCTTAGCCACTAGAGGAAGGTCCTGCGATGCCATTCTACCTTTGAACTCCTCATAGTCCCACAGCCCAACGTTGGTATCAGTTACCTCTGACCAGAAAAAAGTGATCTTACTCTCTAGAATCTTTCTCTTGATGTCCATCTCTATTCTTTCTGCTTCAGATATGGAAGATCCCTCCATGTCACCCTTAGCCTTCCCAGCTGTTACCTCACTTGACTCAACTTGCACTTGACAAAGGAAACATAATAAAAACCATAGGAAACCAATGTTAATTCAGCAAGGGCATCATTAAAATGAGCCCCACATAAGCAATATGTCATTAATTTTCAAATGAAATGATCATATTAAACTTCAATTTTCAGGGCCATCCGCAGAATCCAAGTCAGGAAGGAATTTTGGGGAATTCTGGGCCAGACGGATTCCAGTGGAATAATCATGAAAACACCTATTAGCAACTCAATTTGATGATTATGAATCAAAAAATAGCATGTGAGATCTAAATATAGTATGAATTAATCATAAAATGCATAGTCATCCATTAACACATCTTGCTATTCCATATTCCTTCATATTTAGTCAAATTTCAGGAAAATCCACTAGGGACGGATTTCCGCGAAGGCAGAGACACTTTGCAAATCCAGAAAAAATAGGGAACTAAGGACTTCGAGAAAATCCAGAGTCGACGAAAATCTGCGAATAAGTTAAAACTTCGAAAGTATGTAGATTCTAGGAAATCGAAGGAGGTTGGGAAAATCCACCAGAGCCGGAAAATCCACCAGAGATGAAAAATCTCGGACTAAGGACGAAACCTAAAGTGCGACACCATATCACAATTTCACCTAGATTGATGGATTGATTATGAATTTTCAAGAACCTAGGCCCGAGACAAGTTAGGTATGGATCCTTCATAGATTTTCTTAGAATTCTAGGCCAATTGGGAAGCGAAATAAGGTGGAATGGTATTGCCCTAGGCTTCAAACCCTATACATCTGCCATTAATGCATAGGAAAGCTTAGGATTCAAACAATTTAATCACTAAGGCCTTACTAGGGAATATTTCCATGCTCTCAAGCAAGACATTTCAAAAAGCAAAGAAACAAATGAGCTTGGAAATTACTTGGGAGACCATAAGTCAGACAATGCTATGCAACCCTAGTCATGAAATGATCCAAAATTCAAGAATTCAAACCCCAATAAACCCTATAACATTAAAGCATTATCCACAATCATCAATTAAAAGCAAGGCAATCGAATACATACCATTGTGAAGCAAAAATTGATCTTAGAAACAACAAATTCAAATTAAATGGCATCCACAAAGAACATTAATAGGAATGCACTAGAAATTGCCACTTAAATCGAACAATTCAAAATCAATGCCTCAAATCCAATCAAACACTCACAAGAATGCACTCCGTAGCTCAAACAATGGCAAACAATAAGCATAATAGTGCAAAAGACCTCAAAAATTAGTTAAATACATCATTTAAAGCTTGTACGAAAACATTAATGCCGCCGACAAGACAGCCAGGAAAAAATTGGGAACCCGACAACAAGACAGAATCCAGAAAAATCTGGACAATGCAAAATTCTGCAAAGACTGAAAATTTTCAAACCACAGTGCTCAGCCAGAGTCCGAGTAGGATCTAGGAAAATCCGGCTAGGGTGGAAAGTCTCGAACTTTAGAGAAAACCCGAAATTAGCTCAAAATTAAAGTTCTTCAATGAGTAACTTAGGGAAACCACTTATGCAATCAAAATAAACATTTTAGCACATGCCAAAGTAAGACAAAACCCCAAAATGAAAGGGCCAAGACACCAAAACCAAAGCAAAAGAGGGTCCCTACTTTCAGTGGGGCATGTGTGCGAAAACTGCACAACAATCTGCAAGAATTTTAGAAAAAAGTCTCATCAAGTATGTTTTTTCGTAGGTGACGTCCATACAATTGGTTGCAAATTCGCGGACATGTTCGATAGGGTTTTTCTTTCCTTTGTATTTGGTAAAATTAGGTGACACATATCCCGGAGGAAATGGTGGCATGTATAAGTTCATGTCAAAGGGATAAATAAATAGATCATATTGCACCTCTGATTTCTTGCTAGATATCTGTATGTTTTCTATGGTCTTCTCTAGACCCATCAATTTTTCTTGTAAGGCATCTATTACAAGGTCATGTGTGGTCCCATATGTTGGATTGATTGGTACGCCATAGGTCTCCATTTTCTGTGCATGGATGTTGGTTTATTGTTGGGGGATGGGTTGTTGTGACATGTGTGATGTGTTGTGATTTGCGTGTTGTTGGTATTGAAAGCTTGGATTGGGGATATGTTGGTGAGTATGAATATGGGATGAGTATGTTGGGATGTTTCCCCCAGCCATTTGGGTCGATATTTGGGGAATATGGTGACCATGAACATTTTTATTTGTGAATGATGCCATAGGTTGTGTGTGTTGACTGCTTTGTCCAAATTGTTGGGTTTGGACAAGGGGAATGGTCATATTTTGTCCTTGGGATTTCATGGTATTAGAGTGTGTTGACGTGTTAACATTTTGTTGTTGTCCTTGAATAAAGATACGTCGTTTACCTTCACCCAAAGGATTTTTTGAGATACCAATGAGAGGATATGACGAAGGTGTACTCATGGTACTAGACGTAGTTGTCAACGGAGGATTTGTATGACTTGATGATGCCCCCGTGGCATTTACCATAGTGGTAAAGAGAGGATTGGAATAACTTTCCCACACTGCCAAGGAGCCAAAGGTGGTTCCAACTGATTGTGATGGTGTTGTGGATATTGTGGGCACTATGATAGATTGTGATCCTCCAATGGATGTAGCGTTTATTGAATTGGAGGTGTTTGGGATGTTGGAGGTAGCATTCACGGTCGTTGTAGCATCAAAAAAGGTATTGCTCATAGTGTTTGGAGGTTGACCACTATTTGACATGTTATGTGCATTGTTGACATTTGGGTTAGGAGATGTTGATCTCAACATGTTAATGTTGAATCCATGAGGTAACTTAGCTCCTTGACTTAAGAGTATGGCCAAATATCTATCTTTGTCATATAGGACCATTTGTTCCATGAATTGAGAGGCCTCTGGATCTTGTGCTGCTTACTCTAGGTTTTCCTCAAGTATTTTTCTGTATTCATCCTTACATAAGAATGGTTCAAAGGGACTGTTTGATGAGGATGGTATGATCATGAGAGGTTGAGTATTTTTGTTGCTAAATGGGTCGTCAAAAGTCCAGTTTGGGTCATACGTGTGATTGTTGACATTAGAAGTGGATTCTTGTCCCAAGTTTTCCATTTTTCATTTCTGTCTTTGGAATCTAGTTTCCACCATAAAATGAGATTGCTCAAATGAAAATGACAACTAAATGCAAGGATGACAATGCAAGACTATGTTTTCTAAAGAAAAATGCCAACTAGGATGACTAGGTGATGATGACGTTTGTCTAAGGAAATGATTGATGTAAGATGATGAGGTTGTCAAAGCCAAAATGTCAAATGAGGACTAAGATGGTAATGTTAACTAAGGACTTAATATGATAAATGCAAGGTCTAGGTTCAAAATGATGACTAGGATGAATAATATTTTTGGATTTTTGGGAATAAAATATGCAAGGTATAAACTAGAATGCAATTGGAAAAAAGGATACCTAAACACTTCTAAGCTCAATCTTTATTTTTGATTTTGGTTACTAAAGGACTTGTTGAAAATGACAAAATTACAAGGTCAAAATGACTAGTGAGTTTTCCTAACTAGAATGTTGAGTTGAAAAAAAATCTCACAAAAGAGGACAATGATTGAAAAAGGGAATGATGATTAAGTCCAAGATAACCTAGTTTCAAGAGCAATGACGTTGCAAATTGTGTTGAGATTAACCTAATCCAAATTATGCAAGGATGAAAACCTAGGGTCAAGCTAATGCCTACTATATGCAACTAAAAAAAATTGAAGGATGAAGCCTATGGTCAAGAATGCAAACTAATGGTTGAAAATTTTGAGCAATTTCAAAGTTGGTTTCTAACAGAATCCCCTTGGAAATAGTGTTTGACAAAATATTGATAGAATTTAGACTCAGTTTGGACTTTGTATGAAGATTTTGCTTCTATGAAGCAAATGCGTCGTTTGAGACCTTAAATGCGTCACAGTATTGCGAATGTGTTTCGGTTTAAGTGAATGCAGCTCTGGGACTGACAAATGCGACTGAGTTTTGCAAATGCAGTTTTGTGAGGTTCAAATGCGTCGCAACATAGACAAATGTGGTTTAACAGTGCGATTACATCTCAGTATTTTTTAGATGCATTTTAGAATAGCAAATGCATCTCAATAGTTGCGACACAGTTTGTTAAAATTGAGTTTTTTGATGTATTGAGAGAAAATCTGATCTATCTAATGTTGAATGTTTTGTCCAGGAGTTTAAATGTGGTGAATAATGTTGAAAAATCTAGCAAGCACTTGAAAAGCACAATTTTTTGAGTGTAAGCAAGCGCACATAAGACAAGTACAATCCTAATAGGCCAATAGGCCAAGGGTTTGTATACTTGATATAGCCCACCGATATACCCTGGATTGGTGCTAAAAACCTTTCCTTCTCAGGAGCGGATAGCTTAGAATTTTGGTGGCACTAGTTCCCCTCCACGGCTCATTAACGTCATTCAAGCGTACCAAATTCAAATTCTTGGGTAGTGACTTCCCAAGAATTGCTATCTCTACTCAAGGGGATTAGTAGTGAGTGTCTTTGGGCATGATACTATACCCTACACTATATCAAGCAATGGCTGAAAAATGGTTGGCCTCTAAAACAATGGGTGTTTAGTAAGGGTATTCTGTTCATAGGGCATGATCCATGTGGCGAGAGTCCCCTTTCAGATCCATCTCGTCAAAACCATATGCATGATTCTTAGGCTTTCCCCAAGAATCCACTTTTATATACTGGCTGGAAGTCCCTCAGGTTCAAGGTGCTATCAGTCTGAGTCGTCCTGGGGTGAGTACTTTTTCCCACCAGAACAGGCCCAAGTTTTAGAGTCAGTAACTATTTCTCTTACATCCAGGATCACTTGAAAGTGCAAGGGGAGAGGATACTTTGATTACTAAGTCTTAAGGGTGTATAACAAATAAAAATGGGTCTGGTTTTCTAATCACCAAGTTTTCACAAGTTGAGAGCATAATCACCTACCATTTGCAAACACAATCAGACAAACTAGAAAAACATGTTCATTTTATGTGGACCACAAATAAATGTGTACTAATCTAAAAAAAATGCAAGCACAATGTTTGGAAGTTAGTCTTTGACATTCGAACCTACAAAAACACAAGTTAGGAGTTTCTTATCCACCAGTCTTGGACCCATGAAATGTAACTGCCACACGCTGCAAACTAAGATTAGTAACACAAAAACCTATGCTAGGAAGAATGCAAAAGAAAACAAAAATGCAAAAGAAAAACCAGAATGCAAAGCAAAAAAGTACAGAAAATAGAAAAAACCTAAATACAAAATTTGAAAAGAATTTTTTCTAGGTGAATGCATCACTTTGTGTTGCAAATGCATCTTGGTATTGTCAAATGCGGCTTTTTAGACTTCGTATGCAGCTTATCAGAGCGTTTGTATCGTTTAAGTCCTCGAATGCGTCATAACGCATCAAATGTAGTGCGATAAAGGATGAATGCAGCATTCCATACCTGTACCTATATATATATATAAAAAAAAACCAAAACCGTATGGAAACTACAAAAGAAATTAAATGCATTGGGTTCACCAATGTATCTAAGGGTTAATTTTTAGGTTGTTAGATGCTAGCAAATCAACAATGTATATAAACCCAAAGAACTACAAAGTAAATTGAAAAATAAAAGAAGAAATGTTTATACCAGATAATCGTTGAAGCTTCCATGATTCATCTTCGTAGCACCTCCAAACTTGCTACAAATGTTGCCCTCAGATCGAACGTATGAGCAATTTGAAAATAAAGACTAAGCCCTACACAAGCTTTGAAGGATTTAAATAATGACTATGCCTATCCTATGAGAAAATGACTCTAAAATGCCAAATAACTCTAAGTCTTAATGTGCCAGAATAACAAAATTCATGTGTCTAATCTCAAAATGTTAGCAAAATAGCATTTTATAAAAAATGCAATTTTGATTGGACAGACGAGATCAACTTTCGACAGAAACCTAAAATCAGAGGACAAGATTTAATCTAGTAATCCCTAATCAGGGTTAGGGAAAAATCATTAAATGAGTGGTCGAGATGTCATATGAGAAAATCAAATGGGTGGTGGAGAATAGATGAGATAATTAATTAGAAAAATAAACATTTTTGAAAATCAAGAAGATAAAGACTACCTGATTTGTGAGATTCAAAAAATCAAGAAGATAAGAGTTGAACTAAAGATCAGATTTGAAAAAACAATAATTTGCTCAATTACTTGATTTTTGGAAGAAAGTTAACAATTTGAATTAAATCAACTCAAAATATGGATTTTGTGAGATAATAAATAATTGATTTTCAGATTATTTTCTAAAATGAACTGTCAGTTAAGAATGTGATATCATTTTAAATAATTTCATTTATTTAAAATGAGGGAAATGTTAATTTTGGCAATTAAATAATTTAAAGATAATTATTTAATTTAGAAGATATGATTAATGATTAAATAAATTAATAAACTCATTTAATCATGAAAATTAATGACATTAAATAAATAAATAAAATTCATTTATTTAATAATCAGGAAGACATAAGGAATTAAGGTAATCAAATAAATTAAGAAATTTATTTAATTAGGGGAAGACTTAGACAATTAATGACATATTTAATAAATAAATAAAATTTATTTATTCAATAATCATGAAGAATAAAGGGACATGAATTAATTAAACAATTGTAAATTATTTAATTAATAGTCGAATGTGGACCAGAGACATAATTAAATGTCATAATTATGCTAGGACGAAAGTGGTAAAAATAGAGCTTGCAGGCCTAGGTCATTTTTAAGTGTTTACAAAGTTAGACATTATATTACTAGTTATAAAAAAATTGTACATATAGATCATGCAACTATTCGATAGCTGATGAATAAATTTTTGGTGGAAGGACACATCATTCGATGGTTATTGTTATTACAAGAATTTGATATAACAATAATTGATAAACCAAGTAAAGATAATGTAGTGGCCAAATTTTTGTCTAGAATGGTTGTACAGGGAGATAATGAACCAATGGGAGATGCATTTCCTAATAAAAATCTATTTGTCATAAATTTTCAATCACCTTGGTTTGTTGATATTGCTAATTATCTTGTAACTAGGAGATGTCCTTATTTTTCATCTAAGCAGCAAAAGAGACTAATTAGAGAAAGTTCCATATTTGAATGGATTAATGGTTTTCTATTTAAAATGTGTCCAGATCATTTCATGATAAGATTTGTACAAGAAATAGATGTTGATGATATCTTGAAGGCATGTCATGATCAGATAGGTGTTGGACATTGTTCAACAGTGAGAACAGTACATAAAATTCTTGGAGCAGGCTATTTCTGGCCAACGATGACTAAGTATGAAGCTCACTACATTAGGCATTGTGATCAATGTCAGAGAATGGGAAGACCTACACATTCTATAGGAATTCCACTTCAAACACAAGTGTCTTTGGATCCATTTGAAAAATGGGGAAATGACTTTGTTGGTCCCATAGATCCACCGTCAAAAGGAAATCATTACATCATTGTATGTACTGATTATGTTGCTAAAAGGGCAGAGGCCAAAGCGTTACCAGATACTAAAGAAGAAAGAGTTACAATTTTCTTATCCAAAAATATTCTACAGAGATATGGATCACCTAGAACACTTGTATCGTATCAAGGACCATAATTTATGTCTTTAATGCTTCATGCATTTGTTTAGAAATATCAAGTTCAACATAGAAAGTCATAACCATACCATCTTCAAGAAAATGGGTAGGTAGAGGTGACTAATAGAGAACTAGAGAATATACACACAAGGATAGTTTCATCTAGAAAGAGTGATTGGTTTGATAGACTGACATAAGTTGTATGGGAATTTAATATAACTTGGAAAACAACCACAAGTTTTTCTCCATATGAGTTAGTTTATGGGAAGATGCCTATTCTTCCTATAGAATTTGAACTTGAAACACTTAGAATAGCTTTAAATGTGGGTATAAATCTGATTGAAGCATAGAGAAATAGAGTGTTGTAGTTGAATAGGTTATGAAATGGGAATGGAAGCTTTTCATCAAACAAAGATCATTCAAAATCAAAGGAGATAGTGGCATGACAAGAATATTCACAATAAACAATTTACTGTAGGAGATTGGGATTATTTTTTGATTCACGGTTTCAAGAATTCAAAGGGAAGTTACATACCAAATGGATTGTACCATATGATATTAAAGAAGTCTTTGATAATGGAGTTGTCTGATTAATACCTATTGATCAATGGAGAAAGGAAGATAATGTTGGTAAATGGACACAAGCTTAGGCTTTATCATAAACCAACATCAAAAGAAGAGTTTACAACTAAACTTCAATCAAGGATAAAACATTTTACCAAGAAATATTTTTCTTCTTTAGGTAAAGTGTCTTGTTATTAAATACTATTCAATTGCCATGAATAAAGAAGATAAATTGAAAACCAAAATTTGTGGTTTCCCTTCCGAAAAAAAAAGAAGAAAGTTTTTTTGCGATCTTCTTGTCTCTTATAGGTATAGGTTATGATAGCTTCTCACATAACCAGAAAGATCCTAATGGCTCTTGATCACATTGGAAATCAATTATTTAATGAAAGAGTTGATTAAATATTCAAATTAATTCAGCTCTAGATAACTCCTAATTGCTCCTAATCGGTTGTTCTCAATATTTTTAAGAAAACTTTGAGAGGAAGAATTTTGATAGCTTTGAAATGTTAATGATGAATGGGAGTAGAGTAATTAATGCATCATTTGAAGCTTTTAGCTTCATTGTTTTTCTAACTTGTTTGTTCAATGTGCAGGTATAGGTTAATTTGATATTCTGGATTTTCATGGTTTGACATGACAACATGTGCAAAAAAGTGGGCTCCCATCAGGGTTGAGACCAACATGCTAGATATGAGTGAAAAGCATTACATTTATTAACTATGATTCAATGCACTATATAATCTAGCAAATTATGACTGATTCTGATCATTTTTGAAAATCATGAAGATTATGTTGGCTTACTCTAACGTCACATATACCATTTGTGAACATTGATGTCATTTCACACAAGAGGTAAGTGTTTAAATGATGTATTTATTTTTGAAAGTTTAAATGCATTAAATAATGTGTCATAAAGTTGTTATAGAAGTCATACCATCATGTTAAATGCGAAGTGTAATTAATTAAGCGATTTAAATATGAGGTGACATTACTTGCTCAATTTTCAAGTAATGATTATGAAGGGATGTTTAAAGTAAAAATATAGATGTACGAAAAGATCGGTGAATTTACTTTCACCACCTTCCATTAGCAAATTTTAAAACAATTTGGTTGGTGAGAAGTTTTAGGCATGTGAAGTGTACTCTAGTTTAATTGAACATAATGGTGAGTAAAGGACATTTAATGTCCATGTAGAGAGAGTTATGAGCTATTTCAAATCCATTTAGCAAGGATGAAAAAAGACTCGTCATTTATGCAAGATCACATTTTCTCCTAACTGAAGATTGTTCCTGAATTTCTCAAGTTCTTCGTCTGTAAAATGGGTTACAAGAGGATGGTTGAGCCAAAGGAAGCTATAATGGACAATGAAACTAGAAGATGGATGCAACAAGCTAGTTGGTTGGATCTCATTCTCAAATACAAAGGGCATGAATATGATGTAATTCAAGAATTTGTAAGAAATTTCCACATCAACTTCATATTAGTGAGGGGAAGCTATTCAGGTATCCAAGGTTGTAATTAGTACATTGTTTGGAATCCCAACTAAAGGAAAAATTGTGAAGTGAGGTCAACATGATTTAAAGGATCTTCTAAAAATGTTCCATGTTGACCCAAAACCTCTGCCTATTTTCTAGATTCACAAAGGAAAAAATAAGGGCATTGACAGAGGAAGTCTTCAAGAGCCCTACTCGTCAATTTTCCACTGCTTAATGAAATATTTTACTTGTGAGGGCTAGTTTGCTACCATTCTAGGACCAACTCTTTGGTTGTTGATTCATATTATTTATGGAGAAGCTAAGCCAAAGGTAAGGATAAATTTTCCTACATTCTTGTTTTCTCAAATCATTGATATTGCAATGAAATGTAAAGGAAAGGAGAGAAGGATAACACATCATGGGTTAATGCATTTAATTTTTAAGCATCATTTTATGAAAAAACTAGATGGTGAGGAAAAATGGAGACAATTCTTGATGAATATTGAAGGTGAAAGTTCAAGAAAATATAAAATCCCCATAACTAGAACTTTGAAAATAGAAAAGAAAAAGAGCTCAGAGAAAATTAGGGAAAAACCTTTAGGGAGGCCTCAAAAACAAGACTCTGAGGAGGTTGAACCTTCTAGAAAAAGAAAATAAAAAGAAATGAAAACCATAGAGAAATATGAGCCTGAAGTGGGAAGAAATAAAAAGAAGAAAGGGGTTGAGAAGAAAGAAAAACTAAAGGAAAGAAAACAAGAAAAAAAGATTTGAAAAACTTGAGGAGAATAAGAAATTGAAGAGAGGAAGAAAGGGGAAAAATAAAAAATTATCCTCCTACAATTCAAGTTGAAGAATTTGAGATGGAAGAACCTAAAAGAGGAGATAAATATTCTCAATCTATAGAAACCCATATGGCTGAAACTACTATGCCAAACCCTACTACTTCTCTAGAATCCCCTATTGAAAAGGAAGATTCTCAGCCTTTATCCCTAGTGTTTGAAGAAAATGTTGAATTATTAGAGTTCTAAGTATTTGAAGAGGCCCAAATCCCTGATGTTACCCCTGGTTCTCCAACTCAACTTGGAGAACAAACAGAGGATCCATTTACCATAGAGAGGGAAAACAACCCTTAGAGCAACAGGAAGAGCTTGATGATAGTTTAAATTAGAGAAAAGAAGAAGAAAAAGAGGTTCGGTTTGCATTGAAGTTGTCAAGGTTGGAAAGAGAAATAGAAGAATTTAAAATGAACATAATATTGGAAATGAAATTGAAACAAAAGGATGGAGAAATTTAAAATCCTAAAATAGAGTTAGAAAAACTAAAGTCACAATTGAAATAGGACATAGCCCAGTTGTTCACCCAACTGGAAAATGCTAAAGAAACCATAGAAAAGGTTAATGAAGAATGTACACAAAAAGATGAAGAAATTCAACGATTGAAGGAAGAAATAGAAAGAAGGCAACAAGTAGCTCTTGAAAGGAAAGAACCAGAGCAAACAATATTCTCATCTTCTATATTACTTGGTTTACTTCCACTAGAGGAAAAACCACAGGGAAATTCCATAGGCCCAAGGTATATTTCCCTTACTGCCATGGAATACAAAAAACTCAATGAACAACTTCAAAATAAAATAGAAGACATTACCAAAGAAAAAAATGAAGTAGAAAAGAAGGTAACGAGAGTTGCAGACATAGCCTTTGCACTAGTAGCAACTAGGAAACCTTCAGGGATGTATGGTTTATATCTTAGAGAGTTTTTTTTTAAATGGAAATTAAATAAACTTGTGTTGAAGAAGCCTATTGATTTCAATACTAACAATGATTTTCTTCAATCATATTTTAAAATTCATTCAAGTATTCAAAATCAGATGTGTGAATTTTACCAGCATGCCTTCATTATGGGAGCTATAGATGATTCTCTCCTTAACATTTATGTTGGGGAGCTCCATATTAGATCATTTCTTTCTTTTTTGCAGAATAAAATTGAATGGATGAAAAGAATGGGAGAATACAAAGAAGCATAGAAAAAATGTGGTCTGCCAATGAGAGGAGAGAAACCTAATGCAATGGACTACATTAAGAAATTCAGATCAGTGGCCAGACTCAATGATGTTGTGCTCATTTATGTGTCTAACTTATTGAAGAGTAATGCATTTTTTCAAGATGAGGAAGGGATATTAACTCCATTGGCTCATCAAGCATGCATTGAAAGATTTAACTCCATTCTTGATCAATTAAAAAGAAGAGATCCTATCAGTCCGAATAATATCAAATGGATTTTGACAAGAGTGAGGCATGTGATCAGTTTGATATAGCAACAACAATAATTTTGGATTGGGATGAGGTTCAAGATCCCCATCATTATTATGCCTACTCCAAAGATCAATTCACCTAAAAAGATACTAGAGGAAGTCTTGAAATCCTGGTATGAGAAATTGCAACAGAACCATGGCTTCGCCAAAAAAAATAGGACAAAAAAACAATATAGAGGAGGTTTCTTTGATTGTGCCTTATGGGTTGAGACTATGAATAAAGGGATTCCTAGTGTAATCAATCTATCACCATGAGGACATGGTTATGAGTAGGAGGGGGAGGATGATGAGGGCTCACAAAGACCTCATATATTTTCTAAATTTTAACACTTGATAATTTATATTTGGCTTAAAAACTTATGATATTATCTTTTATATGCTTCATTTATGAACATAATTATGCATGAAGACTTAGAATATGAATGATTTTATATAAATTATTATTTCCTTTGAATGCATGATCAAATGGTGTTTAATGTGTGATTGTTTCAAGATTGTGTGTATTTAACGCAAGACTGGAAGAGCATTTATTTATCACATGAAGTGATAAACATTTTGATATTCAAATGAGATTGGTGGCTAACCTTTCATGACTCAGCAAGCTTCAACCAAGATACCTTTCAGCTAAACAATAGTTAGTGTTCCACCTCTGCAGTTTTGTTCAACATCAACTAAAGATAATTGCAAGATCTTCGCGATTTTTTTCCCTACACTCTAGAATATCTTTAATAATTTGTAGATTAGTTTGATTTCCCACTTTTCCCTATTTTCAAATAAGAGAGGATATTTATATCCAACCTCAAGTTAGTTAGGATTAGATTGTACTAGTTTTTTATTTATTTTTCTTAGTTCTTCACTGAATACTTTGTACTTTCATCCCTCTTTGGGAAAATTTGATGGAATAAAAGAAGAAATTGATCATTTTTGTGTTAAGGTCCCTCCAAAGGAAAAGTAGGGCCAACTCTTCAGAAGGAAGGTGATCTTGTTAGTTAAATAGTTCATCTTCATTCCTATTCTAAATTGGAATTGTTTCATCATTTTAACGTTAGAATAAATCTCAAACCTATTGTTGAAATCTTTGTTTCAATTACTATGTTAATTAAATAGAATCCTTTTAGTTAATTAGATTGTAGATAAAATATTTAGTTTATCATTGATAGGTTGCGTTCTTAATGGAATATGCACGTCATAAGAATTATTACTTGTTAGAGTGGATGAATGAGGAATGGAATAGTTTGTTTTTGAATTAGATTTCAATTCTGTTAATTAATTAAATTTTGAATTCAAGTATGTTGGAAAAACAAGGACATACAACTAAGAGGGGGGGTGAATCAGTTGTCACAAAATAATAAATTTTTCAAAATTTACTTAACTTAATCTCATATATGATGAATAAGCAATTAACCATAAGCAATTAACACATCAGAGAGATAGAGAACACCAAGATTTTTTTACGTGGAAACCCTATTAGGGGAAAAACCACAGTGGATGTTAGTCCACAATATTATACCGTATTAAAATTATAATGAAAACAATAAAGGGTAATGCACGTGCATTTAGGCACACTGTCTAGAGCTCACTACTCAGTTACAGAAGGGGATTACTACCCAAAAATATAGAATAGGATTAAATCCAAAGGGTACGAACTGAGAAAAAAGCCTCTGCACAAGCCTGATTATAGTTCCAATTAAGCACAGAAAACTCCTTCACTTTTCACTCTAACTACTTCACACTTCGCTCGGTCTTCTTCACACTCTACTCTGCAATCAAATGATATTTGTACATACACACATAGGATCACACCCATCATACGAAGCACACTTTCCACCAATGAAATAAATGCTCTTATATATCTACATCATGGATTACATCAATAACTTAGTTGGCCATAAAAATAAAACATATTTGCAATGTCGGCCCAAGTTTACAATTAAATTTTCAATGTGGATCTAAACACCATTGGCCAAAACAATGATGCAACCCAAAACAATATTCACGAGCACACCAAACATTCAAATTTTACTTTTCAAGGATCCACAACATGTTACCAACACCATGTCGGCCAAGAACATGAAAACCCGAACATGCACAAGAAAATATTCGACCATGAGCACACCAATCAATGTGGATGTAACACAAGGATAGAGAAAGATTTAGAGATATCCAAAAAACACCAAGAAATAATAGAGAAACACCTGCAACAATTGTGATTATCAGTATCACACAAAATTCACTCAGGAACACTGATAGAGACCACAAAAATACTATCAGACCACAACATGATCAAATCTACACGCGGACCTCTGAAACTTCTAGTAGATGATCTAGATACTCTAAAAAATAAACCCTTTAGTCCACAACAACTGATCTTCAATGTACATAACAAGATGCCTTCATGACCTACATAGCTCCACTGGGAACTTGGAACACTTTCTTTTACAATTTTCTCAATATCCTCAACATATACAGCCTTCAATACACCAAATGATAATAGTGTTGGCATCAATGACAACCACATATCATCAAAACATCCACAACATCCAACAATCTCCCCATTTGGCATTGATGGCAACACATGATGTGAAAAATACCATCAACCCAACACACTTGCTTCTTAACTATTTTTCTCCCACAAGGCTCTTCTCC
Source organism: Sequoia sempervirens (assembly GCA_007258455.2). NCBI lineage: Eukaryota > Viridiplantae > Streptophyta > Pinopsida > Cupressales > Cupressaceae > Sequoia > Sequoia sempervirens. The sequence continues at coordinate 312,313,940 of VDFB02000003.1, read as the reverse complement.
TCAGAAGATTTTTGACATTGTACTTCTCCCCCTTTGACATCAATGGCAAAGGTAACCATGACCTTTCCATATACACGCTCTAAACCACATATCTACACATATGACTACCCCCCTGAGTAGCAGCCATGAAAACATCAATCTAGATCCAAATATAACAATGTAGGTCATGGATTGATGCAAGTAAATGCATCTTTTAGTTCTTATCAGGAGGGGTAATCACCCCTAGAATTTCTCTGAGATACTCAAAAGTATCCTTTGGAAATGACTTAGTAAAGATGTCTACAATCTATTCTTTGGTAGGAACATAATCCAATCTGGCTTCTTTCTCATTCACTTTCTCCCTCAAGAAGTGGAACTTGATTGGTATATGTTTAGTCTTAGAGTGTAGCACTAGATTCTTTGAAATATTTATTGCACTTGAATTGTCATAGTATATGGCAATAGGATCTTCATATATCACCCTAATATATTTCAACATTTGTTTCATCCATATCACTTGAGTACAATTATTTGTAGCAGCAATATATTCTGCTTCAGCAGTAGATAGAGAAATGGAATTTTTCTTTTTGCTCAACCAGGACACCAACTTCTTCCCTAGGAAGAAAGCACCACCACTAGTACTTTTCCTATCATCTACATCTCTGGCCTAATCTGCATCAATATATGCACTTAAAGTGAGATCATCATCCTTTGGATACCAAAGTCCAAAGTCAACCATTCCTTTCAAATATCTGAAGATTTTCTTAACAACAGTCACATGTGATTCTTTTGGATTAGCCTAAAATCTAGCAACCATAAATACAACATTCATAATATCTGGTCTAGTCTAGGTTAAATAGAGAAATCCACTGATCATTGGCCTGTATCTAGTTTTATTCACCTTAGGAGAATCATAATTTTATGTTAGCTTGCATTCGGTCACCATGGGAGTACCAACAGGCTTTGATTCTTCCATCCCAAATTTCTTCAATAGTCCTCTCACATATTTGGACTAAGATATGAAAATTCCCTTGTCTAACTAGGTAACTTGCAATCCTAGAGAGAACTTCATCTCTCCAATCACACTCATCTCAAATTCACCCTTCATCTCATCAACAAACTTCATACATAGATTGTCATCTCATCCAAAAATGATGTCATCAACAAAAAATTATATAATTAACTCTTTATCATGATCCAATTTGAAATATAAGTTGCTATCAGCAGTATCTTTAGTGAATCCAAGCTTTAGTAATTATTTGTCCAATCTAGCATACCAGGCTCTGGGGGCTTGCTTAAGTCCATATAGAGCTTTTTTCAAGTGACAAACCATATCTTCCTTTTCAGTTAGCTAAAATCCATTTAGTTGTTCAATGTATACTTCTTCTTCTAGTTCTCCATTCAGAAATGCCAACTTAACATCCATTTGATAGACTTTATAGTTCTTGTATGTAGCATAAGCAAGAAATAATCTAACAACTTCAATTCTGGTAACAGGGGAAAAATTTTCTTCAAAATCAACACCTTCCATTTGAGAATACCCTTTACATACCAGTGTTGCTTTATTCTGAACCACTTCACCTTGTTCATTCAACTTGTTCTGAAACACCTATTTAGAACCAATCACATTTTTTTCTTTAGGCCTAGGAACCAATGTCCATGTGTCATTATTTTCAATCTATGTTAGCTCTTCCTTCATAGCTTCCATCCAGTGTTCATCTTGGCAGGCTTCAATAACATTTTTAGGTTCAATCTTGGAAATCAAGAAATACTCTTCTGTAATCTTTCTTCTATTTTTCACTTCTTTATTCTTATCTCCTATAATTTGACTTTTAGAATAATTTAGCTTTACATACCTTGGAGTTTTGGGACTTTCATGAGCTTCTGGTTCTTCTGATCTTTCCTCTATACTTGCACTTGTCTATGCTTTCTGACTTACTTGATTTACCAGAAAAAATTGAGGTTGTTTTACCAAAACATATGGAATAATATGAAGTTGGTTCTGTGTCTGAGAATTCTTCCCTTGGCTTGTATTTTCTTCATCTAAATCATAATCATAATATCTAGATGATTTGGCAGAGTTATCATCAACTCTGACATTTGCACTCTCAACCATCTTTCTCTATCTTTTCTTATAGCACTGGTAGGCCTTGCTTTTAGTAGAGTAACCTAAAAATATTCCTTCATCACTTATTGCATCAAACTTTCCTATATCATCATCTCTCTTAATATAACATTTGCTTCCAAAGATCTTGAAATATTTAATAGTAGGCTTATAACCAAACCATAGGTCAAAAGGGGTCTTACCAAAATTACCATCAACATTTACCTGGTTTAAAGTATACACAATAGTCCTTATAGCTTCACTCCAATAGCTCTGGGGCACATTTCCCTCTATCATCATTGTTCTAGCAACATCCAAAATTGTTCTATTCTTTCCATCAACATTTACCTGGTTTAAAGTATACACAATAGTCCTTATAGCTTCACTCCAATAGCTCTGGGGCACATTTCCCTCTATCATCATTGTTCTAGCAACATCCAAAATTGTTCTATTCTTTCTCTCTACAACTCCATTATGTTGAGGGGTTTGGGGAGTAGATAACTATCTTCTAATTCCATGTTCTTCACAAAAAGATTTGAACTCCCTAGAGGTGAACTCACCACCTCTGTCAAATCTCAGACACTTTATTTTTAGACCTTTCTCATTCTCTGCCATAGCCTTGAAACTTTTGAACTTCTCTAGTGCTTCACATTTTTCTCTTAAGAAGGAAACCCATATCATTCTAGAGTAATCATCAATAATCAACATAAAGTACCTTTCTCCATGAATACTTCTGACTCTAGAGGGACCATAGAGGTCAGTATGTAACAGCTCCAAAAAATCATTTGAATGGAACTATTTGCTCCAGAAGGAGACTATAGTCTATTTACCCATCTGACACTCCTCACAAATTGTGTTAGCAGGCTTCACTAACCTAGGTAGATCTCTTACTGCTTGAGTGGAACTTACCTTGACAATGTTATCAAAATTTACATGAAACAACCTCCTATGCCACAACCAGCTTTCATCTACTTGAGAAATTAAACAACTCCCACTAGCAGTATTCAGGTGAAAAATATTACCTTTTTTCTTTCTACCTGTAGCAATCATATTACCAGAACTTCCACGTATCTTGCATCTTCCATCTTTGAATTGTAGATCAAAACCTTTGTAAACCATCTTTCCAACACTCAAAATATTGTGCTTCAAGCCTTCAACATAAAGAACATCATCAGTGTTATCCTTACCACCAAGGTAAATAGAACCTTTGCCACGAATCACACTAGCATTGTTGTCTCCAAATCTTACAACACCACCATCATACTTCTCTAGACTTACAAATTTTTTTTTATCACTAGTCATATGATGTGAGCATCCACTATCAATAACCTACTCATTCTTTTCTTCAAATTGGGCTACAAGAGCTTTCTCATCTTTAGCAGATTCAGTAGCCTCAACACTATTTGCAATTGTAGCAATGAAAATCCATTCATTTTCATTTCCATTATCTTTATCAGACTCATCATCAGTCACTCCTTCAGAAAAGTAACATTTCTTTTGGAATCTAGACTTGTTAGGCTTAGATCTAGGAACTCTTTTAGGACATCTTGATGCAAAATGACCTATTTTATGACAAGAAAAACATTTAATAGGAAACACTCCTTCATACTTACCTTTTCCTCTACCTTCTTTCTTTACAATTAGTGCTTCCAATTCTTCTACCTCTCTTTCTTTATCTTCAAGCTATTTTAGTTCTTCATCATACTTGGATATCTTTCTGGAACATTCTCTTAGACCATATCTTTTCCTGTTACTTCTAGATACAGTAGCCTTGAATGTAGATTCAGTCTTCAGAATAGATTCACCAAATTCACTCAATTCAAAAGTAGCAAGCTTACCAACTAGCATGTCTCTTGTCATCTTTGTTACTGATTTGACCTATTCAATAGTGTGAGCCTTCACTTTGTAGGAGGGAGGCAAGGATTTGAGTATCTTAGCCACAATTTCATCCTCATCCAGTGAACCACTAACACATCTAATTTCATCACTTTGTAGCTTAGCCATCTTCACCTGTGCATCTCTTTCATACAAAGTTTCTAGGTTTGTCAAAATCTCATGAGTTGTCTACAGTCCAATCACATTTTCCATCTCTAAATTTGTCAAAGCACTCATCAAAGTTTCAATAGCCCTGATATTTTTTTTAGCTTATTTGATTTTATCAGCAGTGGAGGGACCATTCTGAGGAATAACATATGGATCTTTTGTAATATTCCAGAAATCTTCACCAATACACCTTAGGTGACATTGCATCGTGACTTTCCATAGTGAGTAGTTAGTTCCATCAAATCTAGGTCTGTCCTTCTTGTATGTTGCCATCTTGGATCACCTCAAGATTTTAGACTTCTTAAGAGGAAACTACTCTAATACCAATTGTTGTAAAAAAAAGGACAAACAACTAAGAGGGGGGGTGAATTAGTTGTCACAAAATAACAAACTTTTCAAATTTTACTTAACTTAATCTCAGATCTGATGAATACACAATTAACACATTAGAGAGATAGAGAACACCAATATTTTTTTATGTGGAAACCTTGTTAGGGGAAAACCACGGTGGATGTTAGTCCACAATATTATACCTTGTTAAAAGTATAATGAAAAAAATAAAGGGGAATGCACATGCATTCACGCACATTGCCTAGAGCTCACTGCTCAATTATAGAAGGGGCTTATTGCCAAACAATACAGAATAGGATTAAATCCAGAGGATATAAACTAAGAAAATAGCTTATGCACAAGCCTGATTATAGTTCCAATTAAGCACATAAACTCCTTCACTTTTCACTCAAACTACTTCACACTTCGCTCAATCTTCTTCACACTCTACTCTACAATAAAAGATATTCACACATACACACATAGGAGCAAACCCAACACACGAAGCACTCTTTGTACCGATGAAACAATCACTCTTATATATCTGCATCATGGATTACATCAACAACTTAGGTGGCCAGAAAAATAAAACAAATTTGCAATGTTGGCCCAAGTTTACAATTAAATTTTCAATGTGGATCTAAACACCGTCAGCCAAAAAAATGATGCGACCCAAAACAATATTCATGAGCATGCCAAAAATTCAAATTTTACTTTTCAAGGATCCATAGCACGTTACCACCACCATGTCATCCAGGAACATGAAAACCCAAACATGCACAAGAAAATATTTGACCACGAGCACACAGATCAATGTGGACATACCACAAGGATAGAGCACTATCTAGAGACATCCAAAAACACCAAGAAACAATAAACACCCACAACAACTGAGATTATCAAAATCACACAAAATTCACTCAGGAACACTAACAAAGACCACAAAAATACTATCAAACCACAACACGATCAAATCTACACGCGAACCTCTGAAAATTCTAGTAGATGATCTAGATACTCTAAAAAATAAACCCTTTAGTCTACAACAACTGATATTCAACGTACAGAACAAGATGCCTTCATGACCTACACAGTTCCACTGGGAACCTAGAACACTTTCTTTTACAATTTTCGTAATATCCTTAACATATACAGCCTTCAATACACCAAATGTTAATAGTGTTGACATCAATGAAAACCACATATCAGCAACACATCCACAACATCTAACAAGGTAAATGTTAGATTCTCATTTTCCTGTAAGTTAGATTAAGTTTAGTCATTCATTCCCCATAATCTGATCTAACTTGGAATATGGCCTATCTATGCACATTTTCTGTTTTGAAATAATTCATTTTGAAGCTTTATAACAAGTTAAGTAAGAAATAAGTTAGAAGAATAACATAGAATAGTGTACAACCATTAGCGATAAGGAAGGAACAAATCTAAACCACTCCTGACAAAGTGGACCAACAAAAAACCCCCCTAAAAACCAATCCAACTCTTACCATAGATAGCTTTAGACACTCCTAGGTTGACAAGTAAAGATTAAATTATTAGGGAATTGTGACATCAACGACCCCTATCCATCAATTGGTTGATTCCCCTCTAGTGGATGTGTTCCCTTTAGTGGTTGAGTTTCCAAATGAGTTAGTGTTCACCATTTTAGAAGTAGTTATGTGGACACTTTATTTTGATGGTTCCCACACATAGAATGGGGCTAGAGTTGGCATTCTCTTTGTAACTCCTCAAGGTGATTATATCCCTAGGTCATTTAGATTGGAATTTCCATGCAAAAATAACATTGTTGGGTATGAAGCTTTAACCATAGCTCTTTGAATCATAGAATAATGGAACATTACCTCTCTCCATGTCTATGGAGACTCTTTGTCGTAACCCAATTTTTATTGCATTTAAATTACAATATGATAAATAGAATTATTGAGGAAATTCAATATGTTGAATGAAAATTTTGATATTTTTGAAATGTTTGAAAGAAGTTGACTGTCTTTTGACTATATCATCTTTTTAACTATCTTATACTTTATCATGATTGAATGTTACTGATGAACTATGTAAGTGCAAGTGTGTACAATTGTAGGAAAATGGGTTGAAGGATGAGAACATGGTTGAGGTAGGATCATTTAGCTAGATTGAATGGTAAGCTTGATGGAATCTGGGTGCACACCCTACAAAACAACATAATGTCAACATTTGATATCTCATATAGGCAATTATAATGACTTGATTCGAATGATTCAATGTTTTAAAAAAATAGGCTTGTGAAATGATATACATGTGATTTCTTATGTAATTGTCTATTTTGATCTCATGTTTTCAAAACTTGAAAGAAAATGATAGCATGGTTAAACATATTTGCATGTAATTTAAAAGGCATGCTTGAAGGATAAGAAAACCACTTTCTTCAAAAAATCATTATTTGAATAAAATAAAATTTTATTCTTTGCTTCAAAGTGATTCAATACTATTGATGAGGGCCACACCACCCAAAATTTACAAAAATAACAACAAATACCAACACAGAAGATGTGAGACATAAAATTACTCACTTTCAATTATTTTTAGAAAATGAAATTATAGATTCAAAGCTTACATGCTACAACCTCATGGGCTTGATTCATTAAATCAACTCTAAAAAAAAACCTACTATTTAGAGCCACAATCTACACTATCAGGGCCACCTCCTACAATCCCCACTTAACCATTTTTATTTTCCACATTAACCACCCTAGAATGTTCTAGAAAGTTCAAATTTCCCCTTTTTGTTCTAGCACCAAATGTCCCACCATTTGATTTCTAGCCTAGAAAGAAAATTTTATGAAATTCACTTTTTCGAGGACCAACTTCACAGGGCCATAACTTTTGATCTGGGTGTCCTATTTTCTATTATTGCATATCATGGAAAGCTCTCGATGAGCTCTACAATGTGTGAACCCACTGTGGGTCAGTTTGGCCACTTTTTGAGTTGTTTTGGAGCCTCTAAAGTTTTATATTTGAATTTGAAGTTGCATTGGAGAAATTTCCCTATATGAAAGCTTTAATTTCTCCCAAACCATGCAGGGTATTGAGGTGATTCTTTTGGAACCAAAAAAAAATTTCAGCTCTACTCGGGGTAAATTTTCACGTCCATACGAGCCTGTTTAGGCCGACTTACTAAAAATAGTAAGTGCCTGACTTTTGCTATTTTTGATGCTTGACAGTCTTATACCCCTTAAGTTCCATCACTGGACTCAAAACAACTAAAGAAAATAAATAAAACATTTTTTTTGAGTGATACAAGATTTCCCTACACTGTTGGATGCTCCTGCATCAACTATACTATTATAAAATTAATATATGTATGTATGTATGTATGTATGTATGTATGTATGTATGTATGTATGTATTTATGTATGCATGTATGTATGTATGTATGTATGTATGTATAAATATATATACATATTCCTTAAAAAATAAAATATAGGATCAAAATTATCGAAACCATATTGTTGAATTCAAACAATATCCTGAGGAAGATATTATGAAATAGTGGCTTGCATTCAAATTTAAGGCAAGATATTCAAATTTCAGTGTGGAGCAACTAAAATTAATGTCAATTATGGAATGAAATGGCTCCCATAATGGAGTGAATAGAGTTTTTCCATTTTGGGATCATGAAATACTTGGAAGGAATTAGAGAGACTAGTAGTGGCAATAGGGAATTAGGAAGAAGAGAAAGCAAGTGAATTGAATCATCTGGAAAAGTAGGAAAAGCTTAGGAAAAGCCATGAATAGAGGTAAAAACCAATGTTTGATGTTGTATATGCTTGATTTATCAGTACAATCTATTCAAAAATTTCATTTTCCCCTTTCATTATGTCAATTTCATTCGAGTTGATGGTGAAACATTAAGATTTCCACTATTGCAAGTGTATTTGTTTTAGTACCAAGATGTTTTGATTTAAGATTGATCATTTCTTGAAAAATATTTTCTTGTATGTAATTTTTATTAACCATTTCATGGTTAATTAGATGAATCAGATAGCTATTAGTATTTTTTTAATTTTAAATGATTTTTAAATCATTTATCATCTCCCTCCAAGAGAAATGATTGTATCACTATTGTTATCCTGCACTATTTGTTGTTCTTCTTGTAAGCTAGGTCGAACAGGTATGTTGAATGAAATGGGTGCAAAGGTTTCAATAATCGTTCATAAAATGATGTTTATATGCCATTTTTTTTTATGCATGTTGCCTTGTTCACCATGAATGATGGTGAGATGATTATATCATTCCATTTTATTATGTTGGAACCATCTTTCAGATATACTTGTAGTATACAATTTGTATATAGATTTAATCATTCATTACAATGATCCCCATTTTTCTTGTTGCTTGCATGCGATGCTCACAAATGTTGTTTACACCAATCCATTTTGCATGCACATATCATTCCCTAGAATGATACTCGAATCATTCCATAGAATGATCACTAAGAATGAGTCTTACCCAAAGTTCGTCAGACAATGTAAGCTGATAATCAACATTCTTCAAGGTTTGGCTAATGAAAATGTTAGTAATAAAACCAAACAATCATCGACTATTAGTCATTCTTGAAATGATAGTAGCTTGAACTTATATCCATAATAGTCACCAATAGAAACACAGGTCTCTCCTAACCCGAAACCGTAATATAAATGTTTCAACTTTGCATGTGATTTAAAATGACAAGCATGTTGTTCGACTCATTTGTTTGCACAAAAAGGACACTGGTATTGTTTAGATAATTGTAAATCTAAAATGATAGAAACATTGGTCATTTACATGTTGTATTGGTTAACTTAAAACTGTTAATGAGATACATTGGCATAGTAACTTGTAAACTTCTACAAACAACATGGATTTACAAATAGTGTACTAGTATGGGGTAATTGTTTTGAATAGAATTGTTCTTCTTTCCTTGAAAAGGGAATTTTTACATCTTGCATAATAGTCAAATGATATGACAATTTGTAGCATTATTTTGAATGAAAGAAAATATCTTATAATGTTTTTTATTTTAGAATGTATACAAAAATATAATAACTTAAGTTGGCACATATATGTGTATTCACATAGACCTTCATCTATGTACATACACATACTTGTGACATACCTTTTTTGTTACTATTTAATTCATTTTCAATTAATACTAAATTATGTTGAATGTAATCATGAGACATGTGTATGAATTGAATGGATAATGTAATGAACAAATACCCTTGAACCATTTTTCTGAATTTATTACTTGTTGATGGATTAAGTAGACTGAATTACTTTTTCGTATATTTGTGTGTAAACAATATTCTCTTGTTTAGTGGAACAATAACACCTAAGTAGACTAGAGCACCTTAGGGTAGATGTTGCTAGAGGTTAGATAGTTGCTAAGGAATAAACTTTTTTTGTTTGAAAGTTACCTTCTAGGGCGGGTGCCAAAATGGAGTTCAAAGGGTATAGGTTTTGCTTTATCCAAAACCTATCTTTGTTGTTGCAACTAAATTTTATGCTTGGCCAAGCGATTATCCCATTATGTATGTGTATACACCTAAAAATGGTCACATCACATAGTCTGGTAATTAATTAAATATTTTTAATATTTAATTAAATCTTCGAATTCCATCTACGTATAAATAAATTTAAATAATTTATTTATATTGTTCATTATTTAATCATCTTTTCGTATTCATTTCTTAATTAATTAAATAAACATTAAGATTTATTTATATTAATTATCAATAATCTTGGTTTGAATATTTTATTCAAATAAAGATTAAGTATTCTTTTCTTCTAAATTCCATTCACAATTAAATATTCCAAAATATTTAATTAAAATCTTCCAAATTCCATTTACAATTAAATATTCCAAATATTTAATTAATTTTTTTCTAAAGTCACATTACAATTAAATATTCCAAAATATTTAATTAATTCTTCTAAAGTCTATTTGCAAATTAAATATTCTAAATATTTAATTGAGTCTTCTATAGTTCTAAAATTAAATATTTCAAAAATATTTAATTTCTTCAAACTCACATGAAATTAAATAAATTTATTTATTTATTTATTTATTTTACATTATCTTCAACAACCGTGAAACAAACTGCCAAAATAGAAAAATTAATTTCTCTATTCCTGTGCAAGCTTGTTCCCATGGCTTGAAGACAGGCTTCCATTCTTCTCTCCAACCTCCCAACCTCTTCCATCTTCCTCTCAACCTCTCCATCTCTCACCATTCAAACTTACTAGACAACCTCACAGCCGTTAATCTTTGCCAGCCAGGATTTTGTCTGCGAAAAGCTATAAAAAGGACTACCGGGTCTTTGAAATTACAGAGAAGCTTTCAATAGAATAACTATAGCCAAATTGCAATAGCATAAGTCTTTTAGCATTCAAGCATCATAGCATAGCATAGTAGCATAGCATATCATGGCCAATCATTCTCATTTCATAGCATCCTCAATTTACAGCTCCTGTGCATAATCCACAACCCCTGTGCATAATCGTATCAGTATTCTCACCTCCACCAGCATATAGGATAGAGAAGCTCCTTCCTTTGCATACTCATTCTACAGGTTTCCATTTGGAGAAGCCTTGCTTACACAATCTGAGAGCAGCAGCTTCAAACAAATCCCTATAGATAGAGGAAGATGGAACGGCTATGAAGAAGCTTCATTTGTTTATTTGAATTCAAATTACTTGCATTTCTTTAGTTTAAAGTTATATTATGTGTGTTTTGTTTATTTCATTTTGATTATACATATTTAACATCTATATTTTTGGTGCCCACCGTGGGGCTATTTCCCCAATTTTAACGTCTTTTTGCAGGTTTTCTTGACAGGTTACAGCCAAAAATAGGGGATTAGCGCAAGAAACACGCTTCAGCCATATTCATACCAAGTTTAGCGCCCTTGAAGCATTTTGCAACGCCCGTAAGGCATCTTGCAGCGCCCTTGAAGATTCTTGCAGTGCCATTAAAGATTCCTGTAGTGCCCTTGAAGATTCCTGCAGCGCTCTTAAAGTATCTTGCAGTGCCCTTAATGATTCCTGCAGCGCCCTTAATGATTCCTGCATCGCCTATGAGGAGTCCTAAAGTGCCCATAATCTTTGTTGTAGTGTATTTTTAAAAACCTACAAACTGTAAATTGTGATTTGAATACAATTTGACTGAATCTGACATGACCATGGACAGTAACAAACATAAATGGAATCAAGCAGTCCTAGGGTAGTCACATAAATTAAAATTAAGCAATCCTAGGATAGTCACTTCACTTTTAATTTTGGGCTAAAAAAAGGATTTCATGTTTTTGTGAAGCAACATCTTCACCTAGCATAGAAAATTTTTATTTTGGGCTTAAAACTAAATCTTTGATTGCTTTGCTTAAATAGTGATAGGCCTATGCTCTCCCCTTAACTGGGTGATCAAAATGCCAAACTCATCTATTTCCCTTTATGCAATTTCCAGTTTTATTAAAACCTTTTAGAGAGCCTGCTCTTGTGGGAAAAAGTACTCACCCAAGAGGAACGACTCAAGTGGGTTCAAGCCAAAGCCAGGCTATTCCACTCCACTCTAAAATTTAAAGCAAATTTGGGGAAACCCTCTTTTGACGGTATTGTGCATTGATAACCATCCCCAAAGCCTTTGTTATAAAGGTAGGGAGGTCTCTCGAGGGAGTCTATCATTTTCTGCACCGAACAGAAACCCTTTCTATGAACTTAGTGTAGTATATAACCGAAGTCAGTTTTTGAACGTCATAATAATCATAGTGTAGGGGAGGGAAGAATCTACCCCCAAGATACTCACCATATAACTGCCAAGGATTGTTTGCTTAGGGGATCTGGTATCCACTTCCATCACTCTAAGTACACACCTGGAAAAGACAAAAATACGGCCGCCCTTTCGGGGGTGACATGGCTGTGTGAGTCGATGCAGTTTTAAGATGTGGGATGTTGATTACTATGATGACCTACTTGAGAACTAAGAATGAGTCTATTTGATCTATCTATCATGTGTAAAACTTGTTAAAACAATTTTTGAAAAACATTTTGATCTTACACTTGATGTTTAGCATAGTACTTAAAACAACTATTCTACAAATTGCTTGATGTGTTTTCAATACATTAATTCAGTTAAGGTCATCCAACACTTGCAATCACATTGATTACTCTCATGTTACGAGATTGGAAATCCACAACTTTTCTTAAAAAGTCCGTTCTCAAAAGAATCAAAAAGCCAAAGAAACCCCTTAGTTACAAGAAACTATTGAAGAAAACACGATTCTTGTATCAAAGCCAAAAATTTTTACTCAAATATAGAACCTTTCTTCATCGATATCATGATTGTGTTAGAGGTTTCACTGATTATTATGGTATAGACCCTTTGTACTCACAAGATTTTTTTCAAAGAAGAGCCCTTTCTCAAAGGCATAACCATAGTCAACGTATTCATTTTTGTTATATTCCCCAACCTGCAATTGAATATTCTACTCATCCAAATCAAATTTTGCAATAGAGAACTCAATCACATTAGGCATTTCTTACAAATCCATCCTTTTACGAAACTGGGATCAAACTTTATAAAGTGCAAAATCATCTTTTTCTTGATCTTTTGCTTAAATTCCCACCAACAGGATTTTCATCCTTTCAATTAGGGAACAACACAAGCTAAAGGTTAGAAATCTTTCAAGTCGTAGAATTTTCATTCTATCCTGACTTTCATAGCTATCACAAAATTGCACTACTTCATTCTTTTGATCGAAAGTGAGTAGAATTTGGAACAAAACCTATGCCTATCTTCACGAGATCTCAAAAACACATTGAAAAAGACGAAGGAGAAACCACTACAAGCAAAATGGGTGACCATACTAAGAAAGAAGAGGATACATTTAATGTTGATGAATTAATAGAAGAAAAGCTTCAAGAAGCAGAGCAAGATCCCCAATTCCATACTCTTATGGAAAAGATTTTAGAATGAAACAAAGAAAGATACTTTCTTTCATTAGCTAATCAAGGAGCTAAGTTACCTCACAATTTTGATATAGAAGGGATTAAATAGAATCCTAAAACTCCTAATGATTTTAGTGCCCTTACTCAATAGATAAAAGAATTACAAGGGAAAATAAAGGAGATGCAAGGGGGTACAACAAAGAAGTATGTTTTGGAAGACATATCTCCTTATCCATTTGATAGGAGTCTTCAAATGATCCCTTTTCCAAAACATTGTGAAATCCCTAAATTTGATAGGTATAATGGAAAAAAATGATCCCATTGAACATGTGAGGGATTTTCGAAATATGAGTCTAGAATTCACCTATGATGATACTTACTTAATGTGATTATTTCCATGAAGTCTAGGTGCACAATCCATGGAGTGGCTTTCTAAGATCACTCCCCCCATCAAAAACTTTGAGGAGTTAATAAATCAGTTTATATCACAATACTCCTATAACATTCAACACCCAATAACAATGCTTGATCTTTGTAAAGTGAAACAAAAAGTAGAATCCTTCACTACATTTTTGCAAAGGTGGAGAAGGTTGTTTGCATGATATTCCTGTCCTATTCCTAAAAAGGAAAAGATGGATATCTTCATCAATAGCCTAGATCAAGAATTAAGCTATAGGATTAACATTCATTGTCCTCATAACTTTGAAAAATTGATTGAAAACACAATCACCATTGAAGGGGCCTTGGTTAAACGAGGAGTGATAAAACTTGATAATCCAAGTACATCCAACCAAAACAACAATGATAAAACAAGGTTTTGGAACATAAATAAAAACATTGTCAATGATGGTATAGTAGATGCAAATAATCTATGAACAAGACCATCTATCTTTAATCTATCAAGTGCTCCACGAAACAATCAACAAGAAAATATCAATCAACAAGGAAATACCAACCAACAAGGAAGCAACAATCAAAAAGGACAAAACTTAAAGCAAGAAAGCATGACCAATCAAAACACCGAGGATAATCATGGTAATTTCAATAATAATCTCGGCAATACCCAAACATCAAACCCATCTAGACCTCCATTCTTTTCAAATAGACAGAATTTTACTACTTTGGGTCAATCTCTTGAGTCTGCTCTCAAGGAGCTTCTTGATAATAAGGTTATCACCTTACCACCACAAAGAGATTATGAGCCACGAGTCAAACCACCATCATGGAATGACTCGTATTATTTCAATTATCATCAATGTAAAGGTCATAGAATGAATAATTTTCAAGCTTTGCGAAATCTAGTACAAGATTTAATTGACAATGGCACCATTACAATTGAAGGACATCATACTAATGATGATCATCGGGCATTCAAAGATCCTTTACCGAACTATCAAAAGTGGGAAAAATCAGATGCAAAAGCCAAAATCATACATAATGTTGAAGACAATATAATCCGTCACATCTATGTTGATGATCAATGGGTTAATGTTATCAAAATCAAGGGAAAACAAGAATATCAACAGGTTAATGTGACCACGAGAGGACAAGCAAAAGTTATCCTAAAATGAAGTTCATCTAAGGAAACTATTTCTCCTCCAAATCATTATAATCTAGTTGATCAATTAAGAAAAACATCAGCTCAAATCTCCATCCTTGAACTTCTCAAAATATCCCCCATACACAAGAATATTTTAGAAGAATCTCTTGTAAACACAACTGTTGACACTGATCTGTATGTAAACAAATTTCAAGCTATGGTGGGACATTTTTCTTCCCCCACTTGTCTTTCATTTTCCAAAAAAGATGATGCTTCCATGGCACATCCACATAATTCATCGCTCTATCTTGAAGTCATGATCCATAAACACCGAATCAGACATGTCTTAATAGATGGAGGAGCTGGTTTAAACATTTGTACTTTAAAGCTAATACATGCCTTGGGAATATCAGAAAACTCTATTGATCCACGAAGGAAAATAACTATCAAGGCATATGATGATGAAGAAAGAGATTCTAAAGGACTAATAATGCTACCTATCCAAGTGGGACCTGTTGTGAAAAATACCTTTTGTCAAGTTCTAGATCGGGATCTTTCCTATAACATACTTTTGGGTCATCCATGGATTCATGATATGCAAGCCGTACCATCAATGTATCATCAATGCCTCAAGTTTCCATATGATGGACAATAAATAACCATACAAGCTGATTACAATAGCACACAAACTTGTTCAAATCTCTGAGCAACTCAAGATGCCTTTGTGCCACATAATAGAGAGGCTCTTGTTGTTTCTTCTTCTAATCTACAAGTCCAATTGCAAGAATTGACAAAGAATCTTGACACTAAGATAAATTTTAAAGACAAAGGGGTAGGTGAATATTCACTATCTCTTTCTACCTTACCTCCTTCTCCAAGGTCACATGGTCAGCCAACCTTATCAAATCAAAAGATTGCAACAGCCTCTACATCCCAAGCTTCTGTGCCAATCACAAAGTTTGACGGAAAATTCAGCTACGCCCTTAATATTATTGTACATCGGGTTATGAATAGTCAGATTGTGGCTATCTTAACTCTCTATTAAGTCATATTATCATTAGTATATTGTTATTTAGTTTTTTAGGTTGGCCTAATTCTTACATAGATGTGTCTAAGTCGGCCTAGGTGATATCCTTGGCATAAATAGGTATATATAGGAGGTTGTGAGTCTTATTTCATCATCAAGTGTGAAGTGTGTTCTCATTAGAGATATTTGGAGGTTTTCCCCCTCAAAGTGGCTTGTTATTCTCAGTTATTATCAAGTATTTGCAGCATATTTCATATCATATTCTTCTATTGTGCAAGTTATTTCTTAACAAGTGGTATCAGAGCATGATCTTGGCACCATAGAGGCAAGGTTTTTCTCAATTTTAAAGGCGATTTTGGGAAGAGCATATCTTTCATATTTTGACAAATTTTTTTCTGATTTTTAAAGGGTTTTTGAAGAACATATTGAAGAAGCTACAGTATGGATTTCATAAGAATTGGAGCAGAATTAAGAAAATTATTGTAGAATTAGGGTTTCTACACTATTTTTTGGAATCTACATATATCGCACATCTTGTTGAATTGGAGTCTAATTTTTATTGGGTTTTTGAAGACATAATAAAGGATATTACAGTAAAAGTTTGAGATAATTTAAGTTTCACTTGCATGATTTATTTCAACATCAGTGGTTTCCATCATGTTGAGGCCTTCAACAAGGGGTAAAAAGAATGTCACTCCGAGGAAGACTCCTGATAAGGATGGTGAAACAATCGAGGATATTACTCATAATGAGGAAATCAATAAGGTCAAGGAATAAATTTCATCAATTAAGATGGATATGTGTGACCTAAGAGGAGATATATCAGACATACGAAACATGTTAAGCACCTACAGGGCTGAATCAAGAAAGGAGTTCTCAAGCGGCCAAGGTGAAAATTCTAGGTCAGCTACTACTGACACAAGCTTTAGTACTCCTATGGGATCTAGGAATTTATTTCCAAAGGTGGATATACACAAGTTCAATGGTAAGGATCCTCTAACATGGATAAACCAAATGGAGATTTTTTTTGAATTACACCAAATCCCAAATGGACAAAAGGTCACGATGGCTTCCTTATATCTAGAACCAGATCAATTCATTTGGTATCATTGGCTGTGCACTCATTGAAGTAAAAAGGGGCTCATCATCTCATGGTCAATTTTTATAGAGGAACTCCAAGCACAATATAGCAATAGCATCATAGAAAACTTCTTCAGCTAGCTAGCTAAACTTCAACAAATAGGGTTAGTTAAGGATTATATTTAGCAATTCCAAAATCTATCCTTAAGGGTGGATACAATTACGGAGGAAAAATTGAATGACTTATTCTTGGGTGGTCTCAAGGATCACATTCAACATGAGGTACACATGTTTAGCCCTAGTTCCATAAATGAGTCTTTTATCTTAGCACGTAGGGTAGAGGAGAAGTATTTGATTCCTAAGAAGCAAGGGGCTGATGTGACAAGAGAGAAAGGATATTCAACACAACCTACTAAGTTGACTCCACAACAAATTGAGGAGAAAAGAGCAAAAGGCTTGTGTTTCAATTGTGATAGCAAATACAGTCGAGGAAATAAATGTAGTGAAAATAAATTGTTTTATATTGAAGGTCCCAATGTGGAAGAAGAGGAGGAACCCATACTAGAAGATGAAAGGGAGTCAAATGAGGAATCACATGATTCTCAACCAACCATTTCTTGCCATGCACTCTCAAGTTTCAGTGCTCCACAAACTCTCAAGGTGGTGGGGTTCCTAAAGAAGCAGAAGGTAATAGTGTTGATCGACTCAGGTAGTACTCATAATTTCACAACAAAAAGTTAGCTACTCATCTAAATTGTTTCATATATCCAACTCCAGAGTTTCAAGTTTTGATTACAGATGGTGGTATAGTTAGTTGTTCAGGGAAGTGTCATAACATTAAATTATCCATGGGAGATTATCAACTTGACACCCCAATGTATTGCGATATCCATGGGTGCAACAGATATTGTTTTGGGAGTACAATGGCTTACTACATTAGGAACAATTGAGATGAACTTCCAAGAACTATTCATGAGGTTTCAATCGGAAGGAAGGCTAGTAGAGCTAAGGGGGTTGAAGGAAAAATCTCCACAAATGGTAAGCTCTCATCAAATGAAAAAGTTGCTTAAGAAAGGAGTGGATGGATTTGTGGCCCAACTATGTTCATTAGAAGTCTCTCAATCTAATACTCCTACTCATCTAGATTTACAAGCTATAATTGATCGTCACTCAATTGTTCTTGGAGATATGCCTAAAGGACTTCCTCCTAAGAGGGATCATGATCATGCCATACATTTAGTCCCAGGGTGCCAACCACCGAACATCAGGCCTTACAGGTATCCACACATACAAAAGAGTGAGATAGAAAAGATTGTTGAAGAGATGCTAGAGGCAGGAATCATCAGGCATAGCCAAAGTGCTTACTCCTCGCCTGTGGTGATGGTACGTAAGAAGGATGATACTTTGCGCATGTGTCCAGATTATAGAGTGCTCAACATGTACACCATTAAAGATAAGTTTCCAATTCCAGCCATTGATGATTTGCTAGATGAATTAAATGGAGCTATGTTTTTTCCAAGTTAGATCTTAGATCTGGTTATCACCAAATTTAGATTAAGGAGGAAGATATTTGTAAGACAGCATTTCAGACTCATGAGGGTCATTATGAATTTTTGGTGATGCCATTTGGTCTTACCAATGCACCATCTACATTCCAAAGTTTAATGAATTCCATTTTTAAGAAGTTCTTGAGAAAGTTTGTGTTATTATTCTTTGATGATATATTAATTTATAGCAAGACTTGGGAAGAAAATTTGCAACATGTGGACCAAGCATTACAAATACTTGAAGATCATAAACTCTATGCTAAGCCATCCAAGTGTGCTTTTGTT
This sequence comes from Sequoia sempervirens, assembly GCA_007258455.2. Classification (NCBI taxonomy): domain Eukaryota; kingdom Viridiplantae; phylum Streptophyta; class Pinopsida; order Cupressales; family Cupressaceae; genus Sequoia; species Sequoia sempervirens. The sequence continues at coordinate 312,295,023 of VDFB02000003.1, read as the reverse complement.
CTTACAGAGGTGGAGTATTTGGGACACATAGTTTCACATGATGGAGTAAAGGTGGACCCTAACAAAATTAAGGCTATCATGGAATGGCCTATTCCAAAAAACATTAAGAAACTGAGAGGATTCTTGGGATTGACAGGGTACTATAGAAGATTTGTGAAGAATTATGGTAGTATAGCAGCACCTCTCACCACTCTATTGAAGAAGGATTCCTTTCATTGGAATGAGTCTACCAATACAACATTTGAGAGATTGAAGGAGGCTATGTGTACAACTCCAGTACTTGCCACTCCTGACTTCACCAAGGAATTCATTGTGGAATGTGATGCTTCTAGAAATGGGATAGGATCAGTGCTCATGCAAGAAGGTCAACCAATTGCTTTTCAGAGTCATCAATTAAAAGGTAAGAATCAACTAAAACCTATTTATGAGAAGGAAATGCTAGCAATACTCCATGCAATGAAACAATGGTGGCCTTATCTATTGGGTAGAAATTTCAAGGTTAAGACAGATCATGATAGCCTAAAATATTTTTTGGAACAATGACTATCTTCTGAAGAGCAACAAAAATGGGTCACTAAGATGTTAGGATATGACTTTGAGATTGTATATAAGAAAGGGAAAGAAAATATTGTCACAGATGCACTATCAAGGAAGGATGAGAAAGATGAAGCCTTATTGTGTGCTCTTTCAATATTACAAGAAAATTGGGTGGAGGAAGCCAAAGAAAAGTGGCAAAATGATGTTGTGACAAGTAATCTCATCAAGCAATTAAAAAGTGATCCTAGTAGTTTAGATAAGTTTTGTTGGAAGGGAGATACTCTTTGGTATAAAGAGCGTTTGTATCTCTGCAAGAATTCCAACCTTAAAATCAAGATTCTCACAGAGTTGCATGAGTCTCCAGTGGGTGGTCATTCAAGATTTTTGAAGACATATCATCGAGTCAAGCAAGATTTCTTTTGGGAGAGGCTAAAGGGTGATGTTCAAAAATTTGTGGCTGAATGTTTGGTGTGTCAAAGGCATAAAGGGGAGACAATTAAGACACCAGGTCTCTTGCAACCCTTATCTATTCCTAGCCAGCGTTGGGAAGAGGTATCCATGGACTTCATCACAGGGCTTCCCAAATCTAAAGGTCATAATGTCATCATGGTGGTAGTTGATCGGCTCACTAAATATGCACATTTCATTGCATTAGCACATCCTTTTACAACAAGTGCAGTGGCTAAAGATTTTTTGGAGAATATCCAAAAGCTACATGGTACACCTAAAGTTATTGTTAGTGATCATGATCCTATCTTCACTAGTCACTTTTGGAAAGATTTATTCTCATGTTTGGGTACTCAATTGGCTCTTAGCTCTTCATACCACCCTCAATCAGATGGGAAACAGAGGTTGTTAATAAGTGTTTGGAAGGATATCTACGTTGTTTCACTTCAGAGAAACAGTCTCAGTGGGTAGATTGGCTACCACTTGTGGAATGGTGGTATAACACTTCTTTTCATAGCTCATAAAAAATGTCTCCATTTTTGGCACTTTATGGATATCATCCTCCTTCCATCACATCATCAATTAAGGTGTCCCCAAGAGTTCAGGTAGAAGACCACTTGCTTCATCAACAACAAGTACTTTCAAGACTCAAGGAGAATTTAGCCATGGCACAAAATCGAATGAAACAACAGGCAGACCAACATCGTAGTGAAAGAAGTTTTGAAGTTGGGGATTGGGTCTTCTTGTGATTGCAGCCTTATAAGAAAATCTCACTAAAGTAGCAAAGAAAGAATAATAAGTTGTCTCCAAAGTATTATGGTCCATACCAAATCATGTAGAAGATCGGTAGTGTTGCCTACAAGCTTGAGTTGCCACCAACAACAAAGATACATCCAGTTTTTCATGTTTCTTGTTCGAAGAAGGTAATTGGGCATAATATTCCCACTCAAACAACACTTCTCGAGTTGGATGAAGAAGGAAGAATCATTTTAGAACTAGAGTACATTCGTCAAACACGCACAAAGAAGCTATGGAATAGAACTATCACTGAGTATCTCATCCAATGGAAGAAGTTACCAATTGAAGATGCCACATGGGAAGACGAGGAGTTCATTCAAAAGTTTCCAAACTTGATTAGCATTGAGGACAATGCTTCTTTGAAGAAGGGGGGCATGCTACGCCCTTAATATTATTGTACATCGGGTTATGAATAGTCAGCTTGTGGCTATCTTAACTCTCTATTAAGTCATATTATCATTAGTATATTGTTATTTAGTTGTTTAGGTCAGCCTAAGTCTTATATAGGTGTGTCTAAGTCGGCCTAGGTGATATCCTTGGCATAAATAGGTATATATAGGAGGTTGTGAGTCTTATTTCATAATCAAGTGTGAAGTGTGTTCTCATTAGAGATATTTGGAGGTTTTCCCCCTCGAAGTGGCTTGTTATTCTCAGTTATTATCAAGTATTTGTAGCATATTTCATATCATATTCTTCTATTGTGCAAGTTATTTCTTAACAAATTCATTAAAGAAAACACCACTGAAGAAGAAGCTGAAGATAAGGACATCCTAAGTTGGCTATACAAAGATGAAGATGAATCTCTCTTGCACATTAAGTTACCTATAGAACAATATGGTAAGGGGTACGCTATCATGCAGAAAATTGGCTATGAAGGAAATGGTCCTATAGGAAAGAGAAGAGAAGGAATTGTGGAGCCAATTCAACCTATTTCAATACATCCAAATGATAAAATAGGACTTGGATATGGTAAAAATATAGAAGAATCTACTTCACAACAAGCACAATCAACTCATGAAGGAGGATCAATGTCAGATAAACCTCATGAATCAGTTTTCCAATTACAGAATAGTTCAGATACATATTCTAATGAATATGAATGGGACACCATTTATAATGATAAATTTTGGAGAGACAAACAAGTTGATACCATACACAAATATGCACCCATTCTTATACAAGGAGAAGGTTCAAGGCCTCCACTTGATTATGTTTTACAAAGCGATCATGACTCAAGTGAGGATGAATCAAATTTTAACGAGATTGACGATCAACAGGAGAATACCATCATAGACCTTGTCTACTATGAAGATGACAACCACATCATGACTTTGACAGTTCAAGATCTTACCCAACCTAATGATCCCATGCCTGTAGTTTATCCAAAAATTATTGATTGGGACAATGACGCACCTATCCACATCCCTACATTTCATGATGATGAGGACATTATAAATTTCCTTTGTTCCTCTAATGAGGAAAACAATTGTTTTATCTAAGAATTTCATACTCATGATTTTGATAAGGAGGGTGTCAAGTCTCTTAGCTGCAAAATAAATGAAATAAAAGATGGATCTATCGGTGAAAACCAAAAAATGGCAGTGGTGGATCACAACAAGAGAAAAATAAAGAGCAAATCCAATAGTGAAAACATTTATGAGGCACTGAAGGATAAGAAACTTGACACCCTTCCCAAGCATTATCACAAAAGATCTTCTATTTTGATCGAACCAACATAATCAATCAACATAAGTACAACAGAGTAGCCAAAAATCTTGCAAATTGCAGCATCATTAACAGTTGAAGAAGTCCTGAAATTCATGGAGTTCTTGAAGGAGAATCAAATCAACTTTGCTTGGTCATATGCTAATATGCCAGGGTTAGATCCTAATCTGATAATGCATCATTTATCTATAAACACAGGGGCAAAACCTATGAAGCAAAAACTTAGAAAAATGCATCCACATGTTGCATTATTGGTCAAAGAGGAATTAAAAAAGCTTTTAGATGTTGGATTCATTCAGACTATTGACTATGCAGAATGGATTTCCAATATTGTACCTATTTCAAAGCTAGATGGAAAGATTAGAGTTTGTACAGATTTCAAAGATTTGAACAAAGCTTGTCCTAAAGATGACTTTCCTTTGCCCAACATAGATATGATTGTTGATTTAACTGCTGGTCATGCAATGTATTCATTAATGGATGGATTTTCAGGATACAACCAGATAAAAATTGCACCAGAAGATCAAGATAAAACAACGTTCACATGCCCTTGGGGTACCTATTGTTGGAACGTAATGCCATTTGGGTTAAAGAATGCAGGAGCCACTTATCAAAGAGCAATGACAACCATTTTTCATGACATGATGCATACATTCATGGAAGATTACGTTGATGATCTCCTTGCTAAATCTCATACAAGAGAAGAAAATCTAGAAATCTTGTCAAAAATCTTTACCAAAATGGAGAAGTTCAATGTTCAACTCAATCCAAAGAAATGTGTCTTCGGCATTACATCTGGTAAACTCCTAGGATATATTGTTTCAGAAAAGGGTATAGAGGTTGATCCAGAAAAAGTACAAGCTATAATGGACATGCTTCCACCATGAAATATCAGTTAGCTTTGATCATTGCAAGGATGACTACAGTCCATCGAAAGGTTTATAGCTCAACTGGCAGACAAAAGCTTACCATTTACACATTTATTCCATAAAAATGTCCCATTCAAATAGGAAGACAAATGTGAAGCAACATTTAAATAGATCAAGTAATATCTTATGAATCCACCAGTTTTAATTCCACCCATTCCAAGAAAGCCACTCATACTCTATATTTCAGCCACAAAAGTATCCTTGGGAGCATTACTAGCACAAGATGATTCTACAGGTAAAGAAAGGGCCATATACTATATCAACAGAACTTTAACAAGTCATGAATTAAACTACACTTTCATTGAAAAAGCTTGCCTCGCAGTGGCTTTTGCTTCTCAAAAGTTGCGACACTATATGTTGGCTCATACAGTTAAGTTGATAACCAAGATTGATCCACTAAAATACCTACTAAGCAGAGCTACTTTAACAGGCAGACTTGCAAAATGGGTAATGATCTTAAGTGAGTTTGACATTCACTATGTAGATTGAAAAGCTATTAAAGGACAGGTCATTGCAGATCAATTGGTTGAAGCACCTTTACAAGAAGAAAATCCAATGCACATTGAGTTTCCTGATGCAGATGTCTTCACAGCAACAATTCAGAAATCATGGACATTGTACTTTGATGGATCCTATACGCAACAAGGCTCGAGGGCAGGAATTCTTTTTGTCACACTTGAAGGACATAACATTCCAAAATCATATCGATTGATGTTTCCTTGCACAAATAACATAGCTGAATATGAGGCATTGCTTATAGGGATAAAAATAGCCTTGGAATGGCGGATTAAAAAGCTACAAGTCTATGGTGATTCACAACTTGTCATTAATCAAATCAATGATGATTATCAGACTAAAGATGATAAGTTGCTACCTTACAAGAACATGGTGGCTGATTTTAAAAAGTATTTTGTGTCAATCAAGTTTTCACAAATCTCAAGGATTGATAACAAAGCTATAGATGCAATGGCTACAATTGCTTCCTTGTTACAATTGTCAGAAGATCAAAAATAGTATGAATTCTTGGTGGAACAATTGTTTTCTCCTGCCTATGATAATCCTGAGACCCAAGTCATATATCATTTAACCGGTTCTGATTCCCCTTTATATGGCAAGACTTATACCTACCTGAAAGACAACATTTTACCTCCGGATTTATCTCAAAACCAAAAAGGAATTTCATACGCCAATCATCCTGTTATACCTTGATCGCCAACATCCTTTACCGACGTGGTCTTGATGGTACACTCCTTCGATGTCTTAAACGTGATGAATCTGAAAAAGCCTTACAAGAGGTTCATGGTGGTATTTGTGGAACTCATTCAAGTGGTTTGACTTTAGCCAAGAAACTTGTCAGGATGGGATATTACTGACCTACCATGGAGAAAGATTCTTTTACTTTTGTTAAGAAGTGTTCTAAATGTCAGATCCATGGGAATCTTATTCATGCACCTGCACATGAGTTGCAACCTTTCACTCTGATATGGCCTTTTTCTCAGTGGGGACTAGATCTTGTTGGAAAAATTCATCCTTCATCATCAAATGGGCATAAATTCATTATCATAGCTACGAAGTATTTTACAAAATGGATTGAACTTGTTCCTTTGATGACTGTGACCGGTAAACAAAGCTCTTCATTCATTCTGAATTACATCATTTGTAGATATGGAATTCCTAATTCTATCATTACTGATAATGGGAGGCCTTTCAAGAATCAGGATGTGGATGAACTTTGTGAAAGATTTCACATCCAACACAAGTTCTCTACACCTTACTATCCACAAGGTAATGGTCAAGTAGAAGCTTCAAACAAAACAATCTTGAAGATCTTGAAGAAGATAGTAAATGGTGCTGGTCGTGATTGGCACATCGAATTAAATCCATCTTTGTGGGCATATAGAACCAACATTCGCACACCAACAGGAGCTACCCCATATGCCTTGGTCTATGGAGCAAAAGCAATCTTACCACTAGAGGTTGAAATACCTTCATTGAGGGTCTCGCTCAAGGGACTGATAAATGATGAAGACTATAGAGTATCTCGCCTGCAAGAGTTAGAACTATTAGATGAAAGACATCAACATGCAACTGACCATTTGAAGGGTTATCAACAAGTTATGCCTCGTAGCTATAATCACAGAGTTAAACCACAGACATTTCAAGTAGGTGACTTAGTCTTGAGGGAAAATCCACATAATCAGCAAGACAGGGAAAAGAAAGGAAAATTTGAACCAAACTGGCTTGGTCCATTTGTCATCATTGCAGTGTATAGTTATGGGGCATATCAGCTATCTACGTCAGAAGGGGACCTGTTTGAAGAGCTGATCAACAACATTCATTTGAAAAAGTTCTATGTCTGAATCATCAAAACTGGAAAAAATTATTAAAATCAGAAAAAGTCCTAAAAAAATCATAAAAATCAGAAAAAGTCCTAAAAAGATCATAAAAATCAGAAAAAGTCTTGAAAAATCATAAAAATCAGAAAAGTCCTGAAAAAATCATAAAATTAGAAAAAGTCCTAAAAAATCATAAAAATAAAAAGTCGAAAAATCATAAAATTAGAAAAAAGTCCTGAAAAAATCATAAAAATTAGAAAAAGTCCTAAAAAAAATCATAAAAATCAGAAAAAGTCCTGAAAAAATCATAAAAAAATCAAAAAAATCCTAAAAAAGTGCAATAAAAACAAATGGTGAAAACCTGGCAAACAGGCATTACTTGTAATCAAAATGGGCTCCTCCATTTATTAGCTTATATCTTGCACTCACTTTCGACATCATCCATTCATGTCTATCATCTGTACATATCTTTCATATCCATATCATATGACAAGAATCTTTATGTTTCATCATGGCTTGATGAAATTTGTACATATCCTTAATCTTCAGGTTGTGTTTACACTAGGGGCAACAATATAGACTGAACAAGCAAGAGGGGCAATGAGCTTTTCGAACATCACAAATAGACACAAGACGGTTTGTCAAAACACAACAAACATTGCCATATCAAATCAATCACAACATGCTTATTCAATGCCAATTGAAATCAAGACAACATGATCCAAACAAACATCAAAACAAGAACATCAATGTTGATAACCAAGTTGGATGATCTTAATTTGAATAATGTTTGAAATATTTTAGGTAAGATTTGAATGGTTGTTTGATTTTTCTATCATATCTCTGGAGCAATTCAATGATGTACTGAACTAGAAAAGCAAGGAAGGAGTATGATTTTTCTTTGTCTACTGTTTGCAAGGAAATCATTAGTACTATGCAAATTGGTCGCGAGACATGCTCTACTAAGTATCATTGATGACATTTCAGAATTTGCATGGGAAATGGGTTAACTCTTGTCTTTTTATGCAAGCAATACTCACGTCATATTGGTTTAATTATACGTAGATGCTTGTATTATCTTGCTATATCAAAAATCATGACAGCAATACTTAGGTCATCACTGGTGCTAACATACCCTTTGATGCTTGTATTAACTTTCAACATTTCAATGCTCTATGATGATACAAAAAGCACAAATAAGCTCTCCAAATGGCAATATTGTATGAATATCCTGCATGGTTAGTATAGATTGCATTCATGTTAGGATCTACATTTTGCATTTATAGATTTCTCAAAAAAATTGGCAAAGTATCAAATGTTTCATGTCTTTCCAATAAAATGACTGAGTATATTTTGACATTCACAAAAACATCATTTCATACATTTTTCATACATATTTGCATCAGAAAATCATAAAAACAAAGTGTACATCATAATCAAAACATTTATAAGCATTCATAAATTATATCATCCATCATATTCATATAATCATTCATCAAAAGATTTCACTATATACATATTCATATATACATCATAAGCATAAAAATTGAGAAACTATCATATCATAACACATCATGCATATATAGAAAATCCATCCATTCATCATAAATCATCGCTTCATTTTATATATCTCAAAAATGAATGTCAAAATGTACAAAGATGTCAATCATATATGATGTAACATCACCAAAAATAAGATCATCTCAGGCTATATACAAATGTCTAAATAGAGTATCACAAAAACATCATGTAAACTGCACTAGGTAGTGCTATCCTCTGATGGTCCTGGTATGGGACCTGTACCACCTGCACCTGATGGACCTGCTCCACCTATCCCTGATGACCCTCCTAGAGGTAATGGTTGTGTCACACCCCTGCTGGTAGTACGGGAGTGACTATGAGTAGACCATGACTATGTATAACTCTCCCTCTGCTCAGGTGGAACAACATCATGATATCTGGTCCTATAAAACTCAGCCTCCCGGGTGGCTCTGGTCACCTCTCTCATCATGTCGCTAGGAAAGGTACTCACTACCACTCTCTGTAGACTATCTACCAAAGCAATGGCCTATTCACCCCGCTGTCTGGTTGTATCCCTCTCAGTAGTAACTGAAGTCAACTATCCCTGAAGCTGTGTAATCAAGGTCTATGTCTGTGCTAGCTGACTCTGTAAGCTCTGCACTATACTCAATAAAGAGGATATCTGACCTGACACCACTAGATCTACTGAAGGTGATGGATCTGTATGTCTCATCCGTGGTCCACCTCTACCACCTCTCCTACCACCTCTCCTACCACCTCTATCACCTCCTCTATCACCACCTCTATCACCTCTCCCACCATCACCATCTCCTCCACTCTCACCATCATCATCTCCTCCACTCTCATCATCATCACCTCCCTCTGAATTATCATCCTTTGAAGCCGAATCTCTCTGTCATCTCTGACTGCCTCTTTGTGATCTTTGTACAACAACTGGTGCAATAGGCTCATTAGGATCAAACATACATGGTGCAAGATGCTCTAACACATACTGACTATACTCTGGTGTCATCCCTGTGTTAAGGACATCAACTCAGTAATCCCACATCACAACTCCTAAACTATTGAACTCTGCCACCACTGCCTCATACGAAATCTGTGGACCCCATACTGCAAGCTCTGGTTGTTGTTGTGCATAAATGGCAGAACCCATAGGCATACCCTAAATCCAACCAAACTGCCGACATACTCGTCCAGCAAGAAATCTCTCAATAATCCACGAAGTACGGCCAATAAGATATCTGGACGTACAGACACAGGGCATCTCCCTCGCATCCTTTGGCCATGCCTCACACTCTACATATGGCCACTAGCATACTGTATCAAGACCATCTAAGAGACACTGCCAATGATCTAGTTTGCCCAGTCTTGACTGAGCAATAATATCGGCATATCCCCATCTGTACGATCGACCGATAGGTCATCATCCACAAGTTAATGGTCGCATAATGGCAAAGTTCTCCCATGCCCATATCTGTAATAACGAGCAACCAACAGCAAAACTCCGGCCTCTACCATATACAATATGATGTAACTCATCATACAAGTGAGCAAGCATGCATGTCCCCCATGAATACCGTGTCCCCTGCATCACCATACTCTCCAACACATGACCCCACCTGACTGTGAACCCCTTCGACCTATGGTCGGGGCACAAAACACCTGTAATGAAACCTACGAGTACAGACTATAAGGGTGGATATGAATATGCCATCTCACCCCATGGGATGAAGTATCCAACAATATGATCATCTCTGAAAATCCTCCTCAAAGCATCAGTGCCTCCAGCCTCTCGGCTATCAAAGACCACTATCTCTCCCATCATTGGGATCCTCAAGATACGGTACACATCCTCTGGGGTCACTATAATCTCTATGGTCGGTAAATTAAATGTGTTGGTATCACTATGCCACTGCTCTGCGAGTGCTGTCAATAAAGCTCTATTGAGGCACACCTCAAGCATGTCAAGAAATGAATTCAATCCACATGCCTTGATCACATCCCGATCTGACTATAACAGAAGTGAAATCAATGTCCATGTACTCGGGAATGTCTCTCGTAACTGCAAAACACCCAATCTCTCATGTTGCAACATCATCATGACAAAGCAAAATCAATATCAAATCATCATGACTCATCAATCAAAATCTGAATATCAGTCACACAATTTGTTTTTCATCATCATGGAAAGTAGATAATCAAAATCACATTTGTTTTTAACAACATTAGCAGCAAACTTATCGATCCTATTTGTTTTTAACAACTTTAAAAGAAAATTTATCAACTATTATTTGTTTTCCAACAACTTTGGGAACAAATTTATTTATCACAACAACATCCAATCATGGGCGCTATAGAATTCATTAAGGGTGCTACAAAATCAAATGCGCTATGAAAATGATTAAGGGTGCTACAAAAAGCCTCATATGCGCTACAGAAACAAATGCACAATAGAAATTATCAAGGGCACTATGAAAATTATTAAGGGCGCTAAAACAACCATCTCATAATCAAAACTTCGATGAATGTGCAACGAACGAAATTTTTTCAAAAAGCAGGAGTTTCACGGGGTACATACCGGGGGTCCATAGTTTGCTGGCCGCTGATGTCGTCGGATGCGCTCGAAATGGTGCTGGTGAATCGAAAGTGCCATAATTACCTCTCCAGAGCTCAAAATTTACAAATTTTACTAGGTTAAAATGGAAAATGACATGGAAAATGACATTTTTCACCTATTTAATGGCAAAATTGGGGCATTTTATCACATTTTAACATAACAGGGGCAATTTTGATCATCAATTTTTCATTTAACATCTCTCTGGGTCAATTTCTTCACATCATTATTTTCAAACGATGAATCGAGATCTTCAAAATCATAAAAATCCAAAAATTTCAAAAAAAATAAAAAAATCTAAAAATTCAAAATATTCGCAAAAATCAAAATCAAAATCTTATCGATTCATCATTCAAGGGGGCATATACCTATTAACATTTGACAATCAACATCTGGGGCAAATTTCAAAATTCTTTGAAGCAATGCGTAAAACACATCACTTCAAAGAGGGGCAAAATGTATACACCTAAAAATGGTCACATCACATAGTCTGGTAATTAATTAAATATTTTTAATATTTAATTAAATCTCTGAATTCCATCTACGTATAAATAAATTTAAATAATTTATTTATATTGTTCATTATTTCATTTCGATTAAATAAATAAGTTTATTTAATCATCTTTTAAATATTCATTTCTTAATTAATTAAATAAACATTATGATTTATTTATATTAATTATTAATAATCTTGGCTTGAATATTTTATTCAAATAAAGATTAAGTATTCTTTTCTTCTAAATTCCATTACAATTAAATATTCCAAAATATTTAATTAATTCTTCTAAAGTCTATTTGCAAATTAAATATTCTAAATATTTAATTGAGTCTTCTATAGTTCTAAAATTAAATATTTCAAAAATATTTAATTTCTTCAAACTCACATGAAATTAAATAAATTTATTTATTTATTTATTTAATTTGCATTATCTTCAACTACCGTGAAACAAACTGCCAAAACAAAAAAAAAAATTTCTCTATTCCTGTCCAAGCTTGTTCTCGTGGGTTGAAGATAGGCTTCCATTCTTCTCTCCAACCTCCCAACCTCTTCCATCTTCCTCTCAACCTCTCCATCTCTCACCATTCAAACTTACCAGACAACCTCACAGTCGTTGATCTTTGCCAGCTAGGATTTTGCCTGCGAAAAGCTATAAAAAGGACTGTCAGGTCTTTGAAATTATAGAGAAGCTTTCAATAGAATAACTATAGCCAAATTGCAATAGCATAAGTCTTTTAGCATTCAAGCATCATAGCATAGCATAGTAGCATAGCATATCATGGCCAATCATTCTCATTTCATAGCATCCTCAATTTACAGCCCTTGTGCATAACCGTATCAGTATTCTCACCTCCACCAGCATATAGGATAGAGAAGCTCCTTCCTTTGCATACTCATTCTACAGGTTGCCATTCGAAGAAGCCTTACTTACACAACCTGAGAGCAACAACTTCAAACAAATCCCTGTAGATAGTGGAAGATGGAACGGCTCTGAAAGAAGCTCCATTTGTTTATTTAAATTCAAATTACTTGCTTTTCTTCAGTTTAAAGTTCCATTATGTGTGTTTTGTTTATTTCACTTTGATTACACATATTTAACATACACAGTATGTATGGACTTTTTGATAACACTCTCTATCATTCCTAGCATAGATCTTACATTATTCTAATCATAGATAGAGATGCATGTTGATGTTTGGGAACACACCAGATTCCACCATGCAGATTGTTCTTTTACTAAAAATTTTCATGCAGGGTTGGCTATTATTCAAGTAGGAAGAATTTAGGGGAAGTGTAAGCTTCGTGGTTGAGTGGTAAAGTGCTTTATCCATGTTCTCATCCACTAGAGGAGGTGAGTTTCAAAATGAAACCTTGGATGTTTTCAAGTTATCAGAGGATTATGATGTAACCTTGATGTAAATTGTATATTGTATTAACTTTGTGGCCCTATGAGCCAAGTCAACTTGGATATTGTAATTGACATTTGAAAATGAGTATATATATCATGACTCATATTTTAACTAGACATGTGTTGCTGTGATTGAAAATATTTTCTTAAATTATGCCTTTTTAAAATTAATATTCATAATGTCATTTTTAATAATATTTAAGTAATAATTAGAATGGGTTATTACATTTGGTATCAGAGTTTAGGGTTCAACTATAGGCCTTTTGAGTCCAAAATATCCATGACAAGGGGATAGTTAGCCCTTGACTAAATTTAGTTGTCCTGAGGATGGACCAAGCTTGGATTGAATGCATGTATGGGAAGGTCTAATTCAAGAAGGAAGAAAGGGAAGACCGTTAGGACCTCAAACAAGAAAGTCATAGTGGAAGAAAACACCAAGATTGAGGTTCAACCTGAGATTCCCAATGATGAGACTCTAGCTCAATCCCTCACTTGACTTAAGCTAGAGAGGGGCAAGAAGATTGAGGAGTCAAATTGAACTCCTAAGATTAAGAAGCTTTCTACGATCATACATTGGCCTCTAGGGTGTGGACCAAATGCACCCTTACTAAGGAGGAAAAGGAGAGCCTACATGCTCAACCCTCCTCTTCTGAGAAAACTGATGTAAATTCTAATGAGGACCCAAAGGAGTGTACTCTCTCTGAAATGAGAAAACTAACTAATGTAAAGAAGAAGCTTTTGTAAATAAGGGTCTATTGACCCACACTTAATACAAATAAAGCAAGAACTTTTTGGGTTGTGTTCAAGTGAAGAACTCAAAAACATGCTTTACTATGAATGAATGTGTATGTCTTTGATGAATGAGTGATATATGCATGTGTATGTAATGTATGTGAATAAGAACATTTACTTGTAAAGCCCGGTGTTGTATTATGGTAGACATGAAATGTGATGTAGATTGGGTGTGAGTTGGTATGGTGACCACCAGACAAGAGACGGGCGGTAGTGGGTTAGAAAATGGACCAAACAAGAGGTTGGAATAGATTATAGAACTTTTGAATAGGAAAGAGGATCATATGTAAAACATAGAACATGAGGTCCAAGTGGCACGCGAGGATCGGATTCCTAGAAATGTGGAAGTCAATCAGAGAGAAGGTGGTCTAGGAGAAGGCCCTCAAGGTCGAATTGAGAAAGAAATAGGAAAGGATATCAAAAGATTAAAACCACCTAAGTTTTATGATAAAGACATCAGAGTAGGATCTGAGGCATGGATCGTAGAGATGGAGAAATATTTTGGACTCTATAACCTATCTAAGTAGACTAAAGCGACATAGGATACATATTAGCTTTTAGGAGAAGTAGCGACTTGGTGGGACAATGAAAAGATAGAAATGAATCTTAAGCCTAGAGAGATTACTTGGGAACTCTTCCTCCAATATTTTAGGAAGAGATGGTTGCCACAGATCTTTTTCAATAAGAAGGTGATAGAATTCCAAAATCTAACTTAGGGGAGAATGACTATGACCCAATACTAGGAAAATTTCACCAATCTACTTAAGTATGTGCCCCAGTATCAAGGAGATGAATGTTTCTATACCCATAAGTTCATATTGGGACTTAGACCCCACATTGGAGCAAAAGTGGATATGCATGATCCTCTCACCATGAATGAAGCCTTCTTGAAGGCCACCAAACATGAGCAAAAATTGTAACAGTTATCTAATTACCACAAAAATTTAAATCTTAAGTCATGGTTTAGGAACAAGAAGTTTCAAAAAGGAGATAAGAACCACTAGGTTTGTAATCTCAAGAGAGAAAGTGAGTCATAGGAGAAAGGTGAAGGTGATAATAGGTGGAGGAAAAAGAAGGAAAAAAAAAAACAAAATCAAAGATGACCAAAAGCAGAAGAGCTTCAGAGAGGACAAGCTAGGAGATCACAAAGGGCCTCACGATGGGTGCTATACTTGTGAAGGAGATCATTATGCCTCAAATTATCTGTAGCAGTTGAATTTGTGAAGGGAAGGAAACTATAAGCTATCTCAACATCATCAGATCCATGTTGTGGTGGATAAAAATTAGGCAAAGTATCAGGCTTTGCTAATACAATTGACGGGTAAGCTCTATGGCCAAACTATCTCTATTTTAATTGATACTGGAGCTATTGAATGTTTCATAGAACCTAGAGTAATATACAAGATACCTATTATACTTGGATACATGGAAAACTCATGGACAATCCAGTATGGAAACTAAGTAGAGCAGAGTGTAGATACTTGTGTTGCAAGAATGAAAAGATTGAAGGTGTTGTCATTGATGTCAACTAGTCAAATGGTTATCTACAAGTTTCTATTGGATGTATATGTCAATGATATTGAGAAAATTGTAATAAAGATATGTTGTAGATGTTCCGTGGTTTCTCTATGTTTTGGTCTAAGTTTTCTCTTGTGGTTGTGCAATTCATATATGTTTTTCATGGTTATTAGTAGATACTATATCCTAATTTTTTGGTTGTTGATTTGTTGTATAGTGCAAATTGTGTTCACCAATTGTGAACTATGTTTTTTCTATGGTTTTGGTTGAGGTCTAGGAGAAATTTTTTTGGTCTATATTTCTCTTTGATGAAGTCTTATGACTTTCGGTTCTAAAGTTGTGTTGCCCTGATTCCATTGAAGATAGTTTTGGCATTTGGAAGGTTTGTTCTTAATGGTTCTATGTGTTTTACACTGGTTTGGCTGACCTTGTGTGAAATACTACTTTCAAGATTGATTTAGCATGTTGGATATAATTGTGTCCTTATGAAGCATGCATTTGGGTCACCCTCATTCTAATTCCACCCTAAAATGTTTTGGCATTAACCTAATTTGAATTTGGATTGCCGAATTTGGGTATGTTTCAAAGTTGAAGATGGTATAAATGCAAGATTAGCTATTGTTGACGGATGAGATAAGAGTGAAGAAGAAATGTGACAAGATAAAATAGGAAGTTAAATTTTATGTGACATTGATTCTATTAGTGTGTGTGTGTGGTGCGAGTGAGATAGATCAATGTGAATCTTAATGTTGAGTTTCTGGATGCAGTGAGTAGAAGTAAAACTCTATCATTCATTCATGTTAATAAGTAATTGTGGTGGAATCCTTTGTTGCATTGGTATTTTAGTCTCTCTATAACAAACATTATTTTTCTCCTTTGTATCTCTTTGGCAGTGAGCCCTCCGGGTTGTAGCCCTATTGGACAATGAGTCCTTGTTTCAGACAGTGAGTGCTTATTTCAGGTAGTGAGCCTTATTTCAGGCAGTGAGCCTTATTCCAGGTAGTGATCCTTTTGTAATTGGTTTTGATATTCTCTATAGTGTGATTTAATACTCACCATGGTTTTTCCCTTATTGAGTTTTCCACATAAATCTAGTGTTATTGTGTTTATGTGTTGGATTTAAGTTTTTGCATTGGCATTTGATGATTAATCATTTAAGTAGTATTAAGGATTAGTTTTGGTGATTGAATTAAAGGTTTAATTATGTGATAATTGATTCACCCCCCTCTCAGTTTTCCTATTCAAAAACTGGTATCAGAGCTTGGTTCCTTAGTGAAGAGATTAACCACTTGAGGAAGTTTTGGGATGGCTGGTAAAATGGTTTATGATTATCTACAGTTTGATGGAACTAATTATGGTATCTAGAAAGTATTGATGGGAGAATATCTAGAGTATTGTGGATATGATGTGGAGAAAGCTTACAAGAATTCTTACACTCCTCTTGCTAATGGTCTAAGTACACTTGAATAATTCAAAGCACATGAAGCAAACAACAAGGTGAAATACATCTTGAAGAATAGTCTGGCATATTCTGAGTTGAATAAGGTTTAGAATATGAAGACAACTAAGGAAGTTTGGGATGCTTTGGAAAGAGTGCATGATGGTGATAAAAGAGTTAAAGAAGTGAGATTATAGAATTTGGAGACCCATTTTGATCTTCTACACATGTCTGTAGATGAAAATGTTAAATATTGTAGAGAGATTGAATGAGATAGTGGATGGAATGTGAGGACTTGGTGCTACTATAGATGAAACCAAGATTGTAAAGAATATTCTTAGAAATCTTCCTGAATCTTATAGTAAGAAGGTGAGTTATATTGAGAAGACTATAGATTATAAGACCTGTACTAAGGGTCTACTATTAGGATTTTTGACATCTTATGAGATGAGGAAGCTGAGTCTAAGGAATGGAATCAAATTAGAGACTTCTTTTAAACCTACAAAGCTAAAGATCTGGATGAATAAAAATTTGATGAAATAGAAGCTAACTTTGTAAGAAGGATGAGGAAAGGCTCTAGTAAGTATGAAGGTAAGTTTCCCTTAAAATTCTTTAGTTGTGGAGAAATAGGTCATTATACTACAAAGTGTTTGGAAAGAACTAAAAGGAATAAACAAAGATATGAGAAGGAAAAAAAAGGAAAGAAGATTAATAGAGCTTACTATGTGAATGAGAATGCTAGTATATTTGATGAGGATTCAAAATATGAAGATCCTAATGAAAATGAATGCTTGTTCTTAGTAATTAAGGATGAACCTACTTCTATTATTTATGAAAAATAGGTAAAGGAAATCCCTCTGAAGAAGGAGAAAAATGAAGGCACAGTTATCTCTACCCTACATGCTAAACAAGATAAAAATTATTGGGTAGTTGATAGTGGTTGTTCACATCACATGACTAGTGATAAAAGAAAGTTTTTTAAGCTTGAAAACTATGATGGAAGCATGGTTATGTTTGGAGATGATGCTAGTATAGCTTCAGTAAGTTTTGATGGCAAGCATCATACTAATGATGTTTACTATGTTAAGGGTTTAAGGCATAATTTGTTGAGCATTGGTCAGATGTGTAGAAAAGGATATGATCTTTTGTTTAAGGATGAGAAATGTGAGGTCTAGAAAGGATCCATAACATTGATTGCTATAGGAAAGAAATATAAAGGGAATATCTATCAACTTAAGGGTGTTGATGGATGATGCTTTATGACTCAGATTAATGATAGTTGGTTATGGTATAGGAGAATGTGTCACATGAATTTTGATAACCTGGAAAATATTAGGGTTGTTTGGATCATGAAAGATTTATCGAGAATTACAAAGCTTGTTAATGCTATTTGCAAGAATTGTTAGTTTGGAAAGAAAGCAAGAAATCACTATAGATAAAAGCAATAGTCTACTACTAGATTACTGGATTTAGTTCATACAGATCTCTGTGGTCCTACAAGAGTGAGAAACCTACTTGGTGAGAGGTACTTTATGCTTTTAATTGATGATTATTCTAGATATACACTGGTTACATTTTTTAGAGAGAAACTAGGTGTATTAGATAGATTCAAGGCATTCAAAGCAATGGTCGAAAATGAAGTGAACTTAAAGATAAAATGCTTAAGATTTGACAAAGGTGGAGAATTTTCCTCCCATAAGTTTAATATTTTTGTGAAGTGCATGGAAGAAAGAGGTAGTTATCTACTCCAAGAACTCCTCAGTAGAATGGAGTTGTTGAAAGGAAAAATAGAACAGTTCAAGAAGCTACTATGTCAATGATTACTAAAGCTAGTTTACAGGAAGTTTACTAGAAAGAATCTATTCATACTGTTGTTTATGAATTCAATCAAGTTCAAGCAAGATCAAATAGTACAAAGAATCCCTATGAGCTATGACATGTAAGAATTCCTACTGTTAAATATTTCAAGGTATTCAGAAGCAAATATTATATCAAAAGAGGTGAAGAAACTTTGGAAAAGTTTGATGCAAGAAGTGATGAAGGCATTTTTCTTGGATACTCTACTAAGAGCAAGGCATATATATGTTTCAATAAAATATTGAGAAAGATTGTAGAGAGCTCAAATGTGTTGGTTGATGAGATAGTGAAGAATTCAATTGACATTGATGGATATGTATCTGATGAACATGATTGTGAAAAAATAGAAGAAATTGTGGAAGAATAGGAAAAATATGAGCAAGAGAAGTAGGATGAACATAATGAAAGAGAAGAAGATGCTCTGTTGATGTCCCCTAGGACACCTAGATATGTACAAAAGAATCACTCAGAAAGTCATATTATTGGAGACAAGACAAAAGGTGTATTAACTAGAAGCAAAGTTGCTACTGAAGTGGATTTATGTTTATTTTCTGAGATAGAACCAAAGACAATAAGTGAAGCTTGTAAAGATGAGCATTGGAAGGAAGCAATGAAAGAATAAATTTTGCAGATTGAAAAGAATCGGACTTGGGGATTGGTCCCAAGACTAGCAGATAAAAATATCATTGGATCAAAGTGGGTATTCAAAAATAAGTTGAATGAGAATGGAGAAGTGGTAAAAAACAAAGCGAGGCTTGTGTGTAAAGGTTACTCACAAGTAGAAGGAATATATTTTTAGGAAACTTTTGCTCCACTAGTAATAATGGAAGCTATAAGGATGTTCTTGGCACTAACTTCTTATAAAGACTTTGAGGTCTATCAAATGGATGCCAATTCAACATTTTTGAATGGTGAGCTAGAAGGAGTCTACATGGAACAATCGGAAGGATTTTAGTTGACAGATCAATTGGATATGGTGTGTAGACTGAAGAAAGATTTATATGGGTTGAAGTAAGCTCTTAGAGCTTGGTATGAAAGGTAAGACAAGTACTTGATTTAGAAAGGATTTAACAAAGGTACGACAAATAGAAATTTATACTTTAAGATTGAAAATGACAAAATCATGATAGTAGTTGTGTATGTTGATGATATTATCTTTGGAGGGAATGAAAATATGTGCAAGATGTTCATGGAAGAGATGCATAAAAAATTTGAAATTTCTATGTTTTGGGAGATGAATTTATTTCTTGGGCTACAGATTAATCAAACAGAGAAAGGAATTTTCATATCACAATCTAAGTATGTGAGAGAGATGTTGAAGAAGTTTGGGATGGATGGTTCCAAATCGGTAAGTACTCCTATGGTGATTGGTTGAAAATTAGGTAAAGATGATAATTCACCTAAGGCTGATTAGATCAAGTATAGATCTATGATTAGTGGACTATTTTATTTGACTACTACTAGATTGAATATCATACATG
The DNA here is from genome assembly GCA_007258455.2 of Sequoia sempervirens. Classification (NCBI taxonomy): domain Eukaryota; kingdom Viridiplantae; phylum Streptophyta; class Pinopsida; order Cupressales; family Cupressaceae; genus Sequoia; species Sequoia sempervirens. The sequence goes on along the minus strand of VDFB02000003.1, from coordinate 312,275,102 downwards.
ATGTTTGTCTTGTGGCTAGATTTCAAGAAGATTCTAAGGAAACACATGTTGCTACAGTTAAAAGAATTTTCAGATATTTGAATGTCACTCTAGATTATGGATTATGGTATCCTAAAGATAATAAATTTACACTTAGTGCCTATACAGATGTAGATTGGGTTGGATGTATAGATGAGAGAAAGAGTACAAGTGGTGGTGCATTCTTTATTGGATGCATATTGGTGGCATGGTTGAATAAAAATCAAGATCCAGTCTCTTTGTCTACTACTGAAGCTGAGTATATTGTTGTCGCATCTTGTTGTACACAAGTTCTATGGATGAAACAAACATTGAAAGACATCATAGTACCATATGATGATCCCATTTCTATTTTCTATGATAATACAACTGCAATTAACATTTCTAAGAATCTAGTGATGCACTTGAGGAAAAAGCATATATCTATCAAGATTCATTTCTTGAGAGAGAAAGTCATAGAGAATGAAGTAAAGGTTGAGTATGTTCCAACGAAGGATTAGGTTGTTGATATTTTCATGAAGGATCTTCGTAAAGATACTTTTGAGTATCTCAAGGAGAAGTTAGGGGTTATTTCCCCTCATTTCATGAACTAGATGCATATGGAGATGCATCAGTCTAGTGGATTTATGGATCTATATTTCTTCTGGACTAATATTTTGGCGGCTACCTCTCAGGGGGAGTAGGTAGAATCAGGTATTTTCATTATGTGTATTCTATCAAAGGTGAGATTAATGGAAAATATTATTTTTCCTTTTCCATGGATTTCAAAGGGGGAGAAGAAGAAGCATGTTAAAAAAAAAGAAAGAAAAAAAGGGAGAAAAAGCATATAAGAGATTATCCTCTAAGGGGGAGAAATAGAAAACTATATTTCGAGCTAGTATGTTGTCTTTGATGGTATTTCATATCATGTGTTTCCATCAATGAAAAAGGGGGAGATTGTTGCAAGAATGAAAAGATTAAAGGCATTGTCATTGATTTCAACTAGTCAAATAGTTATCTACTAGTTGTTTTTGGTTGTATATGTCAGGGATATTGAGAAAATTATAATAAAGATATGTTGTAAATGTCCAGTGGTTGCTTTAGGTTTTGGTCTGGATTTTCTCCTATGGTTGTGCAGTTCAGATATGTTGTTCATGGCTATTAGTAGATGCTATATCCAAATTTTTCATTGTTGATTCATTGTATATAGTGCAAGTTGTGTTCACCAGTTGTAAACTATGTTTTTTCTATGGTTTTGGTTGAGGCCTAGGAGAAATGTTGTTGGTCCAAATTTCTCCTTAATGAAGTCTTATGACTTGTAGTTCTAGAGTTGTGTTACCTTGATTCCATTAAAGATAGTTTTGACATTTGGAAGGTTTGTACTTAACAGTTCTATGTGTTTTACATTGGTTTGTCTGACATTGTGTGAAATACTACTATGTTGGATCTAATTGGGTCCTTATGAAGCATGTGTTTGAGTTTCCCTCATTCTAATTCCACCCTAGAATGTTTTGGTGCTGATCTAATTTGAATTTGGATGACCAACTTTAGATATGTTTCAAAGTTGAAGATGGTATAGATGTAACATGAGCTAATGGTGAAGGATGAGACAAGAGTGAAGAAGAAGTGTGACAAGAGAAAAGAAGAAGTGAAGTTTTATGTGAAATTGATTCTATTCAATGTGTGTGTGTGTGGTGCGAGTGAGACAAATCAGTGTGAAGCTTAATGTTGAGTTTCTAAATGTAGTGAGCAGAAGGAAAACTATATCATTCACGCATGTGAGTGAGTAATTGTGGTAGAATCCTTTATTACATTAGGATTGTAGTCTCTTTGTAACAAGTATTATTTGTCTTCTTTGTATCTCTATGGTAATGAGCCCTCCAGGTTGTATCCCTATTGGATAGTGAGTCCTTCTTCTGGACAGTGAGTCCTTATTTCAGGTAGTGAGCCTTTTGTAATTGATTTTGATATTCTATATAGTGTGAGTTAATCCTCACCATGGGTTTTTTGTTATTGGGTTTTCCATGTAAATCTAGTGTTATTGTGTTTATGTGTTGGATTTAAGTTTTTACATTAGCATTTTATGATTAACCATTTAAACAGTATTAAGGATTAGTTTCAGTGATTGAATTAAAGGTTTAGTTTTGTGACAATTGATTCACTCCCCCTCTTAGTTGTCCTATTCAACAACTTGTCTCTTTTGCAGCGAGTTAGAGCTTCCAACCTTCTAGACCCAAGTCAACCTGTATGTGGTACCCTTAGGCTCATACGATGTAATTTTAGGGATAATTTGGTTAACTGACCATAAGTCTATAGTGAACTATGAGGATAAGCTAGTTAGTTGTCTAGATGATTATGGGAACCTAGTCGAGGTTTGTGGGATACAAAGACCCTTATAAACTAGATAGATCTCTGCTATGCAGCTCAAAAAGGCTCATTGGAAGGGATTTGTTATTTATGTTGTGCATATCAATAACCTTGATAGCAAGGAATTGTATCTAGATGACTACCCTATTCTCAAGGGGTTTAGAGATTTATTTCATTATGAACTCATAGAGTTACCTCCAAAATAGGAATTTGATATTGACCTAGTACTGGGAGTTGAGCCTTAATCTAAACCACCATATCAGATGACCACTACTAAACTCTATGAGTTGAAGCCCCAATTAATGGAGTTGTTGAACAAAGGGCTTATAAGACCTAGTGTGTCTCCTTGGGGAGCACCAGTTATCTTTGTGAAAAAAAGGATGGAACCTTATGTCTATGTATAGACTATCAGATGTTGAACAAGGCGACCAACAAGAATCGATACCCACTCCCAAGGATTGATGAGTTGTTTGACTAGATGAAGGGAGTGATAGAGTTCTCCAAAATTGATCTCAAGATTGGATACCATCAATTGAGAATAAAGGAAGAATATATTTTGAAGAATGCTTTCCAAACTCAGTATGGACATTATGAGTTCACTGTGGTACCTTTTGGTTTGACCAACGCACCTGCAGCTTGCATAAATATCATGAATAGCATGTTCAAAGATTTCATGGATGATTTTTTTTTATTTTCATTGATGACATCCAAGTTTACTCAAAGTATATTGAAGAGCATGATAGGAATTTAACAATAGTTTTATAGTGGTTGAGAGAGAAGAAACTCTTTGGTAAGCTATCCAAGTGCTCATTTTATCAAGACAATGTGCACTACCTAGGTCATATTATTTCAGCTAAGCGAGTCTTTGTGGACCCTAAGAAGATCAAGGTGATCATCAAATGGCCAGTGCCTCAGAAGGTGTCAAAATTCCATAGCTTCATGGACCTCACAGGATACTATAGAAATTTTGTGCAAGGGTTCTCCCAGATTGTGTCTCCAATCACGTCACTCCAAAGAAAAGGAACATAGTTTGAATGAACCAAGAAGTGTGAACAAGCATTCCAACTCCTGAAGGAGAGGATTATGACAACCCTAGTGCTGACCATTCCTAATCCTAATGGAAGATTCACTATAATCATAGATACTTCATAAGAGGGACTATGAGTAGGGCTAATGTAGGATGGACAAGTGGTAACATATGAATCATGGAAACTTAAAAAACACAAGGTGAATTATGTGTCACATGACTTAGAGTTGGCCGAAATAATTCATGCTTTGAAAATGTGGAGACACTATCTTTTGGGGAAGCCATTTGAGCTCAAGATAGACCATTTGGGATTGCGATACATTTTTACTCAACCAAACCTTAATGTGTGGTAGAGAAGGTGGTTGTTATTCCTTAGTGAGTATGACTTTGGAATTGAGTATATAAAGGGAAAAGAGAACAAAGTGGTTGATTCTCTTAGAAGACGAAGACATCTTGTAGCCATGATCTTGACAAGGTCTAATCTTAGACAACATGTGACAACATTTGCTAGGGGATGAGCACTATTAAAGAGTGAAGAGCAACCTAGAAGACAATTCATCAGATCATTGGTTTGATGGGTATGAGATTGAGCCATATGGAATTTTGAGATACTAGAGAAGGATGCATATTCCAAACTCTGGAGAACTAAGGAAGTTGGTTCTAGAGGAGGTTCATAATGTACCTTATTTACAACACCTCAAAGTATCTAGAATGATTGCAGAATTGAAAACTCTATAATTTTTGCCTAAAATCAAGAAGGATGTAGTGGAGTATGTAGCCAAATGCTGAGAGTGTCAGTGAGTCAAGGATGAACATGCACATCTAGTAGGGCTATTGTATCCTCATGACATACCTAAGTATAAATGGTAGGTGATCAATATGAACTTCATACAAAGGTTACCTTTGAGCAAGAATCAACATGATGTTATCTTGCTTGTGATTGATAAGTTGACCAGGATGGCACACTTCATCTCAAGAAACCTTAAGGATGGATCAGTGACCTTGGCCAATAATTTTTTTCAAGAGATCTTCCACTTACATGGAGTGCCAAAGACTACCATTTCTAATAGAGACATTCAAATGACCTCAAACTTTTGGACAACCTTGAATGTCGCATTAGGAACCAAGTTGAATTTCAACTCAACTTATCATCCTCATACTGACAAATAGTTGGAGAGAGTAAATAAAGTAGTCAAAGATCTCCTCTAAATGCATTGCATGGACCAACAATATAAGTGAGAAGAATACTTACCATTTGTAGAGTTTTCTTACAATAACTCCTATCATACATCTCTAAGTATGGCATAATTCGAAGCTCTTTATAGGCAGAAGTGTCATACACCCATTAGTTGGGATAGATTGGAAGGTAGGATCATAATAGGACCTAAAATGCTCAAGGAGATGGAGGAGAAAATGAGAGTTATTAAGAGAAGACTAAAGGAGGTGGCATATCGACATAAGAGTTATGCTGACAAGAATAGAACTCTTAGATAGTTTATGGTAGGGGATAAAGTCTTCTTAAGATTTAGGCCTCATTAAAGTTTCATTTCCTTTGGAAAGTCTTCCAAGTTATCCCTGAGATATGTAGGTCTATTTGAATTCTTGGAAGTGATCAACTCAGTTGCTTATAGACTTTCTCTACCACCCGCTCTGGCTCAAATTCATAATGTGTTTCATGTTTCTTTACTTAAGCCATGTCATCCTAATGTAGCTCATGTGCTTTATTGGAAAGCTTTGTAGGTACAAGACCTAGGAGTGGTGCTAGTGGAGCCCATTAGAATCTTGGATATACACAAAATTAAGCTGTGGAGTAGAGATATTGCTTAGTATAAGGTCCAATGGGACAAGTATTCATAAGGTTGTGCTACTTGGGAGGATGTAGAAGAAATAGAATGAGTCTTCCTACATTTTCTTTCTTAGAAAGAGACTCTTGATAATTTTGTTTGAATATTTTGGATTGAATATTATAATGTTTTGGCTTGGAAACAGTATGATATGATGTTGAAATAGACATATATGCTCTAATTTTGATTAAATAAACATCAAGAAGATGTCTCTTCCAAAAGGGGAAGGATGTCATAACCCATTTTTTATTGTGTGAGAACCCCAATCCTAATACCTACAAAACACAATGAATAAACGTATTAAGTTAGATATTGCAAGCATGAACAAGGATTCCCCATGAAATCCATTTACAAACTTTGAATTAGGGAAGAAAACAACAAAGAACACAATGAAGCAAGAAAATATAGATTCAATCCTAATTAGAATAGCAAACACATGATCCCATGGGGGAATTGGTGCCAATTTGATGTGAAAATTGGCCCTTTCCCAACTCCTAAGATGCAAGCTTGATATGTTGATGATGATTGATCCACTTTGTTGATGAAGGATGAGAGCTCCAAACCAAAAATCTGCAAAAACCTAGCTAAGAACTCAATGGTGATGAATTGGAAATTACTAAATATTTTAGCATAATAACTTTGCATAATTTGTGGATGATCAAATGAGGATATGAGCTCTTTATTTATAGAATTCCAAGATGGATGAATGTCCAAATTTGAGCAATGTGGGACTAACATTCATCCAATGGAATGATGCCACTTGTCAATCTATGAGTGGATGGAGGATGTGCAAGATTTGGGGATTGTGCCAATAAATGCATATTTTTGAATTTCAAATTTGTTGAAATGACTTGCAAGAGGGAAGGGAAAATTCAATAAATTCCACTTGGCTCAAGAAAAAGGACATGTAAGATGAAGTTATTGCCTTGTTGGATGTACATGTTGACTTGGAATTTTTAAATTCAAATTTGGAGAATATTCCAAAAGATGCCTTGTGAGGAAAATAGAGATTTAGTAAATGAATTAAATCTATTTTCATGTGCAACTTGCAAAATCTAGAGGATGTGACATGATTTAGAATTAAATTAATCAAGGGTTAATTAATTTAATAGGAGATTAGATTATGTGACCTATTTGACTCAAATTCATGGATTTAATTAAATCAAATAAGAGAGGAATATGATAAGAGAATAATTAAATAAGGGTTTTGATTTATTTAATTAAAAGAGATGGTGTTAGATTAAATCAAATAATGTTTAAATTTATTTAATTTAATGAATATACTTTAGAGATTTAATCAAATAAATCAATTATTTAATTAAATAGGGATAATTAGATCGGATGTGATTGATTTAATTAACAAAAGAGAGAGATAATTAAATAACTGGTTTATTTAATTAAGTGATGAATTTAATCAGATAAGGAGATTTGATTAAATGGTTAGACCAAGGGATGATTTAGGATGAAACGATGTTAGTAGTCAGGATCAGAGTGTGATATCAATCTATATATTTTCGATGTCTACATATTGTATTTAAATTATAATATGATAAATTGAATTATTGAGGAAATTCAATATGTTGAATGAAAATTTTGATATTTTTTAACTGTTTAAAAGAAGTTGACTATCTTTTGACTATATGATCTTTAGAACTATCTTATACTTTATCATGATTGAATGCTACTAATGAACTGTGCAATTGCAAGTGTATGCAATTGTAGGAAAATATGTTGAAGGACATGAACACAGTTGAGATAGGATCATTTAGCCAGATTGAATGGTAAGCTTGATGGAATTTGGGTGCACACACCACAAAACAACATAATGTCTGCATTTGAAATTTCATATATTAGATTATAATGAATTGATTTGAATGATTCAATGTTTAAAAAAAATAGTCTTGTGAAATGATATACATGTGATTTCTTATCTAATTGTCTATTTTGATCTTGTGTTTTTGAAATTTAAAAGAAAAAGATAGAATGGTTAAACATATTTTTATGTAATTTAAAAGGAATGCTTGAAGGATAAGAAAACCACTTTACTTAAAAATAATTATTCGAATAAAATAAAGTTTATTCTTTGCTTGAAAGTGATTGAATACTATACTATTATAAAAGTAATATATATATGTATATATAAATACATATATACAAATATACATATATATGTACACACACATATATATATATATATAAATATATATACATATTCCTTACAAAATCGAATATGGGATCAAAATTATCAAAACCATATTGAATTGAAATAATATCCTAAGGAAGATATTATGAAATAGTGACTTGCATTCAAATTTAAGGCAAGATATTCAAATTTCAGTGTGGAGTGGCTAAAATTAATGTCAATTATGGAATGAAATGGCTCCCATAATGGAGCGAGCAAGGTTTTTCAATTTTGGTAGAACAAAATACTTGGAAGGAATTAGAGAGACTAGCAATGGCAATGGGGAATCAGGAAGAAGAGAAAGCAAGTGAATTGACTCATCTGGAAAAGTAGGAAAAGTCAAGGAAAAGCCATGAATAGAGGTAAAAACCAATGTTTGATGTTGTATATGCTTGATTTATCAGTACAAACTATTCAAAATTCTCATTTTTCCCTTTCATTATGTTGATTTCATTCAAGTTGATGGAAAAACATTAAGATGTCCATTGCTATAAGTGTATTTGTTTTAGTACCAGGACGTTTTGATTTAAGATCGATTATTTCTTAAAAAATATTGCAAGAGCCTTATCATCCAACCTTTACATGCACTAATTATGTGCATAATCTTCTATCAGCATGATAGCCAAATCTAGATAAGATCTATTTGTTTTATTGATATCACCTCAAATCAATATTTCTTACATGTAAGTTTTATTAACCATTTCATGGTTAATTGGATGAATCCAATGGCTATTAGTATTGTTTTATTTTAAATGATTTTTAAAAAATTAATCATATCCCTCTAAGGGAAACAACTATATCACTATTGTTATCCTTCACTATTTGTTGTTCTTCATGTTAGCTAGGCCGAATAGGTATGTTCCACAAAATGGGTGTGAAGCTTGCAATAATTATTCATAGAACAATGTATATATGTTGTTATTTATGCATGTCACCTCATTCACCACGAACAATGAGGAAATGATTACATCATTCCATTTTATTATGTTGGCATTATATTTAAGATGGATTTGCAATATACCATTTGTATATAGATTTAATCATTCATTAGAACGATCCAAATTTTTCTTGTTTCTTGCACATGATGCTCAAAAAAGTTGTTTACACCAGTCCATTTTGCATGCACATATCACTCCCTAGAATGATGATTGAATTGTTTCATAGAACTATCACTAAGAATTCAACTTACTAGTTGGCCATCAAACAATGTAAGCCGATAATTTGCATTCTTCAAGGTTTGACTAATGATAATGTTAGTGATAAAACCAAACATTCATTTGACTATTAGTCATTCTTGAAATGACATTAGCTTGAAATTATATACATAATAGTCACCAATAGAAACACGAGTGCCTCCTAACTCGAAATAGTAATATAAATTTTCCAACTTTGTATGTGATTTAAAATGACAAGCATGCCATTCGATTCATTGTTTTACATAAAATGACACTGGTATTGTTTAGATAATTGTACATCTAGAATGATAAAAACATTGATCATTTACATGTACTGGTTAAATTGAAACTATTAATGAGATACATTGGCATAGTAACTTGCAAACTTCTACAAACACCATGGATTTATTACAAATAGGGTACTAGTATGTGGTAATTGTTTCAAACATAATTGTTCTTCTTTCCTTGAAAAGGGCATTTTTACATCTTGTATAATAGTCAAATGATATGACAATCTATAGCATTATTTTTTGAATGAAATAAAATCTATTATAATGGTTTTTATTTCAAAATGTATGCACAAATATAATAACTTCAATTGGCACATAGAGCTTCATCTATGTACATACACATACTTGTGACATACCTTCTTTTGTTACTATTTAATTCATTTTTAATGAATACTAAATCATGTTGAATGTAATCATGTGATATGTGTATGAATTGAATGGATAATGTAATGAATAGATCCACTTGAATTATTTTTTTAAATTTATTAAAATGAGGGATTAATTACACTAAATTAATTTTTCATAGATTTGTGTGTAAAGAATATTCTCTTGCTTAGTAGAACAACAACACCTAAGTAGACTAGTGCACCTTAGGGTGGATGTTTCTAGTGGGTAGATAGTTAGTAAGGAATAAACTTGTGTTGTTTGAAAGTTACCTTCCAAGACGAGTGTCGAAATGGAGTTCAAAGGGTATAGGTTTTGCTTTATCCAAAACCTATATTTGTTGTTGCAACTAAATTTTATGCTTTTCGAAGAAACTATCCCATTATGTATGTATGGACTTTGTGATAACACTCTCTGCCATTCCTAGCTTAGATCTTGCATTATTCTAATCATAGATAGAGATACATGTTTATGTTTGGGCACACACCAGAGTCCACCTTACAGATTGTTCTCTTGCTAAAATTTTCGTGCATGGTTGAGTATTCTTCAAGTAGGAAGAATTTTGAGGAAGTGTAAGCTTCATGGTTAGGTGGTAAAGCACTTCAACCATGTTCTCATCCACCAGAGGAGGTGAGCATAAAAAGGAAACATAGGATGTTTTAAAGTTATCAGAGGACTATGATGTAACCTTGATGTAAATTATATATTGTATTGATTTTGTGGCCCTATGAGCCAAGTCAACTTGGATATTGTAATTGAAATTTGGAAATGAATATATTTATCATGACTCATATTTTAATTAGACATGTGTTGCTAAGATTGAAAGTAGCTACTTAAGTTATGTCTTTTTAAAATTAGTATTCATAATGTTGTTTGTAATAATATATTTAAGTAATAATTACACTGGGTTATTACACTTGCAGCTCATAATCAAGCAAGTTACTGATGAGTACCAAACAAAGGATGACAAGCTTCTTCCTTATAAACACTTGATGAATTAGTTTAAGCAATATTTCAATCATATCCTATTTGAACAAGTTCCCAAATTATAGAATAAGGTTGTAGATGCAATGGATACCATCAGTTCTCTTATAGACATGCCTAAGGATCATACAGATTGTGAGTTGTTGGTCGAATAATTATTGATCCTTGCCTATGACATCCTAGATATAGAAATGGTGTGCAAAATTGTAGGCCCCCAATCCCCATGGTACCACAAAATTTACACCTACCTTCGTGACAACATCCTTCCACCCGAGCTAAACTGTAACCAACAAAAATACTTCATCCATCGAGTATCCTGTTACACCATCTTAGGAGACACTCTTTACCATAGAGTGTATGATGGTGCTCTTCTTCATTTTTTGAACAAATTAGAATCCAAATAGCATTAGGTGAGGTGAACAATGGAATTTATAAGGAAAACACTAATGGGATGGCCTTAGCAAAGAATTTTCTTCGAACTAGGTATTATTGGCCCACTATGGAACATGATGCATGTAATTTTTTCAAGAAGTGTGTACCTTTTTAGCCTCGTGTATATTTGATCCATTCTCTAGCATAGGTCTTACAATCGATTACAACATCGTGGCCCTTTTTATAGTGGGTTCTAGACTTAATCGACAAGATCTACTTGCCATCCTCTAATGGCCACACCTCCATCATCATTGCCACTAAATACTTCACTAAATGGGTGGAAGAAATTTCACTCTCCCTCATTACTAGCACACAAATATACAAATTCATCCTATACCATATTCTCTAAAAATATGGTATTCCATCCACCATCATCACTGTAATGAAAAAACTTCTAAAAAATAGTATGTACAACAACTTTGTGAAACTTTCCATATCCAACATCGATGGTCGATGCCCTACTACCCTCAAGGTAATGGTTAGGTTGAAGCCACCAAAAAAACACTAATCAAAATCCTAAAGAAATTTTTCAATAACACTAGTCGAGATTGGAACCTTCATCTCAATCTTGTCCTTTTGGTCTACCATACATCTATTCGCACCCCCATAGGTGCCACACCATACTCACTCGTATATGGTACTGATGCAATCTTTCTGATTGAAGTCAAACTCCCCCCACTGTGTATCTCTTTGAAGAACCTAATTAATGATGAGTGTCAATTTGCACATCTCAGTCAGTTAGAGAGTCTTGATGAGAAGCATCTCAATGCATATAATCACTTGCAATCTTACCAACATCAGCTCAAAAGAAGCTACAATAAGAAGGTTTGACCCTACCAGTTCTAGATTGGTGACCTTGTACTTAAGGAAAATCAACATACTCAACAAGATCAGGAGAAGAAAGGAAAGTTTGAAACTAATTGATTGGGTCCATATCTCATCATAGAAAAGTATGGTTTTGGAGCATATTAGCTTGCCACACCTGAGGGTGAAACCTCAGAAGAACCCATCAAAATCATGCATCTAAAGTGGTTTTACACCTAAGTCAGTTGAGTTACCCCACCTATAAAATACATGTGTGTGTGTGTTAAATGTGTAAAGTTAGTATCAACACAAACCTTAATGAAATGATTTCTATCAAAGATATGCAAGTAAACTAATCTATTTAGAAATTTCAAAAAATCTTCTAAGAAGGTCTTATTGTTCTCTATTCATAAGGATTTATTAAACCATTTGACCCTCAAATTTCTATGTGCACAATGGTTGTTAAAATGACAACTTAGGAAATGAGATTTGATATTTAGTATGCAAACTAATGCATTTCCTATATGAAAATATCTGATGGAAATGATAATGGAGAGTGTGATAAATGAACAAGTGGAGGTGGATGCTATGGTATTGAACTAGAATGATCTATATATGATTCTACATATGCTCAAATGCAAACTAAAAATGAACTAATCTAAAATGCAACTATGGCGCAAGATGAGACATAAAATGCAACTATGAAGCAAGATTTAAAGCTAAGATGTAAATGCAAAGAAAAACATGAAGTTAGATGTAACTATAAGACTCCAAAATTCTCCAAAGCTCTAATGATAAACTTGCATAATAACTCTATTCAAAATGTGGATGTAAAATACAATGCCCAAGGGTTGTATTTATTGCCTTTTCCAAGCATCTAGTGAGGTGACAATGATCGACAGTCCAAATTCAAAAAAGAAGAATGGATGGTGGAGATGGAGAGAATCAAGATGTTGTCCCCTTGACCAAAGACAACATGCCATTTGGATGGAAGAATCTCTTGAAAAATGGGCAACATGCCATTTGGATGGAAGACTCAAGTGTGGGAAGAAAATACCATGTGTTTGAAAATTGGTGGAAGTGTGTGAGGAATAAGCCACATGTTTTTAAAATTGGTTGAAGATAATTCTAATTAAAAATTAGAATTATTTAATTTCATGTGACCTTGGTGAGGTGGCACAAAAAGTTGTAGACATGTGCTTGAATTTCTAATCGAGATTAGTGAAGATTAATTAAATAAAACAAGCTTAGGGAAATTTGTTTATTTAATTATTTTAGAAGAATATGATTTTAGATTTGGAGAATTAGAGAAGGGTGAACAATATAAATAAATTGAGAATTTATTTATACGTAGTCAAATATTAATTAAATAACTGGTATTTAATTAATTAAATGCCATGACCATTTTTAGGTGTACACATTTTGCCCCTCTTTGAAGTAATGCATTTACACATTGCTTTAAAGAAAAATTTGATAGTGATGCCCAAAAAATTTTTGATGCCCCAAACGATGCCCCATACATTCATTTTTAGGTACTGATGGATATATGACCCCTCGAGAGATAAATTGGTGAATTTTGGAATTTTGATGATTTTTCAATGATTTGATGATGATTTCAAAATTTTATGATCCAGAAATGATTTATCTCCCGAAAAAGAAGATTGAGCCTGCTAAATTGATTAATTGATTAATTGATGCCTTATGTTGCCTCCTTATGTTTGATGTTTGATGATGTTGATGTGATAGTTGATGACTGACCTCATGATAGGTGAGGATCAATGATAGGATGATGATTGAACTCATGATCAGTGAGGATCAATGATAGATTGATGAACCTCATGATAGGCGAGATTGAATTGATTGATGAACCTCATGATAGGCGAGGTTGATTTAATTGATGAACCTCATGATAGGTGAGGTTGCATTGATTGATGAACCTCATGACATGAAAGGTGAATTGATTTATGAACCTCATGATAAGCGAGGTTGGATTGATTGATGAACCTCATGATAGGTGAGTTTGAATTGATTGATGAACCTCATGATAGGCGAGGTTCAATTGATTGATGAACCTCATGATAGGCAAGGTGATTGATTGATGAGCCTCATGATAGGTGAGGTTGAATTGATTGATGAACCTCATGATAGGTGAGGTTGAATTGATTGATGAACCTCATAATAGGAGAGGTTGAATTGATTGATGAACCTCATGATAGGTGAGGTGCATTGATTGATGAACCTCATGATAGGCAAGGTTGGATCGATTGATGAACCTCATGATAGGTGAGGTTGAATTGATTGATGAACCTCATGATAGTTGAGGTACATTGATTGATGAACCTCATGATAGGCGAGGTTGGATCGGTTGATGAACCTCATGATAGGTGAGGTTGAATTGATTAATGAACCTCATGATAGGCGAGGTTGAATTTATTGATGAATCTCATGATAGGCGAGGTTGAATTGATTGATAAGATTGTTGATTTGTGATATGTTATGATCATAGGAAGATTTCCGCATCTGGTGTAGGTAGATTTAGATTCGATTGGGCGATGTGGTTTGACTTCTTTGATTGATTGATATGCCCCAATATAGGATTGATGAATGTTTTTAGACTTGATAATGTACTGATACTTGATGTATACACTGATTCAGTTGAGACATTATGATTTCTGCCATTTTTTATATTGATGTATCTCTTTATACTTTGGATATCCTTGTACACTTGAAATTATGATTTTGAGGTTATATGTTATGTGGTGATGATGATGATTGATCTATGTGCCTATATGTGTTTATGATGTTCATATGTTCATGTTCATGATGATTATGATGGATGCATTTGATTTCTATTTTATGATGCTATGTGATGTTCTATATGATGATGATATGATATGCTATGGATACAAATTATGATGCAACTGATGTGTTATGATTCTATGATGCTTTATGAATGATTCCTATATGATGCATGTGATGGATTCTATTATGCCAATGACATGTGATGAATTTTGATGTTTTTGTACTTTTCTGATGCAAATAAATGATGCAATGAATGGATGAATGTGTGATGGATGAAATGATGTTGTTTTATTTTTTTTATGATTATGATCATGATTATTATGCAATGATGATTTTTATGTGATGATTTATGTGATGCATGCAATGATGATATGATAATGTATGATTGATGATATTTGTGCCATGGGAGATGGATTTTATTATGCAAATGATGTGTGATGAAATGTGATTTTCATATTGATTATGTATGGATGTGATGATAATGAGATGATATATGGATTATGATTATGTGGTGCAAATGACTGAGTCTATCCATCTTCCAAGAGTTGTGAGAAGGTTGTCGTTAGTTGATTCTTTGCTAAATTAAGCTTTCACAAAACCTAACATGTTTCTGAATTCTTTTGGAAATCTGAAGAGACTCACTCATTTAAGCTTAGTGAACCACTTTCCTAATGCCATTATATGAAATGATTTTGATTATGTAAATGAGATGCAATGCATGTAATTTTGTGTTTTCCACTGCAAATATTATGATGTGATGCATGGATGGATGAATGATGTTGTAATGTTTTCTACTATATGCAAATGATGATGCAACCAATGTGCAACTATATGAGAATGATGTGTTTTTGGTTAATGTCAAGTGTACTCGATCCATTGATAATAGAGATAACATCATTGTTGTAGCTTTGGAAACCCCATAAATACAAATGCAAACTAACATGGATGCAATCTACTCTAACCATGCAGATCTCATATGCAAAAATTGTCATTCATAACAACCAGTTTGTCTTGCTTTTTATCATCATTAGGCCTTTAAAATGTTGAAAGTGAGTACAAGTATCAATGGTATATTTTAGACCATGATGACCTGAGTACTACTTCCATGATGTTTGATAGTGCAAGTTAACACAAGAATCTAAGTATAATTAAATTGAGTGACTTGAGCATTGCTTACGTAAACATACAAGATTTAATCCTTTTCCTATGCAAATTTAGAATTTCATCAGTGATACTTTGTAGCACACACTCACAAAAATTTACATAGCAATAATGATCAACTCATAGACAACAGACAAAGAAAAATCATAATATTTCTTAGCTCCTCTAGTTCGATACATCATCGAGGGGCTCTAGAGATATGATAACAAAAATCAAAGTACAACAATTGAACATTTGTGTTTAATGTGATAAACCCATGATTCAGAAAGAGCACTATCCATTTGAAGTTTTCTTTTGATTTGATTTGGTTATTTTGATTTGGGTGTTCGATGCATTTATGTTTCTGTGATTGATGTTCAACGTTGAGTTGGATTATGATCATTGTTTTGGTTGTGTTGTACTACTATTGTTTGTCCATTGGTTTAAGCCCAAAGTTTATTTTCCCCCAGTGAGTTCAGGATTTTTCCCCCAGTCTAGGGTGAGACACGACCGTGATTCCAGGATATGTACATGGACCTTTCAAAGGATAGACAGATGGATGGTGAAAGTGAATGGTCGGCATGCTCAAATAGATGGAAAAGATAACCTATCACAAATAACACCTATTTCCAAGTTTTTACTACTTTTTTTTATTGCACTTTTTCAAATTTTATGATTTTTTTTTATCTTTTTGATTTTTTGATTTTTTTGTTGTCACCAAGATGCTTGTTTTCCAGGTTTTCATCAAAGTAACCATTTTTTCAGGACATTTTCTGATGTTTTTGGTATTTTTCAAGACCCTTAAGATGGAATGATATAATATGACCAATTGAAGAAACAAGATGCCCCGCAAAATAGATAATGCGACCATGGATAAATGATAGATCAAAATGAAAGATTCACTACAAAACATGTAACACAAGCAACATATCTCTTGTCGAAAGATGATAATGGTTGATTGATTAAGATGCTAGGAATGATTGATTACATAAGGCATGATGATGATAAGTACTTAGGATCACTGATTTCCTCTAAGTACAATAAGATTGATGATTTTTTATGATTGATTGACAAAAGATATGATGATTGGATATTTTTTTACAACTAAGGTCAAATATGATTTTCATGATAAGATTCAAGGTTGCAAAGGGACATGATGACATGGATTTTGAAAAGCTAGGAGATATGGAATGGAAGAAATAAAGGATAAAAATAATGAATGGGATGATCAAGATCAACTAGATAAGATACAAACACAAGGCCCAAGTACTTTCCCCTATTCCTCATCAAGGCCAAGGATGAGAAGAAAGGATGTATTTAGAAAGAATGGTGGGATATGGATAAGGTGAAGGATATGGTATGAAAGATATAGATAGAGCGTATAGGATAAGATATATGATGTTCAAGGAGATCCTTAACCTTGTCAAGATCAAAGGTGGAAATGTAAGGAATTATATATGCATGATAGGAAGATGGAAGAAAGATTTAAGCATCAAGTTTCATGACCAAATATCCCTTTAATAAACCATGGAAATGGGGATTAGACTCATAAATGTTGGCCTATAAAAGGTATGATGGAAGAACTAAGGACTTATCCAAAGGTTTGGATTAAAGGAGAATGATGGAGGATGAATGTTGGATAATGGATAGGAGGTTGGAGGACTTGTTGATGGATGAATGGAAAGGATTGTAAGGTCAACATCAGAACACACCTTGAAGGGTGGTGGAGTGATGGAGGAAAAATGGATTTGGAAGGTGATATATTTTTGGATGGAAGAGTGGAGGAAGCTTTTGGATTAGCAAATTTGGATTCCAATTTAGATTATATTGCTTCTATGAGACTTTTAGGAATCCACGACTTTTGAATTTGATTTTTGCTTTGTGGGCCTTTGTGGCCTTTGAGTTTTTTCTTTTTGATTTATGGGCCTTTGTGGCCTTGGAAATTTTTCTTTTTGCTTTGATGGGCCTTTCTGGCCTTTTGAAATTTTATTTTGATTTATGGACCTTTGTGGTCTTTGAAAATTTCCTTTTTGCTTTGATGGGCCTTTGTGGCCTTTTTTATTTTTCCTTTGATTTTGCATCAAATTTTATTTTATTTTTGCATGCCTCTTCGAGGAGACATGTTGATCCTTTGACACATGTGGATTTTGATATGGAAGCTTTTGAAATTTGGCACCCAAATTGCTTCCAAGAGCAATAAGAGAGATGGATGGAGATAAATGGTATAGAGGTATCATGGATGAGTTGCTGGAGGTAGAATTTTGAAAGGGAATCAAGGATGTGTTCCTTTGTTGTTCTTTAGGAATAGGATATGGACCTAGGATAGATGGAAGGTTTGATGAACTAGGATGAGGACCTAGGATAGATGGAAGGTTTGGTGGATTAGGATGAGGACCTAAGATGGTAGATTTGATGGAGTAGGACACTTAGGTGTATAAAAAATGCCATGGTAGTATGGGTTTTCTTGAGCAAAAAGGGGTTCTAGGATACCTTGTTCATGAAGGCCTAATGCTTTGCCTTTGTAGTTCATACTTTGACACATTCGTTTACCAATGGGATATGTATTTTTTGTGAAAAAAGATGCAAGTCCATTTTGGGGAGGATATGATATGGATGAAAGGATAGGTGTTGGAAGTACATCAGAGTGAATAAAGGTGGAGGATCCCAATTTGTAGGTGTGGGGTTCATGGATGGCTAGTATAGATGTGATAGGATCTTGACATGGGGATGATGGGGTGTTTTTATCTTGACTTGGAAAAGGATCATGAGGTGTAAGAGAGGGAGTAGCTTGCTCTTTATTAGATGTGAAATCATCATGTAGTGGTGTGAAAGGAATATCTTGATCTTGAGAAGGATGAGTATCTTTATGGAATGAAAGGGTATCCTTGGATGGAAGCATATCTTGATCTTGATGAGAAAGGGAATCATGAGATTTCGTAGAAATCATATCTTGATCATCAGGTGATAGGACATCATTAGATAGGATGGAAGAATTGTCATGCTCCTAGGATACAATGAAATATTGAGATGGTATGGATTCATCAGATGGGGTGGAAGGAGGACTTGGAAGAATACTTTTCTCTTGAGATGGAATGGAATCCTTGTGGATGAAAAGTGAAAGGATGGGATCATCATAGAATTCTTGAGAGATGGGGTCTTGGTCAAATATTAGAAGAATTTGTGGAATTTTTGTATCATCAGATGAATTGAAAATAATGCTTTGATCTTGATGTGTGAGGGAGTCTATGATAGCATGGTTTGGGCCAAGAGATTGACATGAATAATTGGATATAGAAGATATGATAGAAGAAGGTGGTTGGATGGAATTGCTAACTTGGGTGAAAGAATCCTGAGATTTATTTTGACTTATGGGAGATGAAGATAGATGCATGAAATGGTAAGATTGTTCAATATCCTTTGTGTTTGAAGACTTTGATTTGGGTTTCTCATTTAACTTTTTCTAGAATTCAAAGAAATTGAACTTGGATGATGTAGTTGTTGGTGGAGTAGGTGTCATGTATGTATTTATGTCAGATGGATAAGAATAGATGTCTGACAGCAAATATCCTTCTATGGTTGTTTCCCTTTGCATATCCTAGGTTTGTTGTTGAAGGTTTTTCATTTGATGAGCTAAAGCATTCAATTGATCCTCATCTATCTCAGCCATGGTGGTTTGAGTTTCAATATCCTATTCTTTGAGTTTATGCTTTTTTGTCTCAATGATTGGAGTTTCAATGGTTGGAGTTACAATCAATGGAATTTCAATGATTGATGTTTCAAGATTTTACTCTTCAATGTTTTGATTTTTAAGTCCTTTTTCCTTAAGTTTTCATTTTTGCAACCTTGTTTGAACGAGCATACAAGTGTTATACTTTGTATAAAATTTGATCTTTGTTTGGAATAGTGCCAAGAATTAAAACTAAGTCGAATAGAATGAAAAATTCTATTGAAATGGCTAAGTTTGATTTGATTGTATACCGTTTGTTTCGTGACGAAAAGATGACAAATCTCAATGATGAAACTAGGCTTAGAAATCAAAGATATGATGAGTTTGATGATTTAGGAACTTTGAGATGTATAGATCTAGGTTTAGTTTGGAGAATTCTACTTGTAGAGGTCAGTTTTAACAAGTTTATATTTCTAAGGTATCTAAGGAATGATCTTGGACTTGAGAAAATTTTGAAATTTTGATTCAAACTTGTAAGATGAGATACTCAAATCTTTGGAAAAGTCTTGGATTTTTATAGTAGTAAAAGATGTATAATTTGGGATTGTTCTTGCAAGCTCTTTTATAGAAATTGAAGGTCAACCTCTCTCTAAAGTGCAGATAAAAGGTAATATAACCCTAGATGAGTATAGCAGCCAAAATATTAGGGATGAAAGAAATTTTTTGTCGCTAACCAATTTCAAAAGGCTTGAAGGATCAAAACACTAGAATTTGGATATATGTTTTGGAACGGGTGCAAAAGGCACCAAAACAGGTGCAAGAAGTGCCAAAATGGGTGCAAGAGGCACCAAAATGGGTGCAAGAAGCACTAGAAACCTCACGTCTGAACCTGTGAACATAAATTTTCCAGCATGTTAAAAATAAATGGGGCAAGGACCCAAGAGGGTGTCATTTTGTGTGTGTGTGAAATGTGGAAAGTTAGTATCAACACAAACCTTAATGAAATGATTTATATCAAATATTTGCAAGTAAACTACTCTATTTATCAATTTCAATAGATCTTTTGAGAACATCTCATTGTCCTCTATTCCTAAGGATTTATTAAACCATTTGGCCCTTAGATTTCTATGTGCACAATGGTTGTTAAAATGACAACTTAAGAAACGAGATTTGATATTTAGTATGCAAACTAATGCATTTCCTATATGAAAACATGTGATGGAAATGATAATGGAGAGTGTGATAAATGAACAAGTGAAGGTGGATGATATGGTATTGAACTATAATGATCTATATATGATTCTACATATGCTCAAATGCAAACTAAAAATGAACTAATCTAAAATGCAACTATGATGTAAGATGAGACATAAAATGCAACTATGAAGAAAGATTTATAGCTAAGATGTAAATGCAAAGAAAAAAAAGAAGTTAGATGTAAATATAAGACTCCAAAATGATCCAAAGCTCCAACGATAAACCTCCATAATAACTCTATACAAAATGTGGATGTAAAATACAATGCCCAAGGGTTGTATTTATAGCCTTTTCCAAGCATCTAGTGACGTGGCAATGATTGACGGTCCATATTTGAACAAGAAGAATGGATGGTGGAGATGGAGAGAATCCAGATGTAGTCCCCTTGACCAAAGACAACATGCCATTTGTATGGAAGAATCTCTTGACCAATGGATAACATGCCATTTGGATGGAAGACTCAAGTGTGGGAAGAAAAGACCATGTGTTTGAAAATTGGTGGAAGTGTGTGAGGAATAAGCCATGTGCTTTTAAAGTTGGTTGAAGATAATTCTAATTAAAAATTATAATTATTTAATTTCATGTGACCTTGGTGAGGTGGCACAAAAAGTTGTAGACATGTGCTTGAATTCCTAATCGAAATTAGTGATGATTAATTAAATAAAAAAATCTTAGGGAAATTTTTTTATTTAATTAATTTAGATGAATATGATTTTAGATTTGGAGAATTAGAGAAGGGTGAACAATATAAATAATTTGAGAATTTATTTATATGTAGTCGAATATTAATTAAATAATTGGTATTTAATTAATTAAATTCCATGACTGTTTTTAGGTGTATACAATACCAAAAAAAAGTATCCTACTCTATATAAAAATTCAGTGTTCCTAAGTTTGATAGCATAGCATTTCATTTCATTCATCATCCTATTACATTTTTCCCATCCCTTCACCTAACCTATAATCATGGATTTTGGTTGTGCAAATTATCTTTCTCCCCACCTATTCTTCCTACTAGGTCACTTTAGTTTTGGAAAATATGCTACATCTATTTCATTTGCATTATCATATTCATTTAAGTTGCTTAGATTAATATAGATTTTTTATTATAAGCATCTTAATCCATTTCATTTGCATTATCATAATCATTTAAGTTGTTTAGGATAATACTAATTTTTTATTCTAAGCATAATCCATTTCATTTGCATTATCTTAATCATTTAAGTTGTTTAGGATAATATTGATTTGTTATTCTAAGCATCTTAATCCATTTAATTTTCATTTTTATAATCATTTAAGTTGTTTAAGATAACATCAATTTTGTTATTCTAAGCATCTTAATCCATTTCATTTGCATTATCATAATCATTTAAGTTTTTTGGGATAATATTGCTTTGTTATTATAAGCATCTTAATCCATTTGTTTTTCATTGTCATAATCATTTAAGTTGTTTAGGATAATATTGCTTTGTTATTCTAAGAATCTTAATCCATTTCATTTGCATTGTCATATTCAGTTAAGTTGTTTAGAGTAATATAGATTTGTTATTCTAAGAATCTTAATTTGTTTCATTTTCATTATCATAATCATTTAAGTTGTTTAAAGTAATATAGATTTTTTATTCTAAACATCTTAATTTATTTTATTTTTTCCATTTCATTAGAATAATTCATTGCATCAACACCAACATTTATAACATTCTACATCCATTCATATCATAATCATTCCTAATCACATCCATAACATTCATATCATAAATGTCACATCCATAACATCCATATTATAAACATCAACATCATAATCATGCATCCATAAACATCCCGTCTTGCATCCAAAACATGTTAGTTGCATATATCATAAGTCATAAAAATTCATGCATAAACATCATATCTTGCATCACAAACATGTTAGTTGCATCTATCATAGTCATACAAATGCATACATACATGTCACATCTTGCATCACCAGCATCATAATCACCCAACACATGCATAAACATTACACCCATCAAATATCATATCACGTATCATAATAATAAATATGTAATGCATCACATCCTACATCGTAAAACTGTTAGTCATGCATATCACAATAAATCATATCCATCATAGTCATAAACACATATACGTCATGAATATGTCCATAATAAGCATACAAAGCATCACATATACATCACATATAATGCACCAGCTGAACTAATCCATCATATATCATAATAATGTCCAACATGTACATATAGTCCATAATGTCCATCAATGTTCATGAAATAATAAAAGTGTACATACGCAGGAGAGTATAATATGAATTCAACAGACACATCATGTGTCATAAATCAATAAAAATGGAAAGAATCCCTGAATCAATTTGAGAAAGAATCACTAAATTATAATATCACAATTTTTACATGAGCTCTCCATATGTATACACTATTGTCTACATGTCTATCAAAATTGAACACTTGTCACCCCCTATCATCCTCTACGATTGTTGAATGCATCTAAATTTTGTTGTGAATCGAATGGACCTCTCCCTCCTCCTCCTGATAGCCCCTATAGCCACTGGACCAACCTGACCCTCCCAACTATGATCTCTACCCTAACCATGAGGGCCCCACACTCCTACTATACATTAGAATATATAGAGGGGATCTCTGAACTAGATCTATTACCGTAATATAATACATGACCATCCAATATCTTGCCTCCCTCTTGGCGTTGTTTGCCCCAACCACTATTTCCCTAGCGACATCCCTCTCACTATGGCACCTATCCTTCTATACCTACAGTTTTCCCCTCATGAGCTCCTATGATCTTGATCTTGCCTCATGCTGGATATATGTCCCTCTACCTACTTGGCTAGTGCGAAGGCCTCACCCTACTCTCCTTGTGCTAGTTATACATGTCCCTCCATCTCCTTTCCCATGAAAGGGCCTCATCTCACTCTCCTTAGAGGACTATAAACACCTCATGAGCCTCATCCACCATGTGTTGCACACCATCCCTCTGCTTCCTTATGTAAAATAATCTCTACAAGCACTCCACCTCCCTCCTTAATTTGTCCCCCTCTGCACCTACCCCCTCCTCCACCATCACCTACATATTGTGCTTCCTCTCGACCACTTCCTATAGTCTATCCATGTCCTCCTTTGAATGCTTGAGCCTCCTCTCCTAAATCACTATCCAGGCTTGTGCCCCTACTAGTCTCGCCACAATATCATCCTCTGGTGGTGATTGATATACAACTAATGCCCTCTCACCAAGCATGTCCTCACCCTCCTATATCCCCTCTCCTACCTCCATCTCATGTATCTCTCATGCTCCTCGACAAACACATCCCCACACCTGATCACCCTCCTTTGAACTCTCCTTAGAGGCATTTCCTCCTCCTCCTCATCACCTACTACCTCCTCCACCCCTCCCTTTCCCTTGCCTCTACTTCCTACACTAGGGACTTCACCATTTGAGAAACCAATGTCACCCTCTCTGGCACTCTCTCCCTCCACAAAGTTGCATATCGCTAAGTCACCTTGGAATCATTAGGTACATCCCTCCACACCCACCCATTCTCTACAAGCTGATCCCACATTTGTCATGCTCTGGTAGTTGGCACGCTCTACTTCCAACCCCTATCATGACTAATTCGTTAGTACCTCTCCTCAAGCTCGAGGATGTCCTATCGAACTCTGAACTACCATTTTTTTGTTGTCAGGTTTGTACGTTTCAATGATATATAGATCTTTCCCAATCAGTTAAAATTTATACATCATGAACCCTCTATATAGTGGGTCCCCTAACCTCCATGACCGAAAGTCATAATCCACATATGGCCTCCATACAATCTAATCATCTGTCAAACCATCAAGATTTTATCGCTAGAATGAAATACTCAAAACCTCAACATAATGCCTCATCGCCTGATAGTCAAAGCCAATCAACAATTTTTCTCTCCTCTCCTCTACTCTAATAATATCTAGTCGAGTGATCCCAATATGCTTCCAGGCCCACACCTACAACAATGTCACATGTGTAATGTTGTGTGCTCATTAGTAGCACACTACATGCATGTCCTTATACAACTATGTGAGGATGTAGGTCCCCCATGCAATCACCCCTCTCTACCTCTCCACTATATTTTGAACCACCTTAATCAACTTGAGGCTAAAAAATGACCACTCCTAGGTATGTGTAGGATCATCATGGAAAAAATAGGCCCTTAAGTGACAAAAAAAATAGAAAAATCAGAGTTAGGAAACTTGACGTAAAAATTTGAATAAGTTATCTATATTATTTAAAAAATATGTAAGAATAGAATCTGTAGTAAATTGAATGTAGTTTCTAAACTACTAGATTTGTTTAAAAAAACTATTTGGTGAAATTTTGAAATTTCAATGCAATGGTACTTAAATTTCGTGGAAAAATAAGAAGTAGGTGTCTATCTAACCACCCTAACCACAATAAAATGATAATATTTTTATAAGATTTTAGATATAAGTAGAGGACTCATGCCCCGATGTGATGCATATTTTTTTGTAATTTTTTTCCAAGTAAATAATTAATTATGATTTTTTTATTACAACTTTTTTAAAAATATAAAAACGTGTATGTCTGACCACCTTAACTTGGTCAAAACTTCATAAAATTTATTTTTTCTTTTTTTAATCCTATAGTATGTGAAACATGGAATGTGATACTGTTTGAAAGCTATAGATGTTTTTCAATTAGCCTATCAATCAAGACTTTAGTCATAACTTGAATAGAAAATGAATAATAATTACTTATTAAGTTCAAAGTAAAGCATAGTTTATATTGGTGGAAAGCTGAGAATATCCTTTAAAAACCCTCTTCATTTCATCAATTTTGGGTTAAAAAATAGTCATCAGCCACATACCCATCATATTGCCACTTTTTGGCCCATCATGATCCTGCACATACCCTCCTATCTGGGAGGAGGACCCCACTGATCAGTCCACATAGGTATAATGAAAATGGTGGCACTAACCCAATACAGACATCTATGTCCAATCCCTTGTCTATCTGGGAAGGTTTGTAGTCCCAAATATAGCCCATAAACTCTACTCTATAGGCTCCCTAGTCAGCTTGCTTACAAGATGTCCTTTGATTAGTAATCAAAAGATCCTCCATATGTCCTCTAACATCACTGTCATCTCTCTCGTCAAGAGGAAGAAGGCGTAGTTATTTGAGCTCCAATCCTTGACCAATGTTGTTAGCAATGGTTGATGGGCTCAAATCATCAAGAATATTGACATGTGTACCAATCTTGCACTATTTAATGTTTCATAATCATGGTCCATGAATCCCTTTGTGGTCAATGTGGTCGAATTTCACTCCATCATCCACATGCTATCAATAGGTTGAATCCATCTTGTAGAACCCCAATCCTAGACCTGCACAAACACAACAAATAAACACATCACTAGATCAAATGCAAGTGAGAATCAAGATTCCCCATGAAATTCATTTGCAAAGATCAAATAGGAAATAAAATGAAGAAAATGAACCAAGAAAGCAATGAAATCATTTTTTAAGATGCAAACTCTCAATCCCATTGGAGAATTGGTCCCAATTTGATGTGAAAATTGGCCCTTTTCCAACTCCTATGCAAGCTTGTGATGATTTGATGAAGATTGATCCACTTGATGATTGATTCAATTGAGCTCCATGAAGAAACCTGCCATAACCTAGCTATAAACTTGATAAAATGGATGAAAATGGATATGCTTGAGGATGAAATTGAGTATAGTAGACTTGCTCAAATTGTGGATCCAAAATACAAAGGAAATCCTTCTATTTATAGAAAGACAAGATGAAGGAATGAGAAAAATGGAGCAATGTGGGATCATTCAACATCTAATGGGAAAGTTCCACTTGCCAAGATGTGAATAGAGGAAGCTTGAGCACATTTTGACGAATGTACACAATAAATGTTATTAGGTGGAATTTCAAATTTGTGAAATGACTTGTTGGAGGGAGAAAAGAATGAATTAAATGCCACTTGGCTCAATGCACATGGACATGTAAGAGGGAATCAATGTCTTGTTGGAAGGACAAATCCACTTGGAGGGATTCTCAAACTTGGAGGAATATTCCCCTAAACATGCCAAGTTGAAAGAAAATAGGGATTTAATAAATCAATTAAATGTATTTTCATGTGCAAGTGGAAAAATCTAGAGGAATTGGATGATTAGGATTAAATTAATCAGGATTTGATTAATTTAATAAGGGATTAGTTGATGTGACAATTTGATTTAGATTTTTAGGTTGATTTAAATCAAAGTTGAGAAGAATGGGATTTAGATTAAATTAAATGAAAAAGATTTTGATTTATTTAATTTAAAGAGGATGATGTTAGATTAAATTAAACAAGGTTTAATTTATTTAATTTAATGAGATGACCTTAGAGATTTAATCAAATAAAATGAATTATTTAATTAAATAGATAAAGGAGGGTTAATCAAATAGCATTGATTTATTTAATTAACAAGAGAGAATGACTTAATCAGATAAATCATGATTAGCTAAGAGGATGATTTAGGATGAAATGATTTTAGTAATCAGGATCAAGTGTGATTGGAACATTTTTCATGTCTACACATCCAACTCATTTTTTAGATATTTATTTCCCCTTCATCTTTTTTCTAACTACCATTTGCACAATTTCCCATGTGTGATGTGCACTCTCTCATCCCTCTTTTAGCACATTTTCCCCTATGTGGTGCACAATCACCCCTCTAGCTTGGTGGTAGATCCAGCCTTATGTAGTCATGGATACAACTATCTTCCATGTGAATGTTGTTTCACCCCTCTCCCTTAGAGGCAAGTGCACATCCACCTATGCAGGCACACACTCACCCATTTCCTTTCTCAAGGCAGTCCAATATCGCCTATTTTCCCCATTGGGTGGATCCACCTCTTTAGAGGCGAATCCACTCTTGTGTATTTTCACCCCTTTCATTGCAAGTCCACCCATGCAAACACACAATCGCCCCTCCTAACTCATGTATTTTCCCTTGAGCTACAGGGGTTAATGCACCACCCAAAATAGGTGAATTCTCCTTTGCATGGGTGATTTCTTCCCAACCGTATCCTACCCCCCATATAAAAATAAAAAAATATGTGCAAAACGAAATGATGGAGCCCAGTTTTCACTGCATACCTATCAGGGAATGGTGCCCTCCTAGAAGTACTCTCAAACCACTTCTCCGTGATGTACAATGACTACGTAGCCTACCATTTTAATCTACAACTTACTTGATGACACATGTGCACAAAAGTCAAAAGTAAATAGTAATTTTCTAAATTCCTATTTATACATACCTTTTTTCCCCTGCTTAACCTTCATTTTTTACCCTTTTTAACCTAATTTCTTCATTTCACCACCATTTGCACCCCATTCATTTATTTTCCTCCATTCAAAAGTCATTTTTCACCATTTTTCATCATCTTCCTCATGATCCCATCCTTTTCTTCATATCAAGACATTGGTTGGGGCCCCTTTTACCCCATCCTCCCTCTCAAGGGGGCATAACCCTTCATATTTTCTTCATTTTCCTCCTCATCATTCTTCCTGTCATATCAGGGAATCTTGTAGTCTTTTTCTTCCATCTTGTCATCTATATCTTATTTTTCTTTGGAACAACATCATTTTAATGATATTTTGAAGAGGGGAAAAATGTAGACACCTAAATTTGGCCACTTCCATCTGGTCAAATTTATCCTCATATTCTCCTATCTTGCTTGTATAACCATATTAATTAAATAATACATTATTTGATTAATATTTATCCCATTCCTAACATTCCCTAAAAGTGTTTAATTATTTAATTAAATACTTTATCCCTTTCCCCTCAAAATGAAATAAATATATCAATTTATTTAATTTTGTCATTTGGCCCACATGAATTAAATTTTTAATTCATCATTTTTCTCTCTCCACATGTCACTATCCTCCATAATTCTTCCTTAATACAGGTTAACTTAATTAACCTCTAATGAGGATGTGCATACCACTAATTGTGGTTGTAGACACTTAAAATTATCCTAGGCTTGTGAGCTTTATTTACTTCATGGATTCCCCTTTCACCCTTGATAATTAAATAATTTTAATTATTTAATTAATTCATTTCCATTTTTTTATTTCTTCTTTTGATTAATTAATTAATTTAATTATTTATCACTTACTATTATAATTAAATAGTTATTTTAATTATTTAATTATTCATTAGCCTTTTCTATCATTAAATTAAATAAATTTTATTTATTTAATTATCTACTACTTTATCATTTTCTTCCCACATTTGAATTAAAGTTTTATTTAATGCAAAAGTCAACCTGTCACATGTCCTCTATAATTAAATAATGCTTTTAGTATTTAATTATTCATTTCCCTCTCAAATTAAATAATTTAATAATTATTTGAATCTCTCCTACAACCTCTTTTTTGTGTCAACCTCATTATCCATGTCAAACTTATCTCGACATCTCATTAAATTTCCACCCTTGATTGAATTATTTTATAATTCAATATTAGCCATTCATCTTTAAGCAAGTCCTATATTTGCCCTAATTTAGCCGTAACCCTATTTCATACTACAATTTTCATCCTTGGCCATTGATTGACATATCTTATTGATATTAAATCTCATCCCTTCATTAACATTTATCTTTCTATTAAAGATACCTACCATTGTCATTTTCATCAATCTAGTTCATGTACAAGTACATATTGTTAAAGAGACAACTACTATCTTTAATATTTTTCTATCATAGACATTAGGCTACTATTGCATACTCGAATCTGAGGGCATGAAGTACATTCAAAAAAAATGGAGAAGGGAAATGGAGGTAAAAAAACCATGGCATAGGTAATATTTACTTTTTGTTTATGTTTCTTATGTTGGATTGTGCTCTATTGTTGGTGTGTGGTCGATTTTCATGTGTTATAAATATGTAAAAACAAATAAATCAAACACACCAATAAGACATTATATCAAAAATAGAATATTAAAATAATAGAGATGCAAACTCAATATCATGTTATCGATGTCATCCTATCGTCCTCTATCTCTAGTGTTTTCATTGATTCCAGTTGGCTCTCAGATAGTGTGCTAGGCTCAACGAACAGTCTTCCTAGAGAATGAGATTGAATATGAAATGCATGTAATGCTAAGACATGATTATTCTAATGCTAAACATGATTGCTAAAATGAAATATTATGATGATGCTATAAATACTAGTGTTGATGATGACAATGCTAAGATGCTAGAATGCTAGAATGTGATTAATCTCTAATTCATATGTTGTGTTGTAAACATTTCTTGGATTTACAATGCTATTTATAGAGTTTTCAAAAGCTTTTGATTGGCTGATATGATCAATGATTGTGAAAATTCATGGCAGATCGAACAGTTGAAGATGGACAAGATTGAAGAAAAACAAAAGAAAACAAAAAGCAAGATTTGTTTTCTTTTTAGAAAAAGAGGTAAGATAAGATGATAAAGATGAATTGTAAAAATCATCTTTTTGTGAGATTATGGAAAGATTTTGAAGAAGATAAATAATGAATTATTAAATTCAATTATTCATTTATAGGTGACATGGAGATTTTTCTTAAAATGGAATATTTACCCTAGATTTGAAGAATAATGAAAGATTTCATAGTTAAATAAAATATTTAATTAAGATTTTGAAAAGATATGGAAGATATTTAATTAAATAAAGATATTTAATTAAATTTTTTAAGAAATGGTATGTAAATGAAATTAATTAAATAAGATATTTAATTAACTAGAAGAAGAATTTTGAAAAGAAATATCTAAATTTAATTAAATAAAAAAGACTTAATTAAATTCAAAAGGTGATAATTAATTAAAATAAATAAAGTGTATTTATTTAATTAATCAAGTGGACATATGAATGTGAAATAATTAAATAAAAATTGATTTATTTAATTATGATAGAAGAATAAATTGAATGAACAATATAATTAAATTAATTAAATTTAATCATATGTAGAAGACTTTAGAGAAATTAATTAAATAATAAATATTTAATTAAATGCTAGGATTAATTAGACATGACCAATTTTATCCATATACATTTTGCCCCTCTTTGAAGTGATGTGTGAAACACATTGCTTCAAAGAAAATATTCCCGCTTTTGAAAGAAATTTTTTCCCCTAATCAAAAAAATGTGACTAATATGCCCCTGATTTGAACCTGATATGTTTCTAATTGGAAGATATTTCCGGTGTTAATGATACCCCCTTAGGAGGTAAATCACTGATGATGATATGAATTGTTGATAATGTTTGAAAATTTTGATTTGATGATGAGATTTTTATTTTGATGTGAATTCAGTGATTTAGCTCTCAAAAAATGATGTATAAAGATGCCCCAGTGTGAAAATAAGGTCAAAGTTAGATAAAAAGATAAAAATAAAATAACATGCCACCAAAACTCACCTTTGTTTGACCTTTAAAAGGTAAAAGGGAAGAAAAGGACAAGTCATTTTCACCTTTTGACTTTGATAAACCTTGTGCTTTGATAGTGACTTGGTAAGATGGAGATTTCGTACCACAAACATAGATTCAAGCGGGCCCATCGATACCAAAGATCGGTTGCCTATGGACCACCGGTGAGTTGATCCAACCCCTTTTTCTTTGAAATTTTCTATTTTGAATTGATTTTTCATGTTTTTTACTGTGGATTTAGATTGTTACGGGTCGTTTGAACACTTTTAGGAAGTGTTTTAATGCTTTCAATGTTTGTTTGAGCGCATATAGGTTTACATTTTTTCATTTTCGTTGTAAAAGCCAATTTAGCACATCCGATAGATAGAATAACACTTATAGGATGTTGTAGAAGAATTAATACTTTAGCGCATCTAGGAAAAAGTTTAGCACTTTTAGGGTTGTGGCACATCTAGTGAATAAAATGGCACTTTTGATTAGAGTTTAAGCACTTTTAGGGAAATAATGCATAGAGGAAATGAATGAGTGCATCTAGGGCACAAAATGGCACATCTAGTGAAAACTTCAGCACATATGGGGAAAACTTCAACCCATATAGGGTTTTAGCACATAGAGGCTGCAGATTAGCGCTTTTAGGAAATGTGCCAATTTGATAAAAATGATGAGGTTTATTGCTTCTTTGGTTAATACATATAAAAATAGGCTTGTCATCATGTTGATATGGATAGAAAATATGATAAAGAATGGATAACTTTGTTTCCAAAAATAGAAATCAAAGAGTAGATAGATGATAAATTTGTCTCCCCTGAATGAAAAACAAAGAGTAGATGATTGATATATCTCCTAATAAATTTTCTTTCTGTGATAGAAAACAAATAGTAGATGATTGATTGAAAATATATTTGCATTCATGATGAAAATACAAATAGAATGTTTTTTTTATTGTTGATAAATTTGCATTCCCGAAAAAGAAAACAAATAGTAATTGATGATAAAGTAGATTGATGTGATATTTAGATAGATAGATTGTGTATTGATTGCATGATATGAGTCACCTAGATAGAACACCTAATATGGGTCACTAATATGGGTTCACTAATATGGGTCACTGATAGATAGACATTAGCAGGATTGATGTGCTTGATGAGATTGAATCATTGATATGATGTTGATTGATTGTCCTTGTGATAACTAAAAATAGGAGGCTTTCAAAAACCTCCAGATTAGGGAGCATCACTCGGTGGGGTGGGATCAGATACTAGAGTTGACACCAAATGATATAGCGTTGATAGGGGTATGTGGATGGGGATCTTTGTTGTCCATGCCTCTGACTCAGGTCAACAAGGGACTGTTGACCGCACTAGCAGAGAGGTGGCATTCAAAGTATAACACCTTTCATTTGCCGACAGATGAGTTTAGTGTGATGCCTGAGGATGTTTACATGATTCTAGGGATTCCAGTGGTAGGCACCCTTGTGTTATATGATCACAAGGAGCTAGGTGGTACAAATGCATTAATGAGAGTATATGGCGATGTAGATATAGCAGGGTATTGGGTGCCATGGGTAGATTACAGGGGGTATCTGGCCTTACCTACAATTTTGGGTGCATTTATTGGAGGTCTCCTTTGTTCGGATCGCTAATCAAAGGGACTATTAGTGGGATGGGGGAGGATCCTTGAGTAGATGTTGGTACAACCATAGAGATATGCCTGGGGGAGGTACATGTTGGCTCACCTATATCATGACCTACATCAGGTGGTTTACAGAGTTTCATCCAGTTTGTCATGTAGGGTACACTACTCCAGTTCTAGGAATAAGAGCATATTGTTGTGATGAGACTAGCTTGTCCCAGAGTGAGGCCACCAGGAAGACCATATGTGTATGCATATTCTATGTTCCTTGTCCAACCTAAGCTGGGCAAGTTGGATTACTAGAGACGGTGCCTTGATGATATGGATGCAATGATATGGTGGCCATACATAGATTGTCATCCATGGGATACAAATAATTTAGAGATGCCATTTGTAGGTATACCCTAGTTTGTGATAGGGAGGACTGCATTCATCATAGAGAGATTCTTGGCATTGTGGGTGCAGTGACAATTCATATTTACAAAGGGGATGCCTTAGGGTGTTGCTCACTATGTGTGGAGCTTGGATGAGGTGGGATGGGGACCTTGCATTTCATATCAGATAGCATATATAGAGTATATGACTTTATCACCCAAGGCATGAGATGATTGGTGGGATATTATTGATGCTAGTATGTTTGATGAGTACTCAGTTTATTATCATACACATCCATTTCCACAATTGACATGTCCAGATGAGCTAGCACCCATTTTTGTGGCACCGCTTGGGGGTAGGAGATAGGAGGATGTGGCAAGGGGTGAGCAGGCAGCGGTTGGGGGAGAGGAGGCAGATAGTGGAGAGGGGGAGGAGAGCTCAGATGGGGATGATGGGGATGATGGTGGAGATGAGGGGAGGGTGCAAGTGAGATCGAGGCTAGAAATTTTGGGTGGTATTTAGATCATGTGATGGCCGAGGACTAGGATTGAGTAGAGGAAAATGATTAGGGTTGTCTCCACATCACAACAGGGACATATAGATACTCTGCAGGCCTAGGTACAGACACTGCAGGGACAACAGGCACAAAATATGGTAGTGCAGTTACAAGAACAACTTGCATAGGAATAGGCACAAGCACATACACAGGTACAAGAATAGGTACCTTAGCGTACCCCAGACCCACAAGTAGCCTAGTTGATAGCAGAGAGGGATTCCCTGAGACGGAGGGCAGCAGAGGCAGAAGGTGTTGCGTAGAGACTCATGGGCACTGTGGAGAGTGCGTCGTTGCAAGAGGCCATTGTAGATGGCTTTGAGATGGCCAAAGAGGCTGAGTACTATTGAGTCTGATATGATAATTTATGTCTTCCTGAGCACAGAGAGCCCTTCCCACAGTCCCACAATAGGACCAGGAGCAGGACACAGATAGCCACACAAAGCTTGGGGGTTACCAGGCCTCAACGGGATCCAGATGCAGGGACTAGTGGTAGGCCACCATCCTCAAGACTAGCTCCATCAGGGGGGTCCACCAACCAAGCTTGAGCGATTGATGCAGGATTGTTGAGATACATCATATTCTTGGAGCATATATATTGATTTTGATCACATTTCATATATCTTTCTAGACTTTTTAGTTTCATTGGACTTTCGAACATTCTATATGTATTTTGACGAGCGATGATATGTAGTGGCAATGAGTTTTGATGATGTGTTGCATTTTTGATACGATGGTTTGATATGGTTATGCATTTATTTCCTCATGATGTGATATGGATGTATGCAAATGATTTGATGACTGATCATGATATGCAAGATGAGTTATGATATGCTCACGATGATACCATATGTTATGCTAATGATGATGATTTTATGCTATGCTTATGATGAAATTTTTATGGTGTGAACTAATGATGTCATGCAGGTAGATGAGGATGACAAAATGCCATGTGTTGAAATGATATAATACATGATATGAATATATGCTTTGTTAATGATGTGGAAATGTAATGTTTGTATGAAATTCTTGTGTGTGGATTTTTCAAATGCCATAAATGATGATGATATGATGTTGTGTTTATGAACTGCATCATGAATTTGTAGGATGAAAATGAATGAGGAAATGATATGAAGTGATATGTGATATGAATCAAATGTTGTATGAAAAATGATAAATAAAATGATATTGAAAAAGAGAAAATATGTGGATCATAAATAATGTGAAAGGATTAATAATGATAAAATGTATGATATGAAATGTAATGAATACAAAAAATATTGATGAGATGATAAAATTAAATGAGATGGAATGATAAAATGAAATGAAATGTAATGATATGAAATGATGAAATGAAATGATATGAGATGATAAAATGTAAGGAAATGTAATGGTAAAATAAAATAAATTATGAAATGAAATGAGATGATAAAATGATATGATAAATGATAATTATATGAATAATAATGATATGAAAATGATAATGATGAGAAAATGATATGATTAATATGAAAAATGATTAAATAATGATATGATATAAAATGTAATTAGATGGAATGATAAAATGAAATAGTGAAATGAAATGATATGAGATGATGAAATGTAATGAAACGAGATGTAATGTAATGATATGAAAATGTAATAAAATGAGATGATATGTAAAATGTAATGATAAGATGAAAGGGTATGTGCAAGATCATGGTGGGCCAAAAAGTGGCAATATGATGGGTATGTGGCTGACGACTTTCTTTCTACCCAAAACTGATGAAATGAAAAGGGTTTTTAAAGGAGATTCTCTACTTTCCACCAATATAAATTATGCTTTACTTTGAATTTAATAAGTAACTATTATTCATTTTCTATTCAAATTATGACTAAAGTCCTGATTGATAGGCTGATTGAAAAACATCTATAGCTTTGAAACGGTATCACATTTTTTGAATCCAAAACATGCATCACATTCTATGCTTTGTATACTATAGGATTAAAAAAAGAAAATTTGAATTTCATGAAGTTTTGACCAACTTAAGGTGGTCAGACATACACATTTTTTATATTTTTTAAAAGTTGTAATAAAAAATTATAATTAATTATTTACTTGGAAAAAAATTACAAAAAAAATGCATCACATCAGGACATGAGTCCTCTACTTATATCTAAAATCTTATAAAAAATAATTATAAAAACACCTACTTATTTTTTCCCTAAAATTTAAGTACTACTGCATTGAAATTTCAAATTTTCACCAAATAGATTTTTTTTTTTAAACAAACCTAGTAGTTTAGAAACTACATTCACTTTTCTATAGATTCTATTTTTACATATTTTTGAAATAATATAGATAACTTATTCAGTTTTTTATGTCAAGTTTCCTAACTTTGATTTTTCTAAATGTTTTGCCACTTAAGGGCCTATTTTTTCCATGATGATCCTGCACAGACCTAAAAATGAAATGGAGATGGGAAATGGAAAACAACGATGTAGAATGAAAATAACATGGACATGAAAATTATGGATGAGATGATAATGAAAGTGATATGGAAAGGCTTAATGAATAAATGAATGATATGAAATGATAAAGGATCAGAATGATATGAGAATGAAACAAAGATGATAAAAATGAGAATGATCAATGATATGCAATGAAATAATATGAAATATGATAAATGAAATGATAATGCAACATGAAGGATAAATAAATGAGAAAGGATCTAAATTATATGAAAATGAATGATAAATGCTAAACTATATGATATGTACAAGACCTAGATGAAATGAGGATGAAGATGAAAGATGATAATGAAATAAATGTCTGAATGTCCTCCACAAATAGTCTAAAGAGACATGACAACCGTTGATGTGTCTGTTCAGCCTTACAAAACTCTAATGTGAATCCAATATGAAGATATGTACATTGATCTAAATGAAATGCAACTAAACAAAACCAACCATTTGTTGAGCCTTTTGTTAGCTTTCTCAAATCATCATAGAGTGTTTTAAAATGTTAGAAGTGTGTACAATCATCAGAGGGGAAATTAGCACCAATGATGACCTGAGTACAAATTTCATGATTTTTGATATGGCAAGTGAACACAAGCATCAAGGTATAATTGAACCATGATATGCTTTGGAAATCATGTCTCATGACATATTTGCACCAAATCGATAGTTAACCTCAAGATAGCAGACAAAGAAAAATCATCCTCTTTCCTTGCCGCTCTAGTTCAGTACATCATTGAGTATGCTCTAGAGAGATGATATCAAAAAATCAAACAACCATTGTTCAAAATGTAAAACTAATATTCTAATCATTATTCAGATTTTAGATCATCCAAATATGAGTCATGATATGATACTTTTTGAAAACTATTGTGATATGGATCAATGATTGGATAGTTGTTCATAGGATTGGATTGTTTGTTCGCATGGTTGAATTTGATGTCATTGTCTAGTTGTTTCGGTAAAACCTGAAAGTTGATTGCCCCCAGTATGTCAACATTTGCCCCTAGTATTGACACAACTTGTCAAAATGGATATGTACAATAATCAAGCCATGATAAGACATTATCGCTCTAGGAAAATGATGGCAGTATGATGCTGGTACGACCCTAAGATGATGGAAAGATGCATGAAATGAAGGCTGAGAAGCCAAGTGTAGAACATGAACTAATAGATGGAGAGCTACAAATAGCGTTTGTTTGTTAGATTTTCACTATTTGTTTTTATTATATTTTTCTGATTTTTCTTTTCTTTTTGTCGCTGCTGAGATGCATGTTTTCCAGGTTTTCACTAGGGTAACCATTTTTTTAGGACTTTTTCTATTTTTTTGTATTTCTTCAGGATGTTTTATGCTATTTTTTGTATTTTTTTAGGACGTTTTATGATGTTTTTGTATTTCTTCAGGACCTTTTTTGATGTTTGATAACTGCTTCAGACATAATACATTTTTCAGGTGCATGTTGTTGATGGGTTTGTCAAATAGGTCCCCTTATGGCATTGACAACTTGTATGCTTCTAAACCATATACTACTATGGCCACGTAAGGACCCAGCCAATTTGGTTCAAACTTTCTTGTATTCTCTTTGTCTTGTTGACTGCGTGGGTTCTCTTTTAGAACAAGATCACCAACCTAAAAGGTACACAGTTTGAATCTATGATTATAGTTGTGAGACATCATTTGTTGGTATGCTTTCAAATGATCAGCTACTGGTTGAACATCTCTTTTCATCAAGAAGTTCTAGTTCTTGCAATTGGGAAACTCTATATTCATCATATATGATTAGACCTTTCAGAAATACTCTGAGTGATGGAATCTCAACCTCTAAAGATAGGATGGCTTCTACTCCATAGACAAGAGAAAATGGTGTTGCT
Organism: Sequoia sempervirens; assembly: GCA_007258455.2. Taxonomy (NCBI): domain Eukaryota; kingdom Viridiplantae; phylum Streptophyta; class Pinopsida; order Cupressales; family Cupressaceae; genus Sequoia; species Sequoia sempervirens. The sequence continues at coordinate 312,237,329 of VDFB02000003.1, read as the reverse complement.
CCTATTGGTGTTCAGATACTAGTTTTGTAGGCCCATAATGCGAAATTAAGTTGAATGTGCCAATCTTTCCCCACATCATTCACAGTCTTCTTCAATATTTTTAGTATTATTTTATTCGAGGCCTCTGCTTGGTTGTTCCCTTGTGGATAGTAGGGTGTTGAATATCTGTGTTGAATATGGAATCTCTCACAAAGTTCATCAACATCCTAATTCTTGAATGGTCGTCCATTATTTGTAATGATGGAGGTGGGAATGCCATACCGACAAGTGAGATAGTTGATTATGAATGATGAGATTTGTTTTCCAGTGACTTTAGTGAGAGGTACTGCCTCAATCCACTTGGTAAAATACTCTGTCACTGTGATGATGAAGGATGAATCTTGCCAACTAGATCTAGCCCCCATTGAGAGAATGGCCAGGCTGGCATGAATGGTTTAAGTTCTTGTGCGGGAGCATGAATGAGATTTCCATGTATCTGACATTCAGAGCACTTCTTAACAAAAGTGAATGATTCCCTCTCCATTGTCGGCAAGTAATAACCCATTCTAATCAATTTCTTGGATAAGGTCAATCCACTTGAATGAGTACCACAAATGCCACCATGAACTTCTTATAAAGCCTTGTCAGATTCATCACGTTCAAGACATTGAAGTAAAGTACCATCAAGACCGCAACGATAGAGGATTTCAACAATGAGGGTATAGCAAGAGGATTGGCAGATAAAATTCATTAGGTTGAATTGGATCCTACCAAGTGGCAAACAATTTGGCTTTTAGGGGTGTCTTAAGTAGGTGCAAATAATTTCTTCACCAAAAATTCATAGCGAGCCTGAGTTTCTGGGAGTTGTACCAATGATGCGATCATGACCATGGTGTCAACTGCTTTTTTATCAAGTCTTGGAATTTGTATAAATGTTATGTCTACAAAGTAATTCTTGAAGTTATCAACCATTTTCTTGTATGGCAACAATTTGTCATCGTTGGTCTAATAATCATCATTGATTTGATTAATGACTAATTTTGAGTCACTGTAGACTTGTAATTCAGTGTTTCTCCATTCCAATGCTATTGAGTCCAATGATTAGAGCTTCATATTCAGCTATGTTATTAGTGCATGGAAACATCCCATTGGTGAGATAGGATGAATTGCCAACTAACATCCTAGATTCGAGATATGCACTTTGAGTTATGAGGGAAAATAATTTTTCAAAATGCTAGAAAAAACAATAAATTGGGATTTTGAGGGTCAAGATGAAACTTTGAGACCCCAAAAATGGGTCAAAACGGGTTCCAATGGCTTTCAAAGAAACCAATTGGAAATCCACTCGTTATCGCGAAACGCAACTACTCGTCAAATTTCAGCTCAAACAGACACCCGAGTCAAAAGTTATGGTCTCCGAAAGTGTCGGAGTAAAAATCAAAAATGAATTTTGAAAATTTGAAGACATGGGTTTTGTTCGCGGAGGAAAATTAGGAAATGGGTCGGGATCAGATTTTTGAAAAAGAGAGTAAAAAGGTGCATTTGGGGGCAAAGGTTGACGAAGAGAGGCGCTTTTGGGCCGAGCCACCGCTGGGTCCGCCAATCCGGTCGGCTGAGACGCCACACCGCGCCAGCAAAGTACCGCTGATGCGTTACCGCCTTTGCCGCTGAAAGGCGTCATGGCAGGCGGGCGGCAGCCGGGCGGGGCACCGCCATGGGCCACTGCCGCACGTCGGGCGGAGGCACCGCTCTACACTGGGTGGTGTCGCCGCCCTGCGAGGGGCGGTGCCACCGCCCTGCGCCGGGTAGTGCCGCCGCCCTGCGCGGGGCGATGCCGCCCTTCTGCAGCCAGACACAGCCGCGAAGCGGGGCAGGGGCAGACGAGGGGAAGAAATAAAAGAGGATGGGGGGAAGGAAAGAAGAATGTAAGAGGTAAGAGAGAGGATGAGGAGATAGGAAAAAGGATGGGGGGATGGGGGGAATTGGTGAAGAAGGATGAAGGGATGGGGGATAAATGCAAGATGATGAAATAGAAAATGAAATGTAATCCTAATGCAATTTACCATCTTCGGAGCACTGATTTTTGCTATAGCATAAGACACCAAGTGCCAGGGTATGTGGAACCAAGGCGTAATAGTATTTAATGCATGAAATAAACACAACAAACAAGAAGGCTATCCCAACACCCCCAGGTCAGAAAGACCTTGGTCGGGCCAGGTATTGAGATAACCACAAACACAAAAGGATGCCCCAACATAACACAAGACCTCAGGGAACTTGGTGGGTACTACGTGGGACAACCAAGAAGACAGAAATAGACATAAAAAGATCAAGATATGCCCCTATGTTGACCAATCAAAACACACCATAATATGATGGATTATGGCGGTCTTGACAACTGATGATAGGGAGCGCAAATAATAAACAAAATCCAAAAGCATCAAAAGATTGCAATCAATTTCAAATGTCCTTTGCCATAGGAGCAAGGGGATAGATGGGATTGATGAGGTCTATTAGGAAGGATGCATCTTGTTGAGACCGATGATGGATATGAAGCTAAAAGATCATTATGATGCGGGATGTTCAAAATTGATTAGATTTCATGATACAAGTGGATCTCGTTTGTTAAAAACCAGCTAGATAAGGGCATAGCTTGATGGCACGACATAAGGAAGACAAGACATGGGACTGACACACCCTAAAGACCTAGGGGCTTGGGGGCCGATCAAAGATTAGTCTTGCCTACGTGAAAGCACAGAGCCCTCGTAGTTCAGTGAAAGGCGGATGACTGACCAAGATGGAGACCTTGATGGAAGGTAAAGATAGGATGGACAAAAAGGAAAGACCGATGTTAGATGATAGAAGAGCAAAATGGACAATGAAGATTGATGATGGAACCCCGGGGGCAGATCAAATGATCGACCTTGCCTACGTGAAAGCGCAGGGGCGACGTAGTTCGACAAGACCAAAGCCAAACAATGGATAAAGGATGATGGATGATAGAATAAGTGGATAAAAAAGGTGGGACCGATACGACAAGATAGGATAGACTTGGTGGATTGGATAGGATGATGATGATCACATAAAGCTCAGGGATGGGATAGTTATCCAAAGCATTAAGATGACTTGGGAGGATGATATGATAGATAGATGAGTGATGAAAAGTGATAGGAGATTGGAAAGATGTGAGAGAGAAGCAGAGGTGATGACGATGAGATAAATGGTATTGGGTTGCATGGGGGGAAGGCCTAGAGCTAGATACCAATGACAAGGGATTGTGAGATGGGATGAGATAGGATGAGGATAAAGATGGTAGAAGGAATAAAGATATAGGGATGGGGGAGGGAAGGGATTGTTTGGATGGATGGGAATATAAGGATTGGGAGATGAAAGGGATGCTAGGATAGTTGGATACAAAGAGAAGTATGGGGAGATGGAAGGGATGATGTGATAGATGGATAGGGACAAAAGGATTGGGAGATAAAAGGGATACTAGGATAGATGGATATGAAGATAAGGACGGGGAGATGGAAGGGATGCTATGATAGATGGATAGGGAGATGAAGGAATGTTGTGACGGATGATGTCTCCAAGGACTATGTCACAAAGGAAGCAGATGCCCCCACTCTAGATATGTCATATATGAGGAGGCATGAGGGATAAAAGATAAGTGGATGGGAAGATAAAGGAGATAACTAGATAAGGATAGGGTGGGTGACTAAGGAATATGATAGAGCTTGGATGAAGGGGATGTGTACCAATAGGTGTCCAAAGCATGCAGAGATAGGTGCCTCTATTTGGATCAAGATCACAAGAAGGATTGGAGGGATGGGAGATGAATGGGATATGATGGTAGGATGCGGAAGATAGGTGGGATGGGGGGATTTATGACGGATAACAGGAAGACGGGTGCATAGCTGGAAGCATAGCGGATGGAGGGAATGCATATTAGGAAGTTGCCCCCAAGTGCAGATGGGGATTTATGCATGACGTCTGTTTGCCAGGTTTTCATCATGGTACTTATCCAAGGCGCTTGTTTGCCAAGTTTTCACCATTGGACGAATTATTTCTCTTTACTTTTTCTTTTTTCTTTTTTTTTTTTGTTGGATAGTAGGGGGATGAAAATGGATAAGGATAGGGATGTGGATAAGGGAGTATGGATGAAGGACTCAAGCATCAAGTTCTATACGACATAGTAAGAGCCCATATTCGAACTGACTATTGGATGTTGGTACAACCTTATGAGGATAAATGGATTATGCAAGAGGATGAATTAGGGGGATTTGAGAGGGGAGATACATGGGATAATGGATGGGATGCTACAAAGGGTATGGATGGAATGATGGGGTGGATATGTGATGGGGAGATGTGTTCAGAATCAACATTGGCACATGTGGTGGTGGATGTGAAAAGATAATAGGCTTAATGGATGGAGAATGTGGGGATAATGGAGGAGATGGAATGGTGAATTTCGGGACATGAGGACCCAAAACAGACTTAGGAGATGAAAGGAGTGTACGATTAGCTTTTGGATTAGCGACTTTGGATGTTTTTACAGATTTTTCATGTGATGGCATTGCATCTTTTTTCTTTGGGATCCACATGGTTTTGATCTTTGCTTTGGTGGGCCTTTGCGACCTACAGATTTGATTTGGAACATGTCTTTTAGAGGGGACATGGGAAGCTTTTGATTCATGTGGATGTTTAGATTGATGCATTTTTTCTTTAATAGCCAAAGTGCTTTTAGTATCAATGGCATGGGTGTGAGGAAATGGATGATGTGGAGTGATGGGGGTAGGAGCATGGGGATTACGTGTAGATGGAGAATGTGTGGGTATGTGCCTTTGTTGATCCTGACCATGGGGTATGTGAGAGGGATGTTTATGATGGATGAGATGGATAGGTGTTGGATGGATGAAAGGATGGATAGGACGAGATGGAGGAGGTGATTTTGGGATATAAGGGCCCAAAATAGACTTAGGACCTGGAGGAAACAAGGGCATGGTAGATGGAGGATTGGAGATGGTAGATGGAGGGATGTAAGGACCCAAAATGGATGGAGCAGATGAAGGAGGAAGGGATGGTTGTTTTGAGGTGATATGATAGAGGAGGAGGGATGGCCACATATGATCCGGTGGGGCGATGGGAAGAGCTGATATTTCTTTTGGAAAAGGCTCGTTGAGGACATCTAAGGTTGTACCAACATTTTTGGATTGCGAGTCGTGAGTAGTACATCCAAGACCTTGTGGATACAAATGTTCTTTAGCTTGGATGGGCTCTATAATACCTTGCTCATGAAGGCCTAAACCTTTTCCTTGATAGTTCATTCTCTTGAGCATTTGATCTAGGACAGGATTTTTGTTATTCTGGAAGAATGATGAGAGCTCATTATTAGGTGGAAGAGGAGGGTTGGTAAATACACTATGCTTTTCTTCTGCAAGGAGGCCACCGTGGAGAAATGTGAGAGGACCAAGGGGATATGCAAGCGGTGTGGGGATAGCATTTTTAGGCAATGATGGGGGATCATGAAAGGAGATGATGGGATAGCAACATCAGGAGAGGGAGTAAGGGCCATGATAGGATCTGGATTTGTGGTAGTAGGCTCATGCGATGGAGATGGAGATGGAGCAGTGGAAGCTTGAATGACAAGGGGATCATGGGATGGAATGGATGGGGGACTGTGATCTTGAGGTGGACTAGATGGGATGGTAAGATCTTGATCTAGAGAAGGGGATATGTTGGCATGCTTTGGATTAGACTCTTGGCATGACTCATCGTGTGTGGGAGGCATGGTAACGGAGTCTTGTTGGGACTCTTCAAGTGGGGAAGATGGAGGGATGGAAGATTCATGAGGCTCATTGGAATGGGTTTTGGTGCTACTAGGAGTGGGAGGAGTGGATTGGATTTGGGTATCTTCAATGGATTGGGTAGATCTAGGAGTAGAGGGAGTGGATTGGAATTGGGTGACTTCGATGGATTCGGTGGTTCTTGGAGTAGGAGATGGGGGTTCAATGGATTTAGTGGGTTCAATGGTTTCAATGGTTTGATCAGTGCTAGGGGTGGTAACATCAATAATAGGTGTGGTATGGAGAAGGGTCTCATCACTAATGACCGTGGATGATGGATCTAGATGACATGGTTCCATGACTTCAAGATGTGGAGTTGGGGATGGCTTCTTTGTAATGAGTCCTTGGAGAACTTCTGAAATGAGAGACTTGCATATGGTTGGCTTAGCTAGGGTGGTAGAAATGGATGAGGGATTATGGATTGGTGGACTAGGGTTAGATGGAGGAATGGGATTGAATGTAGGACTATGAGTAGATGGGGGATTAGGATGGATGGAGGACTAGGAGTAGATGGATGAATGGGATTGGATGGAGGACTAGGAGTAGATGGAGGACTAGGATTGGATGGAGGGTTAAGCTAAGAATATTGGAGTGGTGAATTAAGATAGGGGGACATGGATTGTGGATTAGGACAAGAGGATATAGGTGGTGTAGTGGGACAAGAGGATGTGGGGGATGGATTATAATAAGGGTATTGGGATGGTAGATTATGATTAGGATATGTGGATGGAGGATTAAGGTAAAAGGGTGTGGATGTAGGATTAGTATGGGAAGATTGGGAAAGAGGATTAAGATAGGGGGTCATGGATGGGGAATTGTAATAGGAGTATTGGGATGGAAAATTAGGATAAGAGGATGTAGATGTATAAGAGGATGATGTAGATGAAGGACATGACAAATATGGGGATGAAGAAGATACTGGATATCCATTGTTAAAGGTGGCATAAGGAGCATGACTAGGCATGGATGAAGACATAATGGGATAACTGGAAGGGGTGATTGGATTGTGGAAAGTGGGTGGAGAAAGCTTACTAGTGATGATAGCATCAAGGGGATCTACGTCATATTCTTCTTGATCGACAAGACTTTTGTTATCGTCGTCCATGTAATTAGGGTTTCCCTTGACTACTATTGATAGAGGATGAGGACTCATGATAGTGAAAGGATAAAGAGGATGGATGAAAGGTTTTGGATGGGGATGGATGAAAGCTCAAATTGGGATTTAAGTCAAGCTCAGATCAAGATTAGACAAAAGCTCAGATTAGGATGATTGGATGGGATTGCTTTTGATTTTGATGGGATTTGGTAGATGGATGATTGGATCGGGTAGATGATTTGATGAATTTGATTCAAGTGCTAGATCAATTTGATTAGATAGGATTAAATGATTAGATGATGTTGATTGGATAATTATGATTGGATGAACTTGATCGGATTGGTGTGCTTAGATTGATTGGATGATCAGAGGAATGGATTGGTTTGATTAGTTAGGAAGAAACAAAAGGTACCACTAGATAGAGCTCAAAAAACTGAGCAATTTTGGTTTTTGAATGAAGTTGATCCAATGCACGGTTTGTAAATGACATCCCCGAGAAGTTAAAGGGGTGTAGCCAGCATTCTGCAGCAAATCAGGGGCGTAGACAACCTTCTGCAGTAAATCAGGGGCACTACCGCCTTTCTGCAGGGGTGCTACCACGTTTCTACGTAGGGCGCTACCGTGTTTCTGCGGGGGCACTACCGCGTTTCTGTGTAGGGCGCTGCCGCGTTTTTGCATAAGGCACTGCCGCGTTTCTGCGGGGGTGCTACCGCATTTCTGCGTAGGGCGTTACCAGGTTTCTGCATGGGACAAAGCTTGGTTTTTGATGGCAAAGGCTATGGAAAGGACACAAAATGATAAAACCAGTCTAAAGTATCAAAATTTGATAGATTTTTCACAAGAAAACACCTCAAGTCAGCACAATCCTATGATTAATATTACAGATATGGCAAGGCAAAGTCTTAATCTAGGATGCACAAGGCTTCTAGGGAGTCCTCGATATACTCTCGGTACATGAGGCACAACCGTGAACACCAGTCTGTCACAAGCGTGAGTCAGGAACCCCAGTGAGATACTGAAGGGCTCGGACCAACTCTTCACGTCTATCTAGGTATCACCCTAGCTTCGACACTCCACCAATTACGATGCAACTGGATTGGGGTACAACTTTCATTCTCCCCCCTTTATATACCCTGCCGGTACACGTGGTTGGAATCGTCCCTTGGGGTGATGAAATCCCCAAGCAGGTCCCACTAAAGGGAAGACACTAACTATTTCCAACTACTCCCCAGGCTCACACGAATTGCAAGGGGAAAGTGAAAATAAATCAATGCCCCCTTGGGTAACACAAAAGTAAGCAACCACAGCAAACAATGAGGTTTAATCCCCCTAATTAGATTATGTTTGAAAATAGCAAAGATAATTTTTGAAAGTCTGATTATGTAGATGACCCTGCAAAAAAATGTTAGTTGTCCTCTTTTTCGTCTTTGGTCAAATTTTTCCACAATATGCTACAAAATCTTAGCAAAAAATAGCAATATTCTTGCCAGAACAACGTTAGAGAGTTATCACGTGAAAATAGCAAAAAACTAGAGCAAAAACGAAGTCAAAACGCCTATTTTACCTTCCCAACGGTGTTGTTTCGGGGCGCTACTGCACTTCTGTGAGGGCGCTACCGCGCTTCTGTGAGGGCGCTACCGCGCTTCTGCAGGGGCGCTACCGCACTTCTGTGAGGGCCCTACCGCACTTCTGCGGGGGTCCTACCGCACTTCTGCAAGGGTGCTACTGCGCTTCTGCGGGGGCACTACCGCACTTCTGTGAGGCGCTACCGCACTTCTGTGAGGGCGCTACCGCCTTTCTGCGAGCTTTTCCTGCAAAATTCTTAACTCAAAGAGACGTTAAATGCAAGACCCGTGTGTGGGTCCCACCGGGCGTGCCAGAAATGTGATACCTTGGAATTTCTACTGCTCTAAATGTGCAAAATAACTAAGAAATATGAATGACAAAATACCAAAGACACCTCAAAATTAGCCAAAAGAGAGTGGCAATGAAAAGGAATGCAAATAAGATAAAACACAAACACTTTTACCTCCCTTGTTGTTGATACCTCTTTGATTGACCCTTGCTTGGATTGGTTGTGTGCTCCTTAGATGATGGATTGAATGACTATATGCAAGATTCAATATGCAAGATGATTAACAAAGATGGTCAAATGATTGAAAAGGCTTGAGGATTCAAATGGACAACATGTAGTTATCAAAATGCAAAGTGTTTGAGAAGGGAAATTAGTAGCATGTAGTTGCTCCAAATGAAAAGTGTTCTCAAAATGCCCTTGAGGAGGGGGTATTTATAGAGGATCTTGAATTCTCTAGAGAATTCAATGGTCAAGATTGATCCAACAAGGTCAAGATGAAGGGCTATGGTGGGTTGAGAACCCACAAGCCCTCACATCTTGACATGTGGAGGGTGAAGTGTCCAAGGGGATATGAGATGGAGATGAGTTGTCAAGAAGGTACATGAGGTGGAAAAAGGACATGCACCTTGGGGAGTGAGAATATTTTCACAAAAGAGATTTCTTGTCCCCAAGTGGGAGTGAAAGGGATATTTGAGAAATTTTGGAATTCCTCAAAAATCTACATGGGAAAAGGAAAGGTGGTTGAGGATATAAATGTGAATTAAAAATTCACATTCATAGGATGATCTAGAGGATAAAAGGTGGGCTCCAAAAGGTGGGACTTGGTCACATGTGGTTGTGACAAGTCAAGGTTGGAGATTGTGACAAGTCCAAGGTTCTAGAAGCCTTGGAAAGGATGGAATGTGAATTAAAAATTCACATACAAAAGAGGGGAATCTAGAAAGAATAAAAAAAATTAAAAATTTCTTGGAGAATGATTAGGCTTAATTAATCAATAATTAGAAGATAAATGAGGATTAGAAGCCAACTTGCAAAAGTTGGAGGATGTGACACATCCTAATCAAGGATTAGGCATGTGCACATCCCTAATGAAGAAATTAGGAGATGGATTAGGATTAGATGAAAATGACATGTGAGGAATTAAATAAATGTAATATTTATTTAATTTATTTGATGAAAGGAGGATTAAAATAGGGTAAGGTATTTAATTAATAATTAAATACCTTAGGGATTTGGCAGAATTAAAGATATTAATTAAATAATAGAAATATTATTTAATTAACTCAGATAAGAGGATGTTTAGACGAAAAGTGATAAATTTGGATAAATTAAGTGTCTAAATTCGGATGTCTACACCTACAATGCAACTATCAAAAGCTAGTGATCCACAACTATCAATGATTACAACACTGCAATCGTTTGTTTTCCATAATCTTGTACGTTAGTGGGAATTTTTAGATTAAGTCTTTTGCATTCAATAGTCTAAGTTTTTTCATGCTACTGATATCTAATTTGTAGCATGTGGCATAGGTGGGAGGAGGCATTTTCATTTGTATTTTCTAACTTTTTTATCTTGTCTCATTTTGCAATCTCATCTAGTTATTTCGCACTCATTTTGGCTTAAAATTAACCTTGCATTTACACTCATTTGGTTTAAAATTTAAAACTCTCATTATTTCACTCATGAGTTTAAAATGAACACTACTTGCATATTCACTCATTTGACTTAAAATTTACAATAGCTCGCATATCACATTCATTTGGCTTAAAATTAACCATGCATTTTCACTCATTAGCTTTAAAATTAACAACTTTGCATAAAGTGTCATTTTCTCACTTTTTGATTTTGGGACCTAAAATAAACCATTGTCTTCATTGTCGTGTGATTTTTAATTTTGTTTTGAGGTGTGTATTCTCTTCTCTCACACCATTTGGTGATCTTGAGAGCCAAAAATATCTCTTTACATTTTTATTATCACCCACACATTTGGTTTTATTAAGGTTAATGAACACCATGCTAGTATGAGTTAAACACATTATGTATGCTCTCCCCTCATGCCTTGAAGGATATTGGAGATAAAAAATATATATTTTACTTGCTTTTGTTTTACCTTTAGAGGGGCCTACCAATATGAGACACATCCATTTAGAGAACTCCTTGGTGAATCCAACCAGTTTTCCCCTTGATTTTGTATATAAAAGGATAGGGGAAACCCGATTCTAAACAACCTTGCCACCCAACCATTCCACTTGTTGGGAGGTATGTCCTCGAGTTGCAAATAATAACCAAACTAGTTAGAGGCCACCATTTTGATTGAGTTTTAGTGATATTCTTAGTGCAAGGGTGTAGCACTACACCCTCAATAGTTTTATACCAACATTTATCTCCCTTGAGTGACATGGGAATCCCTAGCTTAACATAAGTTACTTGCTCAAACTTGTAAATTTCCACAAAGAGGGTGATTGGGTCATACTTCCATTCTAGGAGGCCCCTGTCCATCCACTTTCTTAGATAAAATGTGATACATTTAACTGGAAAGGGTGTACCTCCCTTGTGTTCATGAAGATTCCTTGAGTGGGTCTTGTTGGTTCCCAAATCAATAGATGCAATGAATCCTAAAGAGTAGTCACTCTCTCATATTCACACTTAGAAATTGATTTGGCCAATGAACAAGATTTAGTTAGAGAGACTAAAATCTTCTACACTTCTAGCTCTATTAAATCAAGGAGGGTAATCCCAATTAGTATATTTATAGATGCTTGTGTGCCAAAGTACCAAATACACTGTAAACAAATGGTTCTCCTTTGATTGTTTGAAAGAAATAGTACTCTAAAGGCTTGGATGACCTTTACACTAATGTCTCATTTAAACATGAGAGATGTGATTCATTAAAATGAGCTCAACACAAGCAAAATGGGACTGATAAGTAATAGGATTTAAATTTATAATCAGTTGTTGAATTAACCAACAAAATGTAACATGAATAACCTGTTAGTTCTCAAAAACGCTGGTTTGAAACCACAAGAGGTTGCCAAGTTCTTGATACGTTTTAGACTAATGAACAAGGCCAAATGGTATATTTGAACCTTCTTCTCTTTAGGCTCTACTAGGCCTAGACAAGTGCACCTATGCAAATGAGGTAGAGTTAGACTATATGCTTCCTACTTGAGCAATCTATCCACAATGGAAATTGGGAGTGGGATAGATGAAAGCAGAACTACTCCTATTGAAATTTGAGATGTGAATGAATAATATTTTATAAAATTCTAAAATGGAATTGGAATGACCAATGCCTACTTTTGTTGGGCTAATGGAGTCAAAAGGTAAATGAGATGCGTGTCCTATTTCTGGATTAAATTTTAATTGTTTGGCACTTTTATGAGCTTATGCCTGACATAAACGTGCAAGGATGCAATTATCAAGTTCTTCTTATTGATCCAAATGACTTTTTTCTGAATTACTATGATTAATTAAAAGAATTTAATCTTTCCTTGAAAGAGTCAGTTAACTTAACCACACAAGAGCAACAAATGTGCTTTGATAAATTGAAAATATCCTTGATACATCAATTTAAATAATAAGGAAATGTCAATTTTGGAGACAACCAGATAATATTTTCAATTATTTCAACAAACAGCTGACACCATAATTGGATCACCAAATTTATGCATTCTTCTCTATTATATAATTTTAAAATATTTTACAATATACATCATAATGTTTTGTTGAGCCGATTGACCATCCTATCCAACTACCTAACCTACCGATTCTTCCCTCCATGATTTTATTTCACCTTAAATATATACACTATTCTCGAAAAAATAAAATATTTAATTAGTTGTCTTTGACAAATTAAATATTTTAACTTTAATCTTCAACTTTGTATCTCCACATATTTCCTCTTGTTGGAAACTTCACATTCGTTCTTTCACCCATTGAATATATAATTTGAGTAAAAAAAATTACCTACCTTTTAACTCCCTTTGTTTTTGCCTTCCAGACTAATTTGATTTATTATTTTCAATCTTCGTTTATTTAGAGATTTGCACTTCATTCTTACTCAATTAATTAATAAAATATCTTTTAGGTAAAATAATTACCCACTCCCTATTTCAATTGGTGAAAATATTTTACAAAGTTTATATTTACACTCTTCAAAAATATCTTACCTGGCACACTTTTATTTTTAATAAATTAGTTTCTATTTTTACCTCTCATTTAATCTGCCACACACATTTTATTTCACCGCATACCCATGTATAAATTTGTGACCCCTTGCGGTAATGCGAGGAATATTATGAGACCTCCCGCAACACTACACACATCTTTGACTCCTCCTGCGGGGACGCAGGGAGGCTCACCGCTCACCCGCAGACCTTTTGTTGGGTGCCTGCGGTGATGTGGGTAATGCTTTATTGTGTTTCCCACCCCTTTTGACAGTCCGTCGATTCAACCATGTCATTTATAAAATTTGAAATTCAACTTCCTCATTGGACAAATCCTCCTTGTGTGTTTCTCCTTCAGTAAACAATAAACACATTTTTTGTTTTGGATTATAGGCTTCGAGGTGTTCTCAGTTCCACAACTATTATGCTTTAGCTGAATTTTGTTCCCCATATTCTCTCTTTAATGTTACCTGCGCAACTTCTTCATATGTATTGGTCTCCTCCTTAGCGTGGCTTGATTACACTTCAATCTGTGTTTCAAACTGCATTCCTCTCCTTATTCCTCTTTCAACATTCATTTTCCTTTGTTGTGCTTTATATCGTCCTTCATATTTTATTTTGGAACTCTTGCAATCTCTTGACTCCTGCGTACCCTCTCTACATCTGCATTTTCATTTGATTTGATCTACAACATATGTCTTTGAAGTTCGCTACCAATATCTCCATGTTTCACTGTATTTACTTTCTCCTCTCATGCGTGGAATGTGAACTCTTTAACTATTATGCTTTGATCTTCAGTTCACATCCTCACCTATCCGTCTGTCTTAAATGAATTAAATTATAATTTTAACTTCTTGACTTCCACCATGCTATGCCTACCATCCGAGGGTGCAACATTTATTCAATTTAAATGCATTAAAATCTAGACAGTGTTACTATGCCTTCCCATGATTGTCACTGGCATTAACATTAATGATTGTGGAACCAAGCATCTGACTTATCAATCTTGCAGAAATACTAGGCATCCCAGTTAACACCGCTTCCTTTATGTTTACAAGGGCAGCACAAATAATATTCTTGATGTTGTGACATACACTCATACATTTGTAATCACCCTGTTTCAATGCTTTCGTGAAGCCTTATTTGGTTGGACTATATCCACGGCACAAATCCAAATCCAACGGTTCCTGATCACTCATTCCAAAACTAATAGAATTCTCATTGATATGATTGCACATTGTTATAGTGGAAGCCTATTTTAAAGTGTTTCACACTGGAATGGTTTCTGATTGCTCCAATTTTCACTTAGAATAATTCCCATGACAACTTTATGCGCATTGTTTTGCCAGATAAATGCGCAAGCAAGCTTTGAATTTAAAAGCCAATAGTGACAAGAATTTTTTTTGAAGTGGGTCAGACACTTCCTTTTGTTGTTCATGGCAAATTGGCTCAATTCCTTCAAAAAAATTTACTCATTCCTTTTATTGACTTCTGGTTGTAAGAGATCCTTGCTTGCAAAGAAACCAAAGAGAGGCCACCTCTTCTGTTGTAAAACTCACATTGTAGTGATCTAAGAATGGAATTGAAACCTCTGTATAACTATATAAGCCTCAAATGATAAAGCTTTTACTGCAAGTCTACGCATCTTCTTGAAGTCTTCGTAGGTATTCTACTCAAATCACCACCCAATGCTTCTATAGAATTTGCACCTCTCAGATGTGCATTGGTATTTCAAACATTTCATTTTTTACTGTAGATAGTCCCCAAATGTCTGTTGGATAAGTGTTGTATTTTGCACCCATGGATCAACTGCTCCCCCTCCACCAGTTTCAATAGGACACATTGATTGCATTGTATCAATGGAAAAGTTTAAAGATTTATGAGCATCCTCCTTTTCCTCATACCCAAGGTGGTTGCCAATGTTCTGAATTTGTGTTGATATTCTAATGCGTGAAACACTCCTCCTAGAAGCAAAGTGTTTGAAGGTCACACATGAAGCACTAATCATCTCTCTTACTTGTATGACACCTTATGAATGAGATCCTTGGAGTAGATGTGCAACAACAGTCCTTTACACTAGTATAAGTATTTTGACAGAGTAGAAAATTTTCTTACAATGTGCCAATATGGTATTGATTGAGACACTCGATGAATTATCATTTTGTCCAAGCAATAATCTCAATGACAATACATTTTCAAAGATTTGTTCTGGATACTTGAAGTTGTTTACTTGTGATGGAATCCTCCTCCATGCCTGCTATCATGAATATATTAGCAAATGGAACCCATATAGTCAAAATTGACAAATGCCATTAGTTCCAATTTTTGAAGTTATTTATCCAAAAATATTCCCTTTTGACATTTTGCACTATGATGAAAATAGGTCATGTACCTTTTAGAATCGCCTTAGAATGTTGATCAAAACTTCTTCTTGAGCCATGAAAACACACCAAAATGTTGAGTTGTGATAGGAGAGTATGGTTGCAGAATGATTTGGTATGAGGTGATCAAGATTGAAAACTGTCAATGGTCAAAGTAGCTTACTTGGCATTTTCTGAAAAGCTTCCACTATCCAACTCAATTGGAAACCTCTACTTGCCTTTTTTGAAAAAATATAAGATCTTATTTTTAGAAGCTATAATTTTTCATACTAGCTCATTTAAGCATGGTGAACACATGTGCAATAGGGTTTTCCACCAGGAATATTCTTTTGCAAAATATGAGGTGTCAAAGTTTCCTTTTGTAAGGATTTTGTGGAAATGCTGGTGTCAAAACTGTGCAAAATCAGTTTGGTTTTGGCTTTGAAAAAATACTAAATTAGGTGCTATGACCCTAAAAATTGGCATGGAGGTACATTTTCATGAGGAGAATCTAGGGAATTAATTATTTTTCCATGGCGAGCTTTCAATTGCTTAATAATAGCTTCCAAAGATGGCTACTTTAACATATTTTACTGTGCGTAGACAACAAATCTTCACAGAACCCTTCAACTTGACCTTTCAAAACCTTGTCAAAACTGATCGTAGGAAGCTGAAACTTGGCATGCACATTCACATATGGTAGATAAACATCTGTGCAAGGTGGTTTGGCATGAAAATGAATAGATCCAATGTGATGATTTTTCAAAATGTGCTCCTTGAGCTGCTTTTTCAACTGAGTTTTTTAAGTGTCGTATTAAAAATTTTGACATGGCACCTTCAAATTTTGGCAAAATTTGAAGGTTCAACCATAACCCACTTAGATTAGTGCTTCATTCATTGGAACAGAGTCAACCTAAACACCCACATAATCTGATAACAATCTTCAATTTGACATTATATGAATCTCTAAAATGTTGCCTTACAATATTTTAGCATAATATCCCGACCACTACTTATCAAAATCCTAGCACTCAGCTTAATACAAATTTACAGCCCATATTCAAGTACCTACATTAATTCTTTGAATTAATAGACAAGAACAAAACCACATATCTATCTGAAACTAATGGAGACAAATAAGATAACCTTGATTATATTATTCATAACTTGCAAAACCAGTACATAGGAGAGTAAAATGGCCTTGAAATTGAACTATTCAATTATATTATCTTGCTAGTATTGCAACCAAAATTACATAAGTATCAGCAGACTCCAACCTAAAACAAAACCTCTAAAATGTTCTATATTCATATTACAATATACTCTGTGACTAATTACAGAACAACCTCTCCCAAAATGGAGCAGAAACACCACTTGAGGAGAAAAAAACTCTAAGTGGAGATCATAAGAACACACTTGCATATTCAAGTTCGTTGATCTGCAACTGCCTTTGCTTGTTGAATAATCTTCAACTTTGCCCTTGCATTCCCACTTCATCATTTACCTATAACAGAAAAATATTCCCCCTTGGAAGACACATCATTCTTATCATTTTCCTTTACAAAAATATCTATTTGTGAAAGTTTAGAAACCCCTCGTGAAAATCTTTCACTCTCCCCTTATTTGGCTGTAAAAACTTCTTTACCTATGTATTTATCATTTACTAATATCCACAGCTCCAAACCTCTATTTTTACTTGGGAAAGCGTTCAAATTATTTTATCGAACTATGAAAATCACATTACCCATGCACAATAAAATAAATTAGCATGGATGATATTCACTTTTGTTCAACAAAATCCTCTGTTCTATGTTCTACAACTTCACAATGAAATTTAATGGCAACAGGCAAATGCCTGCACCAGTCAATATGCAACTTTTTCTTCATGAAATTCTTCTCAATATGTTTGTGGCTTTAGAAGCGTGAAATTATGAACCTTTGTATTGTAGCGTGTAATTTGGAGGCGCCACAATATCTGCATCGCCAATATGCTAAAGGAAAAAGTATTAAATCGATGATACGCGATGGAGAGAACACAACATCACTCCATCGCGGATTTGATGAGAGAGAGTTTCAAACCAACAATCAACGATGAGTTCTACTATGACTTTGGCCATTAGAAAGCAATAATTAAACTTGTCTTTTCTTATAAACATTTGAAATGCACTTTATACTTGCCCTAAATTCCTCTTTACATTTTCCCAATATTTAAAATATTCAAAATATTTTAAATATGAACATTTGAAACATTATTAAAAATTGTGACTTCTAATTACGTCTGTGGCCCAAATGGAGCAATTTCACCACACACAAACGGTGACTCTTGGAGCCAAGATTTTTTGCACACGGCCATAATAAATTATTTAGAGAAAACTCATTTCCTCAAACTTCACCTAGCCATGAAGAATCAGGTACCTTCGTTGTAAACTAGCCCCCTGGGAGGTGTTCGCCACACCAAAAATGCATTAAAATAATGTATCATATGACCTTCGTTTTATATGAAAATGGAGCTATAAATGTTTTAGACCAAAATAAGAAATGGGTTGTCCTTAGAGTTTCAAAATTTTAAAAATTTTGGAACACCAATTTTGGCCATGTTGCAGTTAGAAAATGATTAGTTAACCCTTCAAAGCTCATCCAGGAGGCCCAAAACTGAGCATGCATGTCACCATTTGAACCAAAAAAATATTGCAATAAATAGAATGGAAGAATTCTTCCTGAGGTGAAAATTATTAAATACCAAAGTGGCTCACTTAGGCTTTTCTACAATTTCACCTGTCAAAAAACCAACTCGAGCACACCAAGTCACCTCAAAAAATTATCAAATCATCTTCTGGTAAACTGCCACTGGACACACTAAATCACTTAGGTACATTGAGCATGTGTGCAAGAGGGATTTCCTTCAATCCACATTGTTCACTAGATATTAAGGGTCAAAGATGACCACTTTGAATCATTTCGAAAATGCAGATGCAAAAAGTGAACAAATTGAATTTGCTTTTGATTTCAAAAAAATAGAAAATTAGACCCTGAGGCTCTAAAATCGGATCAGGGAGCACATGAATGTAAGGGGAATGTAGTGCACCAATCCTTTTATCTTGACAATTATCCAGTTGTGAAATATCAACTCAAACAGGAGGCCACTTCGTAGAACTGAGAGTTCATAAACAGTAGAAAAGTGTCAAAACCCTCCAGCTTTACTTTTCAAAACACTATCAAAACTCATCATGGGAAGCTGAAAATTGACATGCACATTCACATATGTCACACATGAGTGTGTCCACAAAGTGGTTTTGCATGAAAATCAACTAGCCTCGAATTATGACCCTCAAAAGGTCACTTGGGCAAAAAAATTTCAAGGGCACTTTTGAGTGTGCAAGGGAAATTTTTTCAATATGGGCACTTCAAATTTGAAAATTTGAAGGTGTCAATAGTGGCTCTTTCTAGGGATATATGCCCCCTGCGAGCATAGCAAGAATTCAAATCTCTGGGAGAGTAGACCAGGTGCTAGAAACAATGGGTGACAAAGTCTTTATTAAAAATATTTAACTTCACTTGATGGCCCCAGGCCACCAAATGAAAAAGAGCAGTCAGTTCTTACCTTTTTCAAACACCAATTTGTTAAAAGAGTTGATATCTTTTAACCCATACTTACTTCTGCTACACCATAGCAACATGAGTAGCTTCATTCTTGCAAAGGCAAGTGCCAGGCTACCTTTGAATTTAGCTTTATTATCACATGGAAATCAAATGACATAGGTTGCATCACTTCCATTCATTCCATTTTCTGATTCCATGGCAAGTGACAAAATGTGAGGATAGTGATCAAGACCATCTGAAAACACAGCCTTGTCCCATTTACCAATTCCCTCACAATGATTAAGGTTAGAAAAGAAATCATCCTTCAAAAATAGTGTCCAATCCTTCTATGTGTCAAGCAAAGAGTGCTCACACATTTGTAACTCATCCAACTGAATTACATCACATGTGATTTGGTTATCATCCCAACAACACAGCTGGATCACACTATTACATGTCTCAATGTTCTTGAAACAAGACTCATCAACATCCACATGTCCATTATCCACTTTCAATTCATAGCATTCAAAGAATGCATCAACATTCCAAATAGTGTTTCCCACTTCAAGTTCATTGACAAGGTTGTAAACAATCAATATGTTACCATAAGAAGAAGTTTCAAGTATAGGTTCATATGGCTCAGAAACTACTTCTACAACAAATTCCTCACAATGACTGTTTAAAACACATTCACTACTACAAGAAGTATCATATTCAATACCACCTCCTGCTGCATCAACATGACAATCTAAAGCATACTGCCTATGAGGAAAATTATGAGCTGCAAATCTAGCAAAGAGGTCTACATATGCATCCATATGATTTACACAATCACATTCTTCGAGTGCAAACTCATCACAAAGAGTGTCATCAGTTGTACCAATATTTGTCTCTCACTTTCACTTTCATATACAACTATATCAATGCTATCATCATGCAGACACTTAGTGATAACTTCAAAGGAAACAAAAGGATTAGAAGAAGGTAAAGCATCAAATAAAACAAGAGTTCCTTGTTCATCGTTGTCAACATATGCATGTTCTTCATAACCAACTACTTGAATTGATTCATCCACTAAATCTCTTGCATACATATCTCCTTGTTCACACTGCAGCAACAATCAACAAAGCTACTTTCTTCCCTGGTGCAAGAGCACCTACACACCATCCTCCATTTTTGCTTATTTGATGAAAATATGTTGTTAGGAGGTTAGAATTAGTCTTTTTGAGTCTTTTTGTCATTAATAAGGTCAATCAAGACCATTGAGCAAGATCTAAGGTGAGTTTTTGAGTTTTGAGTCAAAATGTGCAACAATGCAATCTTGCACTAAAAGTTGCTTTTGTAGCCTTTGAAGGAAAAAAAGTGAATTTTTATGTAAGTGTGCAAGGTTTGGGGTCTTGAAAATGTAATAAGGCTGTTTCAAGGTCTTAGGTCTTTAGGATTGCAAAGTTGCTTCAAAATGCAAAGTTGTCATAAGGAAATTTGGCATAAAATCGACATTAATGATGTAATTTCATTAACTAATGGTTCCCTCCTTCAAAAATTAGTTGAGGGCAGTTGTAAATGATGAGAAACAAGTTTAAAAATCCTCCCTTGGGTCGAGGTTGGGCTGTTGTTGGCAGTTTTGAAGTTTTGAAGCATTTAAGAAAGAACAAAACTTTGTTTTTTCTATTTTTTCTATTTTTTCCTGATCTTGTGCTTGGTACGGTCTGGTAAGTCATTGTACGGACTCCAAATTAAATGGTTTGAAATAGGGAAGAGTCTACTTTCTTTTGGTGGTGATTTGACTCATTTTCATTAAGAATTGAGTAAGTTACATCAATTTTAGTGAAAGTGGGTCGGAAACCTTGCAAAACAAAGGTTTGGTCATCAAAATGGGTGTAATTCCCATTTCCACTGTGGGAAAAATATAAAACTTGGTGGATTGGTATATTTAGGACTCCTTTACATGCTGCAATTTCTTTCATATTTAAAAATAGAGGTTTTAAAAAGTTATGTGATGCCCTAGGTCTGGTTTTTGCCTTGTACAGTCCAAAATGTGATCATTTGAATACATTATTTGTTGATTTCTGATTATTTGAGTAAATATAATGGATGGAAATCATGTAATAGGTCTTGGGGAACCTATTGAATTGTTTTAAAGGCATTAGGGGTGTTGGTGTGTGCCTTGACAATTTGATTCCTTCTTTGCACAAGCCAAATGAAGCCTTTTGGTGGCTTGTAAATTAGTTATTTGATACACTTGCTCTTGTTGTTTGGTCGTGTTTGGTCCTAGGCTTTTTGGGATCTATAAGGGTCTATGTAAGAAGTATAAAACATGGTTTCTTTCTCTTTTATTGGCCTTTAACAAATTTTTATCATGACTGTCCTATTGGTGAGTGCTAGAAGTAATGCATGGAAAGTATGGCAGCAATGAGGGAATGAGAGTTTCTATGGGCAAAGGCTGGTTGGTTGTTCATGTTTTGTCATATTAAGAGTGTCCAAATCATTCCAAAGTCCTGTGGTGATTTCTGGTTGTGTGAGTTGAGTTGGGTGATCAAGTTTCTTGTTGGAAGGAATAGTGAAGTTGATGTGTGCATTTAGAGAAGCTATTGGAAAAAGGTGTTGCTTCCCCTGCCACTCTGCATCATAGTGGTATCAGAGCAGGGAGTAGGTTTTGGTTTGCATTTTTTAGGTTGAAGAAAAGGTAAGGTTGGCAAGATGCCTCCAAAGAGAAAAGATATGGCTAAAGAGATGAG
The DNA here is from genome assembly GCA_007258455.2 of Sequoia sempervirens. NCBI lineage: Eukaryota > Viridiplantae > Streptophyta > Pinopsida > Cupressales > Cupressaceae > Sequoia > Sequoia sempervirens. The sequence continues at coordinate 312,215,709 of VDFB02000003.1, read as the reverse complement.
GGAGATGAAGGAAAGGCATGCAAGAGAACTCAAAGAGTTGGAAGAGAGAGTCATAGCCCTGGAGACAAACAAGAGAAGAGATATTGAAGAGAGTGAGTCTGAAGGAGAGGAAGATGAGGAGTTTGAAGATGTGGAAGAAGAGCTTACTCCAGAGAACCAAAGAATGGAAAATTTGTTGAAGGCAGTGAAAGGTGACAAGCCTAAGGTAAAACTTGATGTTTCTAAATATGCTGGTAGTCTAAATGATGAAGAACTACTTGATTGGATTGCTACATTGGATAACTATTTTGAATATGATGAAGTTCCTGAGGAGCAAAGAGTAAGGATTGCAAAGACTAAGTTGCAGGGTCATGCTTTGGTATGGTGGAATTACTTTCAGTCTGAGAGGAGGAAACAAGGAAAGTCTAAGATCACATCATGGGACAAGATGATATCTAAACTCAAAGGTAAATTCTTACCCAAAGATCACCAAATTCAAATGTTTAAAAAATTGCAAAGTTTGAGGAAAAGGGAAATGGATATTAAGCCCTATACTCAGGAGTTTTAAAAATTAAGTTTGAGGTCTTGTCATCATGAGAATGAAGATGAAAAAATTGCTAGATATATTGGTGGTTTGAGGCTTAATATACAGGATGAATTGGTTTTGGCTAACCCTAGGAGTGTAGAGGATTGTTATCAAATGGAAATTATGGTGGAGGAGAAGCTTAAAAGGAGACAAGAGAAAGCAGTAAGAGGAAGAGGTGGTCCTAGTGCAAGAGGAAGAGGAATACCTTCTACATCAAAGCAGCCAAATGAAGATCAAGAAGGAACAAACAAAGGTAAAGATCACAATGATTCTAGAGGTGGTTTTGGTTTTAGAGGTAGAGGAAGGTTTGGTATTGGTAGAGGTTCTAATGATTTTGCAGGAAGGTGCTACACATGCAATGAGTTTGGCCATCCTTCATGGAAGTGTCCTGACAGGGTTGGTAGTTCTTCTAGTGGAGACAAGAAGATTGATAGAAGAGCACAATTGGTATAGGAAGAGGAGTGTGAAAGTCATTGTTCTCCAAGTAGGAATGCAGATCCTGAGGTTGGGGAAATATTGATGGTGAGAAAAATAATCTTGAAGGCAGCAAAAGAGGAAGCACCTTTGCAAAGGAAAAGTCGCTTCAAGACAAACTGTAAGTGCAAGGACAAGGTATGTAGAGTAGTCATTGATTCTGGATCAACTGAAAACATGGTGTCATGTGAAATGGTCAATAAGTTAGGATTGAAAAAGATTCCTCATAAATGTCCCTATAAAATCTCATGGTTAACCGATGATTAATTTTTGTTGGTGAATGAAAAGGCTATAGTGGATTTTCAAATTGGTGGTTATCATGATAGTGTTGTGTGTGATGTTCTTTGAATGGACTATTGTCATCTCTTATTAGGCAGACCTTGGCAATATGACAAGAGGGCATTGTATGATGGTAGGGAAAATACTTACACCATAGTTCAAGATGGTCATTCTTTTGTGTTAACTCCTCTTGTAGAAGATGCTAAAGGTAAAGCAAAGGTAATAATGTGGCAAGAAGGAACCTATAAATGTAATGAAGGAGAACTAATTTTCTGATGTTATTCCCTATTTTAAGACTGAAAATGCAGATATAAGGTTTGATGCAAGGGTAAAAGAAGTGTTGATAGTGATTTTGCATGAAAGTGTGTTAGTAGGAGCCATTGAATGCCCTGTAGTTAAGACCAGGTCTGAGAAACAAACAAATTTTTTAGGAAGTACAGTACATAAGTCTGATTTGACAGTGACAAAACAACTTGATGAGGTAGTGAGTGAAAGGCAAGAAAAATAGGGACGAAAAGATAGTTGCAAGCATGAAGTTGACAAAGGAAACAAAAAATATAATAGAGTTACTAATCCTTGTTTGTATGCAAGTGAAAAACACAGTAACACAATTCAATCTTGGTCAGGGAAAAGATAAAAGACTGTTTGCAGGTCTGAGGACAGAGAAGAGGGAAAATGCATGTATCAATGCATTCCAAAATGCTAGAAGTGCAGGGCTATTTGCAGTTCCAGTTTACATGAACCAGTGGAGTGGCTTTGTGGATCAGTGGACCTTGTTTGAAGCTTGGAGACAGTGGTATCAAACACAACTCATGAGGCATGAGTCTTTTCGAGGGGGGGTGTATGGTGCAAGAGCACCTACACCTCATCCTCCATTTTTGCTCATTTGATGAAAACATGTTGTTAGGAGGTTAGAATTAGTATTTTTGAGTCTTTTTGTCATTAATAAGGTCAATCAAGACCATTGAGCAAGATCTAGGATGATTTTTTTAGTTTTGAGTCAAAATGTGCAACAATGCAATCTTGCACTAAAAGTTGCTTTTGTAGCCTTTGAAGGCAAAAATGTGAATTTTTATGTAAGTGTGCAAGGTTTGGGGTCTTGAAAATTTAATAAGGCTGTTTCAAGGTTATTTTAATGGTTGTTAAGGTCTTAGGTCTTTAGAATTGCAAAGTTGCTTCAAAATGCAAAGTTGTCATAGGGAAATTTGGTGTAAAATCAACATTAATGATGTAATTTCATTAACTATAGGTTCCCTCCTTCAAAAATCAATTGAGGGCAGTTGTAAATGATGGGAAAATTTTTTAAAAAGCCTCTCTTGGGTCGAGGTTGGGCTGTTGTTGGTAGTTTTGAAGTTTTGAAGCATTTAATAAAGAAGAAAACTTTGTTTTTTTTCTATTTTTTATAGTATTTTTTCTTGATCCCATGCTTGGTATGGTCTGGTAAATCATTGTACAAACTCCAAATTGGAATGGTTTGAAAGAGGAAAGAGTATACTTTCTTTTTGTGGTTATTTGGCTCATTTTCATTAAGAATTGAGTAAGTTACATCAATTTTAGTGAAAGTGGGTCTGAAACCTTGCAAAACAAGGGTTTGGTCACCAAAATGGATGTAATTCCTATTTCCACTGTGGGAAAAATCTAAAAATTGGTGGATTGGTAGATTTAGGACTCCTTTACATGCTGAAATTTGTTTCATATTGAAAAATGGAAGTTTTCAAAATTTATGTGATGCCCTAGGTCTGGTTTTTGCCTTGTATAGTCCAAAATGTGATCATTTGAATACATTATTTGTTGATTTCTGATTATTTGAGTAAATATAATGGATGGAAATCATGTAACAGGTCTTGGGGAACCTATTGAATTATTTTAAATGCATTAGGGGTGTTGGGGTGTGCCTTGACAATTTGATTCCTTCTTTGCACAAGCCAAATGAAGCCTTTTGGTGGCTTGTAAATTAGTTATTTGATACACTTGCTCTTGGTGTTTGGTCCTATGCTTTTGGGGATCTATAAGGGTCTATGTAAAAAGTATAAAAAATGGTTTCTTTCTCTGTTATTGGCCTTTAACAAAGTTCTATAATGACTGTCCTATTGGTGAGCACTAGAAGGAATGCATGGAAAGTATGGTAGCAATGGAGGAATGAGAGTTTTTATGGGCAAAGGATGGTTGGTTGTTCATGTTTTGTCATATTAAGAGTGTCCAAATCATTCCAAAGTCCTATGGTGATTTCTGGTTGTGTGAGTTGAGTTGGGTGATCAAGTTTCTTGTTGGAAGGAATAGTGAAGTTGATGTGTGCATTTAGAGAAGCTATTGGAAAAAGGTGTTGCTTCCCCTGCCACTCTGTATCATTCCCTATCAAACTGAAAATCATTAATAGTTTCTTCATTACAACTACTTTTGGTTGATCCTTCCAATTGAAATTTATTGCACTCCTTGTCATCTACATTTGATACATTGATGATCTCAAAATCATTCTTCAAATTTGTAGGCTCCTTTGTCTCATCATGACTTTCATCAATGCTATACTCACTTGTAGAATGGGTATGACTAAGTGCATCATACACATTCTTTCTTCAAATAAAATATTCAATTCATATAACTCATCATGTTCTTGTGAGCCTTCAAAAATGTTAGCATCACTTTCCTTGTTGGAACACTTTTCATTTAAAGAAATTAAATCAACCTCTTCCTTATGAGAGGAATCATAGTCACTAGGGCTACACATAGAATTGTAATAATCTTGAGCACCTAGAGAAGAGTGTTTTTGAGTTGGTTGCAAACTTCCATCTACAACACCATTGTTCTCATCATACTCTTCAACTGTATATTCAAAATCTATAGAAGAGAAAACACTTTTAGTATCATCTGCATCATTGTAGCCTTCATTTGCTATAGAAAATTGTAGACACATAAATTTGGACACTTAATTTATCCAAATTTATCACTTTTCATCTAAACATTCTCTTATCTAAGTTAATTAAGTAATATTACTATTATTTAATTAATACCCTTAATTCTACCAAATTCTTAAGGTATTTAATTAATAATTAAATACTTTACTCTTTTAATCCTCCTTTCATCAAATAAATTAAATAAATAATACATTTATTTAATTCCTCACATGTCACTTTCATCTAATCCTAATCCATCTCCTAATTTCTTCATTAGGGATGTGCACATGCCCAATCCTTGATTAGGATGTGTCACATCCTCCAACTTTTGCAAGTTGGCTTCTAATCCTCATTATCTTATAATTATTGATTAATTAATCTCAATCGGTACCTTGGTCAACTCTCTCCATCCCCCAAGGAATTTTTAATTCCTTTTTATTCCTCCAAGAATCCCCTTTTCCCATGCATCTTCTAGAACCTTGGACTTGTCACATCATCGACATGTGACAAACTCCCATATTTTGGGAACATTGTCTTATCCACTAGATTCTTCCAATCATTGTGAATTTAAAATTCACTTTTATTTACTCAAGATTTTTTCCATCTTCCAATGTATTTGCAAGGTACTTGTCCTTCCTCCACCTCATGTACCTTTTGGCCACCTCACTTACATCTCATCTCCTCTTAGCCACTTCACCATCCACATGTCAAGATGTGAGGGCTTGTGAGTTCTCAACCCACCATAGCCCTTCATCTTGACCTTGTTGGATGAATCTCAACAGTTGAATTCTTTAGAGAATTCAAATTCTTCTACAAAAACCCCCTCCTCAAGGGCATTTTCAACATTTTTTCATTTGAGCAACCTTATGCTGTCAATTTGCATTCTCAAGCATTCACTATCATTTAGCCACCCACTTTGATCATCTTGCATATTCAATCTTACATCTAGCTACACCAAAAATCCATCCAAAGAGCACACAAATTCATCTAAATCAAGGGCCAACCAAGGAGTCTTCAACAAGGAAGGTATAATCGATTTGCATTTTATTTCATCTATTTTCTTTGTTTTATCACTCTTTAGGCTAATCATTGAAGTGTTTTTAGTGTTTTTTCACTTGCATTTTTAGTTATTTTGCACATTAGAATAGGGTAAAATTCTAAAGTACACATTTCTGGTACGCCCGGTGGGACCCACAAATGGGTTCTTGCATTTAACCTTCATTTTTGCTAAGCATTTTGTAGAAAAAGGTCGTAGAAAGGCGAAAGCACCCTTTGTTTTACTGCAAAAAGGTGGAAGCGCCCCTGTTTTACCGCAAAAAGGTGGAAGCGCCCTCTGTTTTACCACAGAAAGGTGGAAGCGCCCTCTTGTCTACTGCAGAAAGGTGGTCATGCCCGATATCTGAAAATTTGATCTTTTCTAACAGTTTGCTGCAGTTAGGTGTATATGTCATTTTGTTTAGAAGATCTTTTCTAACACTTTCTTGCATTAGGGCATACAACTTTTCTTTTTTAAAAATCTAATAAAGTTTCCTACAGAGGGGCGGATACGCCCTTTTATTTTTGAAAGGCTCTTTTCCTCTAACATTTTGCTGCAGAAAGGTGGAAACGCCCCCCATTTTGCTGCAAAAAGGTGGAAGCGCCCCTGTTTTGTTGCAAAAAAGCGAAAGTGCCCCTGTTTTTGCTGCAGAAAGGTGGAAGCACCCCTGTTTTTGCTGCAACAAGGCAGAAGCACCCCTGTTTTGCTGCAGAAAGGCAGAAGCGCCCCTGTTTTGCTGCAGAAAGGCAGAAGTGCCCTTGATTTACTGCAGAAATGTGGAAGTGCCCCCTGTTTACCACAGAAAGGTGGCTACGCCCCAAAACAACACAGTTTGGAAGCATATTATTGTGTAATCAACCAAAAACGAAGGATAAGATAGCTAACGTTTGCTTGTAGGGCCATCTATTTGATCAAATTTTTTAAAAATTATCCTTGTTGTTTGAACATAGTCTAATTAGGGGGAAGTAACCTTTATTGCTTGCTATGTTTGTTTATTATTGTGTCACCCAAGGGGGCATTAATTTATTTTCACTTTCCCCTTGCACTTCGTGTGAGCATGGGGAGTAGTTGGAAATGGTTAGTGTCTTTTTTCTAGTGGGACCTGCTTGGAGATTTCATCATCCCAAGGGACAATTCCAACCACGCATACCGGCGGGGTATACAAAGGGGGGAGAACGAAAGTTGTACCCCAATCCAGTCATGTTGTAATTGGCAGAGCGTTGGTCTGAGCCTTTCAGTATTTCACTGGGGTTCCCAACTCACGCTTGTAATGGGCTGGTGTTCACAGTTGTGCCTCACGTACCGAGAGTATATCGAGGACTCCCTAGAAGCCTTGTGCATCCTAGATTAAGACCTTTTTTGGCCATACCCTTAACATTAATCATAGGATTGTGCTTGCTCGAAGTGTTTTCTTGTGAAAAACTCATGAAATCTTTGATACATTGGCCTTATTTTATTATTTTGAGTCCTTGCCATAGCCATTGCCATCAAAACCAAGCTCTATTTTACCGCAGAAAGGTAGAAGCACCCCTGATTTTGTCGGAGAAAGGCAGAAGCACCCCTGATTTACTGCAGAAAGGCAGAAGCGCCCCTGATTTTTCTGTAGAAAGGCAGAAGCACCCCTGATTTACTACAGAAAGTTGACCACACCCTTGATTTACTATAGAAAGGTGGCTACGCCCCTGATTTACTGTAGAAAGCTAGCCACACCCCGCATCGCGGGGTGGACACGCCCTAATTTCCCAGGGCCATCATTTACAAACCGTACGTTGAATCGACTTCGTCCAAAAACCAAAGTTACTTAGTTTTTCAAGCTCTATCTAGTGGTACCTTCCATTTCCTCCTATCAAGAATTTGACCATCCCAGGGTGGCCACACCCCACATCACGGGGTGGACACACCCCTAACTTCCCGGGGCCATCATTTACAAACCATACATCGAATCAACTTCGTCTAAGAACCAAAGTTGCTTAGTTTTTCAAGCTCTATCTAGTGGTACCTTCTATTTTCTCTTATCAAGAATTTGACCATCGTGGGGTGGACACACCCCTAACTTCCCGGGACTGTCATTTACAAACCGTGCATCGGATCAACTTCGTTCAAAAACCAAAATTGCTCAATTTTTTGAGCTCTATCTAGTGGTACCTTTTGTTTCTTCCTATCTAATCAAACCAATCCATTCTTTTAATCAAATACATACAACCATCTAATCAATCCAAGCACACCAATCCTATCAAGTTCATCCAATCATAATTATCCAATCAACGTCATCTAATCATTTGATCCTATCCAATCAAAATGACTTAGTACTTTAATAAAATTCATCTACTCATCCATCTACCGAATCCCATCAAAATCAAAATCAATCCCATCGCATCATCCAATCATCCTAATCTGAACTTTAATCCAATCCTGATCTAAGCTTGACTTAAATCTTGATTTGAGCTTTAGTCCATCATCTTTGATCCATTTTATTTATCCTGTCATCATCATGAATCTTCATCCTCCATCAATAGTAGTGAAGGGAAACCCTAATTACATTGACAACAATAACGAAAGTCTTGTCGATCAAGAGGTATACGACATAGATCCCCTTGACACTATCATATCTAGTAAGCTTTCTCCACCCACTTTCCAAAATCCAAGTACTCCTATGAGTTATTCCGTTATGTCCTCATCCATGCCTAATCATGCTCCTTATGCCACCTTTGACAATGGATATCTAGTATCTTCTTCATCCCCATATTTGTCATGTCCTTCATCTACATCATCCTCTTAGATAGCATCTACATCCTCTTATCCTAATTTTCCATCCCAATACTCCTATTACAATTCCCCATCCATGTCCCCCTATCATAATCCTCTTTCCCAATCTTCCCATACTAATCCTACATCCGCACCCTTTTACCTTAATCCTACATCCATGTCTCCTCATCCTAATCCACCATCCCAATACCCTTATTATAATCCATCTCCCACATTCTCTTGTCCCACTACACCACCTATATCCTCTTGTCCTAATCCACAATCCATGTCCCCATATCTTAATTCACCCCTCCAATATCCCTACCTTAACCCTCAATCCAATCCCATTTCTCCATCTACTCATAGTCCTACATTCAATCCCATTCCTCCATCTAACCCTAGTCCACCAATCCATAATCCCTCATCCATTTGTACCACCCCAGCCAAGCCAACCATATGCAAGTCTCTCATTTTAGAAATTCTCCAAGGACTCAATAAAAAGAGGCCATCCCCAACTCCACATCTTGAAGTCATGGAACCATGCCATCTAGATCCATCATCCACAGTCACTAGTGATGAGAGCCTTCTCCTGACCACACCTATCATTGTTGTTACCACCCCTAGCACTGATCAAACCATTGAAACCATTGAACCCACTAAATCCATTGAACCCCCATCTCCTACTCCAAGAATCACCGAATCCATCAAAGACACCCAATTCCAATCCACTCCCTCTACTCCTAGATCCACCCAAATCCAATCCACTCCTCCCACCCCTAGTAGCACTAAAACCCATTCCAATGAACCTCATGAATCTTCCATACCTCCATCTTCCCCACTTGAAGAGTCCCAACAAGACTCCATTACCATGCCTCCCTTACATGATGAGTCATGCCAAGAGTCTAATCCAAAGCATGCTAACATATCCCCTTCTCCAGATCAAGATCCTACCATCCCATTTAGTCCACCTCAAGATCACAGTCCCCCATCCATTCCATCCCATGATCCCCTTGTCATTCAAGCTTCCATTGCTCCATCTCCATCTCCATCGCATGAGCCTACTACCACAAATCTAGATCCTATCATGGCCCCTACTTCCTCTCCTAATGTTGATATCCCATCATCTCCTTCTCATGAACCCCCATCATCGCCTAAAAAGGCTATCCCCACACCACTTGCATATCCCCTAAGTAGTCCTCTCACATTCCTCCATGGTGTTCTCGTCAGAGAAGAAAAACAAAGCATATACACCAACCCTCCTCTTCCACCTAAAAAATGAACTCACATCATTCTTCTAGAATAACAAAAATCTTGTCCTAGATCAAATACTCAAGAGAATGAACTATCAAGGAAAAGGTTTAGGCCTTCATGAGCAAGGTATTATAGAGCCCATCCAAGCTAAAGAACATTTGTATCTGCAAGGTCTTGGGTGTACTACTCACGACTTGCAATCCAAAAATGTTGGTACAACCTCTAGACGTCCTCAACGAGCCTTTTCCAAAAGAAATGTCAGCTCTTCCCATTGCTCCACCAGACCATATGCTGCCATCCCTCCTCCTATGTCATATCACCTCAAAAATATTTTCCATATTTCTCCTTCATCTGCTCCATCCATTTTGGGTCCTTACATCCCTCCATCCACCATCTCCCACCCTTCATCTACTCCATCCATCTTGGGTTCTTATGTCCCTCCACCCACTATGACTGCTTTCAGTCCATATATCCCAAGATCACCTCCTCTGTCTCATCCTTTCATCCATCCAACACCTATCCATCTCATCCATCATAAACATCCCTCTCACATATCCTATAATCAAGATCAACAAAGGCACATACCTAAACATCCTCCATCTACACATAATCCCCATACTCCTACCTCCATCACTCCACATCATCCATCTCCTCACACCCATCCCATTGCTACTAAAAGCACTTTGGTTGTTAAAAAAAAATGCATAAATCCAAGCATCCACATGAATCTACGGCTCCCCATGTCCCCTCCAAAAGACATGGTGAAGAAAAGAAAAATCTAAATATACATCAAATCCATAAGCCACAAAGACCCACCAAAGCAAAGATCAAAACCATGTGGATCCCAAAGAAAAAAGATGCAATGCCATCACATGAAAAATTTGTAAGAACATCCAAAGTCGCTAATCTAAAAGCTAATCATACACCCCTTTCATCTCCTAAGTCTATTTTGGGTCCTTATGTCCTGAAATTCACCATTCCATCTCCTCCATTATCCCCACATTCTCCATCCCTTAATCCTATTATCTTTTCACATCCACCACCACATGTGTCAATGTTTGTCCTGAACACATCTCCCCATCACATATCCACCCCATCATTCTATCCATACCCTTTCCAACATCCCATCCATTATCCTATGTATCTACCCCATCAAATCCCTCTAATTCATCCTCATGCATAATCTATTTATCCTAATAAGGTTGTACCAACATCCAACAGTCACCTCAAAGATGGGCTCTTAATACCTTGATCCTTATCACATGTCTTCTAAATCTGCTTATCCACTTCCTCATCCTTACCCATCTCCTTCTGCATGATATCCAAAAAGTCAAAAAGTCAAAAAAAAAAATCAGAAAAAAAAAATCAAAATAAATAAATAAATAAAATAAAATAAAATAGTCAAGAGAAATAATCCATCCAATGGTGAAAACATGGCAAACAAGCGCCTTGAATAAATATCATGATGAAAACCTGGCAAACAGGCGTCATGCATAAATCCCCATCTACACTTGTGGGAAACTTCCTGATATGCATTCCTTCCATCCGTTATGCTTCCAGCTATGCACCCATCTTCTTGTTATCTGTCCTCTTCATATCTCACCTATCTTCTGCATCCTACCATTGTATCCCATTTATCTCCCATCCCTCCATCATTCTTGTGATTTTGATCAAAATAGGGGCACCTATCTAAGCATGTTTTGGACACCTATTGGTATACATTCCCTTCATCCATGCTCTATCATATTCCTTAGTCACCCATCCTATCCTCATCTATTTATCTCCTTTATCTTCCCATCCACTTGTCTTCTATCCCTCATGCCTCCTCATATATGACATATCTAGAGTGGGGGCATCTGCTTCTTTTGTGACATAGTCCTTGGAGACATCATCTATTATAGCATCCCTTCCATCTCCCCATCCTTATTTTTGTATCCATCTATCCTAGCATCCCTTTCATCTCCCAATCCTTCTGTCCCTATCCATCTATCACAACATCCCTTCCATCTCTCCATCCTTATCTTCGTATTCATCTATCATAACATCTCTTCATCTCCTTATCTATCTATCACAGCATCCTTTCCATCTCCCCATCCTTATCTTTGTATCCATCTATCCTAGCATCCCTTTCATCTCTCAATCCTTATATTCCCATCCATCCAAACAATCCCTCCCATCCCCCATCCCTATATCTCTATCCATTCTTTCATCTTTATCCTCATCCCATCTCACAATCCCTTGTCATTGGTATCTAGCTATAAGCCTCCCCCCATGCAACCCAATGCACATCTTTCCAATCCCCTATCACTTTTCATCACTCATCTATCTATCATATCATTCTCCCAAGTCATTTTAATGCTTTGGATAACAATCCCATCCCTAAGCTTTATGTGATCATCATCATCCTATCCAATCCAACAGGTCTATCCTATCTTGTCGTATCGGTCCCATATTTTTATCCACTTATCCTATCATCTTATCATCCTTTATCCATTGTTTTCCTTTGGTCTTGTCAAACTACGTTGCCCCTGTGCTTTCATGTAGACAAGGTCGATCATTTGATCCACTCCTAGGGTTCCATCATCGATCTTCATTGTCCACTTTGCTCTTATATCGTCTATCATCGGTCATTCTGCTTTGTCCATCCGCTCCTCTATCATCTAGCGTTAGTCTTTCTGCTTTCTCTGTCCACTCCTATATCATCTATCATTAGTCTTGGATTTTGTCTCTCCATTCCTTGTCATCTATCATCATCATTCATCATCTTTTTTCTACTTTTATCCATGGTCAGTCAACAACCTTTTATCAAACTATGAGGACTCTACATTTTCACATAGGCAAGGCTAATCTTTGATCGGCCCCTGAGCCCCTAGGTCTTTAGGTTGTGTCAATCTCATGTCTTGTTTCCCTTGTGTCATTTCGTCAAGCTATGCCCTTATCTAGTTGGTTCTTAACAAACAAGATCCACTTGTATCAACAAATCCAATCAGTTTTGAATATCTTACATCATATCGATCTTTTAGCTTAGTATCCATCATCGGTTTCAACTGGATGCATCCTTCCTAACAGACCTCATCAATCCCATCTATCCCCTTGATCCTATGGCAAAAGACATTTGAAATAATTGTGATCTTTTGATACTTTTGGATTTTGTTTATCATTTGAACTCCCTATCATCATTTGTCATGGTAGCCTTGATCCATCATATCATGGTGTGTTTTGACTAGTCCACATAGGGGCATATCTTGATATTTTGTTTGATTGTGTCTTCTTAGTTGTCCCACGTACTACCCACCAAGATCCCTGAGGTCTTTTGTTATGTTGGGGCATCCTTTTGTGCTTGTGGTTATCTCAATACCTAGCCCGACCAAGGTCTTTGTGACTTTGGGGTGTGGGGATAGCCTTCTTGTCTGTTGTGTTTATTTCATGCATTAGACACTAATCTACATTGGTCTTCCATACATTAGTGTATCGTGTCTTATGATATAGCAAAGATCAGTGCTCTAAAGATGGAAAATTGCATTTAGAATTGCATTTCATTTTCCATTTCATCATCTTACATGTATCCCCCCATCCCTCCATCTTTTTTCCTATCTCTTCCTTTTCTTTTCCCCTCTTCTTCTTTTTTCTTCCCCCCCCATCGGGGCAGCTCCGCCCTCCATCTGGGCAGCTCTACCCACTAGCGGGGTGGTTCTGCCCTCCGAGCGGGGTGGTTCCACCCCTGGCAGGTCCGCCCGCTATCAGTTCTGCTCGCTCGGTTCCGCTCGCTGTCGGGGCGGTTCCACCCCAAACGGCTCCACCTGCTATCGAGGCAGCTCCACCCTCTCCCCAGGCAGCTCCACCCGTGGTCGAGGTGGCAGCGCCCAACCACAAGGCGGCTATGCCCCTACCTCGCAGGCCTTTCACCCCCAAAAATTCACATTTTTATGGTTTTTTTTCAAAAACTAATTTCAACCCATTTTCTAATTTCCCCCTGCCATCAAAACCCATGTGTTGAAATTTTCAAAATTTATCAAAAACCATATTTTTGAAGGTTTTGACTTTTACACCGAAACTTCGAGAGGCCATAACTTTTGACTTGGGTATCTATTTGAGTTGAAATTTGATGGGTGGTTGCGTTATGATATAACAAGTGGATTCCCAACTAGCTTCAAGGAAGGCTATTGGAACCCATTATGCCACATTTTTTGGGGCCTCAAACTTTCATCTAGGCCCTCAAAATCCCAATTTAGTATTTTTTTCCAGCATTTTGAAAAATTGTTTTCACTCATAACTCGAAATGCATATCTCAAATTTGGGATGTTAGTTTGCAATTCATCCTATCTCAATATTGGGTATTTCTTGAAAAAAAATTGGACTCTCGAAAGTATATCCGTGAGGTTTCCTAAAATGGCAAAATTTGACAATTTTTGAAAATTGCCAAATCTGAAAAAATCTAATTGTCAACACCTTACATCTTTTAAACCCTAGAACTCGGTGTAGAATCAATCCAATCATATCCTTCAATCATTCTAGTCTTCCATCCAATCCTCGTCTGAGCTTTAATTTAATCCCAATATGAGCTTAACCAAAACCTCAATCTGAGCTTTAGTCCATCTACAGTCCAAATCTCTAGATATCGAACCAAATCTTAAGATCCTTCTCTCCATCTCACATATCAATCTTCTCCTCATCTATTCAATCTCATACAAATCACTTAATAAAATCCTTGGTCTTGTCCCCAGTCTTGTTACTAGCTTTGACCCCTCATCCTCATCCTCATCATCATCCATTAGTATCCTTCCCCATCCCTTTGGTGCTATTTTGGGATGTATCCTTCCCTCATCAACAACACCTTTATCATCATCATCGGGAGGCATTATTCCCTATCCTTTAGTGGTATTTTTGGATGTATCCTTCCCTCATCAATACCACTCAGTGGGATGTATCCTCCCCTATCCTCGTGATTCATTGACAACACTCCATCCATCATCGACCCCTTTTGGCTTGTCCCTTGACTAGGGAGACATCACCTTTTGTCTTGAAATCCATTTGTGCTTCATCCATCTCCATATCACTTGCTCTCTTACCCATCACCTTGCATCATCTTCCTCATCTCCCCTTGCATCACATCATCTATTTTGAGAGCACACACATGTTCTCTTCAACCCGCATGTCCTCTCGAGGGGGCATCCTCAATCCCTAATCTTCATCTTCACCCCCATCATCTTTTTTCCCAATCAATCATTTGATGACTGGGGCATCTTTCCCAATCTAACCATCTTCTTCTAGGTTCTATATTTTAATATTCTTTGAAATGATGCTACTTCATAGCACCATCCCAAAAAGGGGAAAAATGTAGACACCTAAATTTGGATACTTAATTTATCCAAATTTATCACTTTTCATCTAAACATTCTCTTATCTGAGTTAATTAAGTAATATTACTATTATTTAATTAATACCCTTAATTCTGTCAAATCCATAAGGTATTTAATTAATAATTAAATACTTTACTCTTTTAATCCTCCTTTCATCAAATAAATTAAATAAATAATACATTTATTTAATTCCTCACATGTCATTTTCATCTAATCCTAATCCATCTCCAAATTTCTTCATTAGGGATGTGCACATGCCTTATCCTTGATTAGGATGTGTCACATCCTCCAACTTTTGCAAGTTGGCTTCTAATCCTCATTATCTTCTAATTACTGATTAATTAATCTTAATCAGTACCTTGGTCAACTCTCTCCATCCCCCAAAGAATTTGTAATTCCTTTTTATTCCTCCAAGAATCCCTTTTTCCCATGAATCTTCTAGAACCTTGGACTTGTCACATCATCCACATGTGACAAACTCCCACATTTTGGGAACATTGTCTTATCCACTAGATTCTTCCAATCATTGTGAATTTAAAATTCACTTTTATTCACCCAAGATTCTTCCCATCTCCTAATGTACTTGCAAGGTACTTGTCCTTCCTCCACCTCATGTACCTTTTGGCCACCTCACTTACACCTCATCTCCTCTTAGCGACTTCACCATCCACATGTCAAGATGTGAGGGCTTGTGAGTTCTCAACCCACCATAGCCCTTCATCTTGACCTTGTTGGATGAATCTCAACCGTTGAATTCCTTAGAGAATTCAAATTCTTCTATAAATACCCCCTCCTCAAGGGTATTTTCAATACTTTTTCATTTGAGCAACCTTATGCTGTCAATTTGCATTCTCAAGCATTCACTATCATTTGGCCACCCACTTTGATAATCTTGCATATTCAATCTTGCATCTAGCTACACCAAAAATCCATCTAAGGAGCACACAGATTCTTTTAAATCAAGGGCCAACCAAGGAGTCTTCAACAACAAGGAAGGTATAATCGATTTGCATTTTATTTCATCTATTTTCCTTATTTTATCACTCTTTAGGCTAATCATTGAAGTGTTCTTAGTGTTTTTCCACTTGCATTTTTAGTTATTTTTCACATTAGAATGGGGTAAAATTCCAAGGTACACAAAAATATTCTCTATTTTTGCATTTTTAGAGAAAATAGAAGAAACTTCACATATTTCATTTATCTCATCATGACCATCATGGCTGCAATCTTTAACTGGGTTTATTTCTTTTGTAGGTTGTTCAAAAACAACTTCCTCATCACCAAACAATGCATCATTCTTGTCTTCTACTATACCATTTGCATCTATTGGATTGAGTCTTGCAAAAGTACCATCACATAATTGAGTTAGGTGATTACTTCCATATTTATCTATCATTTCCTCATCTACGAAAATCCATTGATATATGCATTTAAGATTAGGAGGCTTCAAATGATTTGGCATAGTATTCATACCTAGCTCACAATGCTCACAGAACAAATCAATGCAAAATAACTCATCAGGTCTTTCTGATTCTGGTATGTCAAGCAGAACTTTCATGAATCTATCATGAAAATCATAGATGGATTAATCCTCCAATATTTCTACATCACACAATGTATCCATAGATGACATAAGTTCAACCTCATTTTTAGATGTCTCTTCATATTCTTCTTGGGTATGCAAATTTATTTCTCCAAACAAACATTCATCATTCACTTCACCAAACTCATCCATGAACAATTTCTCAAGCTCTTGCCATGAACATATAGAGTGCATTGGTAAACTAGAAAACTAATATTCAAGAGTATCTTCTAAGGTTCTTACAAAAAACTTCATGGTAGCATCTTCCTCTACTATTTGACGATCTTCCATTACATCAAGAAAACCTTGCAAATGTTGTGATGCTAATTCTTCAAAACCTCCTCTAAACTTAGGCAAATATTCATTAATTATTCTTGGGATAGAATGTGGGTAACCTTGGATTTTACTAAAATCCAGAGGGTCGTATCTCTCATTAGTGAAAACTTTCCTTTGAGTAAAGGGTTGTGTTCCAGGCACGGTACTACAACTTGTAGAGGGAGAACTAGGACATCAATACATTTTTGTAAATAAAATTTATTCCTTCTACAATTATTCAATTTCAATATCCTTTTTAGAATATCCTACTTTCTCATTTCCCTTTCTACTAGTATCTTAAAATACTGAATAAGGGATAGTATTAACTAGATTTTTTGGTTGAAAACCTTCTTACAAATATATTACAGTAGAAAAATACCTAAGAACTACTACAACCAACTCTTTTGATGATGTAAAAATTTATGTAGAAGTTGCCACCTCCTTGAAAGAGTAAAATATTTTCAAGCAGCAGGAAGCTTCTTCCAAGATCTAAGTATTTATGAGTTCTCTCCACCAGTAGAGTTGTTGGCAGATGGCCAATGATCCCCTTGAGATTCGTGACATGGACTAACCACCTCCCATAGATCCATTAACTTTGGCAGTTGTATCAGGAATTAATAGGTCAATCTTTTGGAGCAACAAAAATTGTGAGCCAACAAGTGGTATCAGAGCCAAAGGTGTTGGGTTCGAATCCCCTCAGGTAACATTGAGGGCAAGTTTATTAGTAAATGGTGAATGCTCCCCTTGGGATTCGTGACATGGACTATCCACCTCTCATGGACCCATTAACTCTAGCAATTGTATCGGGCATTAATAGGTCGATCTTTTGTTGCAATGACGACTGTGGGCCAACAAGAGCACCAGACTTCAAGAATACATCATAAACATTTCATCATTCTCCTTCAAGTATGTAGGTCATTGGATCATTTTTGAAAATTCAATGACTCTTTGACTTAATGGTTTGAAACCAAATATTTCTAGAATTTCCCCTAGTAGAGTCACCAATTTGTTGGTTCCTAAATCAACAAATATAATGAATCCTAAATAGTAGCCACTCTCTCATAATCATACTCAAAGATTGATTTGGCTAACGAACAAGATTCAGTCAGAGAGACTAAAATCTTCTACAATTTTGGCTATGTTAAACCAAGGAGGGTAATTCAAATCAATGTATTTATTGATACTTGTGTGCCAAAGTACTAAATACTCTTTAAAAAGATGGTTCTCCTTTGATTGTTTGAAAGACACAGTACTCTAAAGGCTTGGCTGACCTCTATAGTAATGCCTCATTTAAACATGAGAGAAGTGATCCATTAAAATGAGCTCAACACACAAACAAACTGGGACTAATAAGTAATAAGATTTAAATTTATAATTAGTTGTTGAATTAACCAACAAAATGTAACATGAATAACCCACTTAAATCAATGCTTCACTCATTGGAACGAATTCTATATCAATGGATTTATTTTTGGTTTGGATCAAATCAATAAAGCATATAAATCATAAATGACAATAAACCCAAAGTAATTACAAAACACAAAGGAAGAACAAAGAACGATTATACCTGAAAACCGTTGAGACTTCCATGCTTCACTTTTGTAATACCTTCTAGCTTGTTGGTTGACATGTTGCCCTCAAATTCGACATGCGAGCAATCTGAAATAAAATTGTAAGTCCTACACCAAGCTTTGAAGGATTTGATAAATGCCTAAATTCCTATGACTATGACAATACAATTGAAATGCCTATGTCTAAAATATTGCCTAATGCAAAAATGAGAGGAAAATAACATTTTATAGAAAATGTCATTTTGAATGGACGGACGAGATTGACTTTTGACAAAGACCTAAAATCAGCGGACAAGATTTAATTTGACAATCCCTAATCAGGGTTAGGGAAAAATCTTTAAGTGAGTGGTCAAGATGTCATCTAAGAGAATCAAATTGGTGGTGGAGAAAAAATGAGATAAATTAATTAGAAAATAAATATTTTCGACAATCAAGAAGATAAAGACTGCCTGATTTGTGAGATTCAAAAAATCAAGAAGATAAGAGTTGGACTGAAGATCAAATTTGGAAAATCAAGAATCTGCCCGATTACTTGATTTCTGGAAGATTAGTTACCATTTTGAATTAAATTAATTCAAAATAATGATTTTGTGAGACAATAAATAATCTTTTTTAGATTATTTACCAAAATGGAATGACAATTAAGATTGAGATGACTTTTTAAATAATTTAATTTATTTAAAATGAGAGGAATATTAAATTGGCAATTAAATAATTAAATTTAATTATTTAATTTAAGAGATAAGACTAATTAATTAAATTAATTAATCAATTCATTTAATTATGACAGTTAGTGACATATTAAATAAATAAGTAAAAATTATTTATTTAATTAAGGGAAGACTTAGACAATTAATGATGTATTAAATAAATAAATAAAATCTATTTATTTAATAATCATGAAGAATACAAAGACATGAATTAATTAAACAATTATAAATTATTTAATTAATAGTCGAATGTGGACCAAGGACATAATTAAATGTTTTAATTATGCTAGGATGAAAGTGGTAAAAATGAAGCTTACAGGCCTAGGTCATTTTTAGGTGTGTACATTTGCCCCTCTTTGTCATAATGTAGCATGCCACATTGTGACAAAGAAAATAAGTCAAAAATATGCCCCAGTGCAAAATAATATGAGGAAGAATGACGAGGAGGGTTACAGTATGCCCCCTCGAGAGGAAAGACGGGTTCCAAGAACATGGGTGTGCTCTCAAAATTAATGAGAAGACTAGAATATGAAGAGACAAAGAAATGTTAGTGCAAAAGATATGGATGATGATATGGATGCAATACCTATATGAGATGGGAGAGAGAAGATGACAAAACAAAAAGGTATGCATGTTAGTTCCTAGACCAATCCTTCAAAACATTGCCATAGGACTAATATTTATTGCTCTTAATCATCATTGGGTGGTAAAAATGACACAAATGGACAACAAACACCATGATATGACATAGACCAAGATGTGCAAGGTCATCCATTTTTAAAATAGACAGTCACAGAAAAGGAATGTCCTAACTCATACTAAGGGTCATGTTGCCCCAGTCTTTTTGTTGAGCTAATCCATAGACAACAGTCACAGAAAAACAAAATAGGTCAGGAGACATCATTGCACCTCTAAATCCTTCATGGGACATCCTCGAGGTAGCTAGTAACATGACCAAAAAGACAAGACAGTAAACATTAAGACAAAATAGCCAAGATAGTCAAAAGATAAGCCATGATAGACTAGAAAGATAAACAACCATTTTATTTTATTTGCCAATGTTTGTTTGTCAAAGATTGAATTCTTGCCAGTTTGACAGTTTTGATAGTTTAAGAGTTTTTCCAATTTGACGGTGTTGATGGTTTGACGGGGCCTATTGTCAGGAAGGACACATCCTAAAAAGGAAAAGGACATTTTGACAAGGTCTAACTCCAAGAAGGACACATCTTGAAGAGGACCAAAGAGTGACGAGACTAACATTGTTTTGACTAATATGTTTTGGCAAGCTGACTGATGTTGACTGTATGATTGATTGGACTGTGTTGTCTAATTTAGATCAATTTTGACATTGATGTTTCAAATGATTGTCTTGTGTCTGAGTTTGAAGATGTCTGACTTATTTGACCAATGTGATGATTGTGACAAATTCCATGATTTTATTTGGACCAACTTAAAAGGACTGACCTAATGTCTCGGGGACTCATCGACTAATGGCCTTGCCTATGTAGCAAATGCTTAGAGACAACGTAGTTCGACAATGACATGGACTGATTGAGATGACTGACTTTGACAAGAGATGACTCTGTGTTTGCATTTTTTGAGTAGTCTAATGTTTTGTTGTGGTTTTCTTCAAGACGTTTTATGATTTTTAGGTCTTTCTTCAGGACATTTTATGATGTTTTTGTCTTTTTTCAAGACATTTTATGATGTTTTTGTCTTTTTTCAGGATATTTTATGATGTTTTTGGTCTTTTTGTTGTTTTAGAGGATCGTGAAAAATGCAAATGACTAATGCCTACACATGAGAATCCAAGGATAAACATGATTATGCCCCTAGTCAAGCTGAATACCAATTGACAGGTGATGACAACATTGTTTGACATGGGAAGGACGCATCCCAAAACAACATGAGGACGATGATGATAATGTGACAAAAGTATCGAGGTCTGCAACCGGGCCAAGAACACATTCAAGTAAAATTATGGATAATGTACTTTTATGGATGAACACTCATTGCATTTTAAATCACTTGGTTAGGACTAGATGGGATGATGATTATCCTTAGACTGTTTGACAAGGGAAAGCCAAGATAGGTGACAGGCATGAAAGGCTAGGGGGTGGCATTGATAAAAGATGGGAGACATGAGACTAAGGGAATTATCATATGATTTTCAAGGACTATGTCGTATAAGGACAATAAGACTATGACGGTCAATGCCATGATGTTTCATGAATTGTGCATGATTGAAGGATAGACATGTAAGAGTTTTCCCAAAGCATGATTTATGTGTGCCAGTTTTATGTCAAGACCAAGATAGGTGGGAATGATGCGTGGAAATGATAGGGCTTAGATGGATGTCAATGTCATGAGGAAGGCATGGGAAAATGAGACGACTTGGCCCCAAGTGTAAAAGTCCACATAGATGATTTATTTTACACATGATGCCTGTTTGCCAAGTTTTCATCATGGTACTTATCTAGGGCGCTTGTTTGCCAGGTTTTCACCATTTGGATGAAATTTTTCTCTTTACTATTTTCTTGACTTTTTAATTTTTTTGGTGTCACCAAGACGCCTGTTTGCCAGGTTTTCATCAGGGTAACGATTTTTTTAATTTTTCAAATTTTTTTTTGTATTTCTGATATGTCTAGATGCTTTAGATGACCACTGACTGTTCTGAATCCACTGACGGTGTCGATGTAGAGACTGGTGCCATGATATGCCAATAATGATCTTGTTGAAGGATTTGTCTTGTCAGGATCATAGCACTTGTATACAATTGATTGATGTCCTTGTGCTCCTTTTTGATACCAGAGTTGGCCTTATCAGAATACACACATCGTGATAGAGTGCCATGAGAGTCCTTGTGGTAAAGAGTTGCTTCCAATATGTGACATATGTGTGATGTGGGATTTTTGGACTTTATGCGACATGTAGGATTATGACAGATAATGATAGACATGGAAAGATTGTTTGGATGTTTGGATGAATGACTTTTTATTTTCCAAACTTGGGATGGTGGATGACGGATTTTGGAGGGATGGTGTTTGGAAGCAACAGTTTTAGATGCCCTGCTTGATGACCATTTTGAAGGAGGTGGACATGTGTTATATGTGGGAGTCCTCTTGTATTGTGGCTCCACATTGTGATTAAATTTTGTATTTGACTTGGTGTCTTTGTTTGATCCATCTTTCTTTGGGATCCATTTTAATTTCATTTGTCCACTTGTCCTTTTATTTGATTCAATGGTCTTTGACATTTGATTTTGATATTTTGACTTGTAAGACTTTTATTTTTGTTGGTTCCAAAGGGAAGGTTTATTTATGATGGAATGATGGTTCATGGTGTGGGTGGAGGGGGTGTTGGCAACAATATTATGCCAAGGATTTGTCATGGACTCAATTTTGACATTTGTATCTAACAAAGTTTCCCCCAGTATCGAGGAGGTACCACTGAAATCGTTTGATTTACTAACTAAGGAATAGCCAAGACCTTGATGTCTGTAATTTTCCTAAAGCTGTATTGGTTCTAGAATTCCTTGCTCATGTATGCCTAGTCCTTTGCCTTGATATTGCATGATTTGACATATTCTATTTGTGATGGGGTATTTGTTGTTTCAAAAGCAAGATGTTAACCCATCATTAGGTGTATGGATACTGTCACTTGTAATATTTTCATCTGGAAGAAAGCCTGCTCTAACAATCTGTGGTGATTATATGGTGAGTGTCTTGGGGGAAGATTCTTCCCTCCCCTTGCATTGCAATTGAAATAATGTCTGGATACCGACACAGTTGGCTTTCTACACTATGGTTCGTAGTCAAGGTTTCCATTCGGTGTGACAATAGATAAACTCCCTCAAGAGACCTCCCAATCTTTAGAACAAATATTTTGGGGATGGTTATCCTACTCATTGTAGTTGAATATGGGTTTCCCCAAAATTCACTTTTGATTATAGTGGGTTGGAAAACCTGGCTTTGGTTGTTCCCACTAAGGTCGTTCCCGTAGGGTGAGTACTTTTTCCCACTATGACAGGCCTTCTAAAGGATTTAATAAAGCATAAATTGCATAAAGATAAAATGGGTAAGTCTGGTTTTTTGATCACCCAGTAAAGGGGA
The DNA here is from genome assembly GCA_007258455.2 of Sequoia sempervirens. NCBI lineage: Eukaryota > Viridiplantae > Streptophyta > Pinopsida > Cupressales > Cupressaceae > Sequoia > Sequoia sempervirens. Next base: position 312,192,818 of record VDFB02000003.1, on the reverse strand, counting down.
GAGCATATACCTATTACCCAACAAACATAGCAAACAAAAGTTCAGTTTTAAACCCAAATGACAATTATCTATACTAGGTGAAGATGTTGCTTCACAACAAACAAGGGATTTATTTTAACCAACATAAAATAAAGTTAGGTGTCTACCCTAGGATTGATAAATTCCAGATTAATTGGTAAAGTGTCTTAGCTTCATTGTCTTGTTGGACATATTCCTGACTGATATCTGTGGTATGATCTTGTGACATGTCAGGTTTAGATGATTTTGTTGGTACTTCCAAGGCAATTTCGAAGCCATCATTATTTTTAGTGTCATAGAGTCCAATGATTTTAGCTATAACTTGATCATATGCAAGCAAGTCCCTCATGGAAGATTCTTGTTCTGGAGGAATATCATCTGTGTCCCATGGAGGCAAGTGTCTTAGTTTGGAAAGGGTCAACAATTGAGGCTTGTATAGGGTCGTCAAATGTTTGATCATAAATGGTGTAAAGGTCAAGGAGTGGATCATTTTGGATTTCTTGGTCTATGGTAGGGTATTGGTCAAAGATGGGGTTACCATGGATTTGGACTTTTTGGTCAATGATGGAGTTGTCGTGGATGATACAATTGGAAATAGGGTCATGGGATGGACTACCTTGTTCTTGACATGAGGGTGACGTTATAATGTCATGCTTTGGGCTTTCATTTTGACATGTATCCTCAATTTATTAAATGAGATTTGACTTTGAGTAATGATAGAATTTTCATGACTAGATGTGGCTTGTGAGGGGATGACTTGAAAAGGATTAATGAATGACAGACTAGGATAGGACATGGGGACTTGGATTGGACTAGTATGTGAAGGACTAGGATATGACATGGGTACTTGCATTGGACTAGTATGTGAAGGACAAGGGTATGACGTGGGTACTTGGACTGGATATGACATGGAGTCTTGGACTGAATTAGGATGTAATGGCATAGGATGTGACATGGGGACCTCAATCGGATATGCCATGGAGTTTTGGGTTGGATTAGTGTAAGGTTGACTAAAATGGGATGTGGAGACTTGGACGGGATCGATATGGTATGATGTGAGGACTTGACATGCATTCATAGATGGTTGATAGGGCATGTAGACATTGACAGGATTGATAGGTGAAGGGTCAGAATATGACATGGAGGTTTGGAATGGACTATTGGATAGTTGGCTTCCCTTGTCAAGGTTAGGATAAGGGTGATAAGTGGATGTTTGTTGGGAATTAATGGCAGGATTTGTGTTAAGTGGCTTTTGGTAGTGAGGGTAAACAGATGGAGGACTTGGATTGATGGGTTGTTGGTACAAAGGGCATTGATTTTTGGCTTGGATAAATTCTCTCCTAAATTCAAAGGCTTCTTGGTATCGACCTCTACAGAGTAATTCATATTCAACTTTACTAGCAAGCCTGTCAACATTTTGTTGAAGGGAAGACAAGGTGGTGGATGCCATGATGTTGTGAGATGATAATGTTTTTCAGATTTGACAAGTTTGGACCCAGATTGTTGATGTTTAGTTTGTTGAAGTTTGTCTCAAAACAATTGGCAAACACATAGAAACTAAAATATTGAGTGTATGTTCAAGGATCAAACATGACCCCTTTTTTTTTCACTGGTGTTTGAACAAAAAGACACCTCAAGCAGACTCACTCTTAATAGTCAAAAGGTCATCATAGCAATCACAACCCACATATTAAAATTGTGTTGACTCACACAACCTTGTCACCCCCTAGAGGGCGCCCGTGTTTTTATCTTTTCTAGGTGTGTACTCAAGGTGACAAAAGTGGATACTAAATCCCCTGAGCAAAAAATCCATGGCGATTATATGGTGAGTATCTTGGGGGAAGATTCTTCCCTCCCCTTGCACTGTGATTAAAATAATGTTTGGATACTGACATAGCTAGCTTTCTACACTATGGTTCATAGTCAAAGTTTATGTTCGGCGCGACAATAGATAAACTCCCTCAGGAGACCTCCCAATCTTTAGAACAAAGATTTTGGGGATGGTTATCTTGCTCACTACTATTGAATATGGGTTTCCCCAAAATTCACTTTTGATTATAGTGGGTTGGAAAACTTGGCTTTGGTTGTTCCCACTTAGGTCATTCCCGTAGGGTGAGTACTTTTTCCCACTACAGTAGGCCTTCTAAAGGATTTAATAAAGCATAAAATGCTTAAAGATAAAATGGGTAAGTCTGGTTTTTTGATCACCTAGTAAAGGGGAGAGCATATACCTATTACCCAACAAATATAGCAAACAAAAGTTCAAGTTTAAACCCAAATGATGATTATCTACACTAAGTGAAGATGTTGCTTCACGACAAACAAGGGATTCATTTTAACCAACATAAAATAAAGTTTGGTGTATACCCTAGGATTGATAAATTCTAGATTAAAGTGTCTATCCTAGGATTGGTTCATTTTAATCCCCATACATGAATCAAACTACTAGTCGCAGTCGCGTCAGATCCAGATAACAATTTAATAAAGGAAATAACCAGTCATTTGTGGTTGCGTAGGCTTGTGGTTGTGTTGTTTCATACTCCTGCACCTGTAAAACAAAATATGAGACTGTATGAGAACCTACAAAATCATGTTAGGAGTTTGAATATTTTTTCCTTTGACCAACGAAAAGTAACTGCCAAATGTTGTAAACAAAGATTAGTAAAAAAATTAAAAATTAAAAATTAAATGAAAACAACAAACTAAAATAGTGATAACTTCCTCAAAACTTAACAAAATTTTTAAGTGGAAAATATCCATGGAAAGCTGAAAATCAAACCTTTAAAACCCAGAAAGTATTTCCCATGATTCTGCACAAAAAAAATGTTATAGGCAAAAGGAAACACAGGTTTTAAAAGCTAAATTAAAAAAAATGATCACTAAAATAGCCATAACTTTCTCAAATCTTAACAAAATTTGAAACCATTTGAAGTTCTGGAAAGCTGAGACCGAGATCCACAAAACCCAAAAAATGTTTTAAAATTTTTTATTTGCCCATTTTTTTGTGCTCAAATGAAGGTGATGGGATTTTGTATGACTTCTTGGCTGTAACCTGCAAAACAGTGAAAACAAACAAGAACACACAAATTTTTGTACACAACGTCAAGTTCACCAATGTATCAATAGATTTATTTTTGGTTTGGATTCAATCAATACAGCATATAAATCATAAATGACAATAAACCCAAAGTAATTACAAAACACAAAGGAAGAACAAAGAACGATTATACCTTAAAACTGTTGAGACTTCCATGCTTCACTTTTGTAATACCTTCTAGCTTGCTGGTTGACGTGTTGCCCTTAGATTTGACATGCGAGCAATCTGAAATAAAATTGTAAGTCCTACACCAAGCTTTGAAGGATTTGATGCCTATGACTATGACAATACAATTGAAATGCTTATGTCTAAAATATTGCCTAATGCAAAAATGAGAGGAAAATAGCATTTTATAGAAAATGTCATTTTGAATGGATGGACAGAATTGACTTTTGACAAAGACCTACAATCAGCGGACAAGATTTAATTTGACAATCCCTAATTAAGGTTAGGGAAAAATATTTAAGTGAGTGGTCAAGATGTCATGTAAGAGAATCAAATCGACAATGGAGAATAAATGAGATAAATTAATTAGAAAATAAATATTTTCGACAATCAAGAAGATAAAGACTGTCTGATTTGTGAGATTCAAAAAATCAAGAAGATAAGAGTTGGACTGAAGATCAAAATTGGAAAATCAAGAATTTGCCTGATTACTTGATTTCTGGAAGATTAGTTACCATTTTGAATTAAATTAATTCAAAATAATGATTTTGTGAGACAATAATTTTTTTTTTCAGATTATTTACCAAAATGGATTGACAATTAAGATTGAGATGACTTTTTAAATAATTTAATTTATTTAAAATGAGAGGAATATTAAATTGGCAATTAAATAATTAAATTTAATTATTTAATTTAGGAGAAAAGACTAATTAATTAAATTAATTAATCAATTCATTTAATTATGACAGTTAGTGACATATTAAATAAATAAATTAAGAAATTTATTTAATTAAGGGAATACTTAGACAATTAATGACGTATTTAATAAATAAATAAAATCTATTTATTTAATAATCATGAAGAATACAAAGACATGAATTAATTAAACAATTATAAATTATTTAATTAATAGTTGAATGTGGACCAAGGACGTAATTAAATGTTTTAATTATGTTAGGACGAAAGTGGTAAAAATGAAGCTTACAGGCCTAGGTCATTTTTAGGTGTCTACAAATTCAACCTAAACACCCACATAATCTGATAACAATATTCAATCTAACATTATATGAAGCTCTGAAATATTTCCTTACAATATTTCAGCATAATATCTTGACCACTACTTTTTATCAAAATCCTAGAACTCAACTTAATACAAATTTATAGCCATATTCAAGTACCTACACTAATTCTTTGAATTAATAGACAAGATCAAAACCACACATCTATCTGAAACTAATTGGAGACAAATAAGATAACCTTTATTATATTATTCATAACTTGCAAAACCCATACATAGGACAGTAAAATGGCCTTGAAATTGCACTATTTGGTATTATCTTTCCAGTATTGTAATAAAAAATACATAAGTATCAACAAACTCCAACCTAAAATAAAACATCTGAAATGTTCTATATTCATATTATAGTATACTCTATGACTAATTACAGAACAACCTCTCCCAAAATTGAGCATAAACAACACTTAAGAAGAAAGAAACCGTAAGTGGATATCATAAGAAGAGACTTGGCATATTCAGGTTTGTTGATCTGCAATTTCCTTTGCTTACTGAATAATCTTCAACCTTGCCCCTGCATTCCTGCTTCATCATTCACCTGTAATAGAAAAATATTCCCCCTTGGAAGACACATCATTCTCATCATTTTCCTTTACAAAAATATATGTTTGTGAAAGTTTAGAAACCCCTCATGAAAAATTTTCACTCTCCCCTTATTTGGCTATAAAAACTTGTTTACCTATGTATTTATTATTTACTAATATCCACAACTTGAAACCTCTATTTTTACTTGGGAAAGCATTCAAATTATTTTATCGGGCTGTGAAAATCACATTACCTATGCACCTTTACCTCCAACAAAGGAAGCAATTTTCCCGTGAGTTCATAATGCCCAGTAACTACCATTGCCCATCACTCATAAGATGAAAAATAAAATAAATTAGCGATACACAATGTTCATTATGTTCCCAACAATACGAAGCTTTTTAAATTTTCTTTATTGCCCATGATTTTAAGAAATTTTACCTCTTTACATTAATGAAAGATTTAGTTTTATTTTCAATCGGGAAAAATAAAAAAAATATTTACCCAAGCCCATGCTTTTAACTTCAACACAATTAAAGTTTCTGAGGGCTTTAATTTTTCACTTTATTAGGTAATAAAATAATTACCTATGCCTCATATTTCACCTCCATTTTCCCAGCAACAAATAAAATTTTATTTGTGAAATACTTTTTGAAATTCCCTTTTAGCCACTGAAGTTTATTGGGCATTACACTTTAACTGCTTTATCTCCTCACCTTCAATCAAATATTTGCATATAACTTAATTCACGACCCCACATCTTCACTATTGGTAATACCATCGCACTTTGTAGATGTAGAAGAAAATGAAAATAAATATTAGCTATGTGTGATAGGGCACTGCTCCATTACACATCTTTGATGTATTTGGGAAAAGCATAATACAATAGCAATGGGAGAAATCTCAAGAGGATAACCATCGCACATTGCTCATGAGATGAGGAGAAATAAAATAAATTAGCGATGAGCAATACTCACTTTTGTTCACCACAATCCTCCATTCTCTATTTTTCAACTTCACAATGAAATTTAACGGCAACAAGAAAATGCATGCCCCAGTCAATATGCAACTCTGTCTTAATGAAATTCTTCTCAATGCTCAAAGAAACTTCACAGTTGTACGTTCATGGCATTTGAAGCATGGAATTATGAACCTCTGTATTACAGTGTGTAATTTGGAGGCGCTACAATATCTCACATCGCCAATACGCAAAAGGAAAAAGCATTAAATCAGCAATATGGGTATGGACAGTATCATGATGGGCCAAAAAGTGGCGATATGATGGGTATGTGGCTGACGAATTTTTTTTAACCCAAAATTGATGAAATGAAAAGGGTTTTTAAAGGATATTCTCATCTTTCCACCAATATAAATTATATTTTACTTTGATTTTAATAAATAATTATTATTCATTTTCTATTTGAATTATGACTAAAGTCCTGATTGATAGGCTGATTGAAAAACATCAATAGCTTTCAAACAGTATCACATTTTTTGAATTCCAAACATGTGTCACATTCTATGCTTTGCATACTATAGGATTAAAATAGAAAAGGTTTGAATTTCATAAAGTTTTGACCAAGTTAAGGTGGTCAGACATATGATTTTTTATATTTTTTTAAAGTTGTAATAAAAAAATCATAATTAATTATTTACTTCGAAAAAAATTACAAAAAAATATGCATCACATTGGGACATGAGTTCTCTACTTATATTTAAAATATTATAAAAAAATATTATCATTTTATTGTGGTTAGGGTGGTTAGAAAGACACATGCTTCTTATTTTTTCATTGAAATTTAAGTACTTATACATTGAAATTTCAAATTTTCACCAAATAGATTTTTTTTTTAAATAAACCTAGTAGTTTAGAAACTATATTCAATTTGCTACAGATTCTATTCTTACATATTTTTGAAATAATATAGATAACTTACTCAAATTTTTACACCAGGTTTCCTAACTCTAATTTTTCAAATTTTTTCGCCACTTAAGGGCTTATTTTTTCCATGATGATCCTGCACATACACATACACGATGGAGAGAACATAGATCATGGACTTGATGAGAGAAAGAGTTGTTATCACCTGAAGTTGCACCCTTGTTGAACCTGAAGTTCAATGCGTTAGTGTAACATTGGAAGACCTCTAAAGATGTGGGTTTCTTGTGAGTAGAGGTCAACCTCCGGAGAAGGCTGGCTTCCTTTAGGTATCACCTAAAACTACTAAATTTTTCAAAGGGAAAGGGAGAAGAAAAATTCATGAAAATGGAACTCAACTTATGGTGATACACTATATTAATGAGAAATCATGAAATGAACACAGGAAGAACATACACTTGAAAGTTTAAATTCTATTGCTTCACATACTCAGAACAACCTCTTTCAGATTTAATGCTTTAGTCCTAATAGGTTTGGCCTACATACACATCTTGGGAAGGAAAGATCAAATTCACAACCTTAAGACATAAGTACAAAATTATAAAAACACAGTTAAAGACTTGCATGTTCAAAAGAAAGATACAAAAATGAGAAATCAATACAAACATGAACACAAGCTTCCAAGGTAAACTCTGTGTTGTATTCAAGACTCCAACTGAGTTACAAAAACATACATTAATTGAGAAAGGATTGATGAAAAAATCACTAACTCCCTTGAATGCATAATCAAAACTATTTACAAAAAGGCAAAAAATGCCTTATATATAGACTGTGTCGGCCCCTTGGGGCTTACAAAAAATCAGGCTCAGAAAAACTATCCTAAGATCTTTTAGATGAAGTTAATGTCAAAGCCTGCGTGTCCCTACTATGTGTGTCGATGAAGAGTTACCCTACTAGAACCCTTATGATATTTCACAGCTACCTCATTCATTTGATCCATCGTGTCCTGTTGAGCTACTTTGGCTGCACCTTGAATGCCCTGAGCTTGCTACAGATACACATCGCCTTTCATCCTATTGATGTTCCTTAGACTACCATGGTTAACCCTCAGATCTCCCTAATTGGTTGAGCATTCTATATGCGGGCTTGGCAGGTGGTGAAGCTCTTTTTGAAAAGAATCGCATCTCGACGAGACACTGAAAGTGTCTCACCAATGCGATTATGTTCTTTGCAGCTTATCGGCATAACATGGAGCTATCACTGAGAACCTTTATCAAGCTTCAGAACTCATACTAATGTTGCCTCTATGGTCGCCAAGACAAACATTCATCAGTAAGACATCATACCGAGTGTATAGCCTCCTCCCGAAGTATTCACGAACTTGACATTACAAACCATATTGGGAAGAGTCTATCGATATTACCCCAAAGTCCTTTGTCCTACTGAGCTCTTTGTTTCCTTCCTTGGCTGAGACCATGGCATGTCGGAAAGACTCCTGGCAAGACTCCCTGTCATTCGCAAGGCATAGGTTTGTTAGCTAGACCTCTCACCGGGCTCCCTATCTCTAGGCGATGAGCTGCCTTTTCTTCGGTTGGGGAGACATCCTGCCTTCACCAAGACATCATGGCGAAACTATTTCCTTGGCCAAGACCTTCTTCATTCTAGCAAGAGTTCACCCTATCAGTGAAACATCTTGGCAAGATCAATTTTCTCCTAGTGAGCTTCTTTCTGCATCGACAAGACCCTAGGGCATCGTTGAGACTTCATGGCGACCCCTCCATCCTTTGTCAAAAATAGCATCCTCTACCGAGGCTTCTTTATCTTCTATCGGTGAAACCTTGGCCTATCGGCTAGACCCTTTGCCGAACACACTAGTCTCCCCAAACTCACTTCTTTCGGCTAGACCCTTGCTTGTCACCGAGACCATATGCCAAAGGAAAATCTTATGTCAAAGGCGGAAACCCTCTTTAGGTGAGACACCCCATCATCAGGGAGACTCCTGCTGAACCCCTCTTGTTGTCACCAAGACATTCCATTCTTGCTAAGACCTCTTAGCGAGCTCCTTTACTCATTCTGAACTGTCTAGTTGGTGTGACTTTCTCACTTCACTGAGACTTCTTGTAGAACCCCTTGCTTTTGCTGAGCTCTTCGTTTCAAGGAGACTTTTCCTATCAGCTAGACCTTATGGTGATAGCCTCCATCCTACCCAGTGATGAGTTTACTTTCCCCTTTATGTCAGCGTTTCCTCTCCATCTTGGCAAAACATTTCACCAAGACCACTATCCCTTGGCCAAAACTACTTCACTTCGATGAGAATTCAGCGTGACCTCCTAGCAAAACCAAAAATACTTCAGTGAGCTCCATCCCATCAGGAAGACATCTTGCCAACCTCCTTTTTCCCCCTCAGGCTCCTTCTGCATCGGCAAGACCTTTTGCATCGCTGAGACTTTATGACAATCCCACCTTCTTTCATCAAAACCAACATCATCCGCCGAGCTCCATTTGTTGTCGGTGAGACATCTCCACTTCGGCATAACCTTACACTAATATCCAATGCTCTCGGCGAAGTCTTTCATGATCGGTGAGACTCCTGCCGAAGGAAAATATATCGAGGCCTTTTGTTGTTTTGGTGGGGCCTCCCTTTGATCGGCAAGACCATCTCCATTCACCGAGACCTTTTGTCAAGCCCCTTGCCTCTTGTTGAGCTCCATTTTTTTTCAAGGGGACCTTGTGTAATCATTGAGACATCTCAGCGAGATCCCTTAGTCATACCAAGGGTCGTCTTTCCTTTGTGCCAAGGATAATTTTTGTTGGCCAGACCTATCCCGAAACTTGTTTCCTTTTTGATTATCGGGGAGACCTTGTGACTTCGACGAGACTTCCTAGCGAAGCTCACTTGCTTTGCCAAGATCTTCTGACTTTGGCGAGACATCCTTGATCAGTGAGACCTCTTTCCAAAACCAGCACACGTACATCGAAAAGATCTTGCATTGTTTTATCGGCAAGACCCGATGTGTTCCTCGAGACCTTGGATGAAGAGAAGAACCTCTACCGAAGTGAAAACATTTTGTCGATGAGACCCGATCCGATGTGTTGTCGATAGGGACCTATAGGTGAACCCCACTCGCTGTGACATTCCTAGGGTCTTGGCGACTCTTCCCTTAGAAGATTTTCATGCCAAACCTGAACAAGGCAGGCTTCCAAACTGAGGTCCCTATGACTTGGCATCAGATTCATGATTTTTTTTCTTGTGCAAATTTTCCATTTGGCCTTCTCAAACCTCTGTCACATGATATTCTGCCTGATTGATCCTGAGGGTAAAAATTAGGTAACATTTCTAGCGACCTTTGTTGGATGTTTTCTTGCTAAACATGAAGACCAGTAGCCTAGGCCAATCCATTGGGCATGGAGTCATTGGGAAAACTTAGAAAAGATCAAGAGCAACTTTGAACATGGCTGTAACTCATCTTGATACTTACCAGAACACTGGGAAACTTATTGAAAATAGGAAAAACTAAAATAAACTATTTACATGTGTTGAAACAACACTTAGGGAAAGAAAAAGCAACTAAACCTACCCTATACTAACCAAGAAGAAATTGGTCAAAAAACCCATTGTCAGGTTGGGTAAAATAACCACCCTTTCTAAAAAAATTACAATGTTTGCCATGCTGGAGAACAACTAAAGAGAAATGAAGCATGCATAACAATCCAATGGATGGTTGCAAGATCTCTTGCACAACATATTCAAGCTTACTAACCTTTTCATACAGAATGTAAACATTCTCATTCTGAGGTCGAAACATTCTCAAGCTTACTAACCTTTTCATATAAAATGTAAACATTCTTGTTCTGAGGCTGAAAGGTAACTTAAGTGCGCTTCTCCTAGGTAGTAACCTCATGCTTGGGTATAAGATTCATCCTTGGTGTTGTATTGGATTCCAATTGAGCTAGATATCTGATTGGACAACCTTTGGTAAGGGGAAATATTGAGCCTTCCTTGTTGATTCCTTGCTCATGGACTACACTTTATCATCTTGCTGGCTAGAAGAGCCTAGTCCCTATGGCTGTCTTGATGAAAAAATGGCAATATCCTTGGTATGCCCATGCTTTCCCAACTAGACACCCATTTCTTTGATGGAGAACAATGAGATAGCTTCCTCCATCACATCTTCAATCAATGCATCAACCTCTGGCTCTTTTATGCACCAGAATGGAAGCTGCTCATAATTCTCATCATCACTAGAAGAGTTAGATTTTGATTCAAGCTTGTTTTCCTCACTAAAGGGGGGCAACAATTCAAGAAATTATGTAGCCTCCAACTCCTCTACATAATAGAATGGAAACCCTTCCAACTAGTTATAACCTTGCAAATCAGGCTCATTAGGCTTCTCCTCATGTTGCAACATTTGTTCAAATTTATGAACCTGTTGTCCTAGTTCATCATGACTATCAGCTACTTCCTGGAGGATAATATCAGGTTCAACCTCAAGCTGTTCCTCCTAAATTGAGGCCCTATTGTCTTGCTTATTACCGTCAATAAGCAACCTACCCATACTTCCTTGTTTTTCAATCATTTGTTGTTGTTGTCTTAACTCTTGAACCTCCAATTGATTGATGTCTTCTTGCTGCTCTGAGATAACATCTAGAGTTGGAAAAATCACACCTTCATTCCATACTGTACATTGCTCTTCTTGGTTAGCCTTTTCCACCATTTCACCTTGTTGTCCTGTTAGAAAAATTTCACCATCTTGTAGAATAGTGGGAGGATCATTAGCTAACACATTGCCAGAAACATTTTGAGAATTCTTCTCTAATTCATCCTTTTGTAGCTGTAGTCTATATTCCTCCATGGCTAAATGTAACATATTTGGAATTCTGGTCTTCTCTATGGTGAATGAACTAACCTGATCACTGGGCTACTCTTCATTTGCTTCTTGGATGCTAGAGCATGATTTGAGTTGCATGATGGGTGAAGGAAACTCACAAGGTAATTGAGATGGGACCTTCCAACTTGGAATCTTGAAGGTAGAAGACTCATTGATAGGCTCACTAAAGAGCTTGGAAGGATTCTCTTGTTTAAAGCTAGGAAACCTATATTCAGAAGCCTCCACTTTCACCGAATGATTCAACATTACAGGAGGAGGTGGGCTGAAACTAGGAATGGAAAGGGTTGCCTGTGTTTCATACTTTTGTGCTTGATAATCTAAATAAGCCCAACTACCTTCAACTTGAGCGTCTGCGGCTGCTATCTCTCCCTCAAGATTCTCTTCAACCTGACATCCCAACTCGTGTTGTTGTGAAATAAGCCTTTTTTGCTTCTTGACATCGACCAACATTCCATACATGTAGGAGAACACCCTACTAACATCATTAATCTGCATATGTTTAAACCTCTGGCTCAAAGCCCACAACACGCAGTCAAACTATTGGAGTAGGTCCATTATATTCTGGTAGGGGTGTCCTTGAGGCTGACTATGTAGATAATCATGTTGGTTGGCATCAAAGACCTCTTCTTCGGGTTGATTTTGACCATAGGTTGGCTGATATTGAGACTAAGCAGGGATGGGGGGGTGGAAAATATGATGGAAATATTGGTAACCTACTGATACCGGGTCTTTTGACAAAAAAATAGTAGGTTATTCTGTATAGTATGGCTGATAACTAATCATTGCAGAGATAAGGCATGAAGTAAAAAAAGCCTGAAGATCAAACCTTATTAATTGCAGACACCTGGGCTACCAGTTATTATGAAATTGGAGTCGCCATGATATGCTAATATTTTTCCTCTGAAAGGCCTGTAATTTATTGGCTGCATATCAAAAACTAGTAGTAAACATATAATTTCCAAACTGTCTGTTTGACAGTCCCACCGGGCATGTTAGAAACTATTATCACCTGAAGTTCAATGCCTCAGTGTAACATTGAAAGACCTCTAAAGATGTGGGTTTCTTGTGAGTAGAGGTCAACTTTCAGAGAAGGCCGACTTCCTTTGGGTATCACCTAAAACTATTGAATTTTTCAAAGGGAAAGGGAGAAGGAAAATTCATGAAAATGGAACTAAACTTATGGTGATACATCGTATTAATGAGAAATCATGAAATGAGCATAGGAAGAACATACACTTGAAAGTTTAAATTCTATTGCTTCACATACTCAGAACAACCTCTTTCAGATTTAATGGTTTAGTCCTAACAGGTTTGGCCTACATACACATCTTGGGAAGGAAAGATCAATTTCACAACCTTAAGACATAAGTGCAGAATTATAAAAACACAATTAAAGACTTGCATGTTCAAAAGAAAGATACAGAAATGAGAAATCAATACAAACATGAACACAAGCTTCCAAGGTAAACTTTGTGTTGTATTCAATATTCCAGCTGAGTTATAGAAACATACATTAATTGAGAAAGGATTGATGAAAAAATCACAAACTCCCTTGAATGCATAATCAAAACTATTTACAAAAAGGAAAAAAATGTCTTATATACAGACTGTGTCAGCCCCTTAGGGCTTACAAAAAATTAGGCTCAGAAAAACTATCCTAAGATCTTTTAGATGAAGTTAATGCTGAAGCCTGCATGTCCCTGCTGTGTGTATTGGTGAAGAGTTGCCCTCTTAGAACCCTTTTGATATTTCGCAACTACCACATTCATTTGATCCATCGTGTCCTGTTGAGCCACTTCAGCTGCACCTTCAATGCCCTGAGCTTGCAATAGATACACATTGCCTTTCATCATGTTGATGTTCCTTAGACTGCCACAATTAACCCTCAGATCTCCCTGATTGGTTGAGCATTCTACATACGGGCTCGACAAGCGGTCAAGCTCCTTTTGAAAAGAATCGCATCTCAGCAAGACACTAAAATTGTCTCACTGATGCAATTTTTTTCTCTGCAACTTATCAGCATAACATGGAGCTATCACTGAGGACCTTTATCGAGCTTCAAAAATCATACCATTGTTACCTCTATGGTCACCAAGACAAATGCTCATTGGTAAGACATCATATTGAGCATACAGCCTCCTCCTGAAGTCTTCACGAACTTGATATTACAAACTATATCGGCAAGAGTCTACCGATATTACCCTGAAGTGCTTTGTCCTATCAAGCTCTTTATTTCCTTCCTTGGCTGAGACCATGACAAGTTGGAAAGACTCCTGGTGAGACTCCTTGTCATTCGCAAGGCATAGGTCTGTCAGCCAAACCTCTTGCCGGGCTCCCTATCTCTAGGTGATGAGCTACCTTTTCTTCGGTCAGGGAGACATCCTGCCTTCACCAAGACATCATGTTGAAACTGTTTCCTTGGCCGAGACCTTCTTCATTCTAGCAAGAGTTCACCCCATCGGTGAAACATCTCGGCGAGATCACTTTTCTCCTGGCGAGCTTCTTTTTGCATCGACAAGACCCTAGGGCATCACTGAGACTTCATGGCGACCCCTCCATCCTTTGTAAAAAATAACATCCTCTACTGAGGCTCCTTTATCTTCTATCGGTGAAACCTTGGCCTATCGGCCAGACCCTTTTCTGAACACACTAGTCTCCCCGAACACACTTCTTTCAGCCATACCCTTGCTTGTCACCATATGCCGAAGGCACATCTTATGTCAAAGGCAGAAACCCTCTTTAGGCAAGACACCCTATCATCGGGGAGACTCCTACCGAACCCCTCTTGTTGTCACCAAGACATTCCATTCTCACTAAGACCTCTTAGCAAGCTCGTTTAATCACTCTGAAGTGTCCAGTCGGTGTGACTTTCTCACTTCGTTGAGACCTCTTGTAGAACCCCCTACTTTTTCTGAGCTCTTTATTTTAGGGAGACTTTTCCCATTGGCTAGACCTTATGGTGATAGCCTCCATCCTGCCCGGTGATGAGATTACTTTCCCCTTGGTGTCGGCGTGACCTCTCCATCTTGGCAAAACATTTCATCAAGACCACTATCCCTTGGCCGAAATTGCTTCACTTTGATGAGACTTCGGTGTGACCTCCTAGCAAAACCAAAAATACTTCGATGAGCTCCATCCCATCAAGAAGACATCTTGCCGACCTTCTTTTTCCCCCTCAGGCTCCTTCTGTATCGGCAAGACCTTTCGCATTGCTGAGACTTTACGGTGATCCCACCATCTTTCACCGAAACCAACATCATCCGCCAAGCTCCATTTGCTATCGGCGAGACATCTCCACTTCGGCATGACCTTACATTGATATCCAATGCTCTTGGAAAGGTCTTTCATGATCGATGAGACTCTTGCTGAAGTAAAATATATCGAGGCCTTTCATTGTTTTGGTGGGGCCTCCCTTTGATCGGCAAGACCGTCTCAGTTTGCCAAGACCTTTTGTTGAGCCCCTTGCCTCTTGCCGAGCTCCATTTTATTTTGTAGGGGCCTTGTGTAATCACTGAGACATCTCAGTGAGATCCCTTAGTCATACTGAGGGCCCTCTTTCCTTTGTGCCGAGGAGACCTTTTGTTGGCCAGACCTGTTCCGAAACTTGCTTCCTTTTTGATTATCGGGGAGACCTTGTGACTTTGGCAAGACTTCCTTGCAAAGCTCACTTGCTTTGCCGAGATCTCCTGACTTCGGTGAGACATCCTCGATTGGTGAGACCTCTTTCCAAAACCCACACACATACGCTGAAAAGATCTTGTGTTGTTTTGTCGGTGAGACCCGGTGCATTCCCCGACACCTTGGACGAAGAGAAGAACCTCTGCCAAAGTGAAAACCTTTTGTCGATGAGACCCAATCTGATGTCTTGCTGATAGGGACCTACAAGTGAATCCCACTCACCATGACATCCCTAGGGCTTGGCGACTCTTCCCTTAGAAGATATTCATGCCAAACCTGAACAAGGTAGGCTTCCAAACTGAGGTCCCTACGACTTGGCATTAGATTCATTTTTATTTTTTTTCTTGTGAAAATTTTCCATTTGGCCTTCTCGAACCTCTATCACATGATATTCTTCCTGATTGATCCTGAGGGTGAAAATTAGGTAACAAGAGTTTCAAACCAATAATAAGTGATGAGTTCGGCCAATAGAAAGCAAGAATTAAACTTTCCTTTCCTTATAAACATTTGAAATGTAGTTTATACTTGCCCTAAATTCCTCTTTTCATTTTCCCAATATTTAAAATATTCAAAATATTTTAAATATGAATATTTGAAACATTATTAAACATTGTGACTTCTAATTATCCCTGTGGCCCAAAATGAGCAATTTCACTATGCACAAACAGTGACCCCTGGAGCCAAGAATTTTTTCATGTGGCCATAATCAATTATTTAGAGAAAACCTATTTCCTCAAACTTTTCCCATCCATCAAGAATTGGGTACCTCCTTTGTAAACTAGCCCCTCGCACATGTTCGCCACACCAAAAAAGCATTAAAATAATGTATCATATAACCTCCATTTTTTAATAAAATGGAGCTATAGAGGTTTTAGATCAAAACAAGAAATGGGTTGTCCTTCAATTTTCAAATTTTGAAAATTTTCATAACACCAATTTTGGCCATGTTGTAGTTAGAAAATGATTAGTTAACCCATCAAAGTTCATCCAAGAGGTGTGAAATTGAGCATAAATGTTACCACTTGAATCAAAATTATATTACAACAAATGAAATGGAAAAATTCTTCCTAAGGTGAAAAATATTAAATACCAAAGTGGCTCACTTAGGCTTTTCTGCAATTTCACCTATCAAAAACCAACTTGAGCACACCAAGTCACCTCCTTGAAAAATTGTCAAATCATCTTATGGGAAACTGCCACTAGACACACTAAATCACTTAGGTACATTGAGCATGTTTGCAAGATATCTTTCCTTCAATCCACATTTTTCACCAGATATTAAGGGTCAAAGATGACCACTTTGAAGCATTTTGAAAATGTAGATGCAAAAAGTGAACTGCATTTGCTTTTGATCTAAAAAAAATAGAAAATCAAATATTGAGGCTTTGAAATCAGACCGAGGAGCACATGAATGTGAGTGTAATGTAGTACATGAATTCTTTTATCTTGACAATTATCTAGTTGTGAAATATCAACTCGAACAGGAGGTCACTTCGCAGAATTGAGAGTTCACAAATAGCAGAAAAGTGTCAAAACCCTCTAGCTTCGCTTTTCAAAAAACTATCAAAAATCATCATGGGAAGCTGAAAACTAACATGCACATTCACATATGTCACACATGAATGTTTCCACAAAGGGTTTTTGTATGAAAATTAATTGGCCTCGAATTGTGACCCTCCAAAGTAGGTCAGTTGGGCAGATTTTTTTAGGGGCACTTTTGAGTGTGCAAAGGAAAAAATTTCAATATGGGCACTTCAAATATGAAAATTTGAAGGTTCCAACAAGTCTAAGAGTATCACCATTATACATTGACCTTAGGATAGACAAGTGTTTTATGTGTGTGATTTGTATTCGATTTGTGCTTGACTCATGGAAATTTGAGGTGAATAACCTCCAAACATACACATTGCTAACACACCTTTTGGAAATTTAGACCAACCTAATTGTTTTCAGACTATTTATAGTGTTTTCCATTCAGACCTTACAAAAATGAAATCAAAATTGAGTCAAAACCAGTCAACTTAGGGCCAAAACAAGCTATTCACTACAATTGTTTTTGTTAACCACAAATGCTATCTAGAACACAATAAGTACTAAAACTAGAAGGCTCCAATTGAATACCAAAAGACCACATCTAATACTCAGAACAACTTAAT
This sequence comes from Sequoia sempervirens, assembly GCA_007258455.2. Taxonomy (NCBI): domain Eukaryota; kingdom Viridiplantae; phylum Streptophyta; class Pinopsida; order Cupressales; family Cupressaceae; genus Sequoia; species Sequoia sempervirens. Next base: position 312,175,336 of record VDFB02000003.1, on the reverse strand, counting down.
TACTAGTTGTTGAATTTCTTAGGGAAATCTGGAACATTCCATTTTCTGATCAATTCCTGAGTACAATCTTGTGATTTGATCATAGACTTGCAATCACCATACCTATCATTTTCATCCCATCCATTATCTCACTTTTACATTAGCTACATTTTCCATAGTTCAAAATTTAAGTCATCTCTTAGCTTGCATACACCTTGTTGTATATTTTGGCTTTGGAAATTCATTAGACTTTAGAGGATACCATAGTTACAAAATCATATTTATGTTGACTTTATCCTTTCAATCAATTTAATCCTTTGTCATTTAGGTTGGCTCTTTAAACTCACAATGCTAGTTTGATACCACCTTTTCAACTTGCCATTAGTTTAGTCTTTATCATCTTTGAGGTCTTGATAAATAAAATTTGTCATGTTGGCTATCTTAGTTTGGTTAGTGACCTTAACTTAGGTTTAACATAAGGTGCTTGGTTGTCATAACCTTAGTCATCATTTTAGGTCATATTACCATTCCCCCCTTCATTGTCATTTCACATTTGCATTACCTTTGGCATACATTAGTCTTAAACATACCATAGATTTGATCATTGTCACACTATCTTTGTTGGAAACAAGCAACATTGAGAGGGGGGTGAATCAGTGTTGTGAAAAAATTCAACTTAATTATTCTATCATTTAACTTAATCATTCAACAAAAGAAACATGCATCATTAGAAAGAAAGTAACCACAACACCATAACACCAAAATTCTTATGTGAAAACCCTGTTAGGGGAAAAACCATGGTGGATGGCCAATCCACAATATAATATGAGTATACCCAAAATGAAAAGTACAAAATTGGAATGTACTTGCATTCAGGCTCACTTCCTAGAGCTCACTGCTCAAAAAGGATGGGCTCACTACCTTACAATGGTTTGGAATAGATCCAAAAAATGAATTGATGAAATAGCATCAATTATGCCTAACTACAGTTCCAATTAAGCATAGAAAACTCCTTCACTTTTCTCTCAAACTACTTCACACTTCGCTCAAGCTTCTTCACACTCTACTCTACACAAATCATATTGCAAAAATATTAATGCACAAGTGAAACTGTGCATAATCACCTAATCGTTGTTCCTGATGATCACAACACACCACCACACTTCCTTTCTTATATCTCAAATGATATATCAAATCTCTTATATATATTTGCATCTAGAAATCATGTCGCTATAGGCTGGCCTTAATAAAACTTGGAAATATTATCAACTGTTAGCCAAAATCATGAACAATTTTGATGTGCATCCAAACAAGTTGGCTAGACTATAGCTAAGACCCATAATTAAATATTTGAACATAGAAAGATTTTAAATAATTTCACTTTATGCATCCAAAATGTGCCACATTCACTGAGTTGGCTACAATGAGTAGGTAGACAAAAAACATCCTACCGAACCTCCAGGCTCATACTGCAACTAATGCAACACCACAAAATTTAGTAATGAGATATTATATGTGCTCAACAAGCAATCCCAGGGGTCCATGACTCAAAATGATGATTCGGTGAAGTAGACAGATTAACTAACTAACTGGATACCCTGTTCTTTAAGTACTCTCTTGGTAACACACAATATTTCACTTTATCTACCGGTATGACTAGATACTAATCTGCGGACCATGGAGATGACTTCAGTTGCATCAATGAAAACAATAGAAGCCATATGTCAACAATATCCCCCTTTGGCATTGATGGAAACACTTAGTGAAAAATGACTAAGTGTCAAAACTGGTAAGTACACTACCAAAATTTAGAATACTGCTCCCCCTAAGAATGTCAAGGCATTTTTCACTACACTCTCTCCCCCTTTGATATCAATGAAAAAATTGGGGAATCCAAAATTGCAAAACTCTTGACTTACAAAAATTTGAAGACATCTACAAAGTTATTCTTCAGTCCACTTAAGTTTGATTCCCAAACACTTCTCAAACTCTCCAAAATGGTTATATGACCACAAAGTAGATATGAAAAAGTTTTTTTTGCTTCAAGACTTACCGAATTAAGAGTGGCCATAACATCTTTAGCATCTTTCAGAGCATTCAACATTATCTCAACCTTTGGACTTATTAGTCCCCTGAGTTGACATACTCTTCCAATAATCCTTTCATTTTCAAGTTTTAGGCTATTTATTTGGTTGAGCAAAAACATTACCCAACTTTCTTGTTTACAAACACTACCAACTAATGGGTCAAAAGTGTTGGAAATAGTGATGAACTGTTGTTCAATGTCTTTCACCTTCTCATTTTCTTTAGTAAAGTTTGAAAAGACCAAGCAAGATTTGTACACTTTTCCTCCTTCATTTATAGTACCTTGAATATTTTTTATGCAAGTGCCTAACAGAGCTTTGTCTTAGGAAATTAGTTCATTGCTACCAACTCTCTTCTCCTTGAACTCCTTTTTCACTTTAATCAAATTTGATTTCTCAAAAGATTAAAAATAAGAATCTATAGAATTTATTAGCTTCTTTAACTCACTGGAGGATGAACCTGATGGGTTCATGACATAAGTAGGCATTATTTTCTATAAAACTCCAGATGCAAGCTTTAGCAGTTCATTGTCCTCTATGTGAGATTTTAGTATCTTCTCATTTTCTTTGGCTTGAGCAATTTTAGCGACCTTTAGCATCTGAATTAGAAACATAGTGGATAGGTTAATCAAGCTTTCATCTAACTCAAGATCTGACTCTTCCTGTTTCTCCAATAGAGATTCCTTCACTTCCTCTATTATGATTTCTTGATCCTTTTCCTTTTCAACCTTGGATTCTACTTCAGGATTGACTTTAGGAATTTCAGCTTCTTCAGCATGCACCTTTTTTTCCTCAGCTAACACCTCAATAGGGACCTTAGTTACTGCGGGTGTCTCTATATTTTCCACATCAGGAGAAGTCAAAATATTCTCAAATTTTGGAGGATCAGACACATTCATGTTCTCCTCATTCACATTCTCTTCTTCTAATTCATTTACCTCCACAATCACTTCATCATTTCCTTGAACATCTTCAGTATTGATTTCCTCAATGTTAATCTTATCCCTTGACAAAAGTTCTTCTAGAATTTCCTTAGTTCCACTGACAACAACATCAGTTTCACCAATCATGAGTTTATTTATTCCTATTTTTCTCTTAAATTCCTTTTTAACTTTTTCAAGGAATAAATCCATTTCTTCAATTGTCATTTCTGGGCACAAACCAGATAGGACTCTCTTCCTCAAATTTTCTTCTTTTGATAAGGCACTCAACCTCCTAGACTCCAAAGCATTATATAGACTTGTAGGTAGACCAGACATGATTTCAACAAGAGATTTTCTATAAATATTCATATGCTTTATTGTTGCTTCTTCAATAATTCTCTTACCGGATTCATCAAAGATCTCATAACAATCATAGAGTGGCTTGAGATTTCCATCTTTTATCACTGAATTCTCAACTTCCTCAACAAACATGCTGGGTTTGTCAATTTTGGCCTTTTTCTTTGCCTCTTCTCCTTGGCCAGAAGATTTTCTTTTATTCAATTTGAAAGCCTGTGTACCAGTAGCCTTTATCTCCCTTACTACTTCTTCTGAATCAATTTCTTCCTCTTCATCTACAAACACAACTTTGTAAGATCTTGTGCTTTTATTCTTCTTTCTTCTTCTGGAAGCCTTGACTTGATTTGACTGAGTTGCAAAGGAACTTCTAATGTGAGCAGGAGTTGTTCCTAAACCAGCTGATTTTTCCTTTTCTTTCTCCTTAGCTACTTCAAATTCATCTTTTTTCCTTCTCACTTCTTTTAGTTTATGTATAGGAATTCCCATATACTCTACAAAAGCTTATGTCTCTTTTCTTACCCTTCTGACTATCATGGGCTTTTTCAATTCTGAATGAACCTGCAAGCTTTTCTCTACATAAGTACTAAACCTTTCTTCTCCCTGATCAAGTGGTGAATTTAGCAGGTGTTTTGCATACATCCTCAAAATGTTCTCATCTACTTCATAACCCATAGGAATGATCCAAACTATTCTAGGATCAACAACTTCCATATGGCACTTGTATACACAAGCACTAATATCCTCAATATGTAGGACTCCATATTACACCGATGAAAAGCACCTAAGGGCTATGTATCTATGGACTTATACGGATGCTATTTGAACTTGGATGTGGCCTATCCTTAACTTTGACTATCAGAGGAGTAGAAATGGTTGCAATCACACAAATTTATAGGGTTTCAATAAATACCTTTCGGGGACAAAATGGAATTTGATTGTAGATTCTCCTTTAAGCTTGAGTCTCTCCACAAATTTGCAATGATCACTTCAGAGCTCTCCAAACCGATTTTCTCCAACTGTAATATGAAAAATGAGGGTTGAAGTCATTCCTTTTATTGTCCACATACCTAACTCCTTTATTTTGCAATAAATTCCCTTGCCCTAACTCATTCAGTTTCCTTCCCTTCAGGCACCGACATAGATAACTCTTATGTGGATCTCCAATATTCTTCACTAATGCTTCTAATTGGTCGAACAACATCTGAAAAGTATCAACTATCCTACTGAAGATAACCAAATTCTAGTATCATTCACCTGCAAGAGGGGGTTTAAGGGTTTTTCTTGATAGCTCCCCCTATGCCAGAGACCTAAAATTAATTCACTGAGGAATTACTAGAAGTTTCTTTTGGTGCAAGTCAATTTCCTTCTATAGAGGGATTATTCTTCACCCATTTCTTTTGCATTTTCCTCTTGATCTCATCAATAGTGACTTGTCCTTTTCCTTTAACATCTTGTTGCATTTTTTGTTTTATTGGGCATCTTTTGTTCCAACAGAATTTGGCAATGTGGCCAAATTTGTTGTAGTTGTGGCACACAACATTTCTTTGTCCAGGCGAACTGTTCCACTAAATTTTTCTTTATCTGGATTGGTTAGAAATATGTCCAAATCTATTGCATGCATAGCATTTGACATCTCTATGAAAGTTGTTCATCACAATTCTGCATTCACTTGACTGATGACCATACTTATAGCAATTAAAACATTGACCTGAGAATGATGGTCTGCTTGTATTCATTCTACTCCTACACTAAGAGGCCGTATGACCAAATTTGTTGCAAACATAACAATAGCCATTAAATCTTTTAGCATTTGGTTGCCTTGTCAGATCTCTTCTAGATCCTTTCATCTAACTTCCTTGTATGTATCTTCCTCATTTGGAATTCCTTTGTCCAGATCTGAAACTTTCTCCTTCTTCATATCCAAGACCTCGTTTGTCACCATCACTCCTCTTTCCTTTGATTAGTTCATCAAGTTTGGCTGAGCTTGCTTTGATTTTTTCCTTATACTCATTTGCAGTGGAAATTTCATCTTTGAGATCATCAAGCCACTTTTCAAGCACTTCTTCATTTTTCTTGGATTGCTCCAATTCATTATCTAGTTGGCTACATTGTTAAGACTTTTCTTTCAAAGACTGTGTAAGCTTTTCTTCATTCTTCTTCATGTCCTCAATCTCCTTAGTCATTTTTGTGTGATCGATTTTTGAGTGTGATAAATATGTAAAAAAAAAAAATCAAACACACTGATAGAACATTCTATTAAAAATAGAATTTAAATGAAAATAAACACAAACTCTTTCTTCTGCCTTTGATGTTGTCCTATTGTCCTCTATCTCCAGTGTTTTGTTGATTCCATCTAGCTCTCAGATCTTGGGCTAGGCTCAACAAACGGTCTTCCTAGAGAATGAGATTGAATGTGAATGCATGTAATGCTATGCTAAGATATGATTATGCTAATACTAGACATGATTGATAAAATGAAATATTATGAAATTGATAAAAACTAAAGATGATAAATAATGCTAGGATGCTAGAATGCTAAAATTCCAATAATCTCTAATATGTATGCATTATAAGTCATAGGTGTAACCAATTCTTGGATTCACAAAGATATTTATAGAGTTTTCAAAGGATTCTAATTGGCTGAGGTGATCAACGGCTGTGAAAATTCCTAGCAGATCGAATGGTTGAAAATGGATAAGACTGGAGAGAAAAATAGAAGAAAATAGAAAACAATCTTTGTTTCCTTTTTCGAAAAAGAGATAAGATGAGATGATAAAGATGATTTGTAAAAATCATCTTTTTGTGAGATTTTGGAAAGATTTTGAAGAAGATAAATAATGAATTATTAAATTCAATTATTCTTTTATTGGTGATATGGAAGATTTTTCTTAAAATAGAATATTTACCCAAGATTTGAAGAATAATAGAGAATTTCATATTTAAATTAAATATTTAATTATGATTTGAAAAGATATGGAAGATATTTAATTAAAAAATTTAAGAAATGACATGTAAATGGAATTAATTAAATAAAAAATTTAATTAATTAGAAGAAAGATTTGAATAGGAGAAAAGAAATTAAATTCAATTAAATAAAAAATTTAATTAAACCTAAATGTGATAATTAATTTAAATAAACAATAATATTTATTTAATTAATTAAATGGACTTAAGAATATGTTAATTAAATAAAAATGAATTTATTTAATTATAGTAGAGGAATAAAGTGAATGAAAAATATAATTAAATTAATTAAATTTAATCATATGTAGAAGACTTTAGAGGATTAATTAAATAATAAAATATTTAATTAGATGCCAAGATTTAAACATGACCAATTTTATGCATATAAATTTTGCCTCTCTTTGAAGTGATGTGTGAAACACATTGCTTCAAAGAAAATATTCCTTCTTTTTTAAATTTGTCGTGTTTGATTTGGCCCCTAATTGGAAAAAAATTAATTGATATGCCCTTGATCTGATTCTAATATGTTTTTGATATTTGATGATGTCGATATTAATGATGCCCCCTTGGGAGATAAATCACTGATGATGAGAAAATGTTGATTTGATGAGAAAACATTCAGATGATAAGAGGGATGTAATGATTTAGCTCCTGATAATTGATGAAAAAGATTCCCTAGTTGAAAAAAATATGCCACCAAAAATCCACTTTGTTTGACCCTTAAAAGGTAAAAGGGTAAAAAGGCAAGTCATTTTCACTTTTTGACTTCTAGAAACCTTTTTCTCCAATGGTGACTTGGCACGATGGAGATCCCTTATCACCGACATAGAATCAAGCGGTCCTGCTGATATCAATGACTAGCTGCGTATGGACCACTGATGAGTCAATTCAGACCTTTTTGTGTCAAAATTTTTTAGTTTGAATCAATTTTTAAATTTTTTTAGCACAGATTTAGGTTTAAACTTGCCGTTTTAGCGCTTTTAGAAAATAGAATAGCGCATTCAAGTTTTCTTTTAGCGCATGTAGGTCATAAAATATTTCTTTTAGGTTTATTTAGTTTAGTGCATGGGCATGTGCAGGATCATGGTATGCCAAACAGGCCCTTAAGTGGCAAAAAATTCAGAAAAATCAGTGTTAGGAAACTTGACGTAAATATTTGAATAAGTTATCTATATTATTTCAAAAATATGTAAGAATAGAATTTATAGAAAATTGAATGTAGTTTCTAAAATACTAGGTTTATTTAAAAATAAATAAAATCTATTTGGTGAAAATTTGAAATTTCAATGCAGTAGTACTTAAATTTCGGGGAAAAAATAAGAAGTAGGTGTCTGTCTGACCACCCTAACCATAATAAAATGATAATATTTTTTTATAATATTTTATATATAAGTAGAGGACTCATGTCAGGATGTGATGCATATTTTTTTGTAATTTTTTTCCAAATAAATAATTAATTATGAATTTTTTATTACAAATTTTTAAAAAAAAAACTCATATGTTTGACCACTTTAACTTGGTCAAAACTTCATGAAATTTATTTTTTATTTTTTTTAATTCGATAGTATGTAAAAGCATAAATGTGGTATGTTTTGGATTCAAAAAATATGATGCCGTTGAAAGTTATAGATATTTTCAATCAGCCTATCGTCCGGGACTTTAGTATTAATTCTAATAGAAAATGAATAATTATTTATTAAATTCAAATTAAATAATTTATATTTTTGGAAAGCTGAGAATCTCCTCTAAAAACCCTTTTCGTTTCATTAATTTTGGGTGAAAAAAAATTCGTCAGCCACATACCCTACAAATATTGCCACTTTTTGGCATACCATGATCCTGCACATACCCGCATATGATAAGCGAAGTAGCGCATATAGGAGACAATTCATGAAGTTGGTAGATTAGCGCATATAGGAAGTAGAATAGCACTTTTAGCGTTGTGGTGCATAGAGTAAATAAAATGATGCATTTGATTATAAATTTAGCGCATATAGGGAAATAGCGCATAGAGTGACTGATTTAGGCTTATGAGGCACAAAATAACGCATCTAGGGTTTTAACACATATGCAGGGAATTTTAGTGCATTTAGGGTTTTATCACTTACAGGCCACAAAGTAGTGCTTTTAGGAAAATTTAGACATAATTTTGTTTTGATGAAAATGATGATGAAGTATTTGCTTCTTTGGTCAATAGATAGTAAAATTGTCATGTCATCATGTTGAGAAATTGAGAACTTTTCTTCTTGAAATAGAAAACAAAGAGTAGATAGCTAATAACTTTGTTTCCAGAGAAAGAAAAACAAAGAGTAGATGATTGATTGTATTGTGATTTGCTGATAACTTTTCTTTTAGAAAACAAAGAGTAGATGGTTGATTTTCTTTGAAAATAGATTTACATTCATGATTGAAGTACAAATAGGATGATGATTTTGATTGTTGATTAAATTTTCTTTCCTGGAAAAGAAAAACAAATAGTAATTGATGATAGAGTAGATTGATTTGATATTTAGATAGATAGATTTTGTATTGATTTCCTGATATGAGTCACTTAGATAGCATTTGATATGGTTCACTGATATGGGTCATTGATTGATATGGATCACTTGATATGAGTTTGATTGATATAGATCTGAATAGATAGATATGAGTCCAATTGATATGAGTCTGATAGATTTCCTTTTGTGATGATAAAAAATAGGAGGTTTTCAAAAACCTCTAGATTAGAGAGCATCATCCTGTGGGGTGGGATAGGATCCGAGATTTGACACCGGTTGATGTTCAACTAATAGTGAGTTGTGGTTTGGGTCCATTGTTGTCGATGCCTCATATTCGAGCCAACAGGAGCCTATTGACTGTGTTAGCAGAGAGATGGCATTTAGAGCATAACACTTTTCATTTGCTGACTGGTGAGCTGATGGTGACCCCAGAGGATGTGTACACGATTTTGGGGATCCTGGTGGTAGGTTCCCTTATGTTTTATGATCACAAGGAGGTGGGTGCGACATATGCCCTCAAGAGATTATTTGGAGATGCACAGATAGTAGGGTATTGGGTGCCAAGGGTAGACTTCAAAGCATATTCGGCCTTAGTTGCAATGTTGGGTGCTTTTATTGGAGGCTTTATTTGTCCGGATTTCCAGTCAAAGGGGCTATTAGTTGGATGGGGGAGAATCATCAAGTAGATGATGGGTCAGCCGAGGAAATATGCCTGGGGGAGTTGCATGCTAGTGCACTTATATCATGACCTACACTAGGTAGTATACAGAGGATCATCAAGTTTATCATGTTGTGTTATGATGCTCCAGATCTAGGCATGGGAGCATATTGTTGTGACTAGACTGCTATGTTTGAGGGCTAGGCTTCCAAGCAGGCCATATGTGTATGCATATTCATTTGCACTTGTCCATCCTAAGCTAGGCAAGGTGGAGTATTGGAGATGGACCTTGGATAACATGGATGCAGTGATATGGAGGCCTTATATTGATTGTGATGTATGGGACATAGATCCCTTGGAGATGACATTTGTAGGTATACCCAAGTGTTTGATAGGTCGCATGCCATTTATTATAGAGATATTTTTTTCTTTGCAAGTACAGAGGCACACGGAGTATGCTTCAGGGTGTTGCACACTATGGATGGTGCAAGGATGAGCCTAGATGGGGTCCTTGCATTTCTTACTAGGTGGCATATACTAAGTATACTACATTATAGCCTGAGGTATGGGATGCCCGACCTAATATTGTTGATGTTGGCATGTCTGAGGAGTACTCGGTGTACTATCATACACACCCATTTCCGTAGTTCACATGTCTAGACGAGTCGACACCCATTTTGGTGGTACCTCAGCCAAGGGTTGCGAGACATGAGGATGTATCAGGTGGTGAGCAGGTAGTTGGTGGAGGAGAGGAGGAGGATAGTGGGGATGAGGAGAGTTTAGAAGATGACGATGGTGATGATGGCAGAGGTGGGGAGTAGAGGCCAGTGAGACTGAGGCCAAACTTATTAGGTAGTGTCTAGATTATGCGGAGGCCTAGGATTGGTATTGGCTAGAGGACAATGATCAGGGTTGCCTCTATGTCATAATAGGCACAAATAGATACACTACAAGCCCAAGTGTAGACACTTTAGGATCAATAGGCATAGTGGTAGAGCTAGTTGGCATAGGCTCAAAGTGTTGCAGTGCAGTTAGAGTCATAGCTTGCACAAGCACATGCACAAGAACATGCACATGTATATATACCTCCTCCTGCCCTAGACCCTCAGATAGCTCAGTTGATAGCAAAGAGAGATTCTTTGAGACAGAGAGCAGTAGAGGCAGAGGGTGTGGCACAAAGACTCATGGGCACTGTTGAGAGTGCATCTTTATGAGAGGCCATTGCAGAAGGGTTTGAGATGGCTAGAGAGGCCAAGTATTACCAGGTGAGGTATGAGGAGTTGTGTCCTCCTAACCACAGAGAGACTTACCCACAGTCTCACTTTAGGACTAGGAGTAGATCACAGACAACTACATAGAGCAGAGGGGTTATAGGGCCTCAACGGGATCCTGATACAGGGATGAGTGGCAAGCCATCATCCTTGAAACTAGCTCCATCAAGGGGGTCGACCAACTAGCTTTGAGCTAGTGATATGGGATTATAGATGTATTTGATTTTGTGGGGACATGTGTATTGTTTTTTATCATATCTCATGTATCTCTCTATACTGTTTAGTTTCATTGGAAATTTGGAAATTTGTATTTATTTTTGGTGACTGGTGATATGCAGTGGTGATGAGTTTTGATGATGTGTTTCCTTGATGTGATGATGACATGGATGTGCATTTATTTCTGCATGATGTGATATGGATTTTGATATGCATGTAAATGATTTGATGATATTTAGGATGATTTATGATATGCTTATGATGATGATTTATGATGTGTACTAATTGTTGGTTGTTTTTAATGAGCAACCAAGTTGGTTTCCTATTCTACCTATGGAGTAGCCATCTCCAGTCAAGGGCAGCTCGGAGGACCTGGACCAACTAACAAGATTTAGTCAAAGACTGAGATATTCTGCACTTTAGTCTCTACAGAACCAGGGCGGGTATACCCACACAATGCCTCAAATAAGACTAGACATTGCTTTTTATAGCAGATGACTCCTGATGCCAAGTATTGAGAACCTCAAATGTGGCTAGATTCCCAATAACACAATACTTGCAGTAACCAGGAGGTGGGGCAAGACAACTGAAGATATTCAATAATTTTAAATTTGGAAGGCTTCTGAGAGGGACCAAGCCACAAGACATACCAGTGCCTAATCTTGGGCCACAGAGTCAAACACAAAAGATGGAATTCATCTGCAAACAGGACCTCAACCAATGGATTTTGTTTTGCTAATGCCTTACATCAGCTATCAATGCCTTACACTGACAATCCAGCTCTTGTATCAACTAGATTCTTCTTACCCAATCCAACCTGTACACAAACAATCACTGCTACCTGCTCAAAGGATTTAACTGCTTCCTTGAAGCAGACCTATCAACAAATAACACAACCTTGTGAAGTATGAGAAGATGAACAAAGACACCTTATGCATTCATTCAAATTATTGGAGCATACAGAAATGAAGACAACCTGCTGACATGCATGAAAGATGAGCATCTTCATGTATTCATTGCTCAAACTGATTGTATTTACAGAAAGATTCAAAATTACAAATCATCAGACTCCACATTGACTCAAAACTAAACACTAATCTATCTCAGGCTGATCCAAAAACTCAGACAAAAGTGTGGAACTGAACCTAAGTGACCAAACCAACCTAAAAACCCCCTCACACATGGCCACAAAATTCTCCTTTATAGGAACAAGAGAAGCAACAAGCAACTGGCCAGATGAGATTACACGTCTTCGGATGACTAGGCCAACCCCAAACAACACGTAGGCTAAAACATCACTTCCAACAGCCTCACTGGTCTCATAAATGCCTCGGGTCGGGTTATTGCAGGAAAGACACTCCTGCACGAAAGAAGCCAGGCAATCGATGTCAAATCCGCCACCAAATCCGCGCATCCATACTAGAGCCATGCTGTCCTACTCTTAGGGTCACATCGCCATGAATGCACAATCAGTGGATCCAACAACCAAGTTTCTATCACCATGAATATTACAAATCTTCACGCATGAATAGAAAGAAACCCTAACAGAGATCAGGTTGAAAACTGACCGTCGATCAGCAGAGATCGGGCAGTCACCATTTAAAATCACTCGACCATTGAAAACAAGCCCATGCCTGCACATTAGTCTCCAAGTAAACATCGGGCACCTTTGAATCTAAAGTTAAAACATCACCATCCAGCTGATGTATGTGCACATTTGTGGCCCATTAGTAGCTCAGGCGAGCGAGGGCAGAGAAGTCGCTGAGAGATAGCCGAGTTGGCAAGAGGTCCTAGCGAGGAGAACAACCCATACCGAAGTCACCGGGCACAACGGCCAAGTAGAAGGAAATCGGGGAAAGGTTTGGCCGAAAGACGGATGCTACATCGAACACTCATCACAAGTCGGCAAGAGATGGCCAAGTCGGCCAGACATCATGGCAAAGTCCACATGTTTCATCGAGTAGATGAGTTGGCAAGACATGGCACACTTGGCGTAAGATTTCAGCTTAGAACAACACCCCGTCAGTGAAAGAGAGATTACAGTCAATCGCCAAGACATTAATAGTCTCACACCAACCGAAACCATTTTCCTTTTGTGTATCGATATAACATTAAGATATCGAGAAGACCTCCTACCGCACACCATGTCTCTCTGAAGGTTTTCATTCACTTGAGTGTCACTGAGATGGCCCAGAGCCTATGTCGATGAAGACCACCATATGCTCCATCGGTGAGACTGAAGGTCACTCACTGAGACCTCACATCAAAGACCCCAGCTCATACCGAAGAGATTACTCTTTACATTGTCGGTCGGTATAAGCACCCATCATCGGTGAGACATCACAGCGACATTACATTGTTATACCACAAGCCCTTAGAAACTTGTTTGCCAAGAGAAGTAAAGACTTTCACCGAAAGTCACATATTGAATCACCTTCGGCAAGACCTAACCCCATCACCAAGAAGACACACCAAAAAACATAAATCCCACCGAAGCATTAAGATCATCCATCATCGGTCGGCGTAACAAAAGACATCGCCGAGACATCTCACCGAAAGGTATAGCATACGCCGAAAGAAAACTACAAGACATCTTTGGCAAGACCCAACAAAATCACCATGGGATTATCGCCAGAAAGCTCAAAGTCTGCGCGAAGGAAGTGCAGCGAGACAAAAGCCATGAAATTTGTTGAAGCCAGACCGATAAAGCGAGTAATGAAGGCGATAAAGGAATGGAAAATAGGGCTTAGGAGAACCATAAATTATGACGCGAACCAAATTTGGATAGGTCACAGGAAAGGGAAAACAACAAATATTTGAGAAAAAACAGAACTGAAGCGATCCAGCCGCCGCAAAGGCAATGAATCTGGAGCGGGGCCGTCGGCTCTAAAAAGCAGGGAATTGAGAACCAAAGGCTGGTACGTCTACCCGCCAAAATAAAAGCAGAAAAAAAAAGCTCCTGAAAGCGAATTTGGGAAAACAACCGATTAGTAGATGCGTAGAAATTCGAGAGAAAGGAAAAAGAAACGCAAACACCGAAATCGGGACCCAGCGGGATGGATCGTGAATAGAACTAGAACCTTAGAATTGGAGAAGTTCTAGTTACCTTCAAGCATCCGTTCCTGGGTCTGAAGAAAAACAATATAATAAAGAGATGCAGGAGACGAAATGCAAAACCCCAAAGAAAAGAGAAAAACTAGGAAACCCTAACACAGGCCACCCCTTGTAGATCAAAACTAGCACGCTAGGCTCAACCCTTGTGGGAGCCCATTTAACCCACGTGCTAAAATGAAGGACACCCCATAGCTAAAGTTTAGTCATGAAAAACAAGAGTACACAACTAGACAATGAGAAAACTAGAAATGGGACTAACATAGGCTCCAGTTGGGGGATGCATGCCCTTGGTGGGCATAGCAGTAATTTAGATCACTAGGAGAGCAGACCAGAACAAAAAAAACCAAAAATAATGAGGAGCTAACAAGACAAGGTTAGCAGACACAGCAAAACAAAAACCGACCAGAAAAGCAAAAACCTAACCTAATGTTCATGGAAAAAGAAATGCTTCAGATGAAGCACCATTTCGAGAATTGTCCATGAATAGGGAATTCAAGAGTCACATTATTGATTCCTTTGTTTCATCTGATGACACTAGGCCACCAAATGAAAAAAAGAGAGCCAATTTTTTCCCTTGTCAAAAACTTGATTCTTTGTTGCCTTCCATAGACAAAATCTGATAACACTGTCATGAACTGCCCACAAACTAGCTTGGTCATTGGCTAGTTCCATTGAATTACTATGCTTTCCAATGCCACCAGCTACACTGTCAAACTGCAACATGCAATCAGACACTAATTTGAGATTACAATCATCATGGCATATCTCCCTAGACAATTCATGGTCATGTTTTACTGAATGCTCATTTGCTTGGTCTGGGAAATAAAAAAATTCATAGTCCACTTGATCCTTGACATCACAATTTTTTTCATCAAAATCAATTTGCAGATCAAACTGAAAGCTTTGATAGACAATTTCTTCACTAACATGTAAATCAACACTGCACATGTCAATGGCAAAAGACTCATATTTAGGAGTATCTATGTACTGGTTACTGCAACATGGGCACATCTTCTGACACTCTGATTCCATGGTGTGCACTAATTCATTATTCACGTCTGCATTTAGCTCAAAGCCAAAAAACCCAAGTGAGGGCTCAAGTAGATCAACATCATTATGGACAGCAGGGAGGCAACCAAGTGCATTGGTATCCAGAAGATTAGAAGCATCAAGAAGGAAGAAATTGTATTCGGCTTCACACTCTTCATGCATCAAAAATATTTCCATTTTTGCTTCATACAAATAGTCATGTAAAGCAGGGTTATAAGCACACTTGTCAGCACCATCATCATATTCAAAATGATGTCTTGAATCAACACACTTATCATACATATGTTTATCTTCAAATTGTGCATCCCACTTGCAGTTAATATGCTCTAGTGATTGTGAATCTAAGTCACATTTCCTGTTTTCACCAGAAGCTTCTGTGTCAATATATTCTTCATTTGAAGGGTACACCTCCATGTCATCTTTAGAAAAGGAATCACAATCCTCAGAACAACAATCAGAGATGTCAGCCTCACCATTGCTTTCATCACAAAACAAGTAGTCAGTATATGAACTATGCTTAAAATCCTCAGAATGAGTACTTGAGACTTCACTTTCATCATCATGATCATTGATCACATCATGGCATGGGATAATACCTTGTTCCTCATCTACTTCTCCATCCTCTGAAATATTACAAGGAAAAGACTCTTGCATGTCTACTCTATCATCATCCCATATGTCATCAGCTTCATCACTGTTGCAAGGAGTCGAATGCATACCAACTGTGGGCTGAATGTAATGCTCATCTTCTGACATGTTCCCTTCACTTGCTTGCATTGTTGTCTTACTTTCCTTAGGAGGACAATCGTTGTCTTGACTCTGAGAGTCTGCACTTTGTGCATAACCATACTTAGCTGATTCAATCATCCATATCCAATCAGGGACTTGGTCAAAGCTACGGGGCTTCAGACCTTCCAAAAATGTATTCAGCCCAGGTTCATAAATTTCACAGAACAAATCAATGCACATAGAATCATCAGGTCTGGAATCTTTGGGAATTTCTATCAAGTAGTCCAAAATTCTCGAGAACAACTTATATGGTGATTCTCCTTCTTGTTTCTTTACATCATATAATCTTTGAACCAAATATTTTTGATCAGTGTTGCTCAAATTTTGATGACACTTGACATGGGGCTCACTATGATCTTCACATTGTGATGATAAAGAAATCACAGCAATAGATACATTGCCATCTTGAGAAGCACTTCCTTTATCTGCTCCAAGAACTCCAGTGTTATGGAATGTGTCGGGAAGACCAACACTTGCAGCCAGATGCCCTTTCATCATGGAATATTTTAGATTATTCTCAATCTCTATGGCACTCTGAAATGCCTATTGTAATGTTGCAGGTTCCTTGTCCCTTAATAAGAAACCCATCTTTTTGTCAAAAGCTCCTAAATACACAACCAAACATTCAACATCATTCGGTCTTATGTACTCAGGGATATCCCTTATAGCCTTTGTGAATCTAAGATTGAATGTAGGGATCAATTCACCATTTTTTATATGGATCTCGATGAAGTTCTTTCTTACCAAACTCAGATCCACCCTTTCACTGAATTGCTCATTAAAGGCTATCATGAACTAACTCCATGAGGATATAGAACATGTTGGTAAATATGAGAACCAATCCTTGGCATCATCCTTCAAGGATTGAACAAACAGTTTCATGATAATGTCCTCATGACTTACCTCAAAATCCCCCACCACATCCACAAATGCTCGCAGATGTTTAGAGGCTGATTCTGAAAATTGCCCTGTGAATTTGGGCAAATGCTTCCTAACTTTTTCAGGAATAAGGTTCGGGAAACCTTTGATACCACTGAGAACCAATGGTCTGTATCTTTCAGCAGCAAAATCCCTCTGAGGGCTTGGTGCAACTTGTCTTCTTTGCATATTTTTACTTTCCATTTCACATGGAAACCCTCATGAACTGATACTCAATCAATACTAACCTCATAAAAGGTTCTCAATTACAACATTCATGAATCCAAAATATTGATTGAAAAAAAATGCCCTAAGATTATTAGAGGCACAAAACACACTTCACAAAATGTAATAGACATTACATATCATGCACTTCGAAGTATGTAGAAAACTGCTATTACCCTTTTCCCTTTGGTAGTGCTAAATCACTAGATAGGGAAACAAAATTTCTTTCTCAAATGTTTAAACACATGAAGAATACCTGGCAACGTTGCAGCTCTGGAACATTCTTCAAATCTTCAATGGGTTTACCTTGACAGAGTCGCCACCTCTTTGCAGAGGACAGAACTTCAAATGATATGAAGCTCACTTACATGTAAATCTTTCTCTGAGTTCCATCCGACAGAGCACCATAGATCTTGTAGCTTTCAGGTTCATTGCAACAAAGCTTTTCTCCAAGCCTGAGATTCTTCAAACTTTGAACCTAACCAACATGGCAATTGATATGACTCTTTGATAAGGCAAGATTCTAGTCAATCCCCAGTAGAGTCACCATATCTATTGGTTGTTTTTGATGAGCAACCAGGTTGGTCTCCTATTCTACCTATGGAGTAGCCATCTCCAGTCAAGGTCAGCTCGGAGGACTTGGACCAACTAACAAGATTCAGTCAAAAATTGAGATCTTCTGCACGTTAGGCTCTACAGAACCAGGG
This sequence comes from Sequoia sempervirens, assembly GCA_007258455.2. Taxonomy (NCBI): domain Eukaryota; kingdom Viridiplantae; phylum Streptophyta; class Pinopsida; order Cupressales; family Cupressaceae; genus Sequoia; species Sequoia sempervirens. Next base: position 312,157,583 of record VDFB02000003.1, on the reverse strand, counting down.
CGGGTATACCCACACAATGCCTCAAATAAGACTAGACATTGATTTTTATAGCAGATGACTCCTAATGCCAAGTATTGAGAACCTCAAATGTGGCTAGATTCCCAGTGACACAATACTTGCAGTAACCAGAAGGTAGGGCAAGAAAAACTAAAGATATTCAATTATTTTAAATTTGGAAGGATTCTGAGAGGGACCAGGCCATAGGACAGACCAGTTCCTAATCTTGGGCCATGGAGTCAAACACAAAAGATGGAATTCATCTGCAAATAGGACCTCAACCAGTGGATTTTGTTTTGTTGATGCCTTACATCAGCTATCAGTGCCTTACACTGACAATCCAGCTCTTGTATCAACCAGATTCTTCTTACCCAATCCAACTTGTACACAAACAATCACTGCTACCTGCTCAAAGGATTTAATTGCTTCCTTGAAGTAGACCTATCAACAAATAACACAACCTCGTGAAGTATGAGAAGATGAACAAAGACACCTTATTCATTCATTCAAATGATTGGAGCATACAGAAATGGAGACAATCTGCTGACATGCATGAAAGATGAGCATCTTCATGTATTCATTGCTCAAACTGATTGTATTTACAGACAGATTCAAAATTACAAATCATTAGACTCCACATTGACTCAAAACTAAACACTAATCTATCTCAGGCTGATCCACAAACTCAGACAAAAGTGTGGAACTAAACCTAAGTGACCAAACCAACCTAAAAACCCCCTCACACATGGCCACAAAATTCTCCTTTATAGGAATAGGAGAAGCAACAAGCAACTGGCCAGATGAGATTACACGTCTTCGGATGACTGGGCCAACCCCAAACAACACGCAGGCCAAAATATCACTTCCAACAGCCTCACTGGTCTCATAAATTCCTCGGGTCAGGTTACTGTAGGAAAGACACTCCCGCACAAAAGAAGCCAGGAAATTGATGTCAAATCCGCCGCCAAATCTGCGCGTCCATACTCAAGCCATGCCGTCCTACTCTCAGGGTCGCATCACCATGAATGCACAATCAATAGATCCAACAACCAAGTTTCTATCGCCATGAATATTACAAATCTTTGTGCGCGAACAGACAGAAAACCTAATAGAGATCAGGTTAAAAACTGACCGTCGATCAGCAGAGATCGGGCGGTCGCCATTTAAAATCACTTGACTGTTGAAAACAAGCCCATGCCTGCACATTAGTCTCCAAGTAAACATCGGGCACCTTTGAATCTGAAGTTAAAACATCACCGTCTAGATGATGCATGTGCGCATTTTTGGCCCATTAGTAGCTCAGGTGGGCGAGGGTAGAGAAGTCGTTGAGAGATAGCCGAGTCGGCAAGAGGTCCTAGCGAGGAGAACAACCCATACCGAAGTCACCGGGTACAACGGCCAAGTAGAAGGAAATCGGGGAAAGGTCTGGACGAAAGACGGATGCTACATCGAACACTCATCACAAGTCGGCAAGAGATGGCCAAGTCGGCCAGACATCATGGCGAAGTCCACATGTTTCATCGAGTAGATGAGTTGGCAAGACATGGCACACTTGGCGTAAGATTTCAGCTTAGAACAACACCTCGTCAGTGAAAGAGAGATTACAATCGATCGCTAAGACATTAATAGTCTCACACCAACCGAAACCATTTTCCTTTTGTGTATCGCTATAACATTAAGATATCAAGAAGACCTCCTACTGCACACCATGTCTCTCTGAAGGTTTTCATTCACCTGAGTGTTGTTGAGACAGCCCAGAGCCTATGCTGATGAAGACCACCATATGTTCAATCGGTGAGACCGAAGGTCACTCACTGAGACCTCATGCCGAAGACCCCAGCTCATACCGAAGAGATTACTCTTTACATTATCGGTTGGTATAAGCACCCATCATCGGTGAGACATCACAGTGACATTACATTGTTATACCACAAGCCCTTAGAAACTTGTTTGCCGAGAGAAGTAAAGACTTTCACTAAAAGTCACATATTGACTCACCTTCGGCAAGACCCAACCCCATCACCAAGAAGACACACCGAAAAACATAAGTCCCACCGAAGCATTAAGATAATCCATCACCGGTCGGCGTAACAAAAGACATCACCGAGACATCTCGCCGAAAGGTATAGCATACGCCGAAAGAAAACTACAAGATATCTTTGGCAAGACCCAACAGAATCACCATGAGTTATATCGAAAGCTCCAAGTCCCGCCGAAGGGAAGTCACACCGACAGACAAAAGCCACGATGAAGAAGAAGCAGGGCTAGTAAAACGGTGACAAGGGGCCAGTAAAGGAATGGAAAACGGGGCTCAGGAGAACCATAAGTGAAGCATGAACCAGCTGGACAGGTCACCAAAGGAAAAGAACAAATGGCTAGAAAGAAAAGAAAACAACAGACCCGAAACGATCTCGCCCCCGCCTCTATAAAAGACAGCGGATAAGGAGCCGGAGCCAAAACAAAACCAAAAGCCGCAAGGGCGGAGACAAAAGGAAAAAAAGAACTTCGCAAAATGTTCCAAGACAAACCCCGACCCGGTTCTGCCCCCACCAAAAACAAAAGGAAAACAAAGCAAGCGGAGCTGGGGAAAACAACCAACGATCGACGCAGGGCAGAAAGGAAAAGAAACACCAAAAACACAGAATCGGGACTAGGATGGATGCGTGAATAGGAGCTAGAACCTCAGAATTGGAGAAGTTCTAGTTCCCTTCAAGCATCTGTTCTGCCCCCGATTCTGAAAGAAAAACCAAAGCAAGCAAAAGAGAGACGGGAACCAAAATAAAAACCCAAAAAAAAGAAAAGAGAAAAACCAAGAAACCCTAACACAGGCCGCCCCTTGTAGATCAAAACTAGCACGCTGGGCTCAACCCTTGTGGGAGCCCATTTAACCCACGTGCTAAAATGAAAGACACCCCATAGCTAAAGTTTAGTCATGAAAAACCAGAGTACACAACTAGACAATGAGAAAACCAGAAATTGCACTAACACTAATGATGTCATGCAGGTGGATGACCTACGATGTGATTAATGAAAACATGTAATGGGATATTTTAAATGCTTGTAATGTGTTGGCAAATGATGTGGAAATGTAATGTATGTATGAAATTTTTGTTTTTTTATTTTTCAAATGCAATAAATAATGATGATGTGATGAAGAATGGATGTTGATTCTATGAAATGCATCATGAATTTGTAGTATGTATATGATTTATGAAAAGAAATGATATGTAAAATGAGTCAAATTTTTATGGAAAAATGTCATGTTAGATAAATGAGTGTAATAATGTGATAAAATGTATGATGGAATGAAATGTAATGTCATGGTGATAAAAGAAAATAATAATGATGATAAAAGGATAATGAAATGTTATGAAAAATGAAATGATAACTGTAAAATGATAAATGATAATGATATGGAATGATGATGAATTGAGATAAAATGATAATGATAAAAATAAAATGAAATGATATGATAAAATGAAATGATAATGTAGTGAAATGTAATGAAATGATAATGCAATTAAATGATAGTGTAATGAAATGATAGTGTAATGAAATGATAATGTAATGAAATTATAGCACAATGAAATGATAATGATAGTGTATTGTAATGAGATGATAATGTACTAAAATGATAATGCAATGAAATGATAATGTAATGAAATGATAGCATATTGTAATGAGATGATAATGTACTATAATGAAATGATAATGTACTGAAATGATAATGACAAACTGATGATGAAATGATGAAGATAATAAATAAGATGAAAATGAAAATGATATGAAATGGAGAAATAAATGATAAATGAAAAGATCTAAATGACATGTAGATGAATGATATGAAACTATATGATATGAAAATTACCAAATGAAATGATAATGCATAATGTTGGATAACTAAATGTTAAAGTATGTAAATGATATGAAAATGAATGATAAATGATAAATGATAAACTAGAGAATATGTATAGGACCTAGATGAAATGAGGATGAAGATGAAAGATGATGATGAAAAAAATGTTTGAATTTCCTCCAAAAATAGTCTAAAGAGACATGAAAGTCGTTGATGTCTTTGTTCAGCCTTTCAAAAATCTGATGCAAATCTAGTATGAAGATATGTACATTGATCTAAATGAAATGCAACTAAATGAAACCAACCATTTGGTGATCCTTTTGTTAGATTTCTTGAATCATCATAGAGCATTTTAAAATGTTGGAAGTATGTACAAGCATTAGAGGGGAAATTAGCACCAATGATGACCTGAGTACAACTTTCATGTTTTTTGATATAGAAAGTGAACACAAGCATTGAGGTATAATTGAACTGAGATGACCTGAGCATTTCTTGCATAAACAGACAAAGACTAACCACTTTTTGATGCAAATATGGAACTGTCATCAATGGTATGCTTTGGAAATCATGTCTCATGACATATTTACACCAAATTGATAGTTAACCTCAAGACACTAAACAAAGAAAAACCATCCTCTTTCCTCACCACTCTAGTTCAGTACATCATTGAGTGTGCTCCAAAGAGATGATATTGAAAAGTCAAACAACCATTGTTCAAAATATAGTACTACTATTCCAAACATTATTCAGATTTTAGATCATCCAAATATGTGTCATGATATGGTACATGCTAAAAACTATTGTGATATGGATCAATGATTGGATATTTGTTCATCAAATTTGATTGTTTGTTTGCATGATTGGATTCTATGCCATTGTCTAGCTATTTCGGTAGAACCTGAAAGTTGATTGCCCCTATATTGTCAATGTTTACCCCCAATATTGACACAACTTGCTGACATAGATATGTACAATGATCAAGCCATGGTAAGACGTTATTGTTCTAGGAAAATGATGACTGTATGATGTTGTTATGGCCCTAAAATGAAAAAGATGTATGAAAAAAAGGCTGAGAAGCTAAGTGTAGAACATGAACTAATAGATGGAGAGCTACAAATAGCATTTTTTTCTAGACTTTGACTATTAATTTTTATTGCATTTTTCTGATTTCTTTTTGATTTTTTTGTATTTTTCCTATCAATAGACTACCCGTTGTCAGGTTTTCACCCTATGTTGTTTTTTTTTCAGGGCATTTTCTGATTTTTATAGATTTTTTTAGGAATTTTTCTATTGTTTTGTGTTTCTTCAAGACTTTTCTATTGTTTTTGTGTTTCTTTAGGACTATTTCTGCTGTTTTTGTGATTTTTTTAGGACTTTTTCTACTATTTTTGTGATTTTTTTAGGACTTTTTTGGATGATGATAAATACTTCAGACATAATAATTTTTCAAGTGTATGTTGTTGATAGGTTCGTCAAACAGGTCCCCTTCTAATGTTGATAGCTTGTATGCTCCTGAACCATATATGGTGATGACCACGTAAGGACCCAACCAATTTGGTTCAAACTTTCCTTTCTTCTCTCTATCTTGTTGATTGAGTGGATTCTCCTTTAGAACAAGATCACCAACCTGAAAGGTACATGGCTTTACTTTGTGATTATAGCTATGAGACATCATCTGTTGATATGCTTTCAAATGATCAGTTGCTTGTTGTCTCTTCTCATCAAGGAGTTCCAACTCTTGCAGTCAAGAAACTTTGTATTCATCATTTGTTGCAAGACCATTCAGTGATACTCTAAGTGAGGGAATCTCAACTTCTATAGGTAATATAGCCTCTGCTCCATAGACAAGAGAAAATGGTGTTGCTCTTGTTGGTGTTCGGATGCTAGTTCTGTAGGCCAATAATGCGAGATTAAGTTGAATGTGCCAATCTTTCCTTGCATCATTCACAGTCTTTTTTAAGATTTTCAATATCATTTTGTTTGAGGCCTCTGCTTGGCCATTCCCTTGTGGATAATAAGGTGTTGAATATCTGTGTTGTGTATGGAATCATTCACAAAGTTCATCAACATCTTGATTCTTGAATGGTCATCCATTATCTATGATAATGGAGTTGGGAATTCCATACTGACAAATGAAATATTTGAGGATGAACAATGAGATTTGTTTGCCAGTAACCTTAGTCAGAGGTATGACCTCAATCCATTTGGTAAAATACTTTTTCATTGTGATGATGAATTTGTGCCCATTTGATGATGAAGGATGAATCTTTCCAACCAAATCTAACCCCCATTGAGAGAATGGCCACGTTGGCATGAACGGTTGAAGTTCTTGTGCAAGCGCATGAATAAGATTCCCATGAATCTGGCATTTTGAGCACTTTTTCACGAAAGTGAATGATTCGCTTTCCATAGTTGGCTAGTAGTAACCCATTCTAATCAATTTCTTGGATAAGGTCAATCCACTCGAATGAGTACCACAAATTCCACTATGAACTTCTTGTAAAGCCTTGTCAGATTCGTCACATTTAAGACATTGAAGTTGTGAACCTAGATCCTAATACTTGCAAGAACACAAAAAATGAACACATTAATAAGATCAAATGTAAGTTAGAATAGAGATTCCTCATAAAATCCATTTAACCATATTCAAAATAGAAATAAAACAAGAACACAATGAAAGAAGATGAAAATAAGATAAATCCTATTGAGAACATGCAAACTCTTGATCTTATGGGGGAGTTGGTGCCAATTTGATGTGGAAATTGGACCTTTTCCAACTCCTTTGCAAGATTTTATTATGAATGGTGATGGTGATCCACTTTGTTGAAGATTCAAGTGTGCTCCATGATGAAAAAACCTTCATAACCTAGATATGGATTCAAAAGTATGGATGAAGATTGCTCTAAATTTGAGTATAGTAAGTTTACTCAACTGGTGAATGTTCAAATGAGGAGAGGATCTCTTCATTTATAGAATGCTAAGTTGAAGAGATGGTCCAAAATAGAGCAATGTGGGACTAACATTCAACCAATGGCAAGGTGCCACTTGTCAACATTTGATAGGATGAAGGTTGAGCATATTTTGATCCATGTGCAAGTTTGAAATTTGAATTTGATGAGATGACATGTTTAGGGGGGATGAAAGATGAGCTAAATGCCAAGTGGGAGACATGTAAGAGACAATGTAAGAGCTTTAAATGCTTTGTTGGATGGACAAGTCAATTTGGGGGGAAATTTCAAACTTGGAGGAATATTCCCTTTTTGATGCCATTTTGAAAGTAAATAGGGAATTATTAAATCAACTAAATGATTTGATTGTGCAAGTTGCAAAATCTAGAGGATTGGAGCGATTAGGATTAAATTAATCAAGATTTGACTAATTTAAATGACAAGAATGACGACCATTTTACCGCATTTTAGGATTTTAAATAACTCAAAATGAGAAAATGATTTAGACTTAGTTAAATAAATATTTTGATTATTTAACTAAAGGGGTGATGTTAGATTAAATTAGATAAATGTTTAATTTATTTAATTTAATTAGATGAACTTTAGAAATTTAATCAAATAATATGGATTATTTAATTAGATAAAGATAGGAAGACTAAATGACCTAGCTAATTACACAGAGACGATGATTTAATTAAATTGAGGGATTTATTTAATTAAAAGGGGAATTATGATGACTTTAATCAAATAAGGCTATTTGATTAAATGGTTAGACAAAGGGATAATTCAGAATGAAGTGATGTTAGTAGATAACGATCGAGTGTGTGATATCAATTTGTATATTTTCGATGTCTACAGAAGTAAAGTACCATCAAGACCGCAGCGATAAAGGGTGTCAGCGATAAGAGTATAGTGAGAGGATTGGTGAATGAAATCGTGCTTTTGGTTATGGGATAAGTCAGGTGATAAGATGTCATCTTTTAGGTAGGCATAAATCTTGCCATACCAAGGTGAATCAAATCCTACTAAGTGGTAAATGATTTGGCTTTCAAGTGTGTCATAAGCAGGTGCAAATAATTGTTCCACCAAAAATTCATAGTGAGCCTAATTTTCTGGGAGTTATACCAATGATGTGATCATGGCCATAGTGTTAGTTGCTTTGTTATCAAGTCTCAGAATCTATCTGAACTTGATATCTATGAAGTACTTCTTGAAATCGTCAACCATCTTCTTATATGGAAACAATTTTTCATCTTTGGTTTGATAATCATCATTGATATGATTAATGACTAACTGTGAGTCACCATAAACTTGTAGTTTTGTAATCCTCCATTCCAATGTTATCTTGAGTCTAGTAATTAAAGCTTCATATTCGGCTATGTTATTAGTGCATGGAAAAATTAGCCAATATGACTGAGGAATGGTATTTCCTTAAGGGGTGACAAAGAGTATGCATGCCCTTGATCCGTGTTGAGTGAAAGATCCATCAAAGTATAAAGACCAAGGTTTCTTTGATTTTGCAATGAAGACATCAGCATTTGGAAATTCAATGTGCATGGGATTCTCTACTTGTAGTGGTGCTTCAACTAGTTGATCAGTGATAACTTGTCCTTTGATTTTTTTGCCATCAACATAATGAATATCAAACTCACTTAGGATCATAACCCATTTTGCTAGTCATCCTGTCAATGTAGCTTTGCTTAACAAATATTTGAGTGGATCAATATTTGTAACAAGATTGATTGTATGAGTTAATAGGTAGTGTCAAAACTTTTGTGATGCAAAGACTACTACGAGACAAGCCTTCTCAATGAAAGTGTAGTTGATTTCATGACCTATTAGTGTTCGACTAATGTAATAAATGGCATGTTCTTTTCTTATAGAATCCTCTTGTGCTAATAATTCCCCCAAAGATGTCTTTGTTGCGGTAATATATAAGATTAGAGGTTTGTCTGGATTTGGTGATACTAGAACTAGTGGGTTCATCAGGTATTGTATGATTTGTTGAAAGGCTAATTCACACTTATCATCCCATTTGAAAGGAAAATTCTTATGCAATAGATGTGTGAAAGGTAGGCTTTTATTGGCTAGCTGTATAATGAACCTTCGTATAGATTGAAGTTGTCCTTGTAATGACCTCAACTGATTGATATTTCTTGGTGGAGGCATTTCCATGATTACTTGCACCTTGGTAGGATCTACTTCAATTCCTTTTTTTGATACTATGTATCCTAAAAGCTTCCCAAATGTGACCCCAAAGACACATTTCTTGGGGTTGAGGTAAACTTTGAGCTTTTCCAATCTTGCAAAGATTTTGGATAACACTTCAAGATGTCCTTCTCTTGTGTATGACTTTTCCAATATGTCATCTACATAATCTTCCATGAATGTGTGCATCATGTCATGAAAAATTGTAGTCATAACTCTTTGGTAAGTAGCCCAGAAATTCTTTAAACCGAAAGACATGAAATTCCAATAGTAAGACCCCCATGGACATGTGAACATTGTTTTGTCCTAGTCTTTAGGTGCGATCTTGATTTGGTTGTAACCAAAAAAAAAATCCATTAGTGAATAAATGGAATGGCCAGCTGTAAGATCTACTATAGTATTAATACTTGGGAGAGGGAAGTCATCCTTAGGAAATTCCTTATTAATATCTCTAAAATTTGTGCACACTTTGACACTTTTATCGAGCTTGGACACTACAACAATGTTGGAGATCCATTCTGCATAGTTGATTGATCTTATAAATCCCACATCAAGGAGTTTTCTAAGTTCTTCTTTAACTAGCAGTGCAACATGAGGATGCATCTTTTTGAGTTTTTGTTTCACCGGTTTAACTCCTAGTTTGATGGACAAGTGATGCATTATAAGATCAGGATCAAGACCTAGCATTTGTGCATAAGACTAGACAAAGTTGACTTGATTTGTTCTCAAAAATTCCATGAATTCAGGTACTTCTTTATCCGTCATCGATGTAGCTAACTATAGAATCTTTTGTAGGCTCAATCAAGATAGGAAATTTCTCATGATAATGCTCCGAGAGAGTGTTAAGTATCCCATCATCAGGTTCCTTAAAAAGTTTTTCACCATCCAATACACTCTTTTTTTTGTCTTTTGTTTGATCTAACACTGCTAGATTTTGGTTTTCACCATTAGATCTTTCTTTTCTTTTATTTTTTTGCAGCTAGGAGACTTGACACTCTCCTGATTAAAGACTTTGTGCTGAAAATTGCTAGTGGAACAATCATTTGTATCATCTATAGAAAGGAAGTTCACAATAAATTTGTCGCTTGGGAACATAGGTAGATCGATAGGTCCAGATGAATCCTAGTCAATGAGATCGGGATGGATTAGTGGTAGCGAGTCATTGGGTTGCATGAGATCGGCTATGGTTAAGGTCATAACAGAGTTGTGTGTAGGATCCGAGGTAGGAGGAAAATCAATGATGGTATTGTTATCACAATAATCTTCTTCAATTAAATCTGTATCACTAGAATCATAGTCACTTTGTAGTTCATATTCTTGTGGTTGGGACCCTGACACTTCTCCTTTGATTAGAGTTGGGGTGTACTTGTGTACCACATCAACCATTTTTTCCCTCCAGAACTCATCATTTTGGATAGTGTCCCATTCATATTCACCAAAATCTATGTCAGAATTATTATCCATGAAATTCTAAATTGTTGTCAAACAAGATTCCTTTGTATTCAACCCTTCTTGCAATGTGAGAACAGTATCAAGAAATTATTTAGATATTACTTTTTTTGAGTTGGTATCATAGCCTAGTCCTATTTTATCTTTTGCAGCAAGTCCTGGAAGGTGAACAGACTCAACTACTCCTTTTCTCTTTCCAATAGGACCCTTACCATCGTAGCCCATCTTTTGCATGATTGGATATCCTTTACCATATTGATCAGTTGGTAGTTTGATATTAAGAACTATTTCATCTTCATCTTTGTAGAGCCAACTTAAAAATTCTCTATCCTCAGAATCTTCCATAGGAAATTGTTCTTTGATAAATCATCCATTAAATTTTGTATTTGGCTCTATTGGTGGTTGCGTTGATGTGGATGCTACAAATATCTATTGTTGTGTAATAGAGAGTTGTCCATGTGACAGAGGCAATATAGGTAGATTAGAAAGACAAACAGAGTACTCCCCTACTCCATTATCCATGAACTGTAGTTGCTTATCAAAGCTTTTGGTTAACTGATTGATTTGCGTATTTGTAACTAAGGGTTTCTTTTTGGATTAGATTCATCAATCAATAAAGCATATAAAATAAACCCAAAGACCTATCAAGAACAATGAAAACTAAAAATAACAACAAATATACCTTTCATTCATAGGAGTTTCCATGATTCACCTTGTTAGTACCTTCTAACTTGCTTATTTGTGTTTCCCTCAGATTCAACGTGTGAGCAATCTTTGATGAAGACCTACACAAGCTTTGAAGGATTTGAATCTAAATGCCTATGCCTACATTTATGACAAAAATGACTTTAAAATGCCAAATTAATCTAAGTATTAATATTCTAGAGTATTGTAATCTATGTGTGTAATCTAGAAGTGAAAGCAAAATAGCATTTTATAGAAAATGCCATTTTGAATGGATGGATGAGATTGACTTTTGAAAAAGATCTAAAATTAGCAGACAAGATTTAATCTGAGAATCCCTAATTAGGGTTAGGGAAAAATCCTTAAGCAAGTGGTCAAGATGCCATCTAAGAAGATCGAATCGGTGGTGGAGAATAAACAAGAAAATTCATTTGAAAATAAAGATTTTTGAAAATGAAGAAGATAAAGACCAGACTGAAGATCCATTTTGGAAAGATCAAGAACCTGCCCGATCACCTGACTTCCAAAGGAAAGTTACCAATTTAGAATTAAATTAATTCCAAATGTGAATTTTGTGAAATAATAAATAATTGATTTTCCAATTATTTACCAAAGTGAGTTGACAGTTAAGAATGAGATGACATTTTAAATAATTTAATTTATTTAAAATGAGAGGAATATCAAATTTGGTAATTAAATAATTAAATTTAATTATTTAATTTAGCAAATAAGACCAATAATTAAATAAATCATTTAATTCATTTAATTATGAAAGTTAGTGACATATTAAATAAATGAATAAAACTTATTTATTTAATAATTAGGCATGGATCGAGAAGGTGATTAAATAAATTGTAAAATTTATTTCAATTGGCGAAGACTTAGAAATAATGATGTATTTAATAAATAAAATAAAATTTATTTATCGAAGTAATCATAATGAAATGATTATGAATTAATTAAATTGAATTAAGTAAAATTATTTAATCAATAGCTCGAATGTAGCCTGCTGATTGTTAAATTAAATGTCATAATATGTCGGAACTAAAGTGGTAAAATGGGGTCAAGGTGCCTAGGTCATTTTTAGGTGTCTACATTTTTCCCCTCTTTGTCATAAGGTCATGTGTTGCATTGTGACAAAGAAAATAAGCCAAAGTCACGCCCTAGTGAAAAATAAGATGAGGAAGAATGATGAGGAGGGTAGTGGTATGCCCCCTCGAGAGGACAGACAGGTTCCAAGAACATGGGTGTGCTCTTGAAATTAATGAGAAGACTAGAATATGAAGAGACAAAGAAATGTTAGTGCAAAAGATATGGATGCAATGCCTATATGAGATGGGCGAGAGAAGATGACAAGACAAAAAGAGATGCATGTTAGTTCCTAGACCAAATCCTTCAAAACATTGCCATATGACTTTAATATTTATTGCTCTTAATCATCATTGGGCAGTAAAAATAACAAAAATGGACAAAAAACACCATGATATGACATAGACCGAGGTGTGTAAGGTCATCCATTTGAAAAAAGGACAGTCACAGACAAGGAATGTCCTAACTCATACTAAGGGCAAAGTTGCCCCAATATTTTTGTCAAGACAATCCACAGACAGTAGTCAAAGAAAATAAAATAGGCCAGGAGACGTCATTGCACCTCTAAATCCTTCATGGGACATCCTCGAGGTAGCTAGTAACATGACCACAAAGAAAAGACAGTAAAAAGATAAGACAAAATAGCCAAGATAGTCAAAAGATAAGACAAGATAGACCAAAAAGATTAACAACCATTTTATTTTGTTTGCCAAAGATTGATTTCCTGTCAGTTTGACAGTTTTGATAGTTTTAGAGTTCTGCCAATTTGACAGTGTTGACAGTTTGATGGGGCCTATTGTTAGGAAGGACACATCCTAAAAAAGGTAAAGGACATTTTGATAAGGTCCAAATCTGAGAACACATCTTGAAGAGGACCAAAGAGTGATGAGACTGACATTGTTTTGACTAATATGTTTTGGCAAGTTGACTGGTGTTTACTATATGATTGATTGGACTATGTTGTCAGATTTTGACCAATTTTAACATTGAAGTTTCAAATGACTATCTTGTGTCTGAGTTTGACTACGTCTGACTTATTTGAATAATGTGACGATTGTGACAAATGCCATGATTTTATTTGGACCAACCTAAAAGGACTAACCTAATGTCTTGAGGACCTTAATAACGATGGTCTGCTTTACGAGTAAAATGCATGTAGACAAATATCTCGGAGACAATGACATGGACTGACCAATATGACTAACTTGACCATTTTAGGATTTACTGATTTGGATGTTTTGGTCTTTTTCTTCAAGATGTTTTTTTGATTTTTAGGTCTTTTTTTGGGATATTTTTATGTTTGGTCTTTTCTCAGACATTTTATGATGTTTTTGTCTTTTTTCAGACTCATGATGTTTTCTTGTTTTTAGACTTTTGCTATAAGCTATTCTTTGGACAGCCAGAGGATTATGACAAATGGCTGTGACATCTCATGCATGAGAATCCAAGGACAAACATGATTATGCCCCTAGTCAAGCTGAATACCAATTGACAGGTGATGACAACGTTGTTTGACGTGGGAAGGACGCATCCCGAAACAACGTGAGGATGATGACGATAATGTGACAAAAGTATGGAGGTTCATAAATCGCTTAGGAACACAACAAGTACTTGACTGCGCTATAATTTAGGACCTGCCAGCATTTGAACAATTTGGTTAGACTAGATGGGATGATGATTATCCTTAGACCATTTGACAAGGGAAAGCCAAGATAGGTATATGAAATGATAGGGGTTCCATTGCAGCGATGGGAGACATGACCAAGGGAATTGTCCTATGATTTTCAAGGACTATGTCATGTACACGATTATGACGGCCAATGACATGATGTTTTGAATCATGTAAGATCAAGGATAAAATGCCGTTGAGTTTTCCCAAAGTACAATTTATGTGCGCTTATGTCAAGACCAAGATAGGGAATGATACGGAATGATAGGCTGATAAATGTCAATGTCATGAGGAAGGAAGGGAAATGAGATTTACTTGGTCTTCAAGTGTAAAACCACATAGATTTATTTATTTTAAGGTACATGATGCCTATTTGCCAGGTTTTCATCATGGTACTTATCCAGGGTGCCTGTTTGTTAGGTTTTCACCATTGGATTAAATTTTTCTCTTTACTATTTTCTTGACTTTTTTATTTTTTTGGTGTCACCAAGACGCTTGTTTGCCAGGTTTTCATCAGGGTGACAATTTTTTTATTTTTGATTTTTTTTTTTGTGTTTTTGATATTGTGGATAGCCTGGATGCTTTAGATTACCACTGACTATTCTGAATCCACTGATGGTGCCGATGTAGAGACTGGTGCCATGATATGCCAATAATGACCTTGCTGAAGGATTTGTCTTGTCAGGATCATAGTGCTTGTATACAATTGATTGATGTCATTGTGATCCTTTCCGAGACTAGAATTGGCCTTATCAAAATACGCACATCACAATAGAGTGCCATGAGATTCCTTATGGTAAAGAGTTGCTACCAAGATGTGACGGATTTGTGATGTGGGATCATTGGACTTTAGACGAGATGTAGGGTTATGACGAATGATGGTAGACGTGGAAAGATTGTTTGGAAGTTTGGATGAATGACTTTTTATTTTTGAAACTTGGGATGGTGGATGACGGATTTTGGAGGGATGGTGTTTGGAACCAACACTTTTATATGCCTTGATTCATGACCATTTTGAAGGAGGTGAACATGTGTTATATGTGGGAGTGCTCTTGTATTGTGGCTCCACATTGTGATTGACTTTTTCTTTTGAAATATTTTCTTTGCTTGATCCACTTTTCTTTGGGATCCATTTTAATTTCATTTGTCCACTTGTCTTTTTTTCTGATTCGATGGCCTTTGACATTTGATTTTGATCTTTTGACTTGTAAGACTTTTTTTTTTGTTGGTTCCAAAGGGAAGGTTTATTTATGATGGAATGACGGTTCATGGTGTGGGTGGAGGGAGTGTTGGCAGCAATCTTATGACAAGGATTTCTCATGGACTCCATTTTGATGTTTGTATCTGACAAGGTTTCCCCCAATATC
The DNA here is from genome assembly GCA_007258455.2 of Sequoia sempervirens. NCBI lineage: Eukaryota > Viridiplantae > Streptophyta > Pinopsida > Cupressales > Cupressaceae > Sequoia > Sequoia sempervirens. The sequence continues at coordinate 312,142,316 of VDFB02000003.1, read as the reverse complement.
GAGGAAGTATCACTAACATTGTTTGATTTTCTGACTGAAGAATACCCAAGACCTTGATATTTGCAATTTACTTGAAGCTGTATTGGTTCTAGAATGCATTGATCGTGTATCCCTAGTCCTTTGCCTTGATATTGCATGCTTTGATAGATTCTATTTACAATGGGGTACTTGTTATTTTGAAAGCAATATGATAACCCATCATTAGGTATGTGGATACTGTCACTTGTAATATTTTCATCTACAAGAAATCCTGCTCTGACAAAGATAGATGACCCTAGTTGATAAAGTGTCTTAGCTTCATTATCATGTTGGACATATTTCAGACTGATATCTTTGGTCTGATCATGTGACATGTCAGGTTCAAATGATTCTATTGGGGCTTCCAAGGCAATGTCAAAGCCATCATTATGTTTAGTGTCATAGAGTCCAATGATTTTAGCTATAACTTGAACATATGCAAATATGTCCATAGTGGAAGACTCTTTTTATGAAGGAATATTGTCTATGTGTCCTGTGGAGGCAAGTGTCTCATCGTGGGAAGTGTCAATAGTCAAGGCCTTTATAAGGTCAGCAAGTGTTTGATCATGAATGGCATAAAGGTCAAGGAGTGGATTGTTTTGGACTTCTTGGTCAATGGTAGGGTCTTGGTCGAAGATGGGGTTGTCATGGATTTGGACTTCTTGGTCAATGATGGGGTCTTGGTCAAAGATGGGGTTGTCATGGATGATATAGTCAGAAATAGTGTCATTGTCAAGGAGAGGTGTGTTTTGGATGTCATGATTGTCTTGAAGGACTTCATGGATGGACTGAAAGATAGGGTCATGGGATGAACTACCTTGTTCTTGACATGAGGGTGACATTATAAGGTCATGCTTTGGGATTTCATTTTCACATGTATCCTCAAGTTTATTAAATGGGATTTGACTTTGAGTAATGACATAACTTTCATGACTATATGTGGCTTGTGAGGGGATGGCCTAAAAAGGATTAATGAATGACGAACTAGGATAGGACATAGGGACTTGGACTAGACTAGTATGTGAAGGACTAGGGTATGGCATGGAGACTTGGACCGGATATGACATGGAGTCTTGACTGGATTAGGATGTGGTGGCATAGGATGTGACATGGAGACTTTGACTATATTAGTTGGTAACGACATAGGATATGAGATAGGGACTTGGACTGGATTGGAGTAAGGTTGACTAAAATGGGACGTGGAGACTTGGGCTGAATCGATATGGTATGATGTGGGGACATGACATGTGTTGGTAGATAGTTGATAAGGCATGTAGGCTTGGATGGGATTGATAGGTGAAGGGTCAAAATATGATGTGGAGGTTTGGAATGGACTAGTTGATAGTTGGCTTCCCTTGTCAAAGTTAGGATAAGGCTGATTAATGGATGTTTGTTGTGGACTAATGTCATGGATGGTGTTAAGTGACTTTTGGTAGTGAGGGTAGATGGATGGAGGTGGCAAAGTATCTATGTCAAATCCTTGTGGTAACTTAGCCCCTTGGTCCAAAAGCATGGCTAAATACCTTTGAGGGTTGCGTAAGATTGAGTTTTCTACAAAGGAGACTATATCAGGATTTTGCGCTGTAGCTTCTAAGTCTTTTGCATATACTCGTCCATTTTGGTTTCTTTGTATGAATGGTTCAGAAGGGTTTCATGATGAAGATGGAATGTTCATGGAAGATTGCATGTTCATGTTGTGAAATGGGTCAGAAAAATTCCAATGTTGGTTTCTATCATACATGTTATTATCGATGTTGGGATTGAAATCTTGTCCAAATTTTTTCATTTTCCCTCTGTCTTTGAAGCCTAGTCTCAACAATAAAAAGGGATTGCTCAAATAAGGATGATGAGAATGACAAGTAAATGCAAGGATGACACTAGCTTATGTTTTTTGGATTTTTGATAAGGATGAAAATGCAAGACTGTGTTTCCTAAAATGTTGACTAGGATGACTAGGTGATGATAATGTTTGTCTAAGGAAATGATTGATGTAAGATGACAAGGTGATCAAAGCCAAAATGTCGATTGAGGACTAAGATGATGATGTTTGACTAAGGACTTAATGTTATAAATGCAAGGTCTAGGTTCAAAATGATGACTAAGATGACCAATGCAAGGTCTAGGTTCAAAATGATGACTAAGATGAACAATGCAAAGTCTACGTTCAAAATGAGGACTGCGATTCTTTTTTGATATTTTGTTGAAAAGTATGAGTTGTCTAAGGTTGATTGTTTATGTCCAGATTTGTGAATGTTGTGTATATTGTTTGAAAATCTAGAAAACACTTGACAAGAACAATGTTTTGACTGTAGGCAAGAACACATGAGACAAGTACAATCCTAAAAGGCCAAAAGGCCAAGGGTTTGTATACTTGATATAGCCCACCGATATACCCCAGATTGGTGATAGACACCTTTCCTTCTCGAGAGTGGATAGCTTAGAATTTTGGTGGCATTGTCTCCCCTCCACAGCTCATTAACGTCATTCGAGCACACCAAATTCAAATTCTTTAGTAATGACTTCCCAAGAATTGCTATCTCTACTCAAGGGGATCAGTAGTGAGTGTCTTCGAGCATGATATTGTACCCTACACTATACCAAACAATGGCCATAGAACAGTTGGACACTAAGACAAGAGGTGTTTAATACAAGCATTCTATTCATGGGGCATGTTCCATGTGGCGAGAGTCCCCTTTCAGATCCATCTCGTCAGAACCACACTCGTGATTCTTTGGTTTTCCCCAAGAATCCACTTTTATATACTGGCTGGAAGTCTCTCGGGTTCAGGGTGCTACTGGTCTGAGTTGTCCTAGTGTGAGTACTTTTTCCCACCAGAACAAGTCCAAGTTCTAAAGTTAGTAACCATTTCTCTTACACCCAGGATCGCACAAGTGCACAAGAGGAAAGGATACTTCGATATACCAAATCGTGAGGGTGTACAACAGATAAAATGGGTCTAGTTTTCTGATCACTGATTTTTCACAAGGTGAGAGAATAATCACCTACCATTTGTTCAAACACAATCAGACATTTGCAAACAAAATTCATTTTAGAGCACCAAAAAAATGTTCCTAAGTTAAAAAATGCAAACAAGTGGTTTGAGAGATAAATCTTCGACAAACATAGATGCAAAACCACATGTCAGTAGTTTGAATAAATGTCTTTGACCCATGAAAAACTCCAACACCACATGCTGCCAACAAAGATTAGTAACCAAAAAATAAAAATAAAAAAAATTAATAATAGTAGAAAATTAAAATAGTGATAACTTTCTCAAAACTTAACAAAATTTTAAATCGTAGATATTTATGGAGAGCTAAAACATAGACCTTCAAAACCCAGAAAGTATTTTCCACTATTCTATACAAAAAAAATGTTATAGACAAAAGGAAACATGAGTTTTAACAACTAAAATTTAAAAACTATGATCAGTAAAATGGCCATAACTTTCTCAAACCTTAACACAATTTGAAACCATTTGCAGTTTCAAAAAGCTGAAAATAAGATCTACAAAACCCATAAAAGGTTTTAAAATATTTTATTCCCCCATTTTTCTGTGCTCAAAAGAAGGTGACAGGATTTTGTATGACTTCTTGGTTGTAACTGCAAAACAGTGAAAACAAACAAGAAAAACACAATTTTTTTCTACTTCACGTTGGGTTCACCAATGTAACTAAGGGTTTCTTTTTGGATTAGATTCATCAATCAATAAAGCATATAAAATAAACCCAAAGACCTATCAAGAGCAATGAAAACTAAAAAGAACAACAAATATACCTTTCATTCGTAGGAGTTTCCATGATTCACCTTGATAGTACCTTCTAACTTGCTGATTTGTGTTGCCCTCAGATTCGACATGTGAGCAATCTTTGATGAAGACCTACACAAGCTTTGAAGGATTTGAATCTAAATGCCTATGCCTACGTCTATGACAAAAATGACTCTAAAATGCCAAAATAATCTAAGTATTAATATGCCAGAATATTGTAATCTATGTGCGTAATCTAGAAATGAAAGCAAAATAGCATTTTATAGAAAATGCCAGTTTGAATGGATGGATGAGATTGACTTTTGAAAAAGACCTAAAATCAGTGGACAAGATTTAATCTGAGAATCCCTAATTAGGGTTAGGGAAAAATCCTTGAGTGGTCAAGATGCCATCTAAGAAGATCAAATCGGTTGTGGAGAATAAATGAGAAAATTCATTTGAAAATAAAGATTTTTGAAAATGAAGAAGATAAAGACCAGACTGAAGATCCATTTTGGAAAGATCAAGAACCTGCCCGATCACCTGACTTCTAGAGGAAAGTTACCAATTTGGAATTAAATTAATTCCAAATGTGAATTTTGTAAAATAATAAATAATTGATTTTCCAATTATTTACCAAAGTGAGCTGATAGTCAAGAATGAGATGACATTTTAAATAATTAAATTTATTTAAAATGAGAGGAATATCAAATTTGACAATTAAATAATTAAATTTAATTATTTAGTTTAGCAAATAAGACCAATAATTAAATAAATTATTTAATTCATTTAATTATGAAAGTTAGTGACATTAAATAAATAAATAAAACTTATTTATTTAATAATCAGGAAGAAGTGACCGAGGAAGGGTGATTAAATAAATTAAGAAATTTATTTAATTAAGTGAAGACTTAGACAATTAATGACGTATTTAATAAATAAATAAAATGTATTCATTTAATAATCATGAAGAATGAAAGGACATGAATTAATTAAATAATTATGAATTATTTAATCAATAGTTGAATGTGGCCTAAGGACATAATTAAATGTCATAATTATGCTAGAACGAAAGTGGTAAAAATGAAGTTTGCAGGCCTAGGTCATTTTTAGGTGTCTATAGTATCAACTTTGAGAGAAGTATTAGTAGGAGTTTCTCGATTGTTGGGAACCAAAGTATCTTGACTAGCTTTGATGTTGGCACAACTTTGACTACTCAAATTATCAGCTAGTATTGTGATCTCTTGTCTATCATAAGGAAACTTAAGACACTAATGATATGTGGATGAGACAGCTTGCATTTCATGGATCCAAGGATGACCCAACAAGATTTTGTATGCAAGATCATGATCTAACATTTGACATAAAGTATTTTTGATAACAGGTCCCACTCTGACTGGTAGCATGATTAAACCTTTGGAAAATCTTTCCTCATCATCTAAGGATTTAATAGTAATCTTTCTTTTGGGATCAATGGAGTCCTCAAAAAATCCTAAATCTCGAACTAACTTAATAGTACATATATTCAAACCTGCACCTCCATCTATTAGGACGTGTCTCACACAAAACTTGTGGATCATGACTTCTAAGTATAGCAATCAATTATGGGGATGTGTCATGGAAACGTCATCTTTTTCAGAGAATGAGAGACATGTGGGTGAGGACAAGTGTCCCACCATGGCTTGAAATTGGTCCACATCCATATCAGTGGATACAGTTGTTTCAACGAGAGCCTTTTCTAGAATTTCCTTATGTGCTGGGGAAATATTTAGGAGTTCTAAGATAGAAATATGAGCAAGAGTTTTTCCAAGTTGATTGACTAAGTCATATTGATGTTGAGGTAGGGGCATAGTGGATTTCAAAGAAGTGCCCTTTAAGAAAAAAATAGCTTGTGCTCTTTTTGTTGCATTGGCTTCTCTATATTCCATATTTTCTTTAACTTTTATAACATTGAACCACTCGTCATCAGTGTAGATATGATTGATTATATGATCATTGATATGATTCACACTTCTTCCCAAAGACTCACCCTTTTGGTAGTTGGGAAAAGGGTTGTGAAATGCTTGGTGGTCTTCATTTTATTGTTGGTGTCCTTCTATTGTGATGGTGCCATTTTCGATTAAGTCTTGGACTTTATTTTTCAAGGCTTGACAATTATTTATGCGATGGCCCTTGCACCGATGATAATCACAATAGTATGCATCATTCCATGATGTAGGCTTCACATTGGGTTCAAAATTGCATTGAGGTGGTAAAACAAGAGCATTCTTAGCCATCAATTCTTTGAATGTTGATTCTAAGGATTGACCTAGTGGAGTAAAATTTCTTCTATTAGAGAAGAATGAAGATCATTGTGGATTTGCATTTGAGGTATTTCCTAAGGAATTGTTGTTGTTATCATTTCCATGGTAACCTTGATTGGTGGCATTCCCTTGATTGGGAGTAGAAGTTTGATTCATGTTATTTATTGGAGGATGAGGATTGTTTCCCTAATTTGTGACCAAGTTGACATTGTTATATTTATTGTTGCAAGGATCACTAAGAACAAATGGCTTAGTCGAGACATGATTTTCATCTACAACACCATCATTCACCACATTTTTGTTGCGAGTCCAAAACTTAGATTTGTCATTGTGGTGATTTGATGAGCTAGGATTGTCCTTATCAAGTTTTATTATCCCTCTCTAAACCAAGGCACTCTCAATGGTGATGGAATTTTCAATAAATTTCTAAAAAGAGGGAGGAAAATGAAGGTTAAGACGATAGCTCATCTCTTGATCTATGCTTTTTATGAAAGTGGTGATCTTTTCCTTTTCAGGAATGTGGTGTGGATATCTAACGAACAATCTTCTCCATCTTTGAAGAAATGTAATGAATGGTTCACCAGGTTTCTATTTAGCCTTGCAGAGATCAATCATGGTTATTTGATGTTGTATGTTGTAAGAATATTGCAATATGAACTCATTAATCAATTCCTCAAATGTCTTGACAGGCGGTGTGATTTTTGATAGCCATTCCATAGATTGGCCTCCAGGACTTCTAGGAAACAAACACATCAAGTATGTTTCCTCATGAGCAAACTCTAAAGTCATATTTCGGAAGTCTCTAATATGATCAATTGGATCTAATTTCCCATTGTAACGATCGAACAATGGGATTTCACAATTTTTGGGAAATGGGATCATGTTGAGACATCGGTCAAAAGGATAAGGACAGATGTCATCAAGAGTGTATGTCTTTGTTGTGGCTCCCCCTTGTAGATCTTTTTCCTTGTAGTGGTTTAACTTATTGAGTCAAGGCACTAAGATTAGACAAGGGTGTTTCATCAAGATTACTCTTTATGTTCTTAGTATCAAAATCATGGGGTAATTTAGCTCCTTTGTCAGCTAGATATAGAAAATATTTTTCTTTGTTATGCTCCAAAATTTTTTCTAAGGCTTTGTGAAATTTGGGATCTTGTTTAGCCTCTCTAAGACGTTCTTCATCTCATTCATCATCACTATCTACAAGAGTTTTGCTCACATCCTTGTTGAAAGGGAATGTATTTTTTTCTCTTTCACCCATGTTATCTTTAAAAAGGGGATTATAACTCACACTATAAAGGGTATTACTAGTATCACCTTCTTCTTGAGTTCTTCAGGTATAATATTCTTGTTGAATATCCTCTTTCAACTTATTATATTGAGATCTTGTAAAAATAGGCATACGATTTTGAAACGTTCTTCTAGACCTAGATCACAATTTGATAAATGCACAAATGATGATATTTTGATCTGATAAGATGAAAATCTTAAGATATGATCAAAAGATGTTCCTAATTCTTGATTGTGGCTTCCAATGATAAAGGATATCAGAATCCTATTGGGGAAGTTGAATCAAATAATCAGTAATTTGTTTGAAAGGTGCACTTTTTAAGATTTGATCCTTGTTTTTGAAGAATGATAAGTATATAAAATAGCCTAATTAAGATCACTGAAGGATTTGATTGGGGTGTGTTGAATATTCAATAGAAGGTTGTGGTAGATAATCGAACTCAAGAGGCTGACTATGATTGTGTCGTTGAGATAAAGATCTTCTCTGTAAATATGCTCATAAATATAAAGGCTCTACAACGTAATCATCAGTAAACCCCCTAGAAAAATCATTGTATCTATGGAGAAACTTATAGTAGTGGAGCAAGATGTTTCGACTCTTATACAGAAACTTTCTATGTTGCGAGGTTTTCTTGTAACCTAAATGTTTCTTAGGTCTCTTGATCCTATTAACAATTGATTTCTTGACAAATTTGGTTGATTTCCACTCTCTAAGCATGGGATAAATGTCAAGATGCTATTGGACTGAAGATATTATAAACTTAGATCTATCAAAAGTAACAATTCTGGAAAAGTGAAAGATGCGTTATTCTGTACCCTATATGTGCTGCAGAAATAGGTATATGCGCCAGAGAAATAGTCAAATGCACTGCAACAAACCTCAGATGTGCTACTCTCTGTCCTATATGAACTAAAAAAAATGCTTTGACAATGAAAGAAACTATTTGCAGGATATTTAGTCTATGCGCTAAAACAGACCCTAAAAGCACTAAACTAGCCAATGAATGCACTAGAATAGACCCTATATGCACTACTCTATGTCCTATATGCAATAAAATAGTTTTCCCAAAGTGTTTTTCAAATAGTTTTGAATAGTTTTCAGCTGAAATTTTTCATATTCATTTTGGATGATCCTTTGTCTGAATTAATGTGATTGAAGACACAACAAACACTTTGAAAATAGTTGTTTTTAAGCCCTATGCTAAACATCAAGTGTATGTTCAAAAATGTTTTTCAAAAAGTGTTTTCATAGGTTTTACAAATAACAGACAATTTAGGTAGACTCACTCTTAGTACTCAAGTAGGTCATCATAATAACCACAACCCACATCTTAGAACTGCGTCGACTCACACAGTCGTGTCACCCCCGAAGGGCAGCCCATGTTTTTGTTTTTTCTAGGCACGTATTCAGAGTGACAGAAGTGGATACCAGATCCCCTAAGTAAATGGTCCTTGGTAGTTATATGGTGAGTGTCTTGGGGGCAGATTCTTCCCTCCCCTTGCACTGTAATTATTTGGATAATTGGAAACTGACTTCGGTTGGCTACTACACTAGGTTCTTAGTAAAGTTTTTTGTTCTATGTGGCACTAATAAACTCCCTCAGGAGACCTCCCAACCTTTAGAACAAAGGCTTTGGGGATGGTTATCTTGCACACTACTAACAAAAGTGGGTTTCTCTAGATTCGCTTTAAATTTTATAGTGGGGTGGAATAGCCTAGCTTTGGCTTGAACCCACTTGAGTCATTCCTCTTGGGTGAGTAATTTTTTCCACAAGATCAGGCCCTCTACAGGATGTAATAAAGCATTTAGAAATTGCAAAAATGTAAAAGTAAAGTCTAGTATTTTGATCACCCAGTTAAGGGGAGAGCATAGACCTATTGCCACAAACACAGTAGACAATGTTCTTTTTAGAACCCAAATCACAATGAGAAGATGTTGCTTCACAAAAAAAAGTTGTTCAATTTTAACTACAAAAATAATTGTGTGGTGACTATCCTAGATTGCTTCATTTTAATCCATGTCTACCGTAGGGTTGCTTCTTTTTAAAAACCAGATGTGACTATCCTAGATTGGTTTTCTTTAAATTAGAAAAGGTTCTGTCTATAGAAGGCATCAGACTCAGAACCTTGTTTAGTTACAATCTACATGCACTAAAAGATCACTTATATGCACCACAAAAACAAGTAAATGCACTAAAACAAATCCTATAAGCATTGCAGAAAGTCCTCAATGCACCAAAAGAACTCCTAAATGCGCTAGAAGAAAATGCAGCAAAATTTTTAGTAAACTGAGCTGAGTATATGCGTCATTTTGTTCCTTATAAGCATTGTTTTGTTCCCTCAATGCGTCAAAATAGTTCCTAGATGCACCGGAAGTCCTGAATAAGTGCCGAAAGAAACCTTGCATGTGCCACAGAAACCCGCGGATGCACTAAAATGATTTTTTTTGCCAAAAATTTGAATTCCAACACACAAAATCCTATCAAAAAACTTGCAGATAGACGTTAAAAATGGGGCAAGGCCCCACGATGGGAGCCAGAAATGTGTGATCGATTTTTGAGTGTGATAAATATGTAAAAACAAATAAATCAAACACACTGATAGAACATTCTATTAAAAACAGAATTTAAATGAAAATAAATGAAAACTCTTTCTTCTTCCTTTGATGTCGTCCTATTCTCCTCTATCTATAGTGTTTTTGTTGATTCCATCTGGCTCTCAGATCTTGGGCTAGGCTCAACAAACAGTCTTCCTAGAGAACGAGATTGAATATGAATGCATGCAATGCTATGCTAAGATATGATTATGATGATACTAGACATGATTGATAAAATGAAAGATTATGAAATTGATAAAAACTAAATACGATAAACAATGCTAAGACACTAGAATGTTAAAATGCCAATGTATACGCATAAAAATGGTCATGTCTATAATCCTGGCAATTAATTAAATATTTATTATTTAATTAGTTTTCTAAAATCCTCTACATATAATTAAATTTAATTAATTTAATTATATTGTTTATTCATCTTATTCTTCTTTCGTAATTAAATAAATTTATTTTATTTAATTATTTTCATACATCCACTTAATTAATTAAATAAATACATTTTATTTATTTAAATTAATTATCATTGTTTAAATTTAAATTAAATCTTTTGATTTAATTAAGTTTAAATATTTCTCTTTCTTCTATTTTTAATTCTTCTTCTAATTAATTAAATATTTCATTTAATTAATTTCATAAAAGAGATTTAATTAAATAAATCTTATTTAATTAAATATCTTATGCTTTCTTTCTAAAACACAATTAGATATTTTATTTGATTGTGAAATCTTTTCATATCATAATTAAATATTTTATTTAATTAAGAAAAGCTTAATGTCCTCCACAAATAAATAATTGATTTTTTTATTCATTATTTATCAGCTTTAAATCTTTCTTTTATTCTTTTAAAGAAAGATGATTTATTATCTTCTTATCTTTTCCCTCTTTCATAAAAATGGAAAAATCTTGTTTTCAAGTTTTCTTCTATTTTCTCTTCAGTTTCATCCTTCTTCAGCCATTTGATCTGCTAGGAATTATCACAACCGTCAATCAAGACAGCCAATCAGAATCATTCGAAAAACTCTATAAATACAACCTCTCACAATTCATTTAGGGGGTTGATTCTTTAGTATCCTCACTCTGTCAAAATTATTCTTCAAATATTCTATCTTTCATCCAATCATTCTCCTTCAAACCTTTATCACATTATTATGCTACAGAATTGAGCAACCAACATTCCTCCATTATCAACCTTCAAAATCTTGCATTCTTAGTATAGTATGCATTTCATTTATATCTCGTTCTTCAGTAGCCTACTTTGTTGAGCTTGGCATTCTAGATTTGAGAGCAACTTGAGCAAAGACGAAACGCTGGAGATAGAGGGCAATAAGATGACTTCGAAGAAACTGCCATTAACAGTTTGTTTATTTATGTTTTTCTTTTGGTTTCTTTGATTTAATGTTTTATTGATTGTGTTTTTATTGATTTAAATTTATTTATTTATTTATTTATTTTAGACTACAAGAATCAGGTAGCACAACACCCTATAAACTGCAGGTGCACCTGGTAAATTTTTTAACGTGACCGGCGGCACTGGTGCGACACGCCCTCCGGTACAACAGGGATGGGGGAGACTAGAACTTGTGACCAACCTCCTGCTACAAGAAAGATTTAGCCAACCAAACTAGTGCCCCAACCCCATTTTTATTGATTTAAATTGATCATATTTTCATACACACATTAATTTGGTAACCACCATGGGGCATTGCCTCGTTTTTAAGATTTATCTATAGGTTTTTTGAAAGGATTTTGCATTCTGAAATTCGCCTTTCTGACGAAAATTATCATTTTAGCACATATGAGGGTTTTTGTAGTGCATACAAGGGTTTATGTAGTGCATACAAGACTTTTAATGGTGTTTTTTGCAGGTTTTATTGATTTTGTTTTGCAGATCTGCCAATTTTTGGACAAAATCACAAGTTTTATAAAGTTCTTCATATCTTCTACAAAGCTACGAATTTTTTTACAAAATTTTTATAGAACCTTGTAAATCATTTCAAGAGGCTACAGTAAACAAATAGAGGGTTTATGATTATTTTTGTGGAAGTTATTTCAATTTTAATTATTTTCATAAATTTGATTTTCTAGACACAAATCGACGAATTTTTTAGAAATTTTTACATTTTTGGAAAGCTCAAGTTTGGAGGTCAAATATAATGCAAAAAAAATCGATTTTCTTTTTCTATATGGTTTTCATAAATCCACGTTTCTGAGTGCAAAACAGGGAATTTTTCTTACTTCTTTACATTTTTGGAAAGCTCTCAGAAAATTAGTATGGGTCTCCTCTTTGATTTTTCATTTTTCAGATAAAAAAAATCATCAAATACTAAAATCTAATTCGGCTATGTCAAAAGTATTTGAAATTGAAATTTTCTGATGAGCTTGTCTTTTTCTTTTCTTTTTCTTTTCTTGGGCTGCATTATAATATTGTTTTTTATCTTGTAGGTGATCATAAGGAGCTCTAGTAGCAGCAATATCACTCACAACAAAAATTTGGAAAGTGAAAATAACCAGGTGCACTTGTTTCATCCTTCATCTCTTAATCTTGTTTGTCACATCTTTCAATTTGGGACATAAAATAAAATCTTGTTTGATCACATCATTGCAATTGGTTTAAAAAACAAAAATCTTGTCTTCAATCACATTTCAAAAATTGGGCCTAAAATTAATCATTGTCTTCCATCACATCTTGATTTGGGATCTAAAAAGAACGAGTGCTTCATTGTTTTCTTCTAAACATTTCAATTTTCTAAAGGGAAATTAATCACTGTGAGCGCGAATCAAGTGTGTGTGTGTTTTCCAAAACACCTCACTTGGTTCGCTTTTGTCAAAACCTTTTTAGGAGGCCTGCTTGGAGCACACACCCCTCCAAGGGATGACCTCAATCAAAGTGTGAATCGAAAGACACGCTTGTTTGGAAGTTGGAATCTTGTCACTCTGAGCTAAGCTCCAAAGAACTTTATACCTTTGGGAAGTGAAGGTGAAGGGTGGGTTACCCCTTTCTCCCGGCTTATTGGTAGAATTTTTCTTTCAAATCATCCTTAGTCAACCTTGTTCAAACTAGTTTGAAACCTAATTGGACATACCCACTTGACTAGTTCTAGGACTTGTTGATGTGTCTTCTTCAAGTGTGTGCTTAATAATCACATTCATAAATTTCAAAATTCAAACTTGCTTATGTATCTTGCGTGAGTGATTTATGGTTGTACATGTGTGATTCATTTAAACATTGTCCAATCAAGTTAAAAACCAAACACATAAAGACAAGACTCTATACATTCTTCCAACACATTCATTTCCAATCACTTTCATCCTAATCACCCTTCTTAGCCACATCCTATCCATTTCATACTAATCAATCCAAATCATCCAATCTTTTCATTCCACATCATATCCTAATCATCATCATCTCTTTAATCCAATAAACATCATTTTACACCATGCCAACATTAGAAGACCTAGTATCTAAATTCCAAGACCTCCTCCAATCACTTTATCAAGCACCACAACCCTTAGATGAACAAGCTATACATGGGCTCCAAGGTGTCAGCCAACAATTTCAACTTCAAACAAACCAATCACCTCCAACACCTCCTAGCTCAAGCCAATCATTTCATTGATACTTGTCAAATTCCACAACCACAACATCATCCCCTATCCATTCATTATCAACCAATTCCACCTCAACCTAATGTGTCATCCCCTTCCACTTCATACCAATCTAATCCATCCACTTCTTTGCATGTCAATGCCACATCAACACATCCACCCTTATCACTGCAATAATATAGGAGCCCAAGTCCACCTTGGTAGAAAAATCAAGAGCCTTTCAATTCTCATGTTCCATTTGACAAGGGGAACACTAATCTAGTTCATGCACCCTTTGAGTATATCATACCACTATCTAATCAAAAGCCTATTCTAAAGCCACCATGTCCTAGTCCTAATCCAATGGTCCCTACACTTTCCAACCCATTAACCCCTTCATTACCCTTACCATCCTCTAATCCACTTGCCAATACATCAACTCCATGGTACAAATTTTTCAAAAGTAAACCCATGGAATTGCCTAAATCCACCCCTACACCTCCAAAGGATGTGATCCAAGGACTACAAGCAAGGAATAGATTTTCGCCATGTCATTCAACACATATACTTGAACATACAAAAGAGTCCTCAAATATCATGCCAAGTCCTTCAAGCCAACCATGTCATCCACAACCCCTTGATCCCATTCAAGAGTCTACTCCTAAGCATGTTGAAACATCAAGCCCTAGTCCTAATCAAGATCAAATCACTCTCATCCAACCTATTCATAACATTTATCTTTTCCATGATCAAGATGATATCTATAATGACGAAGAGCCTATGCATGAGCAACTTGATCCTATACCCATCCATGAGAAAGAGGTCCAAAATACACCTACCCTTGACAAAGATTTCCATCCCAATTATATCATCCACAACAACCCCATCTTTGACCAAGAAGTCCAAAATGATCCACTCCTTGAATTTTATGCCATTCATGATAAAGCATTCAAGGATAATCCCATCCAAACTCCATCAACATCCACTTCCCATGATGAGATAAGTTCTTCCCAAGCTAGCATAGAAGATCAAACCAATAATGTGGATCTAAATAAACATCCTCAAGATCTTTTACATCCTCCATCATCCACTATTGAACCCATTACAAGTCCTCCATCATATCCTATTGGTCTTTCAAACCTCATTCATGAATTTTCCTCCTTAAAACAACAACCACCATTATCCACTTCACTTTCTCCATCCAATAAGGAACTCGTGTCTAGTGTTCCACCTACACGTAGTCCCATTTTCGGTTGCATACTCCAAGGACACCAATCTCAAGATGTTGATAATTCATCCATCCATCCTAAGTCCACTTTCCACCACAAGCCTTATCATATTCCCAAAACATATGTTGCAATTCCACCACCATCATCTTACAAATGTTAAAATCATGTGACCATACACCTTCCACCATCAAATCTTCCACCATTTCTTCCAACTCCTAATATCCCTCCATCTAATCTACCTCCACTTCTCCCAACACCTAATATCCCCATTATCCAATCCCCTTATCCCTCCATCCATAAATACCCTAATATTCCTAATCATGACCAACAAATGCACACATTGTATAAACATGAAGCTTCCACCCATTCCACCATATCCATGGGATTCAAAAATAATAATTTCAATGCCTCTACCTATAAAGTCAAAAATCTTAAGGGTTCTCATGCCTTAGGACATCAATACAAAAATTCAAATCAAAATACATCCAAAAAGGTATATAAGCCCATACCTTCAAAAGAAAAGTCTAAAAACAAAATGGTTTGGGTACCTAAGCAAAAAGAAATCAAGTCAAATGAGGCATCCATGTCACAAAAATCCCAAAAATCCCCTCCCATCCAAAATGCACATTCCATTCAAAAATATCATATTCCATCCCACAAGCCAAACAAAAATCATAAAAATACTAAGTCTATGTGGGTACCAAAAGCACTACACCCTCCACCTCCTAAGCAAACATCTCCATTGCTTCCTACACCCCATCCACATCAAAAGCTTCAATGTTTATCACAGTGTGTGCAACCATTGGTCATGGTTCCCTTCCATTTCACAACAATTCCACATACCTCCATCTCCCCATCCTTCATGCATTATCCTACATATCTCCCCCACCATCTTCCTATGGTCCATGCTTTTGCACAAGTCCTATTCAATCCACATCATTATTCACTATTCCCCATCCATTCTTGCATAAGCCTTTCATAATCCGTCATCTACCCAATCCATCCCTTTCATGTCATCTCTTACCAACATCTATGAGCATAATGACATTTGACATGGTCCATGCAATGACATCCATATCTAGTGGGACTATCACCTTTCATGAAACTAGAAACTTGAGTCCCTCCTATCCATATTCCCCTTCTCCTAGTTAAAAAGTCAAAAAGTCAAAAAATCAAAAAAATAAAAATAATAAAGTAAAGAGAAATCCCTTCGTCCAATGGTGAAAACTTGGTAAACAGGCGCCTTGGATAAGTACCATGATAAAAACCTAGAAAATAGGCGTCATGTGTAGGTTGATCTTCTATGTCACTTACACTTGGGGGCACAATGTCTTATCTATCCAACCTATCATTTTCATGTCATATCATTTCCATCCTACCTACCATATTTAGCCATCATACATACCTATTATATTGAGTACATTCATCCACCCTTCTTCTTTTGATCTTGATGAAGATATAGGGGAAAAATGTTGAAACATGCTTTGGATATCTTTTGATATACCTCATCCTTCCAAACAAGTCTATCATTATCCTATTGCCATAAGCTTTGTCATGAAAAATCCTAAGTCTTGTACCTAGAATGGGGCATGTTAGTCCTATGCAACATAGTCTTTGGAAATCACATCCTTGCTCTCTTATGATGCATACATCCATTCCATTCACTATGACTTATCCTTTCCATCCATCCATATATCATGAGCCTTTTATCCCTTATCCCATCACCCACCCTTTCATCCATCAATCCCCTTTATCTCCTTGCACCTAGCCTTGGTTTTCTCCTTGTCATTGGTATCTAGCACAAAGGCTACTCAAATTTTCCTCCTTTGACACCTCCAAATATTCTCAAAAATCCAAAAAAAAAATCAAAACATCTCAAAAATCCAAAAAAAACATTTCAAACATCTCAAAACTCCAAAAAAATCAAAACATTTCAAAAATACAAAAAAATCAGAAAAAGTCCTGAAGAAATACAAAAAAGTAGAAAAAGTCCTAAAAAAATTTCAAAAACAACAGAAAAAGTCCTGAAAAAAATACAAAAAAAATCAAATATCCAACAAAAATCCAAGCAATAAAATCATTTCAATCACATCAATTCTTCTATCCAATCATTCAACCATTCCACCAAATCAATCATCTTCATCAAAACCATTGCAACCAATCCACTCAATCACAATCATTCCAATCAAATCAATTCTTCAATTCAATCAGTCGATTATCTAATCAAATCACTTCAACCTAAATCATTCCAAACACATCAATTCTTCTATTCAATTCATCACATCCTATCATCCAATCAATCATCATATCATTACAAACAGTTTCTTCAAATCAATCAAATCATCTTCAAACATTCCAAGCAAATATCCAAATGCAAGTCAATCCTTAATCCATACCAATCAAGTCAATCAATCTTGTCAAATTATCCAATCACATCCTTTGGTCTTGATCCTAATCTTGTCGTAAACCAAATCAACCAACCAATCAATCAATTATCATCATCCTTGTGTTGCTCTAGGGATATATCGCTTCCCAACAATGACAACACTATCATCATCATCAATCAATCAATCAATCAATGGTTTACAGCTTGACGGGGGCAATACCTTGTTTGTTTTTGTATCATTTGTGCATGCATTGCTTGCTTGCTTGTGTGTGTTATCATTTTATCTTGCATTTGTATCAAATCCATATCATTCCAGCTAATATTCATATCTTGTGTATGTTGGAATATTTTTTTGCATTATCCTTTGCATCTAAGGTCACATAATACCTTTTGTGCATTAGGACTTTAATGCTCTAAGTTTACTTCCTCATACATCTAGACAAGGTTGTATTATGCTGGGGCACAAGACACATCGTCACCTTGGTCCTTATACCTTGGTGCATAACGTCTAGTGCTATATCAAACATCATGGTTGCTCACTTTCATTGCAGCATAGCCCATCCTTTCATCCCCTTCATCCACATTCTCTCTTGCATCATTCAACTTATCCCTCCTTTATCATTTCATTTCATTTCAAGAGAATACCTGTGTTTGTCCAACCCACCTATCCTCTCGAGGGGGCATCATCAATATCAAAAATCAGAAACATATCAGGGGCAATTTTTTTTATTTTCTTTGAAGCAATGTGTTTCACACATCACTTCAAAAGGGGCAAAATGTATATGCATAAAAATGGTCATGTCTATAATCTTGGAAATTAATTAAATATTTATTATTTAATTAGTTTTCTAAAATCCTCTACATATAATTAAATTTAATTAATTTAATTATATTGTTCATTCATCTTATTCTTCTTCGTAATTAAATAAATTTATTTTATTTAATTATTTTCATACATCCACTTAATTAATTAAATAAATACATTTTATTTATTTAAATTAATTATCATTGTTTAAATTTAAATTAAATCTTTTGATTTAATTAAGTTTAAATATTTCTCTTTCTTCTATTTTTAATTCTTCTTCTAATTAATTAAATATTTCATTTAATTAATTTCATAAAAGAGATTTAATTAAATAAACCTTATTTAATTAAATATCTTATGCTTTCTTTCTAAAACACAATTAGATATTTTATTTGATTGTGAAATCTTTTCATATCATAATTAAATTTTATTTAATTATGAGATCTTCTGTTTTCTTCAAAAATCCTAATTAAAGCTTTATTCTTATCACAAACTTTCTTCTGCTTTAAAAGCTTAATTAAATATTTTATTTAATTAAGAAAAGCTTAATGTACTCCACAAATAAATAATTGATTTTTTTTATTCATTATTTATCAGCTTTAAATCTTTCTTTTATTCTTTTAAAGAAAGATGATTTATTATCTTCTTATCTTTTCCCTCTTTCATAAAAATAGAAAAATCTTGTTTTCAAGTTTTCTTCTATTTTCTCTTCAGTTTCATCCTTCTTTATCCATTTGATCTGCTAGGAATTATCACAACCGTCAATCAAGACAGCCAATCAGAATCATTCGAAAAACTCTATAAATACAACCTCTCACAATTCATTTAGGGGGTTGATTCTTTAGTATCCTCACTCTGTCAAAATTATTCTTCAAATATTCTATCTTTCATCCAATCATTCTCCTTCAAACCTTTATCACATTGTTATGCTATAGAATTGAGCAACCAACATTCCTCCATTATCAACCTTCAAAATATTGCATTCTTAGTATAGTATGCATTTCATTTATATCTCGTTCTTCAGTAGTCTACTTCATTGAGCTTGGCATTCCAGATCTGAGAGCAACTTGAGCAAAGACGAAACGCTGGAGATAGAGGGCAATAAGACAACTTCGAAGAAACTGCCATTAACAGTTTGTTTATTTCTATTTTTCTTTTGGTTTCTTTGATTTAATGTTTTATTGATTGTGTTGTTATTGATTTAAATTGATTATATTTTCATACACACAGCCAATAATCTATAATTTGTATGCATTATAAGTCATAGGTGTAACCAATGATTGGATTCACATAGATATTTATAGATTTTTTGAAGGATTCTAATTGGCTATGGTGATCAATGGCTGTGAAAATTCCCAGCAGATCAAATGATCAAAGATGGATAAGACTGGAGAGAAAAATAGAAGAAAACATAAAACAAGCTTTGTTTCCTTTTTCGAAAAAGAGATAAGATGAGATGATAAAGATGATTTGTAAAAATCATCTTTTTGTGAGATTTTGGAAAGATTTTGAAGAAGATAAATAATGAATTATTAAATTCAATTATTCATTTATGGGTGATATGGAAGATTTTTCTTAAAATTTAATATTTACCCAAGATTTGAAGAATAATGGAGAATTTCATATTTAAATTAAATATTTAATTATGATTTGAAAAGATATGGAAGATATTTAATTAATTTTTTTAATAAATGACATGTAATGGAATTAATTAAATAAAATATTTAATTAATTAGAAGAAATATTTGAATAGGAGAAAGGAAATTAAATTCAATTAAATCAAAGATTGAATTAAACTTAAATACGATAATTAATTTAAATAAACAATAATATTTATTTAATTAATTAAGTGGACTTAAGAATATGGTAATTAAATAAAATGAATTTATTTAATTAAAGTGGAGGAATAAAGTGAATGAACAATATAATTAAATCAATTAAATTTAATCATATGTAGAAGACTTTAGAGGATTAATTAAATAATTAAATATTTAATTAAATGTCAGGATTTAAACATGACCAATTTTATGCATATACAATTTTCATCATGATAGATTCCATCTCTCACTTCAAGGCAGCATTCTCTTTGGAAAACTTTTCACATTCTTTTTTTTTCTCTTTTAGAGCCAGACTGAGTTGTTCATCTTCCATGCTTTTGTTCTTTTGTTTGAGTTGAACACACAATTCCTTTCTTTTCTTCCTTGATTCATTGATCTTGTTATTGACTGAATGAACTTTTCTGCATTCTCAAGATTTCCTTATAGTTCCTGGTTCTCAGATTTTATCTAGTCAAGATCATCTAGGGCCACCATAAGTTGTTGAAGATTGCTTGTATCCATTGAGAAACACTTTCCAAGATCTCCTCAAGTTGTATGACTTCTTTTGAGGAACTAGTTTTGATACCAATTGTTGGAAACAAGCAACATTAAGGAGGGGGGGCAGTGAATCAGTGTTGTGCAAAAATTCAACTTAATTATTTTTTCATTTAACTTACTTAATCATTCAAAAAAAGAAACATGCATCATTAAAAATAAAGTAACCAAAACACCATAACACCAAAAATTTTATGTGGAAACCCTGTTAGGGGAAAATCCATTGTGGATGGCCAATCTAGAATATAATATGAGTATACACAAAATGAAAAGTACAAAATGGGAATGCACTTGCATTAAAGCACACTGCCTAGATCTCAGTGCTAAAAAAAGGATAGGCTCACTACCTACAATGATTTGGAATAGAACCAAAAGAATGAACTGATGAAATAGCATCAACTATGCCTAATTATAGTTCCAATTAAGCATAGAAAAATCCTTCAATTTTCACTCAAACAACTTCACACTTCGCTCAAGCTTCTTCACACTCTGCTCTACACAAATCGCACCGCAAAAATATTAATGCACAAGTGAAATTGTGCATAATCGCCTAATCGTTGTTCCTGATGATTGCAACACACCACCACACTTCCTTTCTCATGTCTCAAATGATTTATTAAATCTCTTATATATATATATATATATGCATCTATAAATCAAGTCGCTATAGGTCAACCTTAATAAAACTTGGAAATATTATCAACTGTTGGCCCAAATCATAAACAATTTTTATGCTCATCCAAACAAGTTGGCTAGACTATAGTTGGGACCCATAATTAAATATTTGAACATAGAATTTTTTAAAATAATTTCACTTTACACATCCACAACGTGCCACATTCATTGAGTCGACTACAATGAGCACATAGATAGAAAACATCCTACCAGACCTCCAAGCTCATACTGCAACTAATGCAACACCACAAAATTTAGTAATAAGATAATATACATTCTCAACAAGCAATCCCAAGGGTCCACAACTCAAAATGATGATCTAGTGAAGTAGATAGATTAACTAACTGACCGGATACCCTTTTCTTCAAGTATTCTCCCAGTAACATATAGTATTTCACTTTATCTACCAGTATGACTAGATACTAATCTATGGACCATGGAGATGACTTCAGTTGCCATCAATGACAACACTAGAATCCATATTCCAACAATCTTATTGACATCTTGAATATTGTCACTTTGACTCTTTATCTTGGTATCATCATTAGGCATCCTTTATACCTTGAAAAATCCAAAAACATAGTCTAGTTGCATACTTTAAACATACCATAGATCTGGTCATTGTGACATTATCCTATTGGCATATTGACTATTGCCAGTTTGACTCCTTATTTTGGTATCATCATTAGGCACCCCTTTTATATCTTGAAAAATCCAAAAAGCATGGTTACATAACCTTAGTCATAGTCATACCTTTACAAGAGCACAAAGGAAAAGAAAGGAAATTCACTTCACTAATGAGGATGACCTTTTCAATCTCACTAGCAACACGAGATTTGGATTTTTTTCCAATGAGTCACCAAACACACAAAACTCAAATCATTTTACAAGGTTCATGAAAATAGACATACAAACACCATTGATCGAGGAAGATGTTGAAGAAGTTCAACAATATCCTAGTGTGGCATGGTTGGTAGATGAAATAGTGGCATAAGATCCCCCAAGTTTTCTATCCAAATTATTACATAGTGGGGTAAAACTACTTCATGGCTTTGATGTGAATACACTTCGAATAGAATCACCACCAAAAAAAAAAACCAAGGACATGACACATCTACCTCCAAAGGTTCCATCCCACAAATGAATGTTTCCATGCCTCTAGGATGATTCACTCAAGATTCCACTATGATTCATACATCCTTATTTGGAACACAACCAATGACACATTCCATGACACAATTTATGACACAATAAATTTCACAACCTTTTAGCACCGCATTCGATCCATTTGGAACATCTCATGTTATGGGTGCCTCATCATCAAATACTTTTGGAAAAACTAAGAGGACAAGGTTCCATATTCGTAGACCTAAGACACTACTAAACACATCAAACATCAACACTTCTAAAGGTCCTAATGCAAAAATTCTTTAGCAAAACACACAAGGTCCCTTCACACAATATGGTAGCCAAAGAACAGAAGGTCAACACATTCTCAACCCATTCCAAATGCAATCCAATACCAACACCTCACACATTCCAAACCCTAGCATCCTTCAAATTCAAACTCAAATCCCAACTCAAACTTTCACCTCACACATCCCAACTCAAAATTTCATACCACATAGCCAAAATCAAACCCCTTCATATACCCATAACATCTCGAATCAAAACATTCCAAACACACCACATGTCAATAAAAACACATCTAACTCACACATTAGATTGAAAAATATGAACATGGCCCCTTACCACAATCTAGTTGCAAATGTTGTGGATATGTCACTCACACAATATGATGTCCTATCCAATCAAATACTAGCCTTGCAAAAACAAGTGGAAACCATGACATTGTCAAACAAGCCAACTTACTCTACATAAGAGTTATTCCCATACCCATTTGATAGGACATTATACATGCCTCCCTTTCCTCCTCATTATGTCATGCCACAATTACCCAAATATATAGGAAAAGGTAATCCTATTGAGCATGCTCAAGAAATCCACACAGCCTTGATTGAAATTGCTTCTGAATAGACATATCTAACAAGACTATTTCTTAGGATTCTCATATGATAGGCACTAGAATGGTTCTCCCATCTACCTATAGGCATTAGATCATGAGATGAACTAGCTGAGAAGTTTGTCACCCACTTTTCCTTTAACATTGAGAATGACATTACCATTTCCACCTTATGTCACATGAAACAAGAGGAGGGTGAATTGTTCATAATGTTCTTCTAGAGATGGAGGATCTTGGCTAGCCATTGTCCTATTGAAATTCTTGAAAATAAAAAGATTGTCATGTTCATAGAAAAGTTAATCATAGACCTCGAATTCCAACTACAAGCCCATTGTTACACAAAATTCATTGACCTTGTGGAAAAAGGCACCATCCTTGAGAAGGCCCTTATTGCCAAAGGGGAAATAAAGACCTACAACAAGGCACAAAATGACCAAAACACTTGAAATAAAAATAACAAATATTGGGCCCGCAACAAAAATTCCACAAATGATGGAGTTGTTGATGTGAAGGCTATACACGCTGGTCCTACACTCAAAATTAAAGGACCTAATACACCAAGAAACCCACCACATGCCCTCGACCAAAAAACAAATCCCTCCAAAAGAATCAAGGACAAATATCTCAAAGGAAATTTCCTACAAGACACAAGTATACCCCTTTAGGGGAACCTATTGAATTAATGCTCAAACAACTCTTGTAGTCTAAGGTCATTACACTTGCCGAGGTAAAACCATATGATCTATGGAAATTCAAACCTTCATGGTGGGATGAAAATTCCTTTTTTGACTATCATCGCACCAAAGGAGATTCAAATTTTTCATGTAGACAATCAAAAAACACCATTCAGTACCTCATTGAAAATGGTATCATAGAAGTCTATGGACAACAAAAAACCTCTAATAGTGACCATAAAGTATTTACAAATCCATTGCATGACCATGGAAAAGGAAAGGCCTCCAATTTTGATTCCAAGACCAATAATTATGTTAACTATACCAATGCTAAATATGACTACACTACCATCCATCACATTCAAGTTGGAGACAATTATGTCAATACCATCACCATCAAGAAACTACTGGAATGTGTTATAAATAACTATTGAACCAAGGTGACTATACAAGGTTCTCCCCTAAAACAACAAAAAAAATATCAATAGAACTTGACCATTTTGGGAAGACACCTACACAAATTTCTATCCTTGAGTTGTGTATATCACTTGAGCATAGGGCCATTCTTGACAAATCCTTATAGGACACTACCATTCCCAATGACCTTGATGTCAATAATTTCTAGGAAATGGTGGGATAACTAGCTAATACTCATCATGTCACCTTATCAGACAAAGATTATTTGACCCAAAAGACTAGCCATAATGATCCCTTACACCTTGAATTCTTCATCCATAAACATAAAATTAGACGAGTCTTGGTAGACAATGGAGAAGGGTTAAACATTTGCACCCTCAAATTGGTTAAGGAATTGGGATTCTTGAAAGCTTGTGTAGAAACAAAAAAGAGTATTTTTATTAAAGCCTATGAAGATGAAGAATGATCTTCCAAGGGTGTATAACAATACCAATCAGAGTTGGACTAGTGACAATGGATACTGTTAGCTCTCAAAAACATAGGCTATATACCTCAAGAGGCTTCCAATCTCTTGATATGCTTTAGGGTAATAGAAAAGGTCAAGAGAACTCAACCTTCTACTCTTTAGGTGTTGTAAACCTAGGTGAGTGTACCTTTCT
Source organism: Sequoia sempervirens (assembly GCA_007258455.2). NCBI lineage: Eukaryota > Viridiplantae > Streptophyta > Pinopsida > Cupressales > Cupressaceae > Sequoia > Sequoia sempervirens. The sequence continues at coordinate 312,117,518 of VDFB02000003.1, read as the reverse complement.
GAATGGTGCAGAATTAACTTGTGATTATCTTCTTAAAACAATCTATTCACAATGGAAATGGGAGGTGAACAAATGAAATTCAACTTGAAAACGGTAACAATATTCTGATCTGAATCCTAAAATGAATGCTTGATTAACAGATGTAAAGAAAACTGAATAAGTTCAAATAGTGAAGTGCAAAGACTAGTGCCTTGTTGGGTATGTGGAGTCAAATGAGATCAAGATAAGCAACACTTCTATGAGAAAGTTTAAATTATCTAGCATATATTATGCTTACAACTCGTATAAACATGCGAGAATGTGATTACTAAGCTCTACTTGAATAATCCAATTGAATCCCTCTGATTACTATGATTAACTAAAAGGATTTAGTCTTTACTTGAAAGAACTAATCAATCAATCACACAGGTACAACGAATGTGCATTGATAAATTGAATACAAACTTGTCATATCAATTTAAACAATCAGAAAGAATCCACCTTGGAGACAACTTAGCAATCCTTTTACTAAATTCAATAGATAACTGATACCAGACATGTGCAGAAACATCAATTGAAATTCATAAATACCTCCATCTTAAAACATGCATCATAGCCTCTGATTTGATAAATTTACTATTTTGTATCCATACAATTTTCCTACTATATCAAATAACTCATAACTCCCCCCTCATTTTATAATTACACATGTATTTATACACCAGGATTTGAAAAAAATATCATACTGAGATCTCATGTTGGTCCAACACAAAATTTGGGCTCAAACAATGTCAGTCTGCAATGGTCATCCAAGCAGATACATGTCAGCCACAGTATCCATATTTATGTTATTCATCAGTGAACAATCATCCAAACATAACACATTCATGCCGAAGGAAATTCACTCATTAATCACTCCATGGTATTGCTCACCTTCGCCATGACTTTCCATTGTTAGAGAGACTTTATATTGATTACACTCTGTTTCACTGAGAGCCCTGTGGTTAAACCTGACACCGTAACATATGATTTTTCCTGCCAATGAGTCCATCATTCGCTATAACTTGCAACTCTTGGTGAGATGTCACACAGATTACTTTTTCACATTGAAACAACTGAGCACACCAAGATCGCCAAGAGAAAACAAAACTCTCGCCAAAAGCCAATATAAAGAAACTCCTTCAAGCTCTATTGGTGAGACATACACATTGCTATGACCCTCCAATGAAGATGCCTGTCTAGCCAAAGCAAAACCAAAATGTGATGTTGGTGAGACTAAAGGTCACTTGCCAAGACCTCCTCTCGAACACCAACTCTCACCAAAATGAAACCTAAAGCGCCAATTGGGAAGACAAGAAAGACTCACCATGACATGATTCTGATAACTATGACTCTGGCCGAAGTAGATCCATATGTGCAAATCGGTAAGACAAAGCAAGTTCGTTATAACACTACATTGACACCCAAAATCTTGCCAATATATGTATCCTCCTATCACCGAAGCCACGTGAAAGCTATGCCGATAACTGCCAATAGATGAAAGCCAATCGCTATGACACAAGAAACTTCTTACTGATAGACAATACAGATGTTTGCAAGCAGAAGAATGGGTCAAGGAGACCTAAATGCTGTCACACTGACACAAACCAAATATGAAAAATACATAACACAATGGATTCAATGGGGCAATAGGGAAAAATATGGGCAAAAAGTTTTCAAGATGGAACCTATTTAGAAAATTATGAATGGAGAACATGTGAAAATATTCATAAATTTATAGTTCTAATAGTGGCTCTGTCTAGGGATGAATGATAGTAAGATCATTGCAAGGATCTAGAATCTTTAGGTGAGCAGACCAGACACAAAATGATGAACCAATGAGCAACAATGGAAATGGAATGAATGGTAATGGAAATGAATGCAAAATGGGGATGAATGCAAAATGAAAGTGAAATGGAGATGGAAAAAATCCTAAACTACTATGCATGGAAAATAATTTTAAAGAGGATGAGCAAGAGTTTTCCATGCACTAGCAACCCTTAATCCTCAGTATTGCTCAAGAGAAGAAAAGATTCAAGAATTTCCCATGAACAGACAATTCCTGATCTTCACCAGCCATGTTCTATAGATAATATGAGTCTTCACCCTTCTTTCTAACAACAACAAAAGGTCCCAGCCACAAGGCTTCAAACTTACCATGCTTTCCTTTCTCCTGACACCTTGCATTCCACATTAACACCAAGTCATTCTCTTCAAATTTTCTATTCTTTTCCTTGTCAAATAAATATTTCATCTGTGCCTGTAACTTCATGTTTTGGCTTTGGGCCTCTCTCCTTACTTCATCAAGTTCAACAAGTTGCTCCATTATGTCTTCCAGGGGCTCAAGAACTTCCACATCTTCTTGTAAGAAAAACTTGTAGACTGGTAACAAATTCTGCAAAGGCATCCTGGCCTATGCTCCATACACTAATTCAAATGGATATTTTCCAATTGCCTTTTTCATAGTGATCCTATCAGCCCACATAGCCAATTTTAACTTTGAATCCCAAGCCTTCTTGTTTTGTCCCAGCATCTTCTTTATAATCTTTAAGAGACTCTTATTGTTGGACTCTGCTTGACCATTGGCTTGTGGATGATAAGGAGCTGCATAAGAAATAGTAATGCCATACTTATCACAAAAGCTTTTGAATTCATCTAACCTGAAACATATCCCATTATCTGTGATCAACCTCACTGGTGCACCAAATCTGGTGATAATGTTGTCCATCAGGAAATTAGTCACTACCTTACTTGTAGCCTGCTTAGTTGGGATTGCCTCCACCCACTTTGTAAAATAGTCAGTGGCAACTAGTATCCATCTATGTCCTCCACTTGACTTCTCCTGTATCTCTCCAATGAAATCAATTCCCCATTGATGAAAAGGGGCATCGGCTTGCAAGGGTTGTAGTGGCAAACCACCCTGGTACTTCAATTTTCCAGAGAACTTTTGGCAAGCTTCACATTTTCTCACATGTGTAAAAGAATCATTAAAGAGCTTTGGCCAATAGTATCCAGCCCTGAGAATTTTGTGTGCAGTTGTCTTTGCTGAATAATGTCCTCCACATACTCCTTCATGCATTTCACTTAAAACATGCTTGGCTTGTAACTCATCTAGACATAATAACAATATGTCATCTTTGTTTCTCCAAAACAGATATCCATCCATGAACACATACTTTGATGCTTGCAACTTCAAAGTTCTCTTTTGGCTATCACTCAATCCATTTGGACACTTCATGTATTTAAGATAATGCATAACATCAGTTTACCAAGGAGTGTGCTCAATGTTTGCAATTGCAGTCCCCTCTTCTACATTACATACTTGACTTGCTTCAATATTTGATTCTTCCATCAGCCTAGCCAAGCCTTGACCTCTTACTAGCTTAGTGATATGTATCTCCATGTCAAACTCTTGAATCTTATCGATCCATCTACATCTTTTCCCTATAACTTTACATTGTGTCAAAATATCCTTAACAACAACATGAGGGACATAAGCAATCACCTTTACTCCAACAAGATATGGTTTGAATGCCTTAGTAGCCTTCACTAATGCAAATGCCTATTTTTCCATTATGTCATACTTCAATTCAGACCCTTGTAATGATTTACTAAAGAAAGACACAGGCTGTTCATGACCATCCTCATTTTTCTATAACATAACAGCAGCAATAGTATGCATTGAAACAAATGAAAATATCTGAAAGGGCTTTGTAAAATCTGGAGATTTAAGAATAGGAGCCTCCTTGATAGCCTTTTTGATAGAGATAAAAGCATCTAAAGCTTCATCAGTCCAGTCCATTTTTTTTCCTTTCTTCAACATTTTTGATATGGGCTTAATGATCTCACCAAAATTATAAACAAATCTCCTAACAAAATTAATTTGTCCAAAGAACGATTATATAGCCTTGACAGTTTTTGGAATAGGAATCTTATCAATAGCTTCAACCCTCTCAGGATCTATTCTAATTCCCTCTTTTGAAACAATATGTCCTAAGAGCTTACCTTTTGTGACTACAAAATGAAATTTCTTAGGATATAAACTGATACCATATTCTAGGGCTTTAATAAATACCTTTTGCAGATGTTGGACATGATCTTCAGCCTTTTTTGAATAAGTAGTCAGGTCATCTTGGTACACCACCATGATAACATTAATCAAATCAGCAAATGCTACATCCATAGCTCGTTGAAAATTTGCTCTAGCATTGGTGAGACCAAATGGCATTCTTATGTATACATATGTTCCCCAAGGAGTTGTGAATGATGTCTTGTATTGCTCAAATTCTTTGACTTTAACCTGATTGTACCCTAAAAACCCATCCATCATTGACAACAGCTCACACCCTGTCACTTTGTGCAATATAGCCTCCATATTGGGTAGAGGATAATTATCTTTGAGAGATGCCATGTTCATATTTTTGAAATCCACACATAATCTAATGTCTCCATTTTTCTTCCTCATAGGGACCAAGTTTGAGACCCACGTTGAATGTCTGATTGGTTTGATAATTCCTCCATCCCTGAGCTTTGTCAATTCTTCTTGTAGTTTAGGCTCCAGTGTTGGATTTATGGGTCTTTGCTTTTGTCTGAAAGGTTTGGCGTCTGGCTTCAATGGTATTTCATGCTGAAACAAATCATCCCTATACACTTTCAGATCTTCATAATACCAAGCAAAAACATGCTTGTATTTTCTCAGCAATTCTATCAACATTCTTCTAATTGTAGGGCTGATCTTCTTTCCAATGTATACCTTTCTTGGTGTCGTCTTAGTCCCTAAATTAATTTCTTCAATATCCTCCCTTTTGACTGGTGTTTTCCTTATGAGGGACTGATCATTTCCATCATACGCCCTCTCCAATGCCACTAAGCCTTTAGGAAGCTTATTTGTTTTGAGCTATAAGATCTCCTTGCCAAACACAGTTTGCTTCCCATCTACTTCCTCAACAAAAGCATTGAAATCAATTTTCTAGGCTTCATACTAATCTATGCAATGAAGAAATTTCAAAAGGTCATTATCATCATTGAATACCTGCCAATTATAAATGTTATCAGGAATAGCAGGCCTCATCTTGAACTCAATCTATGATACCCCAGCCAATGTGACATCATCTCTTTTTAGCACCACATTTTCTAAAAAATCAGCCATTATGTTCTTTGATCTGTTGATCCACTCAATTGAAAATGCATCAAAAAACTCAATTATGTCCCATGCAGCATTCCTATACTACTTTAATCTTTTGTGCTTTGTTGAATACTTGGATTTAATTTGTGAAACAACCAACTTAGAATCACCAAAAATAGTTAGCAACTTAATCTTGTGTTTCACAGCTATGTTAAAACCTATCAATAAAGCTTCATACTCTACCACATTGTTTGTACATTCAAATTCCAACAAGAATGAATATTTTAAATTAGTACCTTCAGGGGAAACAAAAACAATCCCAGTGCCATTACCTTCTTGGCTGCATGCTCCATCAAAATACATCTTCCATACTTCATTGCAACTTTTTGCCACATGCTTTTCAATTGGATCACTATTGGTTAATTCTGGTTGAGTTGGTTCAATCTTAAAACTTCCAAGATCAATATCACAAAAACAATTGATCTAATCTTGAGGCACATAATCAACAAGCTAGTTCATTCTTGGCTCTCTATACAACTTGACTTCCTGACCATTCACTGGGATTGTAGCATAAGATAAATCAAATTGAATGTTTCCCCCAACAGCTGATGTCCACTACCTTGACAGAAGCATCCCAAACTGAGGAGGAGTGTCAATCATTGTTATATCTATATTAGAAGCCACCTATGGATAAGTAACCATATTGACTTCAACACCTCTCATAATTCCTACCACAGGTACAGGTATGTTATCCATTGCATAGCACTTCCCTTCACATGTATCAACCCACATGCCAAGCTATTTCATTACTCCTACTGGCATAATGTTTATAGCAGCACCAAAATCTATTATACAATCCTCAACAATTTATTATTTATAAGCAATGTGGTGAAGAAAGGATCCACTTGTGGGGAGGTTGTTAAAACATCACCCAAACAGACTTCTAAATTATTTATCTTTTCCTGTCTATTGGCTTCTTCAGAATTCATATGCTTTTCATTCCCATTTGTAATCAATTGAACAACATTATCTCTATATTCCTTAATTTTCATCAATTCAAGTAGTGGAATAGACATTTTTACCTGGGATAACGCTTGTGTGAAGTCAAAAGAGGAGCTCTCCATCTTAACAGTCTTCTTTAGTTTTGATGTTTCTCCCTTGTTTTCTTCTTTTTCTTTTTTACTAGGCTATTCAGACTTTTGCATCTCCTCATGTAATTCTTCAACTTTCTACTTTTGGACAAGCTTCTCTCCATTTTTACCAAGCTATTTATTTTTTGGATTTTACATAAGTTCTTGTGTTGCTTTATGATCCTTCATAAAACTTCCCCCAGGAATGCCTTCCATCTCATTCACTTTTCTGTTTCTCAACCAATATTTACTCCTTGCTTCCTCAACTGTTACAATAGTTATTCTCTCCATTTCATCTTCAGTGAGTCTCCTCACACTGCATTGAGCAAGCGGCTCAATAGAATGTGGCTCTATTTAATCTTCTTCAGAATCAGAAAGGATCTGTTGTTCAACCATATGGACATTATATTTCTGATTTGAAACATCATATTCATAACCTTCATCCTCTAAAGATGAGTACCCTTCTTCAGCATGGTAAAGAGTATTTGAAGTCAAATAAACCTTGTGATCTTCTCCATTACTCTCCATAAACATTCCCTCTTCTTGCATCCTTTGAGCTACAACACAATAGTCCAGAGAATGTGGCTGATTACAAACTTCACAAAAATAATTATTACTCACCATGTAAGTTCCTTTTTTTCTCAATGGATCAGGAGTCTCCTTACTCCGAGGCCTGGCTGTTATAGGTTTCCCATCTTTCTAGTCTATATTGTAAGGAATATCATGCAACCTTGTCCTTTCATTTCTGTTCTCATTTCTGTATGTATTCTCTTGTCTGTACTAACAATTATTGCGTTGTTGAGGAGGCCTCAGGTTGTCTCTTTTACTGATTATACTAGCAACCTTCCCGTTGTTTTCAATTGTTAGTGCTATCTTCTGTGCTTCAGCCAAATCTCTTGGGGATCTACTTCTTAGTTCATACCCTATCTTAGGATCAAATGCATTTAAATAAACACTCAATGCAACAGAATCTGGTAACCTTGATCTAGGAGGTGCTTTAGTATGCAACTTGTTGAATTTTTGGTTGAAATCATAAATTGAATCATTCTGATTTTTCTAAATTCTCATTAATTCATGAAGAACTGCATCTAGAGAATTTTGATTCCCATATTTCTCTCAGAGTTTTCCTTGAAATACTTGGAGAGAATTAATTGAGAATGCTGGCAGGCTGTTGAACCAATCCCTAGCATCTTCAAGAAGTGACATCATGAATAGCTTCATGTGTAAATCTTCATAAGGCATATCTATGTCTTGGACAAAAACATTAAAACTCCTTAAATGTTCTTTAGCTATGATTGCATTACTCCCTGTAAATTTGGGCACCATATTCCTCCAGCTGTCATCCATAGGGTAAGGATATAACTGAAAACCAGCTAAATCAAATTGTTTGATCATGGTTGTATGCTGGTGAGGGGGAGGAATAGGTGGATGCTGATACTGATGCATGTGATTATTGTATTGTGCATTATGCTGTGGGATATAATGCTAACCAGGAGGTGGATACAAACCTGTATGTTGTGTGGGAATGTGAGGTGGACCATTTGGTTGCTTGTAGTGATTCCCTATCTGATTGTGAGGAGCATTTTGTTGATTGGAGGGCCCTGTGCCATGATCACCCTGCTTGTGAGGCGGGACATACTTTGGGCCACCAGCCATCTGATCAGTAATTTGGGCTTTCTATAATTTAGCCTCTAGCTCCTTTATCTTCTTCTCTTTTAGTTCCAACTGTGCTTTTACTTCATCAAGAATCGAGATCTCATGGTTTCCTTTAGGAGTTTTGTGATTACCCTTCATCCTCTGATTATATTCATGCTGAATTTTGATTCATTTAGGCTCAAGTCTAGCTTCAAACTCAGCTTGTTTCTAAGAATTATGAAAAGGAAAAGGATTTCTTTGATCTTTGGGAGTACAAAGTTCTACACTTGAATCACCTCTCCATGTATCATAGCAATTATATGTTTCACAATGTGCTCTTGGTGCTTTACCTTTTTTTTTTATGCACATGTCCTCATTTATTCATTTTCCCTTATGAGTTATGTCATCTTTGTGTGTCCACTTACTACTACCAGTAGGAGCTCCAGTATGACCTCCCCTATATTGAGATCTTCTTCCATTCATGATGAACAACTGCAAAATTTATGTAAGAGTTGCCACTCACTTTTATAAAAAAATGAGAAAAAAGTTTGATACTTTTTATTCCCAGTGGAGTCTATGCAAGATTTCTGACTCTATGATTAAGGCCTTGATTATGATTGTTCCCCAACAGAGTCACCAATTTTTTAACTCTCAAAAATACAGGTTGTATGCCTCAAGAGGCTGCCAATCTCTTGGTATGCTTTAGGGTAACAGACAAGGTCAAGAGAACTCAACCTTCTACTCTTTAGGTGCTACAAACCTGGGCAGGTGTACCTTTCTGAATGGTACAAACTTAACTTGTTATTATCTTCTTAAAACAATTTTTTCACAATGGCAATGGGAGGTGAACAAATGAAATCCAACTTGAAAATAGTAACAATATTCTAATCTAAATCCTAAAATGAATACTTGATTAAAAAATGTAAAGAAAACTAAATAAGTTCAAATAGTGAAGTGCAGAGACTAGTGCTTTGTTGGGTATGTAGAATCAAATGAGATCAAGATAAGAAACACTTCTCTAAGAAAATTCAAATTATCTAGCATATATTATGCTTACAACTCGTATAAACATACAAGAATGTGATTACTAAGCTCTACTTGAATAATCCAATTGAATCCCTCTGATTACTATGATTAACTAAAAGGATTTAGTCTTTACTTGAAAGAACCAATCAATCAATCACACAAGTACAATGAATTTGCACTAATAAATTGAATACAAACTTGTCATATCAATTTAAACAATCAGAAAGAATCCACCTTGGAGACAACTTAGCAATCCTTTTATTAAACTCTATAGATAACTGACACCAGACATGTGCAGCAACATCAATTAACATTCATAAATACCTCCATCTTAAAACATGCATCATAGCCTCTGATTTGATAAACTTACTATTTTGTATCCATACAATTTGCCTACTGTATGGAATAACTCATAACTCCCCCCTCATTTTACAATTACACAACATGTATTTATACACTAGGATTTGAAGAAAATATCATACTGAGATCTCATGTCAGCCCAACACAAAATTCAAGCTCAAACAATGTCAGCCTACAATGGTCATCCAAGCAGATACATGTCGGCCATAGTATCCATATTTCTATTAATCATCAGTGAACAGTCGGTGAAACATAACGCATAGTCATGCTGAAGGAAATTCACTTGTTAATCACTTTGTAGTATTTCTCGCCTTCGCCATGACTTTCCATTGTCGAAGAGACTTTATATCGATTAAACTCTGTTTCACTGAGAGACCCATGATTAAACCTATCATCGTAACATATGATTTTTCTTGCCGACGAGTCCATCAGTCGCTATAACTTGCAACCCTCGGTGAGATGTCACACAGATTACTTTGTCACACCAAAACAACCGAGCACACCAAGATCACCAAGAGAACACAAAACTCTTGCCGAAAGCCAATATAAAGAAACTCCTTCAAGCTCCATCGGTGAGACATACACATCGCTATGACCCTCCACTGAAGACGCCTGTCTGGCTGAAGTGAAACCCAAATGTGATGTCGGTGAGACCGAAGGTCACTCGCCAAGACCTCCTCCCAAACACCAACTCTTGCCTAAATGAAACCTAAATCGCCAATTGGTAAGACAAGAAAGACTCGCCATGACATGATGCTGATAACTATGACTTTGGCCGAAGTAGATCCATACGAGCAAATCGGTAAGACAACGCAAGTTCGTTATAACACTACATCAATGCCCAAACTCTTGCTGATATATGTATCCTCCTATCCCCAAAGCCACATGAAAGTTATGCTAATAATTTCCAGTAGATGAAAGCCAATCGCTATGACATAGGAAATGTCTTGCCGATAGGCAATACAGACGTTTGCATGCAGAAGAACAGGTCAGGGAGACCTGAATGTTGTCACACCGACACAGACCAGAATGTGAAAAATGCATAACACAATGGATTCAATGGGGAAATAGGGAAAAATATGGGTAGAAAGTGTTCAAGATGGAACCTATTTGGAGAATTATGAATGGAGAACATGTGAAAATATTTAGAAATTTATAGTTCTAACAAATACCACATTCCAAGTCTTTGATGTAGACCTTCCATACAATCTCCTCTGTGGCCGACCATGGATCCACAACATGAAATACATCCCATCCACTTACCACCAATGCCTCAAGTTTTCCCATGAAGGAACTAAAATAACAATATCTAGTGATCCTGACCACTCTCAATATTCCAACAATCTGAAAGGGACTACTCAATTCCAAGTTCCTATTAATCAAGAGGCCTCATCATCACAATACATTAACCCATCTTCCTTGACCAAATCATCTACTTCATTTACTACATCATCAAACACTATGGTCCAAGTCCATGACATGGGATGTGGAGAGTACTATATGGGCAATCTACCCATGCATGAAAATGATAATAATGGTAAAGTTGTTCAAACTTCCACCAATGATGTCAAGATAGCTTCGGAAGGTATGCAAACAGATGGTCATGCTTGGATTGAGACCTTTTGGGATCCTAATGACACCTTTGTCTTTTCCATTCAAGATCATCCATCACCATCTCATGACTCTCTCTCCATCATTCCATTGTCTTAATCACCATCCATCCATTTTCATAACCTGGGTTAGGGTATGTATCCCCTACTATCACCTCTACTAATCCATCTTGCCAACTCATTAAGGATGTGCAAGCTTCCTTTGATGTTAATAGTATAAAAAAGGATAGTACCGAAGACTCCATTGATTGCATCACCAGTCCCTTTCATCCACCAAACATTCTTGTCACTCCATCCATTTCACCAATCTCACTCACATCCATTTGCATCATAGACATGGATCAACAATTCATATCTCCAGAAAAGGACAAGAGAAAAGCTCAAGAATCAAATATGAAAGTTCCCTCTTCAAAAGGAGATCTAGCATCAAAAGAAAGTATGAAAAGAAAATAATATTAAGACTAGTACTCTAGTCAAAATCAAAAGCTATTAGAAAAATTGAAAATAGAAGTAAAAAATTAAAGCAAGCAAAAATCAATCTCCAATTATGACTCTCTATCAAAAATTGTTGGGGGCATCTGTCAAATCAGCAAGTCAAAATAAGATCTTGTTTATCCAAAGTCTCAACCATTATCAGTTTCACATTCTATACATTCCATTAAATTCGTCCATATTCACACATCCACCATATCATTCAACCTCCATTGGAAATGTTTTTCAATAGACCTTTGACTATGACCCCTTCACAAACTCTAGCTCATCGGTCATCCAAACTTCTTTTTATCTGAAGCCTAATGGACTACATAGTGTGCACATTAGGGATCATAGCATAGCCTCTTTCATTTTCCACATCTATCATCCTTCATATTTTCTACTTGCACTCATCATTTAGATCATGTCCTTTCATCCAACATGGTCGTCCAAACAAGGTCAATGCATTGTCATGGTAGCCTATGGATTAGGTTCTTATGAATTCTACACTTAGCTTTAAAGAGATATGTCATAACCTGAAAAATACAAAAAAAAATCAAAAAAATCATTACCTTGATGAAAACCTGGGAAACAGGTGTCTTGGTGCCACCAAAAAAATAAAAAAGATAGTAGAGAAATAATTTGTCCAATAGTGAAAACCACTTTGGTGGTGCTTTGAATAAGTACCATGGTGAAAACTTAGAAAATAGGCATCATGTGTAGTCAATCTTTGCTCCGGCATCTACCATCATTCTATCTAATTCCCACTATCCATTCATTTTCCATTCCATCTTGCATGACATCCATAATAAGCCTTGGTTTTCCTTTCCATAACCTAGAATGATTGACATTATGCATCTTTTTTCCTTCCATATCCATCTACCATGACACCTATCTCATTCCACCCCTAATAAATTGGTCTTATACCCCACTGGGGCCAAATACTTGACCTATATCTTTATTGGATCCTACATTTTTTTTTGGAGGTCACTATCCCAAAAAGACAAAAAAAACAAATATTCCCAAAAAGACAAAAAAATCATAAAATTAGCACAAAAACCAAAAAATCAAAACATTTCAAAATCCAAAAACATCTGAATAGCTTCCAAAATCATAAAAATAGAGTCATAGTCAGTCACATCAGTCCAAGTCCAGTTGAACTTGTAGACACATAAAAATGACCTAGGCCTACAAGCTCTATGTTTCATTATTTTCTTCCTAGCATAATTAAGACATTTTAATTATGTCCTTGGTCCACTTTCAACTATTAATTAAATAATTCATAATTATTTAATTAATTCATGTCTTTTTATTCTTCATGATTATTAAATAAATAAATTTTATTTATTTATTTAATACATCACTAATTGTCTAATGTCTTTCCATAATTAAATAAATTTCTTAATTTATTTAATTATCCTTGTCCACCAATTTTTACTTGATTATTTAAATAGACAAATTTTATTTATTTATTTAAATACGTCACTAATTCTTAAAAGTATTCTTATAATTAAATAAATTCTTTAATTGATTTAATTATTGTCCACCTTAGCATTTTAGCAAATAATTCAAATTTAATTATTTACTATCATGTGACCCCACCATTTTGAATTAAATTAATTTTTAATTCAAATAGTCTTTTTCCTCCAAAAAATAAAATAATTTCTATTATTATTTGATTTTCCAACCACCTCTTTTTCTGTTCCAATCTTATCTCTTGTCACACGCATTGTCAACCCTTGATTTGATTTTTTCAAATTGAATCTTTTCCACTCATTTCAAATTTTACCTAATGTTTCCCTAACCCTAATTGTGGGTTGTCATATTGAATCTTGTCCATTGATTCTAGGGAACTTGTCAATCTTCAATCTTGTCCATTCATCCAAAATTGCATTTTCTATAAAATGAGAATTTTGTTCTCATTTTGACATCTCATGCAATCTTGTTTTAGGAAATCTTGTTATCATCTTGCAATCTTGTCATTTTAGCTCTTGTTTATTCATACTTCATCTTTCATTTGGAATTTTTGGCATACATTAGTCATAGATCACAGTTTCTCACTAGTTGCATAGTTGTATAATATTGCATTGTCATTCAAATCCTTCAATATTTGCTTTGGTCTTGGCATTGTCACATATTGCTCACTCCAAATATGAGGGAAAACTACATATTGCAGCAAGTTGAGAAGGTGTAATGGAGGCCAATCATGGAGGTTGATAGATTAAGGTGATATCTACTTTGTTTTCATGTTATTTCCTCCTTTGTGCTTCATTATTACTTTGGGTTTTGATTTGTTTATGCACTAATATGCTAACCTAAGAATTTCCCATAGTTATAGAACTATGTTGCCTTTATGACTTCATGTAGGAAAGGCCATCTGTTGATGAGCCCATGAGGCATTTGGTCAGTCCTTTAGGGTTTGTCAAATAAAGTCAATCATCATTCTATCATTTGACAATGAAATAAAGTCAATTCATGTCAAACTACAAGGTCTGTACACATTGTTATGTGGGCAAGGCCACCTTTCGATGAGCCCCTAAGGCCCTAGGTTGGTCCTTTATTGTTTGTCGAGTTGATCATAATAAATTAGACATTGTTAACTAAAACAAAAACGGTCATCAAAAACATGAAACAAGTCACAAATAACTAGAAAAAACAAGCCAACTATTTCTCAAGTTAACTCAAACAAATATCAAAATAGTCAAACATTAGGTCAACATCAAATATCAAACATCAAATCAATCAAACATTTGTCTTATATACGATGTGTCATTCCTACAAACCAAACATTGTCATTATATCAAAGTTTTTCAATTGTCTTATATAGGTGGTCACATGGTTGAAACCAGACTTGAAATCTTATATGACATATTTCCTCTCCTAAAACTAGGCCTTGTCAAATAATCAACTCGTTAGTCACCTAGTCACTTAAACATTGACAGTAATTATTGGAAATCTTTATGAATGGCTATTGACTTTGTTGGGATAGTTTGTCTTATATTTTTTTATTTTCCTTTTGGTTTATGTTACTAGCTACCTTTAGAATGTTCCATGAAGTATTTAGAGGATTGATGGTTTCTCATGACTTATATTTTTCTTTGACTGTTGTTCGCAGATTGTCTTGGCAAAATTACTAGGGAAACTTTTCCCTTAGTATGAGATAGGACATTCCTTGTCTGTGACTATCTATTTTGCAAGTGAATGACCTTGTACACCTTGGTCTATATCATACCATGGTATTTTTTTTCCATTCATCATATTTTTACTGCCCAATGATGATTGAATGCAAATCCTTGCATAGAAAAATATTCATCTTTTAAGTTGTTTCCACTAACGCCATGCTAACTTCCATATCTTCCATGCTAATATTTCTTCTATCCACAACTTGAAAATGTCCTATGACACACAAAAATATCATGCATACACAATCATGTTAGGAAGCATTATGGATATCACTATTATAATAAGCATTATCATATTAGTTCATTTATATTGCATGCATAAATACAAAAACATAGATTGCATTCGTATGGCATTATAATTTCATCACATGAAATATTTAGGTCATTACATTCACATGACATCATAATCATAATCATTTATTACATTGCATATATATTGCATTGGAATTTTATAAGCATTGCATAATATTGTTTCATAACATATCACATTGCATTACATAATCATAACATACCATATTGCATTGCATAGTCATGTCACATAATTTTGACATACATCATAATGCATTCACATGACATTCATAATCATCATATTCACATACATAATATCATGGTGTTAAATACATCCATCTACCATCTAAGCATCATACATAAGCATAAATTAGTCATCCATCATATTCTATTAACATATAGCATCATCGCATGATCATATAAAATACATAAAGAACATAAATGCATAATCATCCATCACATAACATAGGAATGCATCTCATATAAATCACTTCCAAAATCATATCATATATATCACTCAAAAAGTGTCACAATATAATCTCAATATGTATTCCAAAAATGGAGCTCAAAGTCTCCATGGTCAAAAATATGAGTTTCAATAAAATGTCAAAATGTGCTCTAGCCAGAGCTACCCTAATCTTGTACAGGAGATTGTTGAGGTGATGGCTTTTGGTCTTCCTATCTCTCCTTTATCTATGATCCTGATGGCCTATGGTCTAGGGTAGCTTGTCATTTGGACCTGACTATCTTAGTCCTGACACATCCCCACTACTTTGTGACCTACTATGTTGAGAGTAGGACTTTCTTTGACTACATGACCTAGTGTAGGAAGGTGCTCTCTCAGCTGATGGAACTCACTGCTCATACAAATCTCTATAATATTTTCCTTCTGGCTAGCATCAAGTAACTGTTGAGTAAATGTAGTTGAAGGACCTATGATAGTGGTAATGAACTCCACACATCTTTGATCCTTTTTCTTCCTACTAATCACTAATGTATCTCTCTCTATTTGTAGACCATCCTTCTCTATCTGGAACACCCCCGCCTCTACCTCCAATGCATGAATCTTGGTTGTAGCCTAATTCAACCATGCCTATAAGTCTTCTATCCTTTGATCTATCAATCCATCTCTTCCCTCGAGAGGTATCTCCTCCAGTCCCACCTCCCTATCCACACCCATGATAATCCTCTCTTGAAGGATCTACTCAACCTCTCCCATCACCTCCTCCTCCTTATGCCTCTCCTCCTCATGATGCTCCTCCATCTTGACCTCCTCCATCACCACATCATGTTTCCCCACCTTGAGAATTGGCACATCCTCCTATCACTCCTCCTCAGCCACCCTCTCCTATGTGAATCTCTCCCCCTTAGCCCTCTCCTTCTCACCCTCCTCTCATATTGATGATAGTGGTCTCACCTATTGTCTCCTCATACTTCTTTTTCAAGATCTCCCTCCTCCTCCACCACCCTTTCCATCTTCCCCATCATCACCTCTCCCTCCATCTCCACATCCTCTTCTCCATCCTCAATCTCCTATTTGGCCTTGTGGGCCCCTACCTCAATGCTCTACAAGCATCAACTGATCTAGATCTATATACGACTCTGGCTTATGACTATCCCACTAAGTGTCATACTCAATTATTGTCCTTAGCTCCACCACAAACCCATCCATGACCACTACACTATCTGCAATGAATTTATAACTTTCTCTATTGTCACCACATGAATCATTT
This sequence comes from Sequoia sempervirens, assembly GCA_007258455.2. Taxonomy (NCBI): domain Eukaryota; kingdom Viridiplantae; phylum Streptophyta; class Pinopsida; order Cupressales; family Cupressaceae; genus Sequoia; species Sequoia sempervirens. The sequence goes on along the minus strand of VDFB02000003.1, from coordinate 312,100,940 downwards.
GACCCCATGGATGTACCTCACATGATGATCATGTGGACTCAACTATCCCTTGGGGCACATCTTGTGCCTCTCCAAATTGTCACCTCACATGATCTAGAAAATACTATCCTATGATATGCTAAGATTGCAAGGTCCAACCAATTAGGTACCTAGCTTGTCTGCACCATGGTAAATGTTGGTCCTCATCTTTCCACTGTTGAAAGTCTCTATATGGCCTCCATGTAAAGCTAGCCAATACATCAATCCCATACCACCAGTATCCTATATCCCCTACATGACTCTATGTAACGATGTCACCATATAGATATGCATACAACATACCATCTCCTAGCTATTGGACCACCGTGGGATGGAACACTATGATGTTCTCCCATGCCCACACCATCAATAGAGTCTCCCCACAGTTGGTATACTAACCATCTCAATATGCCATATCATGCAGCTAGAAATGTACAATGGCCAACAAACAAGGCCCCCATGCATAGATAGTCCCATGTCATATCATCCCAACTAGCATCTCACCCCATCCAATAGGAAAGCCATGAACTCTGTGATATGGAATGATAACCCCAACAATCTCATACTACTCAACTAGCATCTCCCACCTAATCTCATAGCCATCCATGTCGAGCTCTGTGACATCATACACATAATGGCCCTCAATGGCTTGTATTCCTCACATGAGATCATACCTAACTTTCTCTCCTTGGATTGATAACCTTAGTGTCCTATACTCATCCTCCAAGGCCACGGTCACCTCCTTGGTTGGTAAATTTAACATGTCTCAAAGTGCCATCTCTCAACAAGTATAGTTAGCAAACCTCTGATACCCTAATTATGGGCATATAGGTCATGTGGTACAAGTCAATATGTATCAACTCACACCTTTTAACATCAAATAATTGGTCCCATGATTGAAATGTAGATGGTCGCGACTCCCGTGTATAAATAGGGGAAAGAATAACATTTTGTCACAAGTAATAGTCATTGCATCAATCCAAAACCCTAATTAGACCTCTTGGACTCACATTGCACAAGAAATTTCATCCTAAACTAGGGAAAATTTTAACTAGTTAGTTGTGTCATTCTACTTGGAAAATGTTTCACAAAAATCAACTACATCACTATTTTCTCATATGTGTCACACAATTGTAGTTGCATCATAAAGCCTTAGCAAATGCATCACCAGGGTCACTTGTTGTCAACCCTTGATTACTTTTGTTACACACTTAGACATGCATCATTTCCAAAAACACATGCAGTTCATTTTGTCAAATGTGTCATTCATGTCTGCAGATGCAGTGCAGGAAGAAAATGCAACACACTTTGCAATTACGTCACACCACATTTGATTTCCTATCCTATCCTACCCTAGTAATTGTGGTGTGTCATGAAAGTTGCAATGAACTGCTTTCAATTGAGTCACTTACGATGGAAATTATAGTAAACGACGTTCATTGCAATTGCTTGCTAAATTTTCTAGGCCCTAAAAATGCATGAAAAATGAAAAAAGATGAAGCAGGTATGGGGTACTTACTCGGTCCTCTATGCCCTCTGGTCATCAAAAGGTGTGAATGTGATATCCACTGTGCTCGACATGAGAAATCAGTGACATCTTGGCTCGTAATATTTCTCAAAGCTCTCGAATCTCCAAACTCAAAATGCATAAATGAGCACTTTTCCCACTCAAATTTCTATTTATAGGAAATCAAAATTAGGGTTTGTACTGGATGCACTAACTAGGAGATTTAAAACCTAATTTTTGCTACTCTAAAGGTCATAAAACTTAAATCTTTTTTCAACAATGCATTTCTAGCTGTCAAATTAGCTTATCAAAACAATTTTCAAATTTTTTGAATTTTTTAAAAATTTACAAAAAAAAAATTGAGGGGGCATAGGTCCAACCTGCTTACACTGGGCCATGTTTTGACTGACTTTCTTTTTCACAATGTGATAAACTGCATTGTATTAAATAGGGGCAAAATGTAGACACTAAAAATTGTCCTAAGCCTATGAACTTTATTTCCTTCGTCAATTCCCCTTTCACCCTTAATAATTAAATAATTTTAATTATTTAATTACTATCTAATTTCATAAGTCATCTATTAATTAAATAGCTTTAGTTATTTAATTAATTCATTTCTATCTTTTTATTTCTTCTTTTGATTAGTTAAATAAATTTTTATTTATTTAATTATTTATCACTTTCTACTATAATTAAATAGTCATTCTAATTATTTAATTATTCATTAGCCTTTTCTATCATTAAATTAAATAAATTGTATTTATTTAATTATCTTCTAATTTTTCATTTTCATCCCACTATTATTTAATGCAAAATTCAACCTATCACATGTCCTCTATAATTAAATAATGCTTTTATTATTTAATTATTCATTTCCCTCTCAAATTAAATAATTTTATAATTATTTGAATCTCTCCTACAACCTCTTTTTTTGTGCCAACCTCATTATCCATGTCAATCTTATCTCTTGACATCTCATTCAATTTCGACCCTTAATTTAATTATTGTATAATTCAATCTCAACTATTCATCCTTAACCAAGTACTATCTTTTCCCTAATTTAGCCCTAATCCTATTTCATATTACAAATTTCATTCTTGTCCATTGATTGAAATATCTTACTAACATTAAATCTTAGCCCTTCATTGACATTTTTCTTTCTATAAAAGACACCTATCATTGTCATTTTCATCAATATAGTTCATGCAAAAGTACATGTTGTTAGTGAGACAACTACTATCTTGAATATTTTTCTATCATAGACATTAGGCTACTATTGCATACTCAAATTTGAGGGCAGCAATTACATTCCAGCAAAATGGAGAAGGGAAATGGAGGTCAAGCAACCATGGCATAGGTAATATTTACTTTTTGTTTATGTTTCTTATGTTGGATTGTGCTCTATTGTTGGTTTAGGGAAATCAATCTTAAATTACATGCTTTCTTCTTAAATTATTTCTCTTTTAGAGAAGCAATCCCCCATCCCCCAAGGAATTTTTAATTACATGTATTCATTCAAGGCATCCCAGTGAAATTTTAAATTCCACTTTATCCTTCCGATATCCTTGGCTTTTAATTCCTCCTATTCCAATGTCCTTACAAGGGGAATTTTTAATTCCCATTTTTCTTCCCAATTCTCTTTTCCAAAATCTAGAAGTATTTGACTTTTCACATCCTTCCATTATTTTGGGAAGATAAGACAAGTCAATCCTTTTCCTCTCCCCAAGGTACTTGAAAGTACCTCCACTTGGATTACATCTCATCTCCACATCATCTTGTCCCCTCCACCTAGCTTTCCACATGTCTCCATCACATGTGTTAATATGTCTCATGACATCTCAACCATTAATTTCTAAACCTAGGGTTAATCCTAGTCATTCATTCATTCTCTCCAAAATGGCTAAATACTTAGCAAATTTTATTCAAATTACAACACATGAATTTTTCAACTCTCACTAAGATCTCAAGCTCTCACTACCATCATTGTTGTACTTTTAAGCTCTCACATTTGCATCCAATACATTTTTATACATTTTCATTACATCCACCATGTTACCACAATAATTCTAGTGTAGGTTGTATGATTTTATCTTGTCAAAGGAGCACACATGTTCAAATCAACAAAGAGCCAACCAACTTTATCAAATATGAACAAGTTATAATATTATGTTTACTCTTAATTATTGTTTGAATTTTAACTCTAAGGACAATATTGAGGTTTTTTTTCTTTCTCCTTTCCATTTCATTTTCATTTTCATAGTTAGGTAGGAAAAAAATTGCACACAGGTGGTGTAATTAGTTGGATGAGTAAGTGACAGGTTGTGACTTCTTTTTCCACTACTAAAGCTTAGTATATGGAAGCTACTCATGCTTGCAAAGAAACCATTTGGCTTAAAGTATAGTGTTTAGATATTGGAATAAAAGGTGTAGTGACAACTTGTTGAGACAATCAAAGTGTGATCTATCTAGCTAATTACCTGAAATTTCATGCTAGGACCAAGCACACTGATGCATAGGGGTATGTGCAGGATCATGATGGGCCAAAAAGTGGCAATATTATGGGTATTTGTAGGGTATGTGGCTGATGACCTTTTTTTACCCAAAATTGATGAAACAAAAAGAGTTTTTAGAGGAGATTCTCAGCTTTCCACCAATATAAATTATGCATTAATTTGAATTTAATAAATAATTATTATTCATTTTCTATTAGAATTATGACTAAAGTCCTGATCAATAAGCTGATTGAAAAACATCTATAACTTTCAAACAGTATCACATTTTTTGAATCTAAAACATGCATCACATTCTATGCTTCACATACTATGGGATTAAAAAGAAAAATTAAATTTCATGAAGTTTTGACCAAGTTAAGGTGGTCGACATCGATTTTTATATTTTAAAAATTTGTAATAAAAATTAATAATTAATTATTTACTTAGAAAAAATTAAAAAAATATATCATCTAGACATGAGTCCTCTACTTATATTTAAAATCTTAAAAAATTATTATCATTTTATTATGGTTAGGGTGGTTAGACAAACACCTACTTATTTTAAATTTAAGTATTGAAATTTTAAATTTTCACCAAATAGATTTTATTTATTTTAAAATAAACCTAGTATTTTAGAAACTACATTCAATTTTCTATTATTCTTACATATTTTTCAAATAATATAAATAACTTATTCAAAATTTTATGTCAAGTTGCCTAACACTGATTTTTTTGAATTTTTTGCCACTTAAGGGCCTATTTTTTCCATGATGATCCTGCACATACCCATAGTATCATTTTGTTAGAGATATGGCCAAATATGGAAGGGTGAAGATGGTTAAGGTTGAGACCTTGAAAAATATTGTCAATTCTTTAACTAAGCCTGTGAGAATAGAGAAGTTTAGATACTATGGGCCTTTCCACCCCTAGTAATTAAGAAAGAATGTTTACTCCCTCTTGTTGCTCTTGCAAGGTGTTCAAAAAGTGGGAGATTTGTTGGGAAAGTATGTCTCATCTTATAAATTATATAAGGTTTATTGTTGATAGGATATATATATTTCATAGTTACACTGATAGGTGTACTATACAATGGGAGAATGGTGTGGAGGGGAGGAGTGGGATGCGTTTTAATGTTAATAATTTTTGGTTAACAAAAACTCATAAATGGTTGATATGCATTAAATTAATGATATATTGTAAATATAGACTATTCATTATTAGCTTTTAGATCTGATGGTAGATATTTTGTTGGATTTTCTTTCCCTAGAAACTAACCCTATTTCATGAGGGTGTTGTATTACGGTTGTAGTATTGTGATGTATTTTGAGAGTCTGATAGGGGTTGTGTTATCTCTGAATCTCTGGTGGTGATAATCTTGTGAGAAGCTTTCTCTACAAGTATATTGTAATATTTGTGATTTGTGAGTAATATAATGGGTAGATTTTGGAGTGTGGGGTTTTTCTCTTGAAAGTGTTTTCCCCACATAAATAACTATTTTGTGTTGAGCATGATATTTATGTTTATTTCTATTTAAGTTTTTGTAACTATTGAAAAGATATGTAAAAAAAATTACATTATACTCCTCTCAAGATTAGTGTAGGAAGTTATTTTGCTACCTTAGCTTCCTTACAAATAGATGCGACAAATGTGATAATACATGTAGTGCAAAAACTACACATCTATTTGGTCATTTTTGACCCTTAAAATCTAAAAAAAAATGAAAATAATTCAAGGCAAGGAAAGGTTACATATTGCATTTCCTGGTCCCTTAGGCTGCCAGAAGTTACTGAATCCATAAACGTGATGCGAGGTGACTAGAACTAGCAACATCTCTTCAGTTCCTCGTGATAGAATCTCAACTTGGAGCTCTTAAAATTCTAGAATAATATGCACAAATGACTATTTTGGACCACCTAGGGGCTATTTATAGATAATTTTGACCTAAGTGTGTTATCCTTGTATTCAAATATGCTCAATTCATGGGATAATCCATAGGAAATTTGTCTATTTCATAGCTCACAAACCATAAGAATGCAAAACAAGGTGAATTTCATTGGTCCTTGTGCATGGTCCCCCATTCTCGAAAAGACATTATGAGCATTAACCTTTGTTGGTTTATTGAAATTCACATTTTAAACCAAGTGGTGAAAATTTAGTTTTGGGAGTTTGAAAAATTTTAGCACTTGCAAGAGTGCTGAATTTTAGCACCCTTGCAAGTAAAAATGCAAAAAATTTAAAAAGTTGTAGGAGCTCAACAATTTAGCGCCCTTGCATACTATCTTATTCCATAGCCATTTTCTATCAATTCCAGTGTCAAGGTTTTTTCTGAGCTTGTGCACATGCAATGCCAGGGTTTTCCTAAGCTTGTGCACATGCAATATTAAGGTTTTTCTGAGCTTGTGCACATGCAATGTTGAGGTTTTTTTGAGCTTGTGCACATGCAATGTCAGGGTTTTTCTCCACCTCTGCATATTTTCATGCAATCTCAGGTTTTTTATCCACCTTTGCATCCAAGTACCTAAGTCACATATAGTAATTCAAAAATTTAGTGCCCTTGCATATTTTCATGTAGTAGCTCAAAAATTTAGCGCCCTTGCATCTAAAGTTAAATATCCCACGTAATAGCTCAAAATTTCTCAACATTTACATCCAACATGAAGTATCTCATAATTTTTGAGCCATTACATCTAAAGTGTAATACCCCATGCAAGAGCTCAATTTTTCTCCAACTTTTCATTTGAATTGACAAAGCATATGCAGTCACTCAAAATTTTCCCACTAGTGCATAAAACCTTTTTTTTCTCTAAAACTTGAAAATACAAAAATTTTGTAGCTACTCTTCCATGCCATTCTGATATTTTTTCTAGATTCCTAATTTATTTTGATTGATTTCTTGATGTTCCACAAATTTTTGATCCATCACTTAGCAAGGTCATGAAATACAACTAGAAAGTTCTTCCCACCAACTTAGTTGTCTAGGAATATACATCCATGTTCCAAAAGGAATTTGAAGACGAAGCTTTCTTAGTAGTTTTAATGCAAAAAATGATGGATATTCTACTTACTTTGAATAATTTGAAAGTTGTTCTTGAAAGAAATCAAGAAGCATGCAACACCATCGAGGGCTCAATCAAATGAGTTCTTTCCATCTATAGACATACCACAGGTCAGACTTCTTGGAGAAAGATGGTGGAAAAGCTAAATGTGCCTTGTTTAAATTTTAGTATTTTCACATGATTTTATGTAAGTAGGAATTGACATTTTTACATGTCATTTTGTTAATGAAACTACATATAAAAACAACACCAGTCCTAAGTCAAAAAGGACTATGACATTGAATACGTCAAATTAGTTAGGATTTTTCCTAGAATAGCTCTTAGCTCTCATCTATAAATATGAGAGAGCTCTTTTGTATTAAGGACCTTTAATATTTTACAATGAAGTGTTGCCAAAATTGTTAAGAAACTTTGAGACTTTATGTTCAAATTTTGATACTAAATTCAATCAATAAAGAAGGAAAACTTGCATATGAGACTTTTGTTGAAAAAATGAAGAAGAACATATCATTTTGTTACTTTTTGTTGTCATTGATGTCACCATGATATATGAGTTGTAACTGCAAGATCAAGTCTAAAGTTACTCTAGTATTCTAGTCTGGTATTTGAACCAGTATTTTGCTTACATCCTCTGATATTTTGGTCCACATTTGTTTTCTTGTGATCACTATTGCTTGTAGTTTTTGGAAATGGTTTGTAGGTATCGAAAGCATGTACATACAAGATTTCACATATCTAGTTGTTTGTATGGTATCACATTGATGTTTTGCAGTTATGTTTTCTGGTCCATCTCTAGCCTGCTTGATGAATGTATTGTGTAAATTAACTTTTGCTATGCGGACATATGTACAACTTATTTTAGGTCTATGTTGACTTGTTGAAGGATGTGGGTTATCTTTTTCAAAGCTTGTGGCTGATAGTTGGTATTTTTGGTAAATGAGAAAGTGCATCTAATTAGGCTGACCTAATTGATGCTTGTGAAGAGATTGGGTATACATAATAGATAGTTTTTGAAGAAGTGATATGATGATGCGAATTAGTGTGAACATGATGAAGTGTTAAGTCCATTTATTGAGCTTTAGTTGGAACTAAATCTCAGTCATTAGGTGTACTCTATCAATTCATTTTTCTGGCTGAAATCCATTCATTTGTTGTAATTTTGTAGGCAGTGAGCCTTTGTTTCTGGACAATGAGTCTTGGCAGTGAGCCACCCATTTTGTAATATTTTATAACTGGTTATACTATATTTGAGCTAACACTCACCATGGTTTTTCCCATTTTTTTTTTTCCACATAAAAATTTTGGTGTTCATGTGTATTGTGTTTCCATGCTCTATTAATGCTCTTATTTATCTTTGTTATTGTATGCATTGGAATAGTTGGATTGTATCTAATCAGAAAATTTAACAAGATACTGATTCAGCCCTCCTCTCAGTATCTTGGACTTTCAATAATTGGTATCAAAGCTTGGTTCTTGTGGTTAAGCCTAACAACTTGAGGGAGATCCTAAATATGGAAGAAATGGATGATAAAGGAGAGCTCCAGACTGCTCTTGAGGATCTTGATAAAGTTGAAAGAGAAAAGAGCAATTTGAAAGAGAATCTTGAAGAAGTGAATGAATGTGTCTGGAAACTTAAGGAGCAATTGAAAAGGTTCAAAGATAGGCATAAAGAAATAACTAATTTATTGAAGAAGGAAAATGAAGAGATTACCGGTCTAAAAGTGCAAGTGGAAGAGAAGAAAAGAATAGAAGAATGTTTGAACAAATTGGTATAAAGCAATTATGAAGATTGCACTAAGCTTGAACAAGAAATTATGAATATGAAAGTGGACCTAGAGAAGGAAAAACTCTATGAAAAAAAATTCAAATCTAGCTTGGATAGGTTTGATGAATTGATTGCAGGACAAAAACTAAGTAAAGATAAAAGTGGTTTATGAAATGATATTGGTGAAGGCTCTAAGATTGTAAATAATAAGAAGACTCAAAATGAAGGAAAGTAGAAAGGAAATTCAAGGAACTACACTAGGAGACCTCTAGTGAGACAACCTAATGCACAAAGGTACCCTTCTTTTAATGGCACCTATTTTTCATGCAATAAATTTGGTCACAAGGCAATTGAATGTAGAAGTAGGATGAATCAATTCCCTAGTCCTTTTTTGGTTAATGTTTTGCATGCAAAAGATTTGGACATATGACAAGTGAATGTAGAACTTTAGTGATGAATCTGTTTAATGGAAGAATGAACCAATCCTTTAATGGCTATTGTTATACTTGCAACAAGCATGGACACAAAGCTAATTAGTGCAGAACAAGAGTCAATGAAAGTCAATCTAATCAGAGAAATATTGTATACTTTAACTACAACAAACTAGGACATGTTTCAAGACTCTACATAAGAAATAAAAGTAATAAGATCAATATGATAGGAGGGAATGAACCTATGAAGAAGGTTGACAAGGATGAAATGAAGAAAGAGATAATGATAACTTTTCTAAGACTATGGGTCAAATAAAATAGAAAGAACCTCAAGAGAAAGTTGGCTCTTATGGTACTCACCTAAACTACTTCTTGTTGGGAAAATGGTAAGAAAGATTGCATAAATTGAAAAACTAAACTCTAAGGGTGATGCACCAAAATATTAACTAAACTTGTAAAAATAGCACACACATTTTTTTATCAATAACATGGCTTGACATGCACAACTCAATTCTATATTATTTTTCACCATTATTTCATAAGGATATAATGCACAACCTTAGAAGGAAAGAAACGCTTAACAACTTGAACTATTTTCACTCCAACACAACTCACAACCTACAAAATACATATACTTTTTGTAAAAGGTGCTACTAATGAGACACAACAATGAATGAGATAATTTCACAAGTAATTGCATCAATCATCTAAATGCACACAATAGAATAGAAAATTAAGAAGGAAAAATTGCTTATCTCTATTGATTTCCAAGGTGTAAACTGATATACATGACTATAAATGAGTTACAAAAAAAAAATCTGCAAAGGACCTCAAAAATTTACAAAGTAGACAAAAGATAATAATTAGAAATAACTTCAAAAAATAAGTTTAAAGTTACTTATGCTTTTCCAAAAAGTTGTACAGAGATAGGAACTAGAAACTTCCTTGGTCGTGTACAACAGAAAAGCCTAAATTCTAGCCCCTAAATCCACTCCAAAAAGGATGAAAGGTGAAGAAAAGGTCAATCCTTAACCTCACCTGTCATAAAGGTATCAAATTTTCTCCTAAATGCTCCCAACTTTCTCCAAAACCAAGTAAAAACAACCCCTATATTCTTGGCACTTGTCCGTCAACTTCCTCCAACTTCCCCTATATGCTTGGCACTTGCATATTAATACTCAACTATCCCTTTGACCATATTTTGAAAAACCAACGCCTTCTATCTACATTCACATAACATGTATTAAAGTGATTTATAAAATCACTTAAATAAATGTTTTACATTACATACCAAATGCAAAAGTAAAGCATATTACATACCAAATGTGAAATTAAAGCATCTTTCATCTCTGCTTTAAGGGTTAATACAAAATGCATAAGTATAAAAGAGAAAATCCTTAGAAACTTAGCACAATGTCATAACATAAAGGGGGAATCAAAATACATTGCAAATGTTAAAAATTAAATGAAAAAATTCCTCTAGTTTTGTCCACCAAAAATAGGGTTAAAACCCTAACACAAAAAACCGCGGCCAAACATAGAATGTATTCTCATTTTTACTTGTAACTTTGGAAAATATGAGGGTTCTTCCATAGGGTTTTACTAGAAGATTTTCTACAACTTTCTTGGAGGATTTTCATGGTGAAAAAGTTGCAAAATCGATGGAGTTGAGCATGGTAAGCTTTTTGAGTGTAAAAATTTGCACCACTTTTTTATTATTTGTAAATGAAAATCTATTTTCGAGCTTTTAAATGCAGGAGAAAAATGATTTTTTCTTTTGTTTTCCTCTATGTTTTTCTCATGTTTGATGCCTCCCTATTGAAGAAAATATGATGCTTATGTTTCCTGTGTTTTATTTCTGCAGCTCGCAAGCTTTATTCCTTTCGTATTTTCATTTTGCAAGTATTTATTTGGGCCTTGAAACCCTAATGCTCTTCTCTTCAAATTTTATTGAAATCTTCATGTGTTTGACTCTATTCAAGGCCTGGTATTTCATATTCTATAGGTATACATCCATGCTCATATCAATTTAGGATTTATTTCACTTGAAAGCACATAATTTTGAGCACACTACTCGAACTATGTGAGCTTTGCTATGAATCTATTAATCCCTAAACAAATCTTCTAGCATCATCTTTGTTTCATGAAGTAAACAAACCATTGAAGATAGGCATGAAAGATGCCTCCAGTACGTTTTGCTGCTCCAGTCAAATCTTCAATTTACAAGCATTCTAAACTATGCCCAGATATCCCTCAACCATTCTACAACAACTTCTCCAAGATTGGAACATCACTACTCATAAGATCATTTGAAACTGATAAATATGCAATGTTGCACCAAAAGCATGAGGACACATTAAGAAACTCTTGGAGCCTAAGGAAAAGTCACCCATCATATTCAGACCTTCTAAAAATGTCTTTGATTCTCTATCATTCGTTGATGCTTCCCAAGGAAACTATTATTAAATCATTGTGACTTTTAAATCATTATATATTCATAACCTTGGTTGTCATACACATGTGAAACCCTTATGATTGTGCCTTGTCATGGTTATATTTCCTATAAAATTTCTCTACTTGTAGTTTAAATGTAAGCTACAAGCACTTAGACATAAAGAGCTTGTTGGTCACATTTCTTATCTCTAATACTCTTTTTTCTATCGTCTAGTGACTATACTTTCCAACTACCCTTTACCATTTCTTATGATTAGAAGTCTATCCTCCTTTCTACTAGGCTTATGACTGTCCTTTTGAAACTTTGCTTAAAGCTTTTATCACTGTTATGTTTCTGCTTATCTTAAGACAAAGAATACATTGGTGCTTAAACTTAAACTTTGATCTTTTCCCCCTTAAGACTAAGATATTTTATTTTAACTCCATTTAAAGTGTTTTGGGAAGTGCAAAAACTCAAAAAGAGTGTACAAGTAATTAATGAGGTCCTATATCTCTAATCAATCAAGCTATCAAAATAGATTTAATTCTTCAACCTTCTACATCTTCTTTGTCTTGGAAAAATTAAGTGATCTTTCCTTTTATCAGCATCAAAAGACTCCATCCAAAGAATACATTTTTTCTCATTCTTTTATTGTATTCTTCTTCAATGCTTCTAGTTGTTAGAAAGGGGTATGTGCAGGATCATCATGGAAAAAATAGGCCCTTAAGTGGCAAAAAAATTAGAAAAATCAGAGTTAGGCAACTTGACATAAAAATTTGAATAAGTTATCTATATTATTTCAAAAATATGTAAGAATAGAACCTGTAGCAAATTGAATGTATTTTCTAAACTACTATGTTTGTTTTAAAAAAAAAAATCTAGTTGGTGAAAATTTGAAATTTCAATGCAGTTGTACTTAAATTTTAGGGAAAAAATAAGAAGTAGGTGTCTTTATGACCACCCTAACCACAATAAAATGGTAATATTTGTTTATAATATTTTAGATATAAGTAGAGGACTCATGTCCCTATGTGATGCATATTTTTTTGTAATTTTTTTCCAAGTAAATAATTAATTGTGATTTTTTTATTACAAATTTGAACAAATATAAAAAACTTGTATGTATGACCACCTTAACTTTGTCAAAACTTCATGAAATTCATTTTTTCTTTTTTTAATCATATAGTATGTGAAGCATAGAATGTGATGCATTTTTTGGATTCAAAAAATGTGATACCGTTTGAAAGTTGTAGATGCTTTTCAATCAATCTATCAATCAGGACTTTAGTCATAATTTGAATAGAAAATGACTAATAATTACTTATTAAATTCAAAGTAAAGCATAATTTATATTGGTGGAAAGTTGAGAATATCCTTTAAAAACTCTTTTCGTTTCATCAATTTTGTGTAAAAAAAAATTCGTCAGTCACATACCCATCATATTGCCACTTTTTGGCCCATCATGATCCTACACATACCCAAAGCTTCTTTTTTTTAATTCATTAATACATGCTCTCTTTAGAGTGATGATTGCTTGCATTGTATCTTCATGGATTTACCACTATAACTTAATTGAATAATTTTCATCACTTTCCTTGGCATTTAAGTAATTGTTATGACCTGAAGTCACTTCCATTAATGAAAATTATACCACGTATCCCTTTCAATCAAAAGGGAAGCATGCTATGTTCAACCCTTGTGTGAGCCCTTTTTACTCCGCATGTTATAATATCAAAATGAATTAATCCAACAATGAAAAATACACCTATACCTGCACAGTGAACAAACATGTTAGATAAAACAATGAATCCAAAAGCTTCCAATGATGCTTCATGATGATTGATGATACTCCTCTGCTTTCTTGATATCTGAAGTGCTACAAAACTATTTCAATGCTTTATGAGAATAGATTATATATTTGGTTATATAGCATATGCAGAGAATATGGGTCCCAAGCTCTAACACAATTTTCCTAATCTCTTGCAGGCATTTCAAGCAACAACAAGTCAACTTCTGGAGCAATCAAGCAGGAGAGATTAAAAAAGGATGCAATAGTTCAATTTGGGATTCGTCATTTAGGCAATGAAAGATCCCTACCCTTTCCATATGCTCTTTTCATTTTATATCTTCAAATGTATAGTTTATATCTTATATTGTATTGAAATAGTTATTCCCACCACTTACATGGGATACCATACATTTGTAATTATCAATAAAAGATAGCATTTGTGCAAAAATTGTGCAATATTTCTCTTGTGTAAATTTTCATAATGAATTGCAATTTATTTGATAATACTTTTGTGCATATGAATGTAACTTTAGTAGAATTAAATGTGTACCTTTATCTTTTATCATCATGTGAGCTAGAAGCTAAATTAGGTAACGGTACATCAAAGAGTGGCAAAATGTAGATACCTGAAATTGTCCTAGTCTATGAGTAATACCTTTTTACTAATTTTCACTCTTTTCTCCTAATTATTAAATAATACATTATTATTTAATTATCATAAAATACCATATTCTACTATTAATTAAGTGACTTTATGTTATTTACTTAATTCATCCTAATTCACCCTTTTTGACTAATTAAATAAATCATATTTGTTTAATTATGTCTTAATTATCATTAATATTCTTGATTAATTAAATAAACTTTAATTATTTAATTAAATCACTAATTACACTTATTCTTCTATTTTAATATAGTTATCATTAATTGTTCAATTAAATTTCAATAGCCTTATCAAATTAAATAATTATTATTAATTATTTAATTGACCACATTCCTACTTCTAGATCAAATAATTAAATTAATTATTTAACTTCCCTATTTCATCTCCAACATTATCCATTAATAAATGAACATTTATTTTTTAATTGATCTTCACTTGCAAGTTCCTCCAATAATTAATTAATTATTTAATTAGTTATCCTCTCATACATAATTCCCTCGAAATTAACTAACACTCTCTTCTAGTCAACTCAATAATCAATTCTAGTTCACTAACCAATCAATTCATTTTACTCCCACTCACTCTGAGTCTTTGAATCAATAAATTTAGTTCACTAATTGTCAGTATTAGTTGACTCTTCAATCAATTCTTCATGCAACCAGTTAACTAGAGTCCTACTAGTAGTTCTAGTTGTTGGAAGAATAAATAATATCTCTTTATCCATCTTTTGTGTTGTCATTGATGTCACCATGCCATATGAGTTCCACCGGAAAGTTTAAGTTCAAGTTTGATCTAGTATTTTGAACTGGTATGCAGTTATTATCCTCCAGTATTTTGGTTTGCAATCCTCTACTGATGAATATATTTCCTTACAATTTTTGGAAATGGTTTTTGGATGTTAGAAGCTTGTATGTTTAGAATCTCATGTGCTTAGGTGCTCATATGGCAAGTTGGCATTATTCTGTTGTTGCATTTTTGTTATTAGGTCTATCTCCAGCCGACCTAATGAATAGTTGATGTTCTAATGGATTAATTTTGTAGTGTGGATGTAATTGTGACCTATCTTAGGTTCATTCTAACATGTTGTAACGTGTTGCATGCTTGAATTGTTTTTGGAAAGTTTTTATACATGCTTGAGTCTGACAATCAATCTTTTTGATGAATAAGGGTTGCATCTAATTAGCCCAACCTAATTGATTCTTGTGGATATATCAGCTATATATATTAGATAGTTTTGAGATTGTTGGAATAAGCAGTGAAGAGTGAAAAGAAGACAAGTATGTGAAGATGATGAAGTGTGCTAAGTTAGTTTACTGAGCATCGAAGGAACTGAATCAACATTGGTTAGGTGTAACTTTATTAGTTCATTTTCTAGTTGTAATCCATTTTTTTATTGTATCATTTGTAGGCAGTGAGCCTCCCATTTTGGATAGTAAGTCCTGGTAGTGAGCCACCCTTTGTAATATCTTATAACCAGTTATACTATATTGTGAGCTAATCATCATCATTGTTTTTCCCATTTTGGGTTTTCCATATAAAAATCTTGGTGTTCATGTGTTGTGTGCTTTTATTCTCTGTTACTGCTTTTTCTCATTCTTAATGTTATATGCATTAGAGTAAATGGATGGTGTTTGTTTAATAAGTTAAAGAAGATATTGATTCACCCCCTTATTAGTATCTTGGGTATTCAACAATTGGTATTAAAGCTTGGTTCCTCCGAAGAAGCCTAATAACTTGAGGAAGATCTTGAAGATTGAATGAATGGATGATAAATAAGAACTTTAGGCTTTTCTTGAAGGTCTTGACAAGGCTGAAAATGAAAACAAAGATTTGAAAGAAAATCTTGCTGAGGCAAATGAATGCATCCAAAAATTGAAAGAGCAATTGAAGAAATTCAAAGAGAGACATAGAGAAGTGATTAAGCAAATGAAGAGATCACTAGATTGAAGGTGCAAGTGGAGGAAAAGAAGAGAATTGAAGAGTGTCTAAATATAGTGGTGCAAAGCAAGATTGATGAATGCTCAAGGCTTGAACAAGAGGTGGTGAACTTGAAAGAAAATATGGAAAAAGAAAAACTTTGTGAAGATAAGTTCAAGACAAGCTCCACCAAGCTTGATGAGTTGATTGCTAGACAAAAACCAACTAAAGACAAAGGTGGTTTGGGAATAGAAATAGGTGAAATATCTAAAGCTATGTAGACCTCAAACACAATTAATAATAAGAAGACTCAAAATAAAGGAAAATAGACAATAAATCCAAGAAGATTTTCTATAAGTCTGCCTATCAAAAACCCAAATGCTCAAAGGTACCCATATTTCAATGGTGTTTACTTTTCATGCAATAAATTTGGTCACAAGGAAATAAAGTGTAGAAGTAGAATAAACCAGCATGCTAGTTCCTTCTTTGGACAATGTTTTGCATGAAAAAAAGTTGGACATAGAGCTAGTGAATGTAGAACTCAGATGATGAACTAGTCTAATGGAGGTAGAGTGAATCAATATTTTGTTGGCTACTGATGTAAATGTAATAAGTTTGGGAACAAAGAAAATAAGTGAAAATTAGGGGTTAATGGAGGTCAAAAAAATCAAAAAAATGTTGTTTGCTACAATTGCAACAAACCCAGACACATTTCAAGAGTATGAAGAAGTAAAGGGGGAAATCAATTTGATTTGGTAAAGAAGAATGAACCAATGAAGACAATTGAAAAGAATGAGGTTAAGAAAGAAATGAACAATATTTGGATAAGATTTCTCCCATTCATAAATTGGTGCTAGGGGATGCATTACATGCATCTGGAAGAAGAGAAAATATGGAAACACATCAGAAGGGGACAAAGCTTATTGATGACACTCTGAAGGCTTTATAGGAGGTCACCCCTGGTACATCAATGGATACATCTCTCACTCTAGTAGATAATTTGAAACTTCTATTGGACTCCTTTAAGGAGTATGCCTTTGGACTAGGTGAGAAGACAAGGCAAGAGGTTGAGGAGAAATTGGTAGAGAAAAGGATTTTAGCACTTCATGATAAGTGTGCTCTAGCACACACCAATGTGAAAAAGAGCCTGGAAGTTCTCCAGGATTTTGAGTCTGAAGTAAATACTATATTTGATTATTTCATAAAGTAGTTAGATGCCACTCAGAATATCAAAGATCTCATAGACTCCATTGAGTCCTAGTTGACAATTGTTTCAAGTACATACAATGCATCTAAAGACAACGATAGAACAACCCATAATGCTATCTCTGCTCACAGAGAAAATATTTATTTTATAGAAGTATAAGGAATATATCATTAGAAGATGCTAGGTGACCTTGTGAGAATGGAGTACACTTTGGTTGCCAATGCTTTGGTGAATGTAGAAAAAATAGAAAAGATTAGCTTGACTCCAAGTACTCCAGATGATGTAGAAGAAAGTATGATGGAATTGGAATCTCTGAACAAAATGCTAACATATGCTAAGAAGAGTTGGGAGAATGATAAGAAAACTTGGCAAGGTATTTTGAAGGAGCTTCAAGGCTCGCCATCCTCTGGGTAATGATTTTTTAGTTTTCATATTTTTGGACCACCCTTTGTCCTTGATGTCAAAGGGGGAAAGAATGTTATGGAGAGAATGTTATAGAGAGAAAAGGAAGATTGTATTGTACATAGGAGGTTTGTAAATTATTTTGGCACATGTTGGTGAGATTAGTGGAAGAATGAAGAACATCTCTTTATGTAGCTTTTTTGTTGTCATTTATGTCACCCTTGTTGCATTTTTGTTATTAGGTCTATCTCTGGCCGACCTAATGAATAGTTGATGTTGTAATGGATTAATTTTGTGGTGTGGATGTAATTGTGACCTATCTTAGGTCCATGCTAACATGTTATAGCATGTTGCATGCTTGAACTATTTTTGGAAAGTTTTTATACATGCTTGAAGCCAAAAATCAATCTTTTTGGTGAATAAGGGTTGCATCTAATTAGGCCGACCTAATTGATGCTTGCGAATATATCAACTATATAGATTGGATAGTATTGAAATTTTTGGAGTGAAGTAGTGAAGAGTGAGAAGAATAAAAGTATGAAAAGATGATTAAGTGTGTTAAGTAAATTGATTGAGCATCAAAGGAATTGAATCAACACTGGTTAGGTGTAACTTTATCAGTTCATTTTCTGGTTGTAAGCCATTTTTTATTGTATCTTTTGTAGGAAATGAGCCTCCCATTTTGGATAGTGAGTCCTTATAGGGAGCCACCCTTTTTAATATCTTATAACTGGTTATACTATATTATGAGCTAATCCTCACCATGGTTTTTCCCATTTTGGGTTTTCCACGTAAAAATCTTGATGTTCATGTGTTGTGTACTTTTATTCTCTATTAATGCTTTTGTTCATTCTTAATGTTATATGAATTGGATTAATTGGATGGTTTTTGTTCAATAAGTTAAAGAAGATACTAATTCAACCTCCCCCACTCAGTATCTTGGGTATTCAACACTAGTCAGTTAACTAGGCATTCAATTCCTCTCAACAATCATCAACCATTAATCTTGATCTTGCACCTCTTAATCTAGATTTTCCATTTTAATCAAGCATTTCTATAAAAGTATCCCTCACATCATGTTGATTTCTAGCCATGAAACTTTTGTGTTTGCATCATTTCTACCATTACATGCACATTGAAGCTTATTGTGGATTATGCATACCAAATTTTGAGAGTAAAAGTGAGCAAAGAAGGATAATGGAAGTAATCCATGACAACATGGTAAAGGTAAAAGTATTGATTGTTTGAATCCAATTTCATCCATGTTGCATGTTTTCCATTGAATAATTTGGAATTGTATTTGAGTATAGGATTGCATAATGTGCTTGTTTGCATTAATTCCTTATCTCTCTAATGATTGAATGTCCAATTTTACTTTGGTGGAAGCATATTTGTAATAGTTTCTCTTGGCCCAAGAGTAAATTCTTCTCTTGGCTTGTGGTGTGTGGTAGATGTCTAACCTAGGAGAATATTTGGAAGTGTGGGTTCCAAGGACCCTCCACGTATGTGTTGTGCTCTAACAATGACGAGAACGTGCCTCACCTATTTTTTCAGTGTTCTTTTGTTAGAGAGATTTGGCATTACTGATGGAATTCCTAGAATCATCTGTGTAGGAATGCCTCTTATTTGGATGAATTTTGGCTATAGTTGAGGAGCCCCCCTACTAAGGCTTCTTTTGTTCATATCGCATGGGTAATTATGCCTACCTTAATTATTTGGCAGATTTGGTTGGAGTGTAACCGCAAGATTATTCTGGGAAAGAAGTTGTAAGGGTATCAAGTGTCACTGAGAATCTTGGGTGTTCTTCAGGAGACCATTGGGGCTAAGTGTGATCTTTCGAGTCCCATTTCTTTGGAAGATATGGGATTTTTTCAAAATATGGGGCTATCTGGTTGTGATAAGAGTTGTTGGGTGGCGATGGGAGATGAAATGTTAGAAGGAAAACCATTCATGAAGGGAATTGGATGCCTCCTCCCCTCAAGTTTTTAAAGATTAATATTGATGGATCTTCTAGGGGTAACCTAGGTTTGACCGACATGGGAGGTATAGGAAGGGATAGTGATGGAATTTTGGAGTTCTTCTTTTCATAATTTTATGGGCAATAGTCAAAAAATATCATGAAGGCTTTGGCTATTCTTGTGGCTATAAAAAAGGCTTGTGTTCTTGGGTGGAAAAAGGTTATTTGTGAGTCAAATTCATAGGTTGTGATTGATTTGCTAAATAAAAATCAACTAGAGGGGGTGAGCTAAAAATTGGCTGGGGTGATTAGGAAAATCATTTCTTTGGGGAGAGTGATGGATTCTATTACCTTTTTTGATATCCCTCGGGAGTGGAATAAGGTGTCGGATGGGTTGGCCAAGTGGGCGTTTGATCAAGGTGATGATTGGAAAGTGGATGGTTGGGGAGGTATATCAAAGAATCTATCTCAGGAGTTGGAGGAGCTTATTACTGTTGATATGAGTTGTATCTTGGGGTTACTTGATGTGTTTTGTTGGCCTTAGGCTTGGTATTTTTTGGTTGTATTCTCTCCTTGTAATACTCTTTTGATTGAATAAATTTTTTACCCTCTTTTAAAAATAAATATCCAATTTTCCAAGTTACAACATTTCTTATCTAAAATTCAAAGGTCTTAATTGTAAAAAACCCTAATTCTATATAAAAAATACAAAACTAAGGATTTTAAACCCTTAAAATGAGACTCAAAATTCCCTTTCAAAGACACAAGTGAAGCAACAACCAAAAATCTTCAACTCACCACTTTGAAAGTCACAAAAAACAAAATCTTAGGTGGTTACACTATACAAAAGTACAAAAATATTTACAATTTATATAGAGACCACTTAATTGAAGGCCTCTGGAGTAGTTACTCTAGCATGTGGATATAATTTCTTTCAAAATATCCTCTGTGGATGATAGGACATATCTAACACTCCTTTTCTAACATGCCCATGCAACAGTTATGTCTAGGTGTTGGGAACTAATTGAAATGAAACTCAAAATATTCCACTATCCTTTTCTTTATCCCCATAATTTTTGTGTTGATTTGTCCTAGTATGGTACACACTGATCTAGGAAGTAATTTATTATTACTATACTTCAAAAACTATAAAGTTTCTATTCCTTTTTGGCACAATATTTTCACAACCTACACCCACAATGTCATCAAAAAAATTGATAAAAAAATATGAACTATAACCTAGGAAACTGGTTATACTTTTCACCCCAAGCCAAATATGTCCTTTTGGGGGGTTAAAAGTAACAATTTTTTCAACATTAAGAATATAATATAAATATATAGCATCCGTAATCACACTAGTTTCCTAGTGAAAAGTCTCCAAGACTTGATTTGTAGCAATTAACTTCTCTAAGCAAGTTTTAAGAAAAGATATGTAAAATTTATTGTTAGGACATATAAGAATGACAAAGTAGGAAAAAATTCCTTGAATTGTACTTTCCATTCAAGGAACTCTTTCATCTCCCCATCCTCCTTTCTAATATGAAGTATAATCATTACTTCTATATTTTCAAAAAAATTAGGCCTAGTTTTGGTCTTTTGATTTAAGGTAATCATATATGCTTGCATTTCTCTTGCTAATTTGGCCATGTAAAAATTGGGAAAAATGTCACTACGTGGATTACTCTCATGTGTAAAACCCTTGTACATGCCTTGTAAATCTATAATCTTAGGGACCCATTTATTCATAATATCATTTAGTCTCTTTGGGTCCCTAGCTGAACTAGTGATAACATCCTTGAGATTCTTATAATCTTTATATAATTCCTCCACTCTTCTCAAAATTTTTGGAAATTACATGCCCCAAAACATTAGACACTACATGCATCATTTCTTCATGATGATCTTCTTGTGTATTTCTTATTAATTTTTTTAGCTCCTTGACTTTCTCTTTAAGTTCTTGATTCTCCTTTACTAAATTCTCAAGAGGTGCTATTGAGGATGAACTTGTTTCTTGAGTGTCTATAAGGGAAGGTGCTACTTGAGCCTCCTTTACTTTCAATTTATTATACTTTGCAGTGACTGCTAGATGATCTTTCAACAATTTATCAGTAACTTTGCAGTCTTTTAGCTATAGCTTCACTAAAATTAGTAGTATCAACTGCTAGTGAAGCAACTTCTAAAGTTGAGGTATCTAATATCCTCTTTACTACTAATCTCCCCTTACACCTTGTGATTCCTTTGCAACTTGAAGCTTATTTGTATTAGGGGAAAGAACCCATATTACAAGGGTTTCCCATTTTGGGTTTAACCCTAATCTTGATAGTGCCAATTGGTCATGTTCCTTTGAAGAGAAAAAATATTCATATTTCCACCTTATTATACTAGAATATATTTTTGAGGAAATTTCCCATTTTGGGAGCAATAACAATTCACTATCCCTAGTAATTTTTCTCCCCTCTTCAAGGGTAATGTTCTTGACATCAAAATGAATTTATACTAAAAATATTATTTGATAGCTCCTCATATTGCTCTTAAGGCACACCTACCTTTTACTACTCATATTTTTGATGAAATTCTTCTCTTCTTGACCTTATAAAAATATTTAAATTTCTTTGACTTTACAAATTTTATAATCTGAGATGAACTGTGTACAAGCCAATGCTCTAATTTCATTAGCCTAATCCCTTCCCATTGTGATGTTGATTCATAACCTGCTTTGAGGAACCCTATCTACATTCTCTCTTGGGGGAAGAGGGAATTTTATAATGCACTTATTCTATAGTAACTTCAATGTCATTATTAAAACCAAGTGGATAGTCAACCAAATATTTTTACTTAGTTCTTCTCTTCTTTCAGGGTTGTTCTCTTTTAGGGGAATCTATAATATGAATGTGAGGAGGGGATAATGACACCTGAGATGGAGAGAGGTTACAAAATGTCATGTACTTGGTGAAGTAGAATCCCTTATTATACGTCCTTTAAATCTCTTAATAAAAGAATAAATTTATGGGTCAATATTGGGCTAATAGGTAGGGCTCTCTTCAAGCATTTGGGCCTTCCCAATTATTCTATCAATGTTTTGCAAGATTATTTGGATCCTTGCAAATGGATCCTTTATTTCATAAAATAAACCTTAATAATAAGTATTCTTCTTGTTCTTGGCATCTTTACCATTTCTAAAGGTCATCCATTTGAATTTTCTATCACTAGCCTCTTGATCATCCTTGCAATTTGGTGCAGGAGCATCTATGGGCTCGTGCAATCTTGCATCAACAAAAAAAATTATTTTAATTTTGTTTGGTTTTCAATAAATAGTTGCCACAAATATTTGTAATTAATGTAATAATGTAATTTTAAATTAAATTACATTAACAATTCATGTTGAATGATAATGCCCGAAAAAGCAGGTGTTGCAAATGAAATGGAAGTGCAGAAATTCAAAATTTGGATTTTTGCAAGTTAAAGGCGATTTTTAAGATTTTAATTTAAAATAAAATCTCAACTTCCAAAAATCCCTAAAAAATAGGGACTATCAAAGTGGGTGCCCATCTGATCAAATTGGTAACTTTGATGAGTGAGTTCAATTTTGGAAACTGATGGTGAAGTGTGAGACTGGTTGCTTGCACAAGTGAGAAGTTTGATTTTTTATTTTTTTGAATTTCAATTTAGAAATTCTCTTCTTGGATTTTTGGGAAGGATGATTTTTGAGTTTGAAATGGAAATGAAATTCATTTCATTCTGGCAGATTTGGAAAGTTGGTAATAAAAGATAATTCATTTACATTTTGAAGTTAGTTTTCAAAGGCAGGAAACTCACAACTAAGGTGGATTTTTCTCTAAGGAGAAATTGCAGCAAAGTGTGAAGGCTTCAAGAATTTTATTGCAGCCATTGTTGAAGAGTGATAGAGTGTTCATGAGGGTTGGTTGTAGTTCTTGATAAGCACATAAATTGTATGGAATGTTGCTGATTTTTGTAATGAATTCTATGATGTTGTAAAGGGAATATGTGGTGCCCATAGTCTCAATGAGACTTTATTATTTTGTAATTGCAGATTTTTCATTTTAATTCAAGTTGCATGTTGCAATTTCTTTCATACTTGTGTTGAATTTCACAGTGAATTGAGTATTTCTGTTTGTGTTGAAATTAAGTCACTGGAGAGGGTTTTGTGTCACCCCCTCCTTGCTTCAGTGGTATCAGAGCAAGAGTTCTTGAGTGTGTAGGCAGAGCGCGGAATGTGAGGTATTTTGCACTAGGACTTGTGGTGTGTGTGATTTGTGTGTAGACAAATCACTAGATGTGAAGTAGTCCATACCAAAGAGGATGGGATGGGTCATGAGGAGGCCTGTAATAATTTTATTTTGGGAAAATTATTGGGAAGAAGTGGAAAATAAGAATTACCGTGAAGAATTTGAAAAGCTCCAGGATCAAGTAGATGTATTGGAAAAGTTGATTAAGGAGGAAGTGGGAATACGAGAAGAGAGATTTGGGAAGAAGAATGTTTTGCTGAAAGAGGGCAACAAAAAAAAAAAGAAAAATAAAGGAAGGATGGAGAAAAAAAGAAGAGAAAATAGTCACTGTAGATCATAAATTTAATGGTAATTTTAAAGATTTTGTTTCATCTGAATTTTTTTTGTTTGCAGGATTTAGCAAGGACAAGGAAAATGGTGAAAAGGAAAAGGATATTGCAGCAAAAAAAGAGGTATCTATTAATTTTGTTACTGAAAATTTACATGCAAAAGAAGTAGATGAAGCTATGGATGAAATTACAACAATTCCAAAAAAATATTTTGATAGTCCTAGATTTGATAAAGGGAATGAAGAAGAAGAATGTAGTCTCCTATTGAAAGAGGAGATAAGAAAAATAAAAAAATTATTTCAAGGAGAAATTATAGAAGAAGATGATGAAATTAAAGAGGTTGTAGCTGATGCATGCCTCTTCGAAGGAGGAAAAATTGCAGCAATAAGAAAGGAGAAGGAAATAGAGGTAATTGTTGATTTATCAAAAAAATTCAATGTTTCTAATGATGCTAATTTTTGTGAGCATGAAATGGTTAAAGGAAGCGAGGAAAGAGAGATGGTAAGGTGCAGTAATAACATGTTACAATATGAAATACAACAAGGTATGATGAATTTTGTTGACATAGAAGAAGAAGAAGAGGGTGAAGGAGAAATAGTTGAGAAAGATGTGCAAATAGAATTCATTGATTTCCATGAATTCGTCAATATTGATTTGTGTGTAGGTGTTGATGATGAAAAAATTGTTGTACCAGCAACAAAAAGGGAGGTAACACATGATTTCATTTGTTTTAATGAAGAGAAGGATGTTAATTATTGCTTTCCAAAATTGCAGAGTGCAGAATGGTGGGAGCTTAATTTTGTGAACAAAAGCAGAAAGAGGGGAAGAATGAAGGAGAGTAGAGATAGCATATTGCAGGAAAAGGGAAAATTAATTTCACAATGATGAGGTTGAGAAGTGGATCCAGCGTGAACATAGAATATTCAAATGTTCATGAGCTTCACTCATAGAACATTTTCTTCCTACCGTGGGTGTCTGATACAGGAGCATCCATGGGCTCGTGCAATCTTGTATCAACAAAAAAAATTATGTTAATTTTGTTTGGTTTTCAATAAATGGTTGCCACAAATATTTGTAATTAATGTAATAATGTAATTTTAAATTAAATTATATTAACAATTCATGTTGAATGATAATGCCAGAAAAAGCAGGTGTTGCAAAGGAAATGGAAGTGCAAAAATTCAAAATTTGGATTTTTGCAAGTTAAAGGAAATTTTTAAGATTTTAATTTAAAATAAAATCTCAACTTCCAAAAATCCCTAAAAAATAGGGACTATCAAAGTGGGTGCCCATCTGATCAAATTGGTAACTTTGATGAGTGAGTTCAATTTTGGAAACTGTTGGTGAAGTGTGAGACTGGTTGCTTGCACAAGTGAGAATTTTGATTTTTTATTTTTTTGAATTTCAATTTAGAAATTCTCTCCTTGGATTTTTGGGAAGGATGATTTTTGAGTTTGAAATGGAAATGAAATTCATTTCATTCCGGCAGATTTGGAAAGTTGGTAATAAAAGATAATTCATTTACATTTTGAAGTTAGTTTTCAAAGGCAGGAAACTCACAACTAAGGTGGATTTTTCTCTAAGAAGAAATTGCAGAAAAGTGTGAAGGATTCAAGAATTTTATTGCATCCATTGTTGAGGAGTGACAAAGTGTGCATGTGGGTTGGTTGTAGTGCTTGATAAGCACATAAATTCTATGGAATGTTGCAGATTTTTTTAATGAATTCTATGATGTTGTAAAGGGCATATGTGGTGCCCATAGTCTCAATGAGACTTTATTATTTTGTAATTGCATATTTTTCATTTTAATGCAAGTTGCATGTTGCAGTTTCTTTCATACTTGTGTTGAAATTCACATTGAATTGAGAATTTGTGTTTGTGTTGAAATTAAGTCAGTGGAGAGGGTTTTGTGTTACCCCCTCCTTGCTTCACAATTTCTTAAAACATCCTCACTAAAATAAAATTTATGCTAGAAGGCCAACCTCTTGATGTTGAGCCTCACTTGATAGATGAAACCTTTAGTATAAAAGGCTCTTTAAATCTCTTGATCCATCTTGTATACCTGAAACATTGGATAAAGCTACTCTGATCCTTCCTTGGCAACTATGAAATAAGAGAAAACTATAGAGAATGGGAAGAATGACCCCTTCTTTTGCCACTTAATATGGGCCTTATCTAATTCACTATGTTTTCACATGATCTCTAAAAATTCCACTCTTAAGGGTTAATACTTTAGAAATATATGGGGACCAACAGGGAACCCATAAACTATAATGCCCAAGGTGTTAGTATGGAGATACCAATCTCTCTAATTATGTTAGACCTCCTTCTCTAGTACCTTATTTTTTGGCCTAAGGAAATCCAAAATTTTGATGTGCAACCTAATCTCTTCAACTCCCAAATGTGCAAGAACTTTTCTTACAAAATGATCTTCAAATAACACAAAATTGGATGCATCAAAATTCTTATCTCAGGCATGGTTGCAACATTGTACAAGAATAATATTTCCCTTTCCATCATCCATGTGAATTTTTCAAGGCACTATCTCACTTCCCTCTTACTACATATAAGAACATATGGCATAGGAGAGAGTAGCATCTAAAGTTGACCACCTTGTTGCATTTCTTAATATCTACTAATTGCTTATGGATAGCATTAACAATAAAAGTGGAAAAATCAAATTCAATATTAACCAAAGGGTTTTGAATATTGAAAACCATATATATAAGGGGTATTGATATTCTTGTATGTACATCTCCCCTAATACCTAGCATAATGCATAATGCATCCTTATGAAGTAGTCTTCAAAGGTATCCAAACTGAATGTCTCTATTTCATTTGCAAGGATTCTGATAGACCTTCTATCAAAACCCTTTAATCTATACCTAGGGAGCCAATGTACCCTAAATTTGTTCCTATCCTATTGGTATTTCTTCTTAAATAGGTCAAAGTCAATAACCTTGTTGGTAGCTAGCTTTAGGTTAAAGAACTAAAAAATAAATGATTTATAAATTCTAATCAAATCTCCTCTATTTGTAGCTTTGACAACTCTTACATTTTCATCATAATTTATCACAATATGTCTAATAAAATCTACATCCATGAATACATTAGGGACTATCAACTTTCCTAAGCCATAAATCTAGAAATTTAAAAGGGGAATCTTATAATTTCATTTCCCATACCATTTTTCAAACAACTCCCATCCAATAAGAGGAAATTCAACATTTGTACAATCATTTACATTATCTACCAGACCTAAAGTGGCACCAAGACCATGATTTCTAATAGGCCTTCTAGTCAAACAAAGGATTTGTACAATTAATTTTGTGTGAAAGGGCCTCTTGGAAGTGGAGGTTTGTTCCTTTAAACAACTAATAGTTACAATTTAGGAAAAAACTAGGGTTTTTTATGCAAGGATTATAGGGTTTCTTGAAACCTTCATATGATAATTGAGCTATATAATATTTCAACTAAAAACTCTAGGACTCAAATTCTATGAGCTTTTTAGAAAGGTATTTACTTCATTCGCTCTTTTTTGAAAACATTGGAGCTCTAAAAATTCTCTCACCAAATTCCTTGAATGAAAAATGAGTTGAATCATGGGTCAAATTATAATATTTATAGGAGAAATTATGATGAAAACCTACTAGAGATACATATTTTTTGTCATTACTCTCTGTTCACATTGACCATAGCCTCTAGCTATTCATTTCACAAGTTTGAATGTGAGCCATCGATCTCTGAATGATAGAACATGATCTAATAGCTGGAGATGATTTGATTGATTTGAAAATATTTGATACATGCTGACAAATATTTTACCAATCAAATGAATCCACAAGGGAACACTTTACACATCATTAGAAGTAGGGTCATCAAAAAATTCAATAAAATTAGCTAACATCATCATGTAATACACATGGTAGCTTTCTACAATTCCACACCCTAAAATAGAGTAGTTATAAAGATCTTGTCGACTCACATAATCCTCTTGAGATTGCACCACGTGTCCACATTTTGTTCCTCACAATTGTATCCATTGAGATGAAACCCACTGGAAACAATGTTAACATTCTATGTGTCCCTTTTTCTCAATTCCATAGGCTTCAATTATGTCATCTCAAAATATCCAATAGACTCACAAAATGTTGTCAAAGTGTTCCATGTGTCACATCTTGGCCTTCATTAAAGACTAGCAACTTTGAACCATGCTTGGATACCATGCATAACTCATTCCATGGTTCCAAAAGCTCTATTTTCCTTTAGTAACATGCATCCCATGGAATAGAAGATTTACTTAAAATGATGGAATCTATCACCATTTCCATAGTTCCACAAAGCATCATTTCCTTAATAAAATATGCATTGTAGAATGATAGAATGAGGTTAAAAACTAATACATGTCCTTCCCTTTGTAGGAAACTTAAGTGATATTATTTAAGAACATGTGCCTTTTATATCTTAAGTTGGTGCTAGGAAAAAAGTGGGCTAAGAATTAAATGACATTAGGGGACATAAAATTAGGACCTTAGAATTTAATTAATACAAAATTGATTTGGTAACCTAGCAAATAGAGCCATTGACCACACAAGATTGAAGCCTAAAGGTTATAACATAGTGAGGGGCAACCCCAGTTACCATTCAACAATGAATCATAAGAATAGTGCAAATTATAAAGATAAGTGTTTAGTTTTTAGATAAAACTTAGGGCTTTAAAGGCCCTAACACTCATTCCTTTTATATCCCTATACAATTTTGAGGATTTTCAAATGGAAAAATAGAAAAAATTTCCAAAAGAGGTAGAATTTTGAATGTACCATTAGTGGCTATAGTTGGGGACACTTGTTCTATAGGAACAAGACAAGGATCCAAAATTCTTTGGGAAAAACAAAAAAAATCCAAAACTAGAATGAATACACAATAGTTATACTAAAAATACAATATGAATGGATATGTCCTACTTATAAAAGTAAGGGTTAAGGAAATATCCATGCACTAGAAATTCCAAAATTTCTTCATTTATATCTTGTAAAAATAATGAATTCTCACCAAGATTTTGAAGGACAACATAAGGACTTGTCCATATGGCTTCAAATTTTCCATGTTTTCCTTTATCTTGGACTCTATCATTACATATCAAGACCATATCCCCTATTGAGAAGTTTAAGTTTGATGTCTTCTTGTCAAAAAAATATTTGACCTGAAATTGTGTCTTGAGTTTTGTGTTTTCTTCATTCCTACTTGATTCATCCAAATATATAAGTTGGTTGGTAATAATCATCATGGCATCATTGGTATCCTCATCATACTCTTGTATGAATTTTTATATAGGAAATAAATTATTAATTTTCAATCTAGCATCCAATCCATACACCAATTCATAAGGAGATTTCTTAGTGGATTTCTTTATTGTTTTCCTATAATCCCACAATTCCAACTTTAATTTTGAATCCCATGAAATTTAATTTTTCAAATCACTCTTCTCATGATCTTTATCAAACTCTTATTATTGTATTTATCTTATCCATTCCCTTGAGGGTGGTAAGGACAAGAGTATCATATGGAAATTCCATAGTTGTGAAAGAAATCTATAAACACCTATAATCTAAAGCACATAGCATTATCCATAATTAGCTTTGTTGGAGTCCCAAACTATAAGATGATATTTTCCATGGAAAAATTAATGACCACCTTGCTAGTTTCCTTCTTGGTTGGGATAGCTTCTACCCACTTGGTGAAGTAACCTGTGGCCACTAAAATCCATATATGACCACCACTAGACCTTTCATTAAAATCACCAATAAAGTATATGACCCATTGCTAAAAAGGAGCTTCCACATTCAATGTCCTTAAAGGTAGATCACTAGAAAGCTTTAACTTACTATAAATTTTTTGGAAAGTATCACATCCTTTTAACATCCTATGTGTGTTATAAAATAGAGAAGGCTACCAATAACCATATCTCAGGATCTTATGAGTAGTTTTTTGGCCATATAATTACCTCCTCAAACTCCAATTTGCATTTCTTCAAGAATCCTTGCAACTTTTTCTTCATCAACAAATCTAAGCATAACACCAACTTTCTCCCTCCAATATAGATAATCCTAGATCATAACATATTTTATGGCTTACATTTTCAAATTTATTTTTTGATTCTCAGTCATGTGGTCTAGGAAAGACATATTCTTTAAGTAATACAAGATATCCTTATACCAAGGACAATTTTTCAAATCACATTCTTTCATAAGTGTATCTTCTTGTATTTGGTTGACTTGAATAGCTTCAAGATTAGATTGGCTAGGCCTTGTACTCTGACAAGCTTAGTGATCTGGATATCTATGTTCAACTCTTGGATCTTGTTGATCTGTCTACACCTTCTTCTAGTGACTTCTTGTTGAGTAAAAATATCCTTGACTGTAGCATTAGGAACATAAGCTATTATCCTTGCATCTACCAGATAGGATCTAAAATTATTTACAGGTTTGACAAGAGCATAGGCCTATTTTTCTATGATATCATACTTTAATTTTCCAACTTGAAGGGATTTGTTGAAGAATTCAATGGGTTGTTCATAACCCTCGTCATTCTTTTACAATAATATAGAAACACTACCATGATAGGATGCAAAAGAAAAACTATTGACATTTCATATCTTTCCTTGATGACCTATCATTGGTAACTGATCTACAAGATCCTACATGGGCCATCTTGTATGAGTTTTTCTTGATGAGGTTCCTAAAATTGGTTAAGTCCTAAGTTTTTGGGCTTTTGAGTTTCTGCTTACTTCTCTACTTCCATGCATTCTTTGTTGCTCCCACTCCTCTCTCTTCTTCTTTCCATTTTTCACCCAAGTGTTTTAGGTTTTAGCCATCAACTTTACCCTTTAACCCTTGCATGCTTTCTCCATCACTCCCACTCCTTATTTCCCTCTCTTCTTCTTTCCATTTTTACCTTAAGTGTTTTAGGTTTCAACCATAAACCTTATCCTTTAATCCTTATTACTTCCTTCTAGTAAGCCTTAAGCCTTACCTCCAATCACTGAAGTCTTGATTGGGATTTTCAATATTTTCTTGTCTTTACTTGTTAATATTCTTGGATTGGTCTTACTCATTATCATTTAAACCAACCTTTCTTCTTAAACCTTCAACCTTCCTCCCAACTCGAAATTCCTCTAAGTCCTTTCGGTCTTTGAACATTAGGCTTCCCTCTTTCCTCATACTTTCTATCAATTAGGAATAAGGCTTCCTCTTTATCTCCAATCCCTAAAATGTCCTTTCACCTTTCAGGAATCAAGCCTTCATCCTATTCCTTTCTTCTTTCTCACCTTCACTCCTTCCTTCCAAAATCAACTAAGTGTTGAGGTTTCAAACTTTTGAGAGTCGGTATTCTCCCTTACCTCTTACTCCTTTTTATAAGTAATCATCCATCTTGACCCCTAATGTTTAACAATACCTTTTTGTTTTCAGCCATTGGGTGTCTCTTTTACCTCTTACCTTTCTTTGGTAAGAGGTAGCTTATCCCTATTGCTCCTAATGACTCTCTTCAGATATTGAGCTTTGGTCTTCCCTTTTATCTTTTTGGTGTAGGATCACCAAGACCTATTATGCAAGTTTTATGTAATTTTTGGTTTTTGGGTTGATAATAGGTTTTAGTGGTTAATAAGGTCATTTATGACCATATTCTATTGTTTCAATTTATTTTTTTAGTGGTTTTGTCATTGGTGGGAAAAGTTGTAAAATTGCTAAAATTGTAAAAGTTGTTGAAAATGTTGCAAGGAAACTTTAGCAAGTTGTCAAAAAAAAGTGGATTTCAGTTACATGCAAGGGTAGGAACTAGGAATCAATTGAAAAGGGTTGGAAAAGGAATGAATAAGCTAGAGTAGTCGAATGCAAGGATTGTTGTAGTGATTTTTCAAACTTTGATGAATTGAAGTAAGTTTTTCTAAGTTTTCTAGTTTTGCAGTCTTGTTCTTTCATTGTGTACGGCCTGTACAGCCTATGAATTGATCTAAAATGATTGGGAAGCATATATATGTGAATCTAATTTCTTTTAGTTATTTTAGCACTAGATTTCATCGAGTATTTTGTAAGTTATTGTAATTTTTCTAAAAATGGGTTAAAACCCTAGCTAGGGTAGTCAATAAGAAATAAAATTCCATATATTTTGTTTCCACCATAGAAAAATGCTAAAAACTTGTGCAAAATTCTATTTTAACATGGCGAATTTTCATGCAAGTTCTTGCATTCTGGGTTGTATGTGTGAGGAATATATCTTAACCAATTCACTTCAAGTTTGCATAAAAATAGTGGGAAACCCTCTTCATGGTGTTATTTGATCAATACATTGCTTTGATTCATAAAGGTCGGGTTGTTAAATTTTATTTGGTGTCTTGTAATATCATGTAGGTTGTTTGTTGTAGGGTTGTTAAACCATTTCTCATTAGGCTAGATGCAAAGGTTTGCTATGTGCAAGAATCAAATAGTTGGACAACAAAATCCAAGAAGCATATGTGGTTCAAAGTTTATAAACTTGTTGCTAGTCATTGTTAATGGCATGAGAATGTAGGGATGGTTCATGCAAACCTAAATCATGTGTCTTGAATGTTTTTGAAGGGTTGTGATAGAATATGTTATGAATGTCCCAAAAGTACAGTGTATGAAGTCTTGGAATACAAGAGCTACTAATCATAAATTATTGCATTGTTGAATCAACATATAGGAGTTCTTCATGGTCTTTTAGGTTCTTAGAAAATTATACCAAAAATTTTGCATTGTCTTAAAGTATGTTAGATCAAAGACTCTAAGGGATTCCATTGTTAGATTCTAAGAAGTTGCACATAGGAGCAACAACTGAGAACATGCAAGAACATCTCATTTTGGGTTGTTGTTCTAAACCAAGTCCTTCCTCTACATCAAATTGGTATCAGAGCACAAAAGATATAGATGGTAGGAATAAATACGTGAATGCTAAAAGAGGTTGTAATAGTTTTGTTGTATTGATCAGTTTGTAAGGTGTGCATTGTGTGGCAAGTTGTGTGGGTGGTTTAGGTAGGAGAAGCCTAGATAGGCTTGAAGTAGAAGAGTACAAGTGATACTCAAAAGAGAAATTTCCAAAATAATAAGGTGAAAAAGACTTAGGTGAGGTGGAGTTTCCAACAAAATAAGGTGAAAAAGACTCGGGTGAGGTGGAAAGATGGAACTAGAAAAATTGTTTACAGTGATGAAGCTTATGGAAGAGATGTTGCATAAGGAAAGGAAAAGGAACTAGCACAAGCCACAATAGGATGTTGAAGTAGAGATAAAAGAGATAAGAGAGTTTCGACAAGTTGGACATCATACTGGAGCTATTGTAGGGAATAATATCACATGGATTCTTTATAGAGGTTAAGAAAAAGGTGAAGTGGCCTCTTAAGAAAATGATGGAAAAGAGAAGGAAGCAATAGGAAGCTAACAAATTGAGGAGGTGGTTGAAAGTAATTGACAAGCCATCCAAGGAAAAATATGTTGAGGCAAGTAAGTCTCATTTTTTTGAAATTAATGAAAACTTTGAGTGTGTAAATGTAGGCATAACAATAAATGAGGAAAAAATCCTAAGTGCAGAAGATGGAATACTATGTCATCCCGAGGAAGGCGAGATACTTGGTGAATGCATATTGCATTTTATTTTTGATAGTGAGAGGTTGATGAATAGAGAATATGTTTTCTATGACATGCATGATGAATTGGATGCTTTATTATTGGAATAAATGG
This sequence comes from Sequoia sempervirens, assembly GCA_007258455.2. NCBI lineage: Eukaryota > Viridiplantae > Streptophyta > Pinopsida > Cupressales > Cupressaceae > Sequoia > Sequoia sempervirens. The sequence continues at coordinate 312,066,973 of VDFB02000003.1, read as the reverse complement.
ATATGAATCATGAGTTGTTTGCAAGAGTAGGACACATTGAAAGTTTCAATGATGAATGCAACTCTGAAGTGCAACAAGAAGTATTCAGTCCATATATAAAGATTGATCACATCCTTTGGAAGGAAATGTAAAGTTTTGGAAAAGAGGAAAAATTCTCTGTGTATGAAATTCAAGAGAAATTCACAACTAATATGGAAGTGTTAGAAGACACTATCTATCAAAGGAGAACCTTAGAGGATGAGTTCAATCCTAAGCCAACAATAGCACACATGGAGGATCTCTTTAGTGTTGAAGTGGAGTGTATGGTGCAAGGAGACAAGGAGGATACCCCAAGGTATCAATATTTTATTTCTAATCTTTCATTGGACTATGTATGTGCAATATTTTTAGACAAGGAGATATAAATCATTGAGAAGTAGGCTCTTGAAAAAGATCAGGTTCAGAGGAGGATTCCAAAAGAGGATACCTTGCAAGGAAGAAAGAAGAGGAATTGAGAAGACAACCTAGAGAAAACAAGTGGAAGACACAAAGACAAAATCACAAATACATCAAGGAAATAGTGTAGAAGAATTAGAAGAATAGGAAGTAAAAGAAGACTTGCACTCAAGTGGGACTTGAGGTTTTCTTCCCCTTGGGTGTATGGTGTAGGGTCACTAGGACCTATTATGCAAGTTTTATGTAATTTTTGGTTTTTGGACTGATAATGGGTTTTAGTGGTTCATAAGGTCATTTATGAAAATATTCTTTTCTTTCAATTCATTTTTCTAGTGGTCTAGTCATTGGTGGGACAAGTTGTAAAATTGCTAAAATTGTAAAAGTTGTTGAAAATGTTGCATGGCAACTTCAACAAGTTGTCATAAAAAAGTGGATTAGAGTTACATGAAATGGTAGGAATGTGGGAATAAATTGAATAAGTTTGGAAAAGGCATGAATAAGTTGGAATGGTCGAATGCAAGGATTGTTGTAGTGATTTTTCAAACTTTGGTGAATTAAAGCAAGTTTTTCTGAGTTTTCTAGTGTTGCAGTATTTTTATTTCATTATGTATGGCCTATACGACCCATTTAATGATTTGAAAATGGTTGGAATTTGTTGGAATTTTAATCTTATTTCTTTTGGTTTTTGTGGCATTGAATTTCATTGATTTTTGTGGAAGATATGGCCATTTTGGTGAAGGCTTCCCTATTCTAATAGAGTTTTCCAGAATTTGCAGTCTGAAAATGTGATAGTATGGCTATGTATGGTATAGTACATGATTGAAACCAATTATAAAAGTTGAAGGAATTATTATAGTTTCATATTCTTTTGGTTTGAGTAAATTTTATTAAGTTTTGAATGAGTTATGCCATTTTTGGTGAGAGTAGATTTGTGGTTGCCTAAGGTTTGTAGTTTGAGAAAAAATGTCGTAACTTTCTTTTCCACGATTGGATCTTTATGAAAATTGGAGGAAATTTATGTAGTTAGGTTATCTTAAATCTCACTAGATAAATTTTCTTCATTATTTGTTTTGTGAAATTTATTAATGACTGTTCCATTCATTTCATAATGAGGCAACATGTGGGTTTGATCAATGAATGCCTTGTTTTGCCATGTTTCATACAAAACAACCCTACTTCATTTTAACATATCTTTAGTAAGGGACAAAATGGTATCCAAAATATTTTTCACATTCCCTTTAACAAGTATCTAAATGAAATTATGACCAAAAAGGTCTAAATTTTTTCCCCACCTTTTGGGTTTGAGAACTCCTTTTCTAGGATAAACAAAATGCATAATTTTAGACGTAAGTTTTGAATTCATGTTTGAAGGTGATAGGAAAATTGTTTGAGGTATTTATCCTTCCTTTGCATCACTTTTTCACATTCATGATAAGGTGTAAGCCTCCTTCTTAGCCTCTAACACTTGACAAGGTTGACCCTTTCAGACTTCACGATTTGCTCCTTCGACCATCTCTCTTCCTTTCTTCTAGCATGTGGTATGGTGGTACTCCTGAAGTTTGATCCTTGATGGAATAATGCTAATGATGCATAAGGTATGAAACAAGCTTGATGCCCAATCTTTGACAAGGTTTTTTTTTCATCCCTCTAGACTATTTAATGCATATTAAAGGTTTTCTTTCAGGCCTAAAGCCCTAATTTTTAGCATATTTGACATGTTTTTTTTGGGAAGCAACATTAATGCTCAAACCACCTTCCTAAGTGGCCTATTTTGATTTATGGACTTTTATGAAAACATTTATTGTTTCCTCTGACTTTTACAAGTGGATTTAATAGGCACCCATGCTCATTTATTTCTTCTATTGACCTTTCTAACGAATCCATTGTTGAATATCAGAGATATTGAGAGGGGGGGTGAATCGATATCTTCTTAAACTTATTGAAAAAATACCATCCAATTACTTAGATGCATATAACAATAAAAATAATTAATATCATTAATAGAACATGAATTCACACAACACATGAATACTAGGATTTTTACGTGGAAAACCCAAAATGGGAAAAACCACGATGAGTGTTAGCTCAAAATATATTATAACCAGTTATAAAATATTACAAAAAGGGGTGGCTCAATTCCAAGACTCACTGTCCAAAATGAGAGGCTCACTACCTAATAAATTACAATAACATAATGGATTATAGCTAGAAAATGAACTGATAAGGTACACCTAACAAGTGTTGATTCAGTTCCTTTGAAGCTCAGTAAACTAACTTAACACACTTCATTATTTTCACACTTCTTCACATTCACATCATCATCAACTTCATTATCTACAATCTCAAAAATGTCTAATATATATAGTTGATACATCTGCAAGCATCAATTAAGTCAGCCCAATCAGATACAAACCTTATTCACCAAAAATACCAACTATCATCTTTGAGCATTCACAAAATATTTCCAAATACAATTCAAATGCTCAGCATGCTACATCATGTTGGCATGGACCTAATATAGGTCACACATACATCCACAACACACAATTACCATAACATCATTTATCCATTAGGTCTGCCAGAAATAGACCTAACAGTAAAATGTAACAACAAAATAATGCCAACTCATCATATGAGCACTCAAATATGTGAGATTTTGAATATACATACTTCCAACATCCATAAACCATTTCCCAAAAGACCACAAGCAACAATAATCAACATTTGAGAATTGTAGACCAAAATATCAGAGGATGATAACTGCATACCGATTCAGATACCGGTCCAGAATGTTGGATCAAACTAAGACTTAATATTGTAGTTGCAACTCATATTACATGGGGACATCAATGACAACAAAAAATAGCAAAATGAGACATTCTTCATTCTTCTAAAAATGTTCCCCTTTGTCGTTGATGGCAACATGTTCCAAAATTTACAAGACCACAAGATCTCTTATATACAACACTTCTCCCCCTATCACCAGTATTCTTTTCCTCTATCACTTTTCACTCCCCCTTTGACATCAAGGACAAAGGGTGGATCAAAAAGAAATAAAAAAATGAAAAAAAACATTAACTAGAGGATAGTGAGCCTTGAAGCTCCTAACGAATTCCTTGCCACACTAATTTACCATTCTCCCAAATCTTCTTTACAACAATCAACATCTTGTTCAGGGATTCCAAATCCATCAGACATTCCTCTACATCATTCAAAGTATTAGGAGTCATATTTATCTTCTCAAGTTTCTCTACACTTGCCAAAGCATTGGCAACCGAGATGAACTCCATTCTTACAAGGTCTCCTAACTAGCCAAATTTTCTAATGATTTCTTCCTTCTTTTATAAAATGAAAAATTTATCTCTATGAGTAGAGATGGAATTCTAGGTTGATCTGTCTCTATCCTTAGAAAAATTGTAGGTACCAGAGACAATAGTCAACTGAGACTCAATGGAGTCCATAAGGTGTTTAATATTCTAAGTGGCATTTGACCACTTTAGGAAATAAATAAAGACAATATTTGCCTCAGACTCACAAATTTGCACAGCTTCTAGTTTCTTCTCAACATTTGTGTGTGATAGAGCACACTTATCATGCAATGCCAACAACCTTTTCTCTGCCAGTTTCTCCTCAACCTCTTGCTTTTTCTTCTCACCAAATCCAAAGGAATACTCCTTAAAGGATTCCAATAAAAATCTCAATTTTCCTATTGGAGTGAGAGATGTATCAATTGAAGTACTAGGTGTAGCCTCTTGTAGTGCCTTAAGAGCATCTTCAATTAGTTATGTTCCTTTCTGGTGTGTCTCCAAAATAGATGCATGTAATGCATCACCCAATACTAGCTTATGAATAGGAGATTTTTTTTCTAAGTCCACACTGCCTTGAATCATAGGAAGTTGTAGAAGTTTTAGAGGAATCACCAACTAGAATCTAATCTACTTGGATAGCAAGCCTTTCAACACATCATCACAAGAGGAGACTTCTCCAGGAGATTTCTGAGATTCTACAACCTACCTTATATTTTCTTCATTCTTCCAAGTAGATTCCTCATTTTTCTCTTTTTCCTCTTCCTTTTCTTTCTCTTCTTACTTCTTTTCTTCTTCTTCTTTCTCTTCTTTTTATTCTTTTCCTTTTCCACCATCATCTTTGTCTTCATCCCTATTTCCTTCTTCATCATTTCCTTCATTTTCACCTTTATCTTGTTCTTCTCTAGTATTATCATTTTCACCTTTATCATTACCCTCTTCTTTTTCAACATTATCTTTTCCACCCTCAGTATGCTCCGGATGGGCATCATCATGTTTCTTAGGCTTGGCTTCACCCTCATTTTGTTTCATCTCTGGAGGATCATTTTCAACGCATGTATTCAGAGGGACATTTGCATCATTTATTTCCATAGAAATACCTATATCACCTATACCGGAAGGAATATCTTCCTTAAATTCTTCCACAAAAACTTCTTCACCTGACTTAGGTGCAGAACCAAGCATGCCATATTTCTCAGTTGTATCTCTAATTACTTTTGCAATTTCCTTCCTTATTTTCTTTATTTGCTTCTTGTCCCTTGTCATCAAAATATTCACTCTTTTCTTCATCTGGAACATATTTGCACATATCTTCTTTAGGGTTTCTAGATGATTTGGGGTCAAAGAAGACCCAATTTTCTTAAATGAATCATCTTTGATCTTCTCTTCAAATTCAACAACCTCTGATCTCCTTTTCATCAGGGCTACCCACATTTTCTCAGGCACATTTTTCTTCACATCATCCCACTTAACATCTAATGTGATAACATATTGAATAGTGGCTAAAATTAATTTATTTTTATCCTCTTTGCCCACTTGATCATAATACTCCATTGTAGACTTTAGTATATCATCAAAATGTAACAAATAATTGAGTATAGCCTCTAATTTGAAAGGGGAACTAGGTCTTACTAGAATTTCTTTCTATTCTTCCTGGTCTAGGGAGGCTTCTTCAAATGCTTTAGCTTTCTTTGACTCTGGTTTGGTGTGCACATGAAAAAGAAATAATTTTTCTTCATCTTCCTCATAATATGTCACAATATGCAATCAATTAGAACCAATACTAGATTTCTTAGAAGTACCTTCACCAGAGGATAAGCTTCCTCTTCTTTTCCTTACCAATTTTTCCTTAGGGTCCTCCTTCTCTTCATCTTGATCATCAGTGATACTGAGGTTCTTCTCCCTTGTAGCTTTTTCTTTCTTTCCTCTCTTCCTAGGCACCACTGGAGGAGTCTCTTTCCCTTTCCCAGATCTTGTAGTAGGTCTAGAAGGGGTTGGGTCTTTTCCTTTATCAATAGCACTAGGTTCAATTTTCACTGTAGGTGCTGTTGAGGGTTTAGAAGGAGTAGTTCTATCAGATTTCCTTAGGCCTGATGATTCTCCCTCCACCTTCTATCTCTTAGCCTTTCCTAGTGCAATTTCCTCATCAGTATAACTTTCTTCTCTAAGCTTCTTTTCTACATTCTTTCTTATTATTGTCTTATTGTGCTCTAAGTGAACCTCCATAGATTTTTTAGCATAAGTGCCAATTCTAGGTTCACTGGCATCTTTTAGACTTTTTAGCAACATTTGTACATAGCCTTCGGCTTTGTCTTCTATAATTTTATAACCTAATGGTTGAATCCATTCGGTCCAGGATTCAACAAATTCAATCACAGATTCATCAGAAGAGACATGAAATATGATATCATTTTTATATTTCTTAACAAATTTCCTCAAAATTCTCTCTCTCATTCATGTTTCTCTTGAATACAACAAAGAATGTTGTTAGAGCATTATCTTTGTTCTTCAAATCACCCAAATTATGCAAGTAATAAAAGATCTGATGTGCCACCAGTCTGGTTGTATCCCAAAACACCATATCATCTATTGGCCTCCTACAATGATCTAACAACTAAGCCCTACAAGTTGTGATTCATAGATTGGACATCTAAACTAAATAGCCATTTCAATCATCATGAAGGTACATTTAACTTGTCAACCTAGGGATGTGAACTTGAAATGGGTCAACACAGTATGTGCACTAAGGATACAAAGTAGCCATATTCATTCTATAACCAAGAAAAAAATAATGTTGAAGGTAAATTACTTAGAAAGAAATAACATAAATGTTGAACATCAACCAAAAACTATGCTAACCTAAAATGCATGACAAAAATGAAAATTTCAGCAAACCAATAAGAAACTACTCTATCTGATTTGGCTATAGAAATAGTCACAGAATGGAATTCTAGTGGCAACAGGAACATTCAGTACCATATTCTCAACTAATTACTAAACAAAAAGTAATAACTAAAATAAACTAAAATAAAGGAAAAAATTCTCACCAAGTGGGCCTCCTTGGATGAGTATCCTCTAAAACTAATGTAAACTTATATGCACAGAATTATAACTTCATTTTATATATTGGAAGACATGAGTACAATAGAGCAGTGCAACTTTATTGCTAAAAATTAAGAATTCAAGTACATCATCAGATCCTACAACTTCCTAAGAAGGAGCATCTGATTCTTATTTATAGGAAACAAAGCTACTAATTAAGCAAGGTGGCCAACTCCATGAATTGGGAGAAAAACACTTTATGGAAAGAAGAGAAAGTGGAGAGACGGTTACACATGCATGGAATCTAGTTAGATGTGCTTGCCTCAATATAGATTTAGCACAACAGTAATGCCTATATTCAATCAAGAGTAATAAAGACCATTTACAAGCCAATTACAACTCGATTTGCATGAGGAATCTCTCACCATCGATAGTCTTCACTTCGTTAAAATTTGCATGACCACTTTGTTAACTGTTATGGTGAATGAATAGCTAGCAAAATCTTCTCAATTTAGTGGCCTTTAATCATATCTACATGGAAATATTAGTACACACAATAATTTCATATATGTAACTATCTTAAAGAACATTCATTAATCCACATGTAGAATTAACACAGATAGTCCATATAACATGTCAATGTCATTAAAAATTTGTAGAGATAAAATTAGGCCCAATTTCTATGGTTTTGAGGAAATATGAACATTCAAACATCAAGGTTCATTACAACTTCAAAAAATAGATTATACATTCTACCAAAATTAAACCATAAACTAGACTCATCGTTCCCCCCAACCTATGGTTTTATTGGTCCTCTAGCAAGGGAAGGTTATTCTTCTATTTAGTCAATGCCCTGAAATTTGCAACCGCCAATTTTCATACATCAGTGTTTGTTGTGCATGAATCAGGATCCCAATAAAACCCTTGTTGTCTATCCAATTTGTTCCATATTTGTCTCTTTGCAGTAATATCATAGTGGTAAAACCTATAATCTGGCACAGACCACATCAGGATGGGTGGTTGAAAAGTCAGTGGAAGCCAAAATCATCCCTTTGTCCTTATAATCTATATATATCTATCAATTCCTTTAAGTGTTGCAACATAGTTTTGTATAGAGTGCGGATCGACTTGTTTTAGCTCATCAATTAGGTTGTTCCATCTTTGCAACAGGTATCTCTTCATAGTTTGCTCTTTTTATTTTTCCACCACCTCATATTCACTGTAAGCTACTTCTAACCAAGGCATGATCCTATTACCATAGCTAGGTTTGAAAAGCATTTTGTGCCAATCCTTGTAAATGGATTTCTTGATTCAACTCTGATGGGTAGAGGGATGTTGGATTCCATTTGTCTATAAGCCCTATATTGCTATCCCCAACTAATTTCATTTTGTACCCAAGACATAAATTCCCTTAATTGGACATCCCCAACATACAACAGTGGATTCTAATCATGGTCTTCAATCACAACATAATTGTGAAAATAAAATTCGCATAAGAATTCTTCATCTCAAGGGAAGCAATTCAATAAGCATTGAGAAATTCAATAGGAGTCTCAATGGAAGGGTTCAAACCCGAGACAATCCTTTACAACTTCAAAGAAAGACATTTCTCCTTCAAATGCAAAACATAGACCCTTGGATGGGCCCTACATTCTAAAATCTATGGTACCAAGGCTGTCATATCATCCACCTTCTTTAAAGTAGAAATTTTTGCATTCTTTTCTTCAATCTCCTCATCTCTCTTTTGAATTTCCTTCTTCAGTCTATGTTTCTCCTCCTTCCATTCTTCTTCCCTTCTTTGCATTTCTTTCCATAAATTTAGAATTGATGCTTGTATTGGAAAATCAAGGGGATTATGTATTCCTATAAACATTTTTCCTAGTACTTATGCTTGCTATTCATATAGTACCAACTGCAAGGATTCAAGTTGTTCAATCAATTATGGTTGCAGGGGTACTGATTGATCTCCCAATTCTCATTACAGGGCCTCTTGTTCCCGTTCTTGCTCATGTTGCAAGAAATATTGCTGCAGGAACTCCTAATTTTCCTTGTACCCTTGATTTTCAACTTGTTCTGCAATATTAGCAAGATCTACCAGTGTTATGTTTGTTGCTTTCTCAAATATGTCCTCTTCCTCAACATTCACCTCTCCCATTGGAGAATATGTGTTCCCCTGTGATGTCTCTCTAGAATTAGGGCTTTCCTATGGAGGCATATCAAAGGCTGGCCCGACTAGTATTGATTTTTTGGGAGGGATTTCACATTTTTCTTTAGTTGCAGGATGAACAGTGTCAGCCTTCCCCTTCTCAGAGCTTGGTACTTCTTTTTCTATTGGCTAATTTTTAGCTTTTCCTTTTCTTATTTCTGCTGCTCTCTTATGTGCCCTAGTTCCCATTTGGATGCCAAGAGGAACAACATCATTAGAATCTAGAGAGGAACTTTCTTTGTCTAAGTTCTTTGTCTCAGAAGAACTAATCTCTATGGTTTTTTCTACTACATGAGGGTTTACACTAGGGCTTGTTTCTGAGGTTGAAGCACTAGGAGTGGCTTTAGTTGTGCTCAGTATTCTGCTAGACCTATGAGGTTGACGTAAAACCCTAGGTAAAAAATTCTCTGGTCTAATTTGATCAATATTTATGAATTCTTCCCAAGTCATCTTAGATACATCATGTAGAGATTTCCCAACTAATAATTTAATCAAACAATGGTGGAAATAGAATTGTCCATACCTTTATAAGTCTTTGCTACCATGATTGAAAGAAGGTGGTATAGCACATTCGACACATTCATCCTCCTTCCATGCCTCATGTGATTCAAGAGTTTGAAGTGCACAAAATGTAGATTCAACTGGAAACCTTCATAGGTGATATATTTTATAACATAGACAAGTACTTGCTTCCATGGCTCAGGCATAGAGGTTCCTTTTGCACCTTTTTTTTTCCATGGTCAATAAAGGGTCACTAGGTTCTGTAAATTCAGCCCTAGTTGACCTGACATCTATGGAAGTAGGATAATTCTCACCATTGATAGACAACCCTATAATGTCTGCAATTATTTCTTCAATCACCAATAATTCTAGCCCTTTTACCATGGATTTTCCCTCAGATAATGTCTGGGAAAATTCTAATGCAATTTCTTCATTAAAACCATTTAGCTTTAAGAAATAGTCTAACTAGCCACAGTTTCTGAATTCAACATATGAAAGTGCATCCCGTAGTAATATGTCATGAACCATGGGTTCATTCCTGATTAACCCACCTCCCATTGTTTAGTTTCCTGCAATCAAACACTCACTCTACAAAGTTTCCCTTCCTACAACACTTCCAAATTTCCAATGCCAATATCGTCTGAATTTTCCTTTTCTTCTTACCCTTTTTTTTCTTTCTATTTTACCTTTTGGTGACTTAAGAATATGACAGGATCAATAATGGCAGTAAAGGAGTAATAAAGGAAGGTTATGATGGAGAAAAATGGTAGCGTTGGTTGGTGTCACCTCACACGTACAAGCCATCATCTCACTTAGAATTCAAATTGGCTCAATTTAAACTTTTCTTACGTAGACTAGCATGGACTGACAAGTGGGAAAAGTACTCACCTCTTTTTCCCCCCATCCTAAATTTGAGCATGTGTCCTCACATGCAAGGTGGTAATGATGATTTGACAAGTTTAGGGAATAATGACATGCTATGGTGAACATCCATATTAATTCACATCAATTAAATGAATGCACTAAAGATAATTAAGAGATAGAAATTAATGCACACATACCTAGATTTGGAAGAGTCATTGCAAAGATTGTGGAGAAAGTACCAGTCACCTTTAAGAAATAATTTGAGCAATTAATCAAAATGAGGTGGAATGAAGTGAAGTGAAGTGATGGAAGAGAGAGAAAAGTGGAGATGGATAGGCGGATGGGTGGATGGGTGAAGAAGTGGACTCCCAAAAAAGTGGAAGTCTTTATTATGATAAGGCACATACCTTAGTTAGCCAAACAGAGGGACACTAGCTCCACTTTTCCCAATTGTAGGAAGCTCAGGTGTTGTATGTTGAGTGAATTTTTGTAGGAACTCCTCTTTGGAAGTTGTCTTGTGATACAATCTGAGGCGATGACCATTGAAAAGCAATTTGAATTTGACAGAGTCGATGGTATTGAGCTGAACAACACCATTGGGGAATAATTATGCAACCTCATATGGTCCTAGCCACCTTTTCTATAATTTTCTTGCTTTATCTTGGTACCTTGAGTCATAGAGCAATGCCCATCAACCTGGTTGGAATTTCTTGTCCTTGATGAATTTGTCATACAACCTTATTCTATGATTTTTTACTACCTCTGTGTGATGCAAGGCTCCTCTCCTCATCTCATCCAAAGCATTTAGCTACATGTTTCTTTCTCTTTTTTCCTCATAGATATCCATCCTCAAGTCTACTACATTCCTAAGAGTCTTATGCTCAAATTCAATGGGAATCGTAACTTTCTTTCCATACAACAACTCAAAAGGAGTGAAGCCTATAGTTGTTTTCTAGGTTTTCCTATAGGCCCAGATAGCTTCTGATAGCCTATTTTCCCAATCCTTTTTTGAATAGCCACTATTTTGGTTAGAATGGATTCAATCTCCTAGTTGGTCACTTCAACTTGGCCATTGGCCTGAGGGTGATAAGGAGTATACTTCTTGTGCCTTATGTTGTACTCATTCATCAATGTTGCAATAAGGGTTGATGTGAATTGAGCCCCTTGATCAGTCACTATCTCTCTTGGAACTCCATACCTTGTGAAAATCTCCTCATAAAGAAATTCAGCAACCTTATTATCTCTTGAATGCTTCATGGCCTTAACTTCTACCCACTTGGTTACATAATTAGTACATACCAAGATATAAGTCTTACCATTGGATGGAGGATCAATGGGTCCTACAAAATCTAGTCTTCATTTTTCAAAGTAGCATCTCATCATATTTGGTTGGCCTACCCATAATTTGGCATCTATCACACTTTCTCGTATATCTCCCCGCATCCTTGTGGATTGTGGGTCAATAGTATCTTTTGTTCAAAATCTTCATTGTTGTCCTCTCGGCTGTAAAATTTCCTCCACACAATTCATTGTGGCATGCATGAAAAATATCATATGTCTCATCTTCTCTCACACATCTCCTCATGACATGGTTTGACCCAGTGTAAAACAAACATCCTGTAATCCATGAAAAAGGAAATGATTTTTCAATGAGCACCCTTCTCTCTTTTGGAGAGAAGTGGGGAGGAACTCTCCCTATGACCAGATAGTTAGGTATGTCAGCATACTAGAGTGTTTACACACTGATGGAGAATAGATTCTCATCAAGAAAAGAGTCATCTATGACCTAATTTTCTTTTGATGTAGTCAGCCTTGAAAGAAAATCTGCAACAACATTGGCCTTCCCTAGTTTATCTATAATGGTTATGTCAAACTACGACATCAACAATAACCATCTTGCCAGCCTACCTATGATTGGGGGTTTATTCATGAGGTATCTAATGGCTGCATGATCAATGTACACAAAGATTTGATAGCCTATTATGTAGTTCCCAAATATTTTTAGGGCATAGATTACTACCAACATTTCTTTTTTTGTCACTGTATAGTTGAATTCAACTCCTTGCAATCTTATGAAAATATGCTAATGAATGCCTTGTGAAAAGTTTCAGGTGCATTGCATAAGCCAAATGAAAGTATCGAGTAGGAATAGGTTCCCCATGGACACATAAAGGTGGTTTTCTCCTAATCCTCAAGTTCAATTTGGATCTGGTTGTAGTCATTGAATCCATCTAGAAAATAGGAGTTCTATTTTCCTACAAGTGAGTCCAAAACTTTATCTATGAAAGGTAAGGGAAAATGGTCCTTTTTGGTGGCAGCATTGAGTTCCCTGTAATCAACACAAACTCACCATTTCCCTCCTTTCTTGGGCACAATCACCAATGGAGACACCCATTGACTATTTGAAATGGGGTAGATTAATCCTGCATGTAGCAATTTCTATAGTTGTCCTTTTATAATTTCTCTTAGTGTAGGGTTAATTATTCTTTGTGGCTATCTCACTAGGGTGCAATCATCTCTAATGTAAATTTTATGAGTGCAAAGATTAGGTTCCAATCCATTCATATCATGATAGTCCCACACAAATGCATGTTGGTGGGTCTTCAGTAAAGTTGTCAATGACAACTGTTGTTCTTCACTTAATTTGTTGTTGATGTGCAGATGTTTTCCTTCTACCACTTGCACTTGTGTAGTTATCTCTATCATAGCTATTTCACTAATGCTTGGTAGTTTGAGTTAATATGGAAGAAATGTATGAGACATACCTATTTTGGTGGGAAGTTCGGTTGCAAGGAGAGTGTCTACAGGAAGAGTGACTGCAGGAAGAGTAGGAAAAATTATCTTGACTGGAATAGCAAAATGAGAAGATGATGCTTCCTCCACTTCATAATGATTATGAATGATGTTAGCCAATACTTCATCTTCATCTTTAAGCTACATGAAATAACTTCTTCCTAACAACATAAGTTATGCCACAAAATTAACTTCCTCAGCCTCTTCACCAACATGTGGCCATATAGAATTATCTAGATCATGGGATGGTTCAACAGGAGGGTAGAGAACAAGAATTTTGGTGTTGTTCAATTAGAAATGGTCATTTATCTTGTCTTGAATCCAATATATGCATTTTCTATTGCTAACCATGGTCTTCCTAGAATGATAGGGTACCCGTCGAGTGTGGTTTTAGGAGAAAGAATCATGAAATCTACTAGGTACTCCCATGATTCCAAAGTTACCACAAGGTCCTATACTACACCATCAGGTTTAATGGTTGAACTATCAGCAAGATGCAGATAGTAGAAGTAGGTCTCATGCTTGCAACATTTAGTTGCTGCAGGATATCCTTGGTCATTACATTTATTGTTGCTCCCAAGTCAATTAGAGCATTCTTTATTTGGATCCAATTTATAACAACTCCTAACACAAGAATCCTTGGATCATTATATTTGGGAATAGTCACTTTCCCAAGCATGATGTCAGCTAGTTGTCCCACCACATGAACCGTAGTGGGGTTTTTCTTCTTCCTACTTGGCTTCTTAAGGCATGCTTCCTTAATTTCCTTGCCATAGATTGGAATATCTTTTATGGCCTGAAATAGGGGTATCTGAACACATATATGCTTCAACTAATCTATAATGTCAAAAAAATTGTCCTCCATTTCTTCCTTTTCCTGCACAATTTCCAACCTTTGAGGAAATGGGGGTGTTTGTGCAGTCTGCTTGACTGGAACTGGTTCAGGATTCTTAGGTGTAATGGGATGAATGGGGGTATTCAGAGGCTCCTCTTCTTCCACAAGAAGCTCAGTGATAATGGGTGTGGAAGGATCTAGAAAATTAGTTCCTAAACACAAGTAAATGTCACTTACACTCATAGCATATGCAGGGAATTGATTTGGATCATTAGAGTATGATGGTTGTTGTTGTGGATTATTATTTGGATTGGGTGTGGGCTGAGCTAGTAGCTAAGTAGGTTTAGGTGCACTTGAACTTGAATTAAAGTAGGAGGAGGCATTATAGTAGGTTGATGTGGCTGAGAAGGTGGCTTCATGTAGCTATTTGTTTGGTTTGTCTATTGCTATCCTCCCCTCAATTGATTTGTTTGTTGCCAATTCCCTAGGGGTGGCTACCAATTTTCTTGAAACTACTACTACTTCCCCTAAAGTTGCTACCACTGGGATAGAGATTTTTGATGATTAGGCTAGGTATTTGGAGGATTACTCCAAGGTTGTGGTGGATATCCTCCATAGTTGGATGGATATGGTGGTTTCCATTGGTTACCAGATGAATAAGAATTGAAATATGGCCCAACAAAATATAGTGGATCTTGTGGCATACCTTGTCTTGGAGCCCATGGCCTACTTTTTGCAACATAGTAGACTTGATCTTCTTCGACCTAGATTGGCTTGAACTCTATTGCAATCTGGTTTTTGTCAATATTAGCTATCATCTTGCATTTGTAGTCCTTCTTCTTTTGTCTACAATGAGGGCAATATTCTACCAACATTGCTTCTACCTCCTCTTGTTTCTTCTTGGCCTGAAGTGTATCCAGTTGAGTATCTAGATTGTTTATAATGTCTTGCTTGAAGTCTTCCAACAAATGAGTAATATCTATTCTTGAAACTCCACTGGTAGATGACTTACCCACAAAAGATTGGTAAGCTCTCCCTTTCTTTGAAGTTTCCCTAGAGTAGTTTTGGCATATCTTCTTGATATCCTCCCAAGGAACTTGGGAGATATCTCCTCCTCCCATCAAGTCTAAGGCATCAGTACAACTGTCATTAATTCCTCTCAGGAAAAAAAACTTTTGTGAGTCTTCATTGAGTGTATTGTGTGGAGACTTTTGTAGGAAAAATGGAAACCTTGCAATGTAATCCTCTAGGCTCTCATCTTCCTTTTGCTACATCTTGAAAATGTCATCTCCTCTCATGTCACTGCCCCTACAATATTCCTTGTATTTTCAAGGAATTTTGTCTTCATGTCATCCCATGTCTCCACAGTATCTCTACCTAGGCTTATGAACCATCTTAATGCAAATTATTTCAAAGTGGTATGAAATAGCTTGAGCCTATGGGCATCAGTGGTATAGTCATAACTCCTACAAAATATGTCAAACTCAAACAAGAAGGTATCAAGATATTTTGTGACAAGTCCACAGAACTTAGGAAGGAATGAAGTAGGGATATTTTTGAGGCTGTCTACTTCATTCTAATGAGCAATGGGGAAAGGAAAAGTCATTTGGTTAGGTCTGTTTCTATTTGCATCACCCATGCCTACTTGGTGTAGTTCCAAAGAAAAGGGATTCTCAAGATGATTTTGATATTTAGAGGAAACTTCAGAGCTAGTTAGATCATGAAATGCATTAGAAAAGGGGTGTGGATATTCTTCTTCTTTTGTTAGGAGGTTATGATATTCAACTAGCTAGAATGGATTAGAATTGTTAGGAAGGAATCTCCCATGAGCATCTCTCCATCCTCTACGCATGCGGTATCAACTCACTATCAACCAACTCACATAGAGAATTGGAAAAAGAATAGTATATCATTACTTTCCTAAATGAGGAGTATACTAAGAACAAATTTGAGAAATACTATAGAAAGAAAGATATCAATGACTCCAAAGAACTCCCTAGTTTGAAACCATCCCTAAAAATGGTGCCAAAAATGTTGGCCTCCTACAATGATCTAACAACTAAGCCCTTACAACTGTGATTCAGAGATTGGAAATCTAAACTGAATCACCATTTCAATCATCATGAAGGTGCATTTAACTTATCAACCTAGGGATGCGAACTTGAAATGGGTCACCATAGTATGTGCACTAAGGATCCAAAGTAGCCATATTCATTTTATAACTAAGAAAAACATAATGTTGAAGGTAAATTGGTTAGAAAGAAATAACATAAATCTTGAACATCAACCAACAACTATGCTAAGCTAAAATGCATGACAGAAACAAAAATCTGAGCAAACAAACAAGAAACTACTATGTCTACTTTGGCTATAGGAATAGTCATAGAATGGAATTATAGTGGCTATAGGAATAGTGAGTGCCAAATTCTTAACTAATTACTAAATAGAAAGTAATAACTAAACTAAAGGATGGAATTCTCACCAAGTGGGACCCCTTGGATGAGTATTCTCTAAACTAATGTAAACTCATATGCATAGACTTATAACTTCATTTTATTCATTGGAAAACATGAGTAATTGTGCAAATAGAAATAGACCTAACCAACTGACTTTTCCTAACCAAAAAAGGGACCTCATGTTTGTCAGAATATCGACAAACATTGCATCGATCTAGCGATGAATAATAGCCATAATACACATGGCATGACTTTTCCAAATCTTCAGAAAAACATGAGATGTTTGTGGAAATTGTGACCATGTTTCATGGAAATTCCAACAAAAAATTGTCGTTTGTTTGATGATCTCATTATCGGAATGAGATCAAAATTGTGTCAAAGCTATAGCTATATCAGGAGGACTAACTTGTAGTCTCATTGATGAGCACAAGGAAGTATATCAGCAAGACTTATAGCATCGGGGTAAGTTCTAAATGTTTACCTGACCCGCTATGTCTCGCCGATATATTCCCAGTGCTCCTATTAGTGAAATAAATGATGGTCTTGCTGATGAAACCTCATCTGTGAGACTTAAAGATTCGGGCGAGCATATATTTTTCATGTCGAGATGACTTGTCTTGCCGATAGGTTCTCTTCATCGATGAGACCATAAGCTAGTCTCCCCAATATTATAACAAACATTTGTTGTTTTTTCGATGATCTCACCATTAGAATGAGATAAAAAATTGTGTCGAAGCTATAGCAACCTCATCGTACTTTTTGTTTTCATTGAATAGCATCATCAAAATTTTGATGAAACGTTGTAGTTTTTTTTTTTAAAGATTTATCGGGAGGAATGACTTGTGGTCTCATTGATAGAGCACGAGGAAGTATATCAGTGAGACTTATACCATCGAGGTAAGTTTTGAATGTTTACCCGACCCGCTATGTCTTGCTGATATATTCCCAATGCTCCTATTGGTGAAAGAAATGATGGTCTCACTAATGAAACTTCATCGGTGAGACTTAAACATTCAAGCTAGAATATATTTTTCATGCCGAGATGACTTGTCTTGCTGATAGATTATCTTCATTGATGAGACCATAAGCCAATCTCCCTGATATGTCTTCTTTAGTAATCCTGATCGCTACAATAGTTTTGGTGTCTCATCGATGTGCTAAAAAGTGCTTGTAACCCATAATAGGTCAGGAAGAGCCATACCAACATCATAACAAACATCAATAACAACATCATTGCATCAAGGAATTCCAATCCTAATCAAATCAAGAGAATATCAAATTATAATTTCATCAGAAATCTACTTTTCATTCAACCAAAATCCATTAATCTTCACAAGGCTATCAACAGCCAACTCACCATCTCGTTTTATCTTTGTCAGTAATAAACAACATAATCTATTTAGCAAACCTTGAACCAAAACACCAAGACCATAGCACTCATCACTTCAACTTACCTCATATCTTTATTAGGTCTAAATACAACTCAACCACCATCAGTATGATAGAAACAAACCATAACCAATTCTTGAACACTGAACCATTCCATTCTTTATTGATTTTCCAAGTAATCTTCATTTCCATTTTACATGCTACAAGGAAACACAACCTCATTCTTGCATTCATGCTAAAAAATCCTATGTCAAATATCCAAGCCACTGCAACTAACATATTTTGAAAGAAATAATCAATCATCCATTTCACAACTTTTGTCCATTTTTAGTTTTATTGTCTTTTTTTGTAGTCAAGACACTATCATGCACACATGACCAAGCCTCCATACTATCATAACCTACCTTCACAATAGTTTCCAAGAAGAGACATAATTGTAATAACATCAATAAGACAAGATTCAAACATTTACATTGAATCTTTCTACTGTTCCATCAGATTTCTACTTTTAGTGAAGTCAAAGCACTATTTACCAATTAGGTTTCCATGCCTCAATCAGGTGAAAATCCTCAAACTCAACTTGTTTCCCCTAAACCAAATACACTTTTAGAAGCCCATTATTGTCAAAATCAACATAACAAAATATTTCAGTCATTAGTTCTAAAGAAATTACTAGATCCTTAGACTATGCGCTTAAAAGGCTACAAATTTAGCCCTATTTTACAAAGGGAGTCACCTTTACACCACCTCAAATCACTTTCCAACCTCAAACAGTCATTTTCCATATCTCCAAACTCAAGATTATTTAGTTCTTAAAGATAGAAAGGCTTGAAAACTTACTATTTAATTAAACCCTTGTTTATAGGGTGAAATAAACACAAAACAGGGAGGGTTTCTTGAATAACTCACTTTCAGACCTCCAATACTCTGGCCAACAGTTGAATCATGTCTAAATACATTTGAAAAAGCATTTGAAGTCATCTCTAAACCCCTATACACATTTTTTCTTCAAAACCCTGCTTAAAACCACCATTTTCAAGAGGAGCAACTCAAATTTCTGTCTTGTACCAGAAACTTAACATCATATTGAGAAATTTACATGAGTAAATCATTATATTATGTAGGGCCAATTCACATAAACTACTTAGAACGAGGGAAATGTAGAATCAATGATACCTCAATTGTTGAACCAATCGTTTGAATGACACGATAAAAAACACTTGCTATTTCAAATTCAAATGAACACCATTGGAGAACTGACTTATAGATGTACATGCAGCTATATGTATTTCATTATTAAAGCCAAAATATTCAGTGATACAATTGATCAATGCATCTTGATTTTCCTGAAACCAAAATAACACAAAAATGTAGTGTAAGGGAATAAAAAAATTGCCAGAGCTTTATAATATAATGTGCCTAAGAAAAAAAGTGATATAACTTGAAATATAAATAGAAGAGATAGATACTCCTCCAGAAGGTTAGAATCATATATTTGTTGCTTGCCAGTGAGAGTCTTTTGTGGCCTCTGCTCTCCATCAGTGAGATTTTTCAAGGCAAACATAGGAGTCTATGAATTCTGCAAGAGCATCTATTGGTTAAAATATTATTGAAAAATAATATTACTTATTTAAAATTGAGAGGAGATAACCAGAATTATACATAAAAAGATATAATTTTTTTATATTGGACAACTATGAGTGTATGATCATGATGGAATTTTCCATTTTAAGGCACAAAAATGGACAATACATAATGACAAGTGGAAACTTAACCTCCTTGAGTTAACAACACAAGCTAAACTAGCTTTGGTCTCTACTAAACAATGTTGCAAGATCATTGCACACACACAAAAATTTGTGCTTCTGATAGTCCACAAATGCACCTACACAAGCAAGTACACACAATAATAGTGCTCACAAATATTCCAACCTGATTGCAGCAAGAAAGGTTCAACAAGATATTGCAGCAATAGGAAGACATCTTTCTATCCCTCTCAGTCCTCTCTCTATCTCTTTCTAATATATTTCAAACATAGTCCAAATAGATGAAACAAGTGATGCCTTGTAATATTGAAAACAATGCAGCAACAATCAAAATTAAAACATTGCCCTATGTTATTCTCCTCTTAAGGTTTGGGAGGTTAGGTGGGTGCTTCCCCTCTTCTTCAATCTCTTAAAATTCAGTACAAAACATATGAACAAAATTTCATGATTAAGTGGAAGCCTCCCATCAACAACAAGATCCAAATATCTGTGTATCTATCTCAATCGAGCCTCTAAACCCTTCAAAGCTATCAATTTTTTCACTAACCTATTAGGCACAAAAATTCAAATTTTAGAGTTATGTCACCACTAAAAATAAAAGAAATAGAGCTTTGAAACCAAATCCACACACAACATAATGTGGTATTCATAGAAAGCCATACAAACAAACTAAAGTCAGAACATTGGAATGGAAACAACTTCAAATTATGATACAAAGCATGGATTCACTTTACTCAACTGGAGGTGCATTTCACAATAATGGGTTCCTCATCTAAAACATATGTACGAGGTTCAAATAGTAAATAGATTGATGAAAGATAGAGGAATTAAAAAGAAACTTGGATGTAGTTGGATTGAAGGCCATAAACTAGTACATGTTTTTTGTGTAGGATTCATATCACATCCACAAACATGGTAGAGCTATGCAAAGCAGGTGAAATTGGCTTGGAAAATGAAGGCATCAGGGTATAAACAATCATTTTTCTACCACCATAGTGAAAAGTTAGAACTTTCTTTCATCTTTGCATAATTGTTTGATGCTTCAAATGATGAGTTTATTATATTCAAAAGTTGATTACCTTATTGATATTCTCTTTTTTTTATAGAATAATTTAATATTCTATACTTAATAGGGCCAACCACGTGATGGTGGAAGCTCATTTGGCCCCTCCCCCCCCTCACATCACCCTCAATTCCCCATACTTGATCACATAACATTAATCATTCATTCATTCATCCATTAATAACATATAACATTCATTCATTATCATATAACATTCATTCATTAACATATAACATTCATTCATGAACATATTCAAATTCATTCATAATATGATTACAATCACTTTTTTTTGTTTCTTTTTTGAAGCTAAAAAAAAGCCGAAGTGGAGTATCGTTTTCTAAATCATTTGTCCCCCCTTCAGTTGTTTTTTCATTTTCTTGTGATCTTAATGTATTCCTAGTTGTGTACTCACGACATGGATGCCGCTACAAGGGGGGGTCTACTGCAATAACAAAGAAATGTTAAATTGATATGTTTTATTATTATTGTTACAGGTGTAGATAGGAATAAAATCAAAGGTTTAAATGCATTGAAGACAATAAATAAATTAAATCCTATCAAGCACCATGAAGTACAAACTAGAATGAAAATAAAAATAATAAAAAAAGAACGTGCAAACAGATTTTCAAACTAGTGTTGATCGATCTCCATGGCTCTTCTCCACCTGCACAAGGATGCAAGATTTCGAAGGGTTGACAATAGAGGAGGAATGTTGATTGCTCACTATTGCAGCGTAACAACTTGATATGATGACAAAAGGAGAATGATAAGAACGAATGAAAGATTGAGGAATGATTTTAGCAGAATGTGGATGTCTAAAGAAGATCTAATCCAAATGGCTTGTGAAAGGTTTGATTTATAGATTTTTGATGGAAAAAAGCTTAGTTGGCAAAGATCAACGGTTGAGATTTAGTTTGGTAAGATGAACGGCAAGAGATTTTAGAAAGTTGAGAGAGAGATAGAAGGTTTCCTCTTCTTCAATTTTTCTCATTCAGATCCAAAGGAAGGTTGTCATTTTGAAGAATGAGTTGAAATGAATTTCATAATTAAATAAATTAATTTATTTAATTATATGTGAAGATGAGATTAGAAATTCGCATAATTAAATAAGTAATATTTAATTATGTGTGAAGATGAGATTAGAAGTTTGCATAGTTAAATAAGTAATATTTAATTATGTGTGAGAGATGATTTTAGAAGGTAATTAAATATTTAAAATATTTAATTATTCGTGGAGTGAGAAATGGTATTAAATTAAATATTTATAATATTTAATTTAACTATGAGATGAAGGGAGTGTTTGGAGGAATATTCTCTTATTCGAATTCAAATATTCAAATTTAGAATAACATGATAATCAATATAAATAAATTATAAAATTTATTTAATTTAATTAAGAGGAATATAGGATATGACAATAATTAAATAAAGTTATTTATTTAATTAAGGTAGAAAAATTATAAGAATGAACAATATAAATAAATAATTAAATTTCTTTATATGTAGATGACTTTAGGAGATTAATTAAATAATTTATATTTAATTAATTAACAAGCTTGATTAATCATGACCATTTTTAGACATATACATTTTGCCCCTCTTTGAGATGATGTTCGAGATGATGAGATTTTTTGTCTGGTAACATCATTTCAAAGAAGTTAAGGTATGGATAGAGGAGAATGGATAATGATAGAAAGATAGGATGATGGAATGATGATGCCCCCTTGAAAGGATAGGTGGGTTGGAAAAACACGGGTAGGCTCTTGAAATGAAATGATAAGGATAGACAAGATGATGCAAGATAGAAAGTGGATGAAGGAGATGAATGATACGTTATGCTACAATGAAGGTGAGCAACCATGATGTTTGATATAGCACTAGATGTTATGCACCAAGATATAAGGACCAAGGTGATGATGTGTCTCATGCCCTAGCTTAATACAACCTTGTCTAGATGTATGAGGAAGGAGACTTAGAGCATTAAAGTCCTAATGCACAAAAGGTATGATATGACCTTAGATGCAAAGGATAGTGCAAAAAGCTACTCCAACATACACAAGATATGAATATTAGCTAGAATGATATGGATTTGAAACAAATGCAAGATAAAATGATAACACACACAAGCAAGCAAGCAAGCATGCACAAATGATACAAAAACATACAAGGTAGTGCCCCTATCAAGCTGTAAACCGTTGATTGATTGATTGATTGATGATGATGATAGTGTTGTCATTGTGGGGAGTGACATGTCCCTAGAGCAACACAAGGATGATGATAATTGATTGATTGACTAGTTGATTTGGTTTACGACAAGATTAGGATCAAGAGAAAAGGATGTGATTGGATAATTTGACAAGATTGATTGACTTGATTGGTATGGATTAAGGATTGACGTGCATTTGGTTTATTTGCTTGGAATGATTGAAGATGATTTGATGTATGGATGAATGGATTTGATGAAGATGATTGATTTGGTTGAATGGTTGAATGATTGGATTGAGGTGATGGATTAAGTAGATGAAATTGGAAGAATTAATTGGATGGATTGATTTTATTGCTTGGATTTTTGTTGGATATTTGATTTGTTTTGGATTTTTGGGGATATTTTGATTTTTTGGATTTTTGAAATGTTTTATTTTTGGATTTTGAAATATTTTTGATTTTTTGGATTTTTGAAATATTTTGATTTTTTTTGGATTTTTGAAATATTTTGATTTTTTTGGATTTTTGAAATATTTTGATTTTTTTGGACTTTTGGAATGTTTTGACGTGTCAAAGGATGAAAATTTGAGTAGCCTTTGTGCTAGATACCAATGACAAGGGGAAAACCAAGTCTAGGTGCAAGGAGATAGATGGGATAAGGGATAAAAGGCTCATGATATATGGATGGATGGAAAGGATAGGTCATAGTGAATGGAATGGATGTATGCATCATAAGAGAGCAAGGATGTGATTTCCAAAGACTATGTCGCATAGGAATAATATTCCCCATTCTAGGTACAAGACTTAGGATTTTTCATGACAAAGCTTATGACAATAGGATAATGATATGATTGGTTTAGATTGGATGAGGTATGTCAAGAGATACCCAAAACGTGTTTCAACATTTTGCCCCTATATCTTCATCAAGATCAAAAGAAGGGGGGATGAATGGACTCGATATGATAGGTATGATGGCTAAAGATGGTAGGTAGGATGGAAATGATAAGACATGAAAAGGATAGGTTGGATAGATATGACATTGTGCCCCCAAGTGTAAGAGACATAGAAGATCAACCTACACATGACGCCTATTTGCTAGGTTTTCATCATGGTGCTTATCCAAGGCACTTGTTTACCAGGTTTTCACCATTGGACGAAGGGATTTCTCTTTACTTTTTTTTTTTTTTTTGACTTTTTGACTTTTGGATAGGAGGGAATATGGATAGGAGAGACTCAAGTGTCTAGTTGCATGAAAGTTGATAGTCCCACTAGGGATGGATTTCATTGCATAGACCATGTCAAATGTCATTATGCTCATAGATGCTAGTAAGAGATGACATGAAAGGGATGGATTAGGTAGATGATGGATTATGATGTAGATTATGGAGGAAAATAGTGGATTATGATATGGATTATGTAGGGAAGATGATAGGGTTTATATGGGACTAGTGCAAAAGATGAATGAAAGGTTTATACAAAAGCATGGACCATAGGAAGGTGATTGGGAAGATAGGTAGGATAGTAGTTGAAGGATGGGGAGGTGGAGGTATGTGGGATTGTTGTGAAATGGAAGGGAACCATGACCAATGGTTACACACATTGTGATAAACATTGAAGCTTTTGATGTGGATGTGGTGTAGGAAGCAATGGATATGTTTGCTTAGGAGGTGGTGGATGAAGTGTTTTAGGTACCCACATAGACTTAGTATTTCTATGATTTTTATTTTTCTTGTGGGTTTTAGGAATTTGAGATTTTTGAATAGAATGTGCATTTTGGATGGAAGGGGATGGTTGGAATTTTTGTGATGTATATGCCCCATTTGACTTGCTTTCTTTTTGCTTAGGTACCCAAACCAATTTAGTTTGGGCCTTTACTTTTGGAGGTATGGGCTTATATAACTTTTTGGATTTATTTTTCTTTGTCTTTTTGTATTGATGTCCTAAGGGATGAGAACCCTTAGGATTTTTTACTTTATAGGTAGAGGCATTGAAATTCTTGCTTTTGAATCCCATGGGTATGGTGGAATGGGTGGAAGCTTCATGTTTATACAATGTGTGCCTTGATTGGTTATGATTAAGATGTTTAGAGGATTTATGGATACATGGATAAGAGGATTGGATGGTAGGGATATTAGGTATTGGAAGTAATGGTGGTAAAGTTGATGGTGGGAAATTAGGAGTTGGAAGTAATGGTGGAAAAGTTGATGGAGGGATATTAGGAGTTGGAAGTAATGGTGGAAAAGTGGATGGTGGAAGGTGTATGGTCACATGCTTTTGACATTTGTAAGATGATGGAGGAGGGATGGAAACATATGTTTTAGGGATACGATAGGCTTCATGATGGAAAGTGGACTTAGGATGCATGGAGGATATACAAACTTCTTTAGGTTGTTGTCCTGGGGTGTATGTCCAAGGCCATAAGAGTGTGGAGGGACTTTGACATGGATGGGCTCCAAAATACCTTTTTCATGAAGGTATAGACCTTTACCTTGGTGGTTCATGTTTTGGAGTGTGCAATGGACAATGAGACTAGGTGTAGGTGGAACACTAGACACGAGTTTCTTATTGGATGGAGAAAATGTCACAAGGAAAGATAATGGTTTTTGTTGTTCTAAGGTGGAACATTCATGAATGAGGGTGGAGAGACCAATAGGATAGGATGGAGGACTAGCAATGGGTTTCATAGTGGGTGATGGAGGATCATTAGGATCTTGATGAGCATTATGTTCACTTAGATCCAAGGTATTTGTTTGATCTTCTATGTGTGTTGGGGAGGCATATGTCTCATCATGGGAAGTGGATGTTTGTGTATCATGGATGGGTGAGGTGGCAAGCTCTTGACCATGGAATGCATAAAGTTGGCTAAGGGGATCATCATAGTCTTCTTGATCATAAAAGGGGTCTTGATCAAAGATGAAAGATTGATCATGAATAGCAATAGGTATGTTATGAATGGAATCATTGGGAGGGTGTTGATATTTATGTCGATGAGGGGGTAATATTTTCTCATGTTTAGGATGGAGCTCTTTACATACCTCATGACTTATTGGAGTGGAGGTGGAAGGGGATGACTCTTGAATTGGATCAATGGATTGTGGATGACATGGTTGGCTTGAAGGACTTGGCATGATGTTTGGTGACTCTTTTGTATGTTCAAGAATATGAGTTGGATGACATGGCGATGTTTGATTCCTTTCTAGTAGCCCTTGGGTCACATCCTTTGTAGGTGTATGGGTTGAAGGTGTTGGCTTAGGGTTTTGATTTTGATTGGATGATGGTAAGGGTGCATGAACTAGATTTGTGTTCCCCTTGTTGAAAGTGGCATTAGAACATGAGGAAGTTTGGCATTTTTGCAAGGTAGAACTTAAGTTCACATGTGTTTGTTGTGATGTGGCTTGATAGGATGATGTGGCATTGACATATGAAGAAGTGGATGGATTAGATTGGTATGAGGTGGAAGGAGAAGCCCATCAAAGTTTGATTTTATGTTTTGGTTTTGTTTCTTGATTTGAACTAGAGAAAGAGACTCCTTGAATTATGACTTCAAGCTTAGGTTTTGTCTCATGATTTGGTCTAGATGGATAGCCCCCTTGGATTATGATTTTTGGCTTATGATTAGGATTTGGCTTGTTTATGATTATGACCATTTTGACAAGTGGTGACTAGGACTAGGTTGGTGATGGTGATGATGTGGAATGATAAGATTGGATGACTTGGATTGATTAGGATGAAAGTGATTGGATATGAAAGTGTTGGAAGAAGGTGTAGAGTGACTTGTCTTTATGTGTTTGGTGTTAAGCTTGATTTGGAAATGTTTAAATGAATGATCACACATGCACACACATAAATCACACACGCAAGACACATAAGCAAGTTTGAATTTGAAATTCATGAATGTGATTATTAAGTACACATTTGAAGAAGACACATCAACAAGTCCTAGAACTAGTCAAGTGGGTATGGCTAATTAGGTCTCAAGCTAGTATGCACAAGGTTGACTAAGGATGATTTGAAAGCCAAATCCTGCCACACAACCAGGAGAAAGGGGTAACCCACCCTTCACCTTCACTTCCCAAAGGTATAAAGTTCTTTGGGGATTAGCCAAGAGTGACACAAATTTAACTCCCAAACAAGTGTGTCTTTCAATTCACACTTCGATTATGGTTATCCCCAAGGGTGATGAAATCCCCTAGCAGGCCTCCTATGAAGGGTTTTGACAAAAACAAACCAAGTGAGGTGTTTTTGATCACATGCACACTTGATTCACACTCACAATTATTAATTGACCCTTAGAAAGGAAATGTGTGCAAGAAAGCAATGAAGCACTCATTCTTTTTAGATCCCAAATCAAATGTGTAGGAAGACAGTGGTTAATTTTAGACCCAATTTTTTATATGTGATTGAAGACAAAATTCGTT
Organism: Sequoia sempervirens; assembly: GCA_007258455.2. Classification (NCBI taxonomy): domain Eukaryota; kingdom Viridiplantae; phylum Streptophyta; class Pinopsida; order Cupressales; family Cupressaceae; genus Sequoia; species Sequoia sempervirens. The sequence goes on along the minus strand of VDFB02000003.1, from coordinate 312,039,695 downwards.
TTAAGCCATTTTCAATTATGTGATCAAACAAGATTGATTTTATGTCCCAAATTGAAATGTGTGACAAACAAGATTAAGAGATTAAAAATAGAATGTGTGCACCTGATTATTCACTTTCCAAATTATTTTTTTTATTGATCCCAATGCTTTTCTAGTTCCGTATGATTCACCAACAAGTCACCAAGACAAAATAAAAAAATTTAAAATCTGCAAAAGTTAATAAACACCTACACCATTGGATAGCTTATGAAATTCTACCACATTTTAAAAAAAAACACTGAAAAAGACCAAAAAATGACCAAGATATGATCATTTTAAGATTTACTAAAACAAAATGTTAAAATAGTGATATATGCGCTAAAATAGACCCTGTATGCGCTAAAAAAGTGTCAGATGCATTTAAAATAGTGTTAACTCTATCAAATTTGATAAACACCTACACCATTGGATAGCTTATGAAATTCTACTCCATTTCAAAAAAAAAAGCACTGAAAAAGACCAAAAAATGACCAAGATATGGCCATTTTAAGATTGACTAAAAAAAATGTTGAAACAGTTATATATACGCTAAAACAGAGGCTGTATGCGCTAAAGCAGTGTCAGTTGCACTAAAAGAAGTCCTAGATGCGCTAAAAAAAATAAAATAATTTTTTTTTTTACGAAATTTTTAATGGAATGGTATATGCACCATTTTGTACCATATATGTGTCGAAACAGTCCCTAAATGTGCCAAAACAGTCCCTGGATGCACTGAAACAGTCCCTGGATGCACTGAAATAGTCATTGGATGCGCTGTAGAAATCCTTAGATGTGCTAAAACAAAAAATTTTGCCAAAAATCCGAATTCTAGAACGTGAAATCCTGTCAGAAAACCTACAAATAAATGTTAAAAATGGGGCAAGGCCCCATGGTGGGCGCCAAAATGTAGATAGGAATAAAATCAAAGGTTTAAATACATTGAAGACAATAAATAAATTAAATCCTATCAAGCACCATGAAGTACAAACTAGAATGAAAATAAATATAATAAACAAAGAACGTGCAAACCGATTTTCAAACTAGTGTTGATTGATCTCCATGACTCTTCTCCACCTGCAGAAAGATGCAAGATTTCAAAGGGTTGACAATAGAGGAGGAATGTTGATTGCTCACTATTGCAGTGTAACAATTTGATATGATGACAAATGGAGAATGATAAAAATGAATGAAAGATTGAGGAATGATTTTGGCAAAATGCAGATGTCTGAAGAAGATCCAATCCAAATGGCTTGTGAAAGGTTTGATTTATAGATTTTCGATGGAAAAAAGCTTAGTTGGCAAAGATCAACGGTTGATATTTAGTCTGGTAAGATGAACAGTAAGAGATTTTTGAAAATTGAGAGAGAGATAGAAGGTTTCCTCTTCTTCAATTTTTCTCATTCAGATCCGAAGGAAGGTTGTCGTTTTTAAGAATGAGTTGAAATGAATTTCATAATTAAATAAATTAATTTATTTAATTATATGTGAAGATGAGATTAGAAATTCGCATAATTAAATAAGTAATATTTAATTATTCATGGAGTGAGAAATGGTATTAAATTAAATATTTATAATATTTAATTTAACTATGAGATGAAGGGAGTGTTTGGAGGAATATTCTCTTATTCGAATTCAAATATTCAAATTTAGAATAACATGATAATCAATATAAATAAATTATAAAATTTATTTAATTTAATTAAGAGGAATATAGGAGATGACAATAATTAAATAAAGTTATTTATTTAATTAAGGTAGAAAAATTATAAGAATGAGCAATATAAATAAATAATTAAATTAATTTATATGTAGATGACTTTAGGAGATTAATTAAATAATTTATATTTAATTAATTAACAAGCTTGATTAATCATGACCATTTTTAGGCGTATACAACAGGTATTTCATTAATTAAAAGAATAATAGAGTGGTTCTCTTTGCCTGATGGGGCCACATCATGTTCGTGATCTTTTCTTATAGCCTCATGTTGAACACCCTTTAAATTGTGATATGAAGTTGAAACACGAAAGGTTACATTAATTAATACACCAATTTCAATTAAATATGTTTAAAAGAACATTAGAGTGGTCCTCTTTACCTGATGGGGCCACATCATGTTCCTGATCTTCTCTAGCCTGATCATGCTCAAAATGTTGATCACACTCTACATGCTCTAAAGTTGAAACATGAAAGGTTACATTAATTAATACACCAATTACAATTAAAGATGTTTAATTGTATTAATCTATACTACATTTTTTATAGCATATTAATACATCCAGTACCGGGATGCACACCATGACCTTCATATGTAGGTTGTGCTCCACCCTAACCAAGCTGCATTCCAATGTCATGTGCAATATTATCATTGCTTGTTTGTTTAAAATAAATAAGCAAATAATTACTTTATGGTGGAAATTAATATTGAATAGATTGCACAAGTATTCAAGATGTAGTGGATGATTGTGTTTGCCCAGTCAAGACTCTTAGGCATTCAGCCACAACTCCATAGCCTTGTTGGAAGGCAATCTTCAGGTCCTCTTTTGTGGGCACTTTGTTGAATTTAGAGCCCTCCATTTTTGCATAAGATCATGAATTTTTCCTTTATGATGTGATAAAACCAAAATTGCTTGCAATTTATTATTTGGATGCAATATTTCATTTATTGATACTTACAATTCATGTGGCTAATTTCATATAACCACCAAAGCCAAGTTTGTGTTGCCCGTGTTTCCTTTGATGTGTCTGGCAGCCTATGAAAAGTTTGATATACATTAGATTATGTAAAAAGAAAGAGTAATCAATATATAATCACATTGTTGATAGTATCACATACCTTCCTTGGCTCAGTGGTGTCTTTCCTTTTTTCTTTTCATCCTTCTCATTTCCATCCAACACCAAGTTCTTCCACTCCCTCTCTAGAATCATGGGGGGACACTCATACTTTTTGTTCTTCTATAAATGTGACCTATATTGGTCCCTCACATACTTTAGATAGGTACCATCTTTCTTAAAGACCTTCGTTTGATTGAATGTTTTATCGCCAAACATCACAACTAAATGGTTAATGAACTCATCTTTTAAATCTTCATTTTGGGAATTCCACCATGTATGTATGGTGGGCCTGAAGAGATCCAATGTAATATCACTTAGATGTTTATAAAAAAACATCATTTCCTATAAAATGATCATGGAATCATTAGTCTAAAAAGAGTGATCAATAAGTAAATTTCAATTGGATTATATATAATAATAATTAAAACATTTTAAAGTACCTAGGACCTTCTTTATCTTTATGGGAACAAAATTATTATTCACCACAAATGTGAATGGAAATGTTCCCATACTAGTAATAAGGGAAGATCCAGGAAATGCTACTAAAACATCACCAATACTAGTTGTGGCCTCTGCATCCCCATGTACATGTCTTGATGCATGTTCTAGCATGTGTTCACTACAAGAGGGTGCACTACCCGATGGCTGTATGCTATGTGTTGCCAAAATTTGAAACGACAATATAGGCATGGATGATAGGGTCAGATGATGTGATGTATGCACAAGAAGATCAGGACCAACACTTGTACCAACCCCTACTCCTCGAGTAGCACCTATAGTACCCTGATCATGGCTAGTAGCATCATGAGGATGCAAATAATCCTATAAAAACAACACATATTTTAGTTCATGACATAAAATAGTATAAAATATAAAGCCATGAATGAACTTATGTTATCATTAAATACCTCATAATAGCTTACTTGCAAGTTTTGTGCTCTCTCAGTCAATATTTTAACCCTCTCTCTTAGCTCATCTATTTGAGGCACTATAAATATCAACTTAAGGATTTCTTCATTACATTTTTTTTGGGTCTTCCTTAACATATCGAGAGGGCTTGTTGAATATGCGATGTCATCATCACATAATATTGACTACACCTCCCTATGGATGTTATCCTCTACTGTTGGTTCCTTTCCCTGATCAACCAACTGCATCAAGAATATTAAAAACATTATTGAAATTAACCCAAGGAACTTATGAAAAAAACATAAAAAATAAAACATTTTGCTCATATCTAATTTTTACAATTACAATGAGGTAAACCTATTAGGTAGAAGCGGCTAAAGATGCATCGCGATTTGTGCTCTGGGTCGAGCCCTTCCCCATATGATCAATGTTCTCCTCTAAAAAAAATTAAATTTAAAAAATCATTACTGAAATGCAACCAATAGACTTACGAAAAAAACATAAGAATAAAATGGTATATTGGAGTCATTAATTGGAGGATGGGTAAAATGGTAGATAGTACATACCACCACCATAGTAACTATGTTTTTAACTAAGTGATTCAAATTGTAATCGATTAGCAACTCTTCCCCTCCAGTTATTGATTTTATCGCACATACGAATACATAGTTTCCCTTGCATGCTTCGAATATGCAATTGGGTTCCTTATTTGTTGACCCAAGTCGTATACTATTTATAAACCCTGCAATATTCCCTCATGCTTTTGGCCTTCTATCAATGTACATAGCCACTCCTTTATTTTGATCCTTATCTTTTAGATGTATATAATTTGTTGACAGTGCATACCTACACATACTTCATGTATATCGAACTAGCTACATCCAATCTTTGTAACTGTAATAGGGTCTAACATACTCCATCAATTAAGTAACTTTGTTGTAATAGAACTTTATGCCATCAATGCAAAATAAGCCCAAACCATGTAATGGCAATGGTGCTATGCAATATATCTGCTCGTTGACACAAAAATAAGTGTTTATTGGAGGTAGTTCCTTGGGTACCCATTGTTTTCATAGATGTTTGCACCTCAAGGGCACCTCGATGTTGCCTATGTTCTAATCATCAAAAGAACATGAACCCTCTTTAGCAAGAAAAAATTCCATGCGTTTATGAAATTTTCTTCTAATATTTTGACCTCTAGTTGATCTCACTCTTGTAGACCTACTACATGTCTCACTTTCCTCTTCTCTTCCTGAATATCCCTCACTCGAGGAAGAAAAATATGACAAATACCTATTTGGTGGTACCTGCACTCATAAGGATGTTGGATGAAGTTATTTCATGGTGATGTGATCCCATGGTGACATTATGATTAATCTATCATTTCATCGCTAGAATTTGACAGGTTATAAGGTAATCAAGTCTTGATAGATTACAAGTTATTGTTACTACCATCCAAATGTGTCCATCACAAATCAAATCTACTAACGTTTTAACTCCCAAACTTTGTAACAAGTCTTAAATGTGACTATGGTCCACCAGTTACAAAACCAAGGCCTCAAATGTATTATGTAATTGTAATCAAAGGACTTTTTCTCTTCATTCAAGTAAATAAACTTGAAGGGAAACACCACCAAATGGTTTATTGGACACCTACATGACTAAAAATAGCAGCAAATTTACATTTAATTTCCATATGTCTAAGTGGTTAACGGGGATGGAGTGTGTACTAGGCTTGGTTACGTCATCAAAAGTTTATGCTTTGGCAATAAAAAATGTTTAAGTCACCTTAAATATTCCTATGTCTAATTGCTAGGAGACTTTTGGTATGTTCTAAGGTAGGATGAGTAGTTGTGTCAATGTTATAGTCCTCTACACTACTGAATTTGAATCCATTTTCTGAAAAATGTTTGTTGGTTGTTCGAAAAACATTTGTTGGACAATCGATGAATTGACGAAAAAAAATTTGTAGCCATTTTTTCGTTGAAATTCCGACAATGAATTAAACATCAAAATAACGACATAGATTCATCAGTCATTGGTGTAGATACATAAAATTGGTCATATTTGATTAATCTTGACATTTAATTAAATATCTATTATTTAATTAATTTCTCTAAAGTCTTCTACATATGATTAAATTTAATTAATTTAATTATATTGTTCATTCAATTTATTCTTCTATCATAATTAAACAAATCAATTTTATTTAATTATTTCACATTCAAATGTCCACTTGATTAATTAAGTAAATACACTTTATTTATTTTAATTAATTATCACTTTTTGAATTTAATTAAGTCTTTTTGATTTAATTAAATTTAAATATTTCTTTTCAAAATTTTATTCTAGTTAATTAAATATCTTATTTAATTAATTTCATTTACATACCATTTCTTAAATATTTAATTAAATATCTTTATTTAATTGAATATCTTCCATATCTTTTTAAAAATCATAATTAAATATCTATTTAATTATGAAATCCTCCATTATTCTTCAAATCTGGGGTAAATATTCTATTTTAAGAAAAAAAACCTTTGTATCATCCATAAATAAATAATTGAATTCAATAATTCATTATTTATCTTCTTCAAAATCTTTCCATAATCTCACAAAAAGATGATTTTTACAATTCATCTTTATTATCTTATCTTACCTCTTTTACAGAAAAGAAAACAAATCTTGCTTTTTGTTTTCTTTTGTTTTTCTTCAGTCTTATCCATCTTCAATTGTTCAATCTGCCAAGAATTTTCACAATCATTGATCATATCATCCAATCAAAAGCTGTTGAAAAACTCTATAAATAGCACAGCCAATCCAAGCAATGGTTACAACACATAATAGATGAATTAGAGATTAATTGCATTCTAGCATTATAGCATTCTAGCATTGTCATTATAGTTTTATTATTCATAGCATCATCATAATTTGTCATCTTAGCAATCATGTTTTAGAATAATCATGTCTTAGATTAAGCATTACATGCATTTCATATTCAATCTCATTTTCCAGGAAGAGTGTTCATTGAGCCTAGCATACAATTTGAGAGCCAGCTAGAATTAATGAAAATACTAGAGATAGAGGGCGATAGGACAACATCGATAACAGGATACTGAGTTTGTAATATCTATTATCTTCATTATTTTTTGTGATATAATGTCTTATTGGTGTGTTTGATTCATTTATTTTTACATATTTAACATGCACAAAATCGATCACACTAATTCAGATAAAAGATCATCTGAAATGAACATGTCAAATTTCAGCTGAAAATTGTTCTCAACTGTTCAGAAAAATATTTGGGAAAAAGTATTTTGGCGCATCTAGGGAGTATCTTAGTGCATATAAGATCTGTTCTAGCACATTCACTAGTTAGTTCAATGCATTTGGAGTTTGTTTTAGCGCATAGGCTGAGTATTCTGTGAACAATTTTTGGGTCACTATCAAAAACATTTTTTGAAGCACATATAGGATACGGATTAGCACATCTAGGATATATTGAAGTGTATTTGACTATTTCTTTGGCTCATATCCCTATTTCTGAAGTGCATATAGGCAACATAAAATCACATCTGTCATTTTTTTTTAATCATTTCTTTTAACAGATCTAAGTTTATAGCATTCTTGGTCCGATAACATATCAACAAATTTCTCTCATGCTTAGGGAGTGGAAATCTACCAAGTTTTTCAAGAAGTCAATTTCCAATAGAATAAGAAAACCTAATAAACCTCTAGGTTACAAGAAAACCTTACAACAAAGGAAGTTTGTATACAAGAGTCGAAACGTCTTGCTCCATTATCACAAGCTTCTCCATAGATACCAAGATTTTTTTAGAGGATTTACTGATGAATACGTTGTGGACCATCTAGATTCACGAGTCTATTTTCAAAGAAGAGCACTCTCTCAACGACACAATCACAATTAGGCTCTTGATTTCAACTATATACCACAACCTTCTATCGAATATTCGGCACATCCTAGTCAAATACTTCAATGAGTTGAAAAAGGCTATATGATATATTGATCACTCTTCGAAAACAAAGATCAAATCTTACAAGTGTACCTTTCATCGCAAACTTCTAAATTCTCAATTCAACTTCTCCCAATAGGATTCTAACATCCTTTATCATTGGAAGCCACAACCACAAATTAGGAAACATAGTTTTGATGATATCATAATATTTTCATCTTATCAGATTAAAACATCATATTTGATTGCACTCATCAAACTATGATCTAAGTTTAGGAGAACATCTTGAACTCATATTCTTGTTTTTACACGATCACAATACAATAAACTGAAGGAAGATATTCAACAAGAAGATCATACCTCAACAACTCAAAATGAAGGTGAAAATAGTGATCCCCTTTAAAGTGTGAGGCGAAATCCTCTTTTTGAAGACAACATGGCTAAAGGAGCAAAAGATCCATTTACGTTTGATGGAGATCTGAGAAAAACCCTTGAGGATATTGAGGATGAAGAAGAACGTCACCTTAAAGAATCTGAACAAGATCCTAAATTTCTAAGAGCAATAGAAAAGATCATAGCACGAGACAAACAAAAATATTTCCTATTTTTGGCCAACAAAGATGCTAAACTGCCTCATGATTTTGATACTAAGAACATAAAGAGTAATCCTGATGAAACACCATTATCTAATCTTAGTGCCTTGACCCAACATGTTAAAACATTAGAAGGGAAAATTAAAGATCTACAAGGAGGAACCACAACAAAGAAATACACTCTTGATGATATTTTTCCACATCCTTTTGATTGACGTCTCAACATGATTCTGTTTCCTAAGCATTGTGAAATTCCAAAGTTTGATTGTTATAACTGAAAAGCTGATCCCATTGACCATATTAGAGAATTTTGAAACATGAATTTAGAATTTTCTCATGAGGATACATACTTAATGTATTTGTTCCCACGAAGTCTTGGAGGCCAATCTATGGAATGGTTATCAAAAATTACACCACCTGTCAAAACATTTGAGGAATTGATCAATGAGTTCATCTCTTAATATTCCTATAACATACAACACCAAATCACAATGATTGATCTATGCAAGGCTAAGAAAAAACCTAGTGAATCATTCATCACATTTCTTTAGAGATGGAGAAGATTGTTTGCTAGATATCCATGTCATGTTCCTAAAAGGAAAATATCACTACATTTATAAGAAACTTGGATCAAGAGATGAGTTATTGTCTAAATCTTCATTGTCCTCCCTCTTTTCAGAAAATGATTGAAAATGTAATCACAATTGAAAATGCATTAGTCCAGAGGGGGATAATCAAACTTGATAAAGAAAATCCTAGCTCATCAAATCACCACAATGAAAAATCAAAGTTTTGGATTCGCAACAAGAATGTGGTGAATGATGGTGTTGTAGATGCACATCATGTCTCACCTAAGCCAGTTGTTCTTAGCGTTCTCGCAACAACAACTACAACAATGTCAATTCGGTTACAAATTAGGGAAAAAATCCTCCTCCTTTGAGGAATAACCAAAATAAAATTTTTGTTCCAAATCAAAGTAATACCAACAACCAAGGGTATCATGGAAACAACAACAATAACACCTTAGGAAATACATCAAACACGAATCCACAACGATCTTCATTTTTCTCCAACAGAAGAAATTTTACTCCACTGGGGCAATCTCTGGAATTTGCCCTTAAAGACTTGATGGCAAAGAATGTCATTACCCTACCGCCTCAACATAAATTTGAACCTAGTGTGAAGCCACCATCATGGAATGATGTGTACTATTGTGAATATTATAGATGTAAAGGTCATCGTACGAATAATTTCCAAGCCTTGAAGAACGCTATTCAAGATTTAATTGACAAAGACATTGTCACAATAGAAAGGAACCAACAATCAAATGAAGACCACCAAGCATTTCAGAATCATTTTCCCAACTATGAAAAGGGTGAGTCTTATGAAAAAAATATAAATCGTATCGATGAGCATATAATCAATCATATCTACACTGATGACAAGCGGGTTAATGTTATAAAAGTCAAAGAGAAAATGAAGTATCGATAAATGAACATAACAAAAAGGGCACAAGCTAAAGTTGTCCTTAAAGGGGATCCTTCAAAATCCATTGTGCCATTGCCTCCACATCAATATGATTTAATCAATCAACTTGGAAAAAATTCCGCTCAGATCTCTATTTTGGAACTTCTGAAGATTTCCCCAATGCATAAGGAAATTCTAGACAAAGCCCTCATTGAAACAACTATATCCGATGATCTTAATGTAGACCAATTTCAAGCCATGGTGGGACATTTTTCCTCACCCACACACCTTTAATTCTCCAAAAAAGATGATTTTTCCATGGCATATCCCCATAATTCATCATTATACTTAGAATTCATGGCCCACAAGTTTCGTGTCAGATGTGTACTAATAGATGGAGGTGCTGGTTTGAATATATGTACAATGAAATTAATTCAGGCTTTAGGATTTTCTGAGGATTCCATTGATCCTAGAAGGAAGACTACTATTAAATCCTATGAAGATGAGGAAAGAGCATCGAAGGGTTTAATCATGCTACCAATCAGAGTGGGACCTGTTATCAAAAATACTTTCTATCAATTATTAGACCGTGATCTCGCATACAACATCTTGTTGGGTCATCCTTGGATCCATGAAATGCAAGCTGTATCATCTACATATCATCAGTGTCTTAAGTTTCCTTATGAAAAATAGGAGATCACAATATCAACTAATAATTCTCAAGTCAAACTTGTACTACCATCAAAGCTAGTCAAGAAACTTTGGTTCCTAACAATCGAGAAGTGACTATTAGCGCTTCTCCAAAAGTTGATACACAAATCAGTCAAATAACCAAAACCTTTGACAAGCAACTATGGCTCAAGGATAATTGAGTAGGAGAATATTAATTCTGCCTAGCTAATCTTCCGACATCACCTCAGTCACATGGAAAACCTTCTATCACACACCATCAGATATCTGTATCGTTAACATCAACACAATCAGTGGTAGAACCAATCATAAAGTTCAATGGACAATTTATCAAAGAGAAATTCCCAATGGAAGATCTTGAGGATAGCGAAATGCTAAAATGGCTATATAGAAATGAAGATGTAGATGAAACAGTTCTTAATATCAAGTTACCAAATGATAAATATGGTAAGGGATATTCAATCATGCAAAAGATGGGCTATGAGGGTAATGGTCCTATCGGGAAAAGAAAAGGAGTAGTTGATCCTATTGATCCTCTAGAACATGCGGAAAAAAGATAAAACAAGACTAGGCTATGATACTAGCTTGAAGGAAACAACATAAAAATTTTTGAATGATATTGTACTCACATTGCAAGAAATTTTTGATCCAAGGGACACATGCTTAGCAGTAATTCAAAATTTCATTGATAATTACTCTGACATAGACTCTAGAGAATATGAATGGGATACCATCCATAATGATGAATTATGGAGGGATAAATAGGTTGACGTGATACACAAGTATACACCTACTCTAATTAAAGGAGAAGGGTCAGGGACCCAAACACAGAATATGAACTACAACGCAACTATGATTCTAGTGATACCGAGTCAGATTTAATCGAATAAGACTATCTGAGGACAATACCATCATTGATCAGCTTCATACCTTAGATCCTATAGACACCTTCATTATGACCATAACCATAGCTGATTTCACATAACCTAATGACCTACTACTGCTAATACATCTTGATCTCATTGATTGGGATCTATCTGAACCTCTAGATATACCTATGTTTCCAACCAATGAATCTATCATAAATTTCCTTTCTACAGATGATGTAAATGATTGTTCCACTAGAAATTTTCAGCATGAGATCCTTAGTTAGGAGAGTTTCAAGTTTCCTAGCTACAAAAATAAAATAAAAAAGAAAGATATAATGGTGAAAACTAGAATCTAGTAGTATTAGATCAAACAAAAGATAAAACAAAGAGCGTATCAGACGATGAAAACCTTTTTAAGGCACCAAATGATGGGATACTTGACACTCTCCTAGAGCACTATCATGAGCAATCGGCTATCTTGATTGATCCTACAAAACTAGTTAATCTTGAAACCATAGAGAAACCGAGGATTCTATAGTTAGCAACATCAATGACAAATAAAGAAGTACCTAAGTTCATGGAATTTCTTAGAGCAAATCAAGTCAACTTTGCTTGGTCTTATGCGGACATGCCAAGTCTTGATCGTGATCTTATAATGCATCAATTTTCCATTAAACCAGGAGTAAAGCCTATGAAACAAAAACTTAGAAAGATGCATCCTCATGTGGCACTACTAGTTAAAGAAGAACTTAAGAAACTCATCGATATGGGATTTATAAGATCAATTGACTATGCAGAATGGATCTCCAACATTGTTCTTGTATCCAAACCTGACAAAAGTGTTACATTATGCACAGATTTTAGAGATCTTAATAAGGAATTTCCTAAGGATAATTTTCCTCTTCCAAGCATTGATACTATAGTTGATTTGACGGCTAGTCATTCCATGTATTCACTAATGGATGGTGTAGACACCAAAATTTGGTCTAAGCCTGTGACTTCAATATTCTTCATAATTTGTATTCTTCATGGTCATGATTAAATAATGTCAATTAGTTAATTATTCTCTATAGTCTTCATTTATTTTATTAATTAAATAATCTTAATTATTTAATTAATTCACACTTTTCTTTATTCTATCTGATTAATTAAATAAACTCTTTTTATTTAATTATGTTACTAATTAACCTTATCCTTCTTGTCAAATTAAATAAATTCTTATTTAATTTACTCTTTATCATACTTCAACTACAATTAAATAAATTCTTTATTTATTTAATTATTCATTTAAATCCCTTCATCACTTAATTAAATAAATCTTATTTATTTGATTATTCTTCAAATATCAAATCTTGAATTAAATAAATTATTTAATTCATAAATCCTATTTTAACACATTCCTCTATATTTAGATACTTCTGTGAGTTATCTAGGTATTCACTTTGACTCGACTCCACATCTATTCAAATTGCTCAGTTAACTCTTGATTTAATGTTTGAGTGGCATTCTTGAGTAATCTCTTTGTCAAATCATTCAATCATCCAATTCTAACTCATTTGTGTGTACATGCAGATTAATTAAATATTCCTATTTAATTAATTAAACCTTGTGCATGCATTCGAACAATATTTTCTTTAATCCATCTTCATCTTTGTCATGCAAAGACAATTCTTCTATTTTCGAATGCCAAACTGGAAGATTAAATCATTTATTTAATCTTTAATTCTATTTCTAATTTATATCACTCATGTCATTACTAGCTATTATCAGAATGCATGACTAATCATTCAATCTCAACCATCTATTGATCTTTCAATCATGGCCTATCGTTCGAATAATCAATTTTCTATAAATTGAACTAGTCTTCATCATTCCAATCTCTCTCAAAATTTTATGACTTTTTTGAGTAGCTATCTTGAATCTTCGATGTTTTTCTAAACCACTATCATAGGCTATACTTGCACAAACTCTTGAAAATTTGAGGGCAATTATACTATAACAGAAAAATGGAGAAGGGCAATCGAGATGAATCATGGAAACACATATAAATTTGGTGAGATTATTCAAGTTTTGTTTACGTATTTACTTTCCTTTGTTCTTTGTTGCTTAGCATTAGATTGCATTTAGATTTTCATTGCATTCTTGCTTTTAGTCTTTTCTTTCTGAACTTTCTTGGCTTTACATTTGGTGAACCTGACATGAAGAAACCATCTTTGCATATCCATAGACTTTAATTTTGATTTTTGCAAGTTTTTCATACGGAACGACACATCAGCTTGACAAAATGCCATAATTTAAATTCACAGACACATCAGTTTGATGAAAAGATGCAATTGACTTTTTGAACCACATCTGACACCAAAAAAGACGCATCTAAAAAATTCTGATGCATCTGCAAATTCCTGAACTACAACTGACTGGTAAAATATCGAGAATGCAATTGTGGAGAAATTCAATGCATCTAACTAGTAAAATAGCAATGCAATTAACTAGTAACCTTTTGTTTTTGTTTTCAGAAATCTAAAATTTTCAATTGATTTGTGTGTTACTAATATCGGATTTTCAACGTGTCGGATTTTTGTTTTTGGAGTTAACGAGTTTTTGTAGGACGATTGACGAAGACAATACTGAAAAAATTACTAATGAATCTTTTTGCAGATTGTATGTCGAAGACCCTAGTTAATTCTTTGAAACAAATTGTTTGGTAGTGTAGCAAATATTTCATTTGGTTTAAAATTAACAAGTGTTTACTATGTTTGGTGCGAAAGAACAACTGTGTATTACCCTTACGATTTGGTACATCAAAGTATCCTCTCTCCTTGTGCATCCGTGCGATCCTGGGTGTAAGAGAAATGGTTACCAACTCTAGAACTTGGGCCTGTTCTAGTGGGAAAAAGTACTCACCCCAAGATGACTTAGACCGGTAGCACCCTGAACCCGAGGGACTTCCATTCGGTATATAAAATTGGATTCTTGGGGAAAGCCCAAGAATCACATGTATGGTTCCGACAAGATGGATCCAAAAGGGGACTCTCGCTGCATGGATCATCCCCTATGAATGAAATGCTCGTATTAAACACCTTTTGTTTTAGAGACCAACCATTTTTTGCTATTGCTTGGTATAGTGCAGGGTACAGTATCATGCCCGAAGACACTCACTACTGATCCCCTTGAGTAGAGATAGCAATTCTTGGGAGGTCATTTCCCAAAGAATTCAAAATTGGTGTCCTCAAAAGATGTTAATTTTCTGTGGAGGGGAGCCAATGTCACAAAATTTCTAAGCTATCCACTCTCGAGAAGGAAAGGTGTTTATCACCAATCTGGGGTATTTAGGTGGGCTATACCAAGTATACAAACATGTGGCCTATTGGCCTATTAGGATGTTCTTTTTGTTGTCACATTACACATTCTTTGAGTCTAAATCAAACTGAAAATACTTTGTCTTATGATTGTCTTTGTTTGCCAGAATTTGATCATAGAAAATAGAGTCAGTTTTAAATCTCAAATAATTGAAAAAACACAGAGAGTTGTAACTATTCACCAAAAGGTTGCAATTGTTTTTTAGAGTCGCATCTATCATTTTTAGTCACATCTATTTAACTTTGAGTTGCATCTGTCATTTTCAGTTGCATCTGTTTAGTGAAGAGTCACATCTACCAGATTAGCTCGCATTTGATTTGCAAATAACTGCATATGTTATATTTTGAGTTGCAATTTTTATTATGAGTCGCATCTGTTAGAAGGTTAACCGCATCTTTCAGAGTCAGACATTAAACTTTATCAGGGACACGCAATTGATCATCATAAAACTGCAACTGGTAAACTTAACCACATATGTGAAATCTTGTGATGCATTTTCCTGATTAGAAAACCATAATTCATGATCACTATCCAGTCAACACAGTTATACCAGTCTTTTAGTTGAATTCCCGTAGGTAGACTTTGAACATAAACAAGAAACAATTTTGCTCAATTTTGCATCCTTTAGGTTCATATAGTCATTACCATAGTTGTCCTAATTTGGAGTTTGGTCTCATCTTAGAATACATTTTTCCTTTAGAATAAACTTCTAGGAAGGTCATTTTTTACAAACCTTAGGATAGGTCCATCATTTACACTCTAGAAAAATCATAGCATCAACAAAACCTATCATTGAACCTAGTCTTATCATTTTATCCTTTGTCCTACAGAGAGTCTTCCTAGATCATCAGCCTAGTTAGGAAACTCAACTTGTCCTTGATCCTCATCCTACATTGGTTCCTTGACTTAACTAAATTGACGCCTTGGTTAGACTTTAGGTAGTTGGTCCCTCTGTCTTGGGTTTTTAGAATTGATTATTTTAGAGCCTTACTTAGACTTTGCATCTCTGGATTTTAGGCTAGTGTCATCCTAGAACATTCCTTATTTTGCATCCAAAAAATCCCAAAAACATAGACTAGAGTCATACTATCCATAGAGGTAGTTTTACATCCCTTGCATATTGAGCTAATCTTACATGGTTGAAACCAGGTCTAAGAGAAGAGAGAGAGAAAGGATGTCGAACCCAAATGAATTCATCAATCCATTTTCCTCAAGACCTCACAAGACTCTATTAGACAAATTCAACACTAGAAACACTCAAGGTCACATTACAATAGAAGACATAGAGGCTTCCGCACAAGACCCTGAGTTTGCCTCTTTCATAGATGAGTACCTAGCCAATGATCATCAGCGATACTTAGCCAAATTGCTAGTTGAAGGTACTACCTTACCTACAAGATTTGATATCAACACCTTACAAACTCAACCTACACAAGGGACAAATACAATTACTGTTAGTACTACTATACCTTAGGTCAGCACAACTATGCCATCTGGCACACCTACATAGATTATGACAATCCATACGTCCCCATTTGGTACATCCAACATGGCATCAAGATCTAATTTCATTGTAGGAGGATCATCATCCACTCACTCTGGTCCTCTTGTTGGGAGTAAAAGACCTAAAACGTCAACTTCTACACCATATGTCAGTGTCATGAGTACCATACCATAGTCAACAACCATGTCTACTACTAGTGTCACGAGTACCATACCATAGTTGATGGCCATACCTAGTGCTCAAGTCACCAATACTACACTGCGAATTACACAAATGGGAGGTATTCCCTCATTCTGATATGGTAATCAGAATCCATTCTCCCAGATTGGCAACCAGAATCCATTCACTCAAATTCTGAATCAGAATCCATTTACATAGATTTTGAATCAAAATCCTTTCTCCTAGAGTGGTAGTCAAAATCTGTTCACACAGATCCTAGGTCAACACCAATTTATGTAGATTTCAGACCAAAACACGTTTAGAAACATTCTGAATCCAAATCCACCTCAAATACCAATGTTTAATTGAAACCCATCACAAGACTTTGGATTTCAAAATACATACACGGATCCGCATAATCTGCCTAACATATCCTTGACCCAAGTTGACGTGTTACAAACACAAATGCATGCACTACAAACAAAAATGGATAACATGTCGGTGTCAACTAAGAAATCCTTTTCAACAAAGGACATGTCCATTTCCCTTTGATAGATCATTGTATATGACCCCTTTCCCTCACGGATATGTCATACCGAATCTCCCTAAGTACAATGGAAAACAAAATCCAGTAAAACATATAAGGGAATTTTCTACCATATGCATAAATGTCGCTTATGAACCCACATATCTTATGAGACTATTTCCAAGAAGTCTTGTAGGAATTACACTAGAGAGGTTTTTAGGTCTAGACTCTAGTATCAGATCTTGGGGTGAACTAGTTGAGAAATTTGTGGAGAAATTCTCCTTCAACAAAGACCATGAGATAAATATAGCAACCTTGTGTCACACAACACAAGATGAAGATGAAACATTCTTTTCTTTCTTCTAGAGATGGAGGACTATAGCTAGCCGGTGTCCTATCGAGATGCCTGAAAAAAAAAGTTACTATGTTCCAAGAAAACCTTCATGCAAAACTAAGGAGTAACTTAAGGGTACATTGTTGTACATCTTTTTCAGAACTAGTGGAAAAAGGGGTTATAATAGAAAAGGATCTCATTGGAAAAGGAAAACTTAAGACATCAACATCCAATAGAAATCCGATCATACAAAACACCCCCATGGATAGAAACAGATTTTGGTCTCGCAACAAAAATGTCACCAATGATGGGGTAGTTGATGCTAAAAAGCTACAAGCGGGACCACTCATCACATTACAAGGACCTCACTCTTTTTTCAGCATGCTTAATGCTGTCAATCAACCTCCTAATATGGTCCAAAACACTCAACATCCACAACAACAAAGGAGAATTCAAAAATGTGAGTTCACTCCCTTAGGGGAACCCATTGAGTCCGTATTCAAACAACTGTTACAACATAATCTTATACAGCTGTAGGAACCAAGACAATAAGATCTAGGACAATTTAAACCAGTTTGGTGGGATGATAATTCCTTTTGTGATTATCATAGAACTAAGGGACATAACCTAAAAAATTGTCGACAACTGAAGAATATCATACAGGATCTTGTCGAAAGGAGAATAATTGAAGTTAGTGGACAAAAACAAAAGGCATCAAACATTGATCATCAAGTATTTCCTGACCCACTACATAACCATGGGAAAGGAACTATTCCGAGTTTGAGTACTAAGACCAATATGTCAGCCAACTATGCGAGTATCAAGCATGATTATAATGGTGGAAAAATCATTCATCACCTTCGCGTTGTGGATGAGAATATCAATACCATTACTATCAATATGAATCATGAGTGCACAGTCAATACTCATTGTACTAAGATCACTATCCAAGGCCCTTCATTGCAGCAAACACCACATCCTTCCAAGTTACAATATAACCTACTTGACCAGTTGGGGAAGAACCCAGCCCAAATATCAATCTTGGAACTATTGCATATTTCCCCTAAGCATCGATCTATTCTCTATAAGGCTTTACAGAACACCATGGTCCCTAATGACCTTGATGTCAATCATTTCTAGGAAATGGTGGCCTACTTGACCAATAATCACCATGCCACATTTTCTAAACAAGACTATGCAATTGAAAAGATGAACCATAATGATCCTTTACATCTAGAAGTCCTTGTTGATGATACCAAAGTTAGGCGAGTTTTGGTAGACGAAGGAGCAGGGTTAAATATGCACACTTTAAAACTAATTAAGGAATTAGGAGTCTCAAAAGCATGCGTGGACACAACCAAGAGTATTTCCATTAAAGCTTATGATGATGAGGAATGAAAATCAAAGGGGGTGGTGACACTTCCTATCAGAATTGGTCCTGCAGTAATGGAGACAAAGTTCCAGGTCTTGGATCTAACCCTTCCTTATAACCTTCTGCTAGGTAGACCATGGATTAATTCCATGAAGGTGGTCCCTTCCACATATCATCAGTGTCTTAAATTCCCTTACAATGGCACTGAAATAACCATAGATGCTGACCCGGACCCATTCTAATATTTTACCAATCTAAAAGAGATCCCCCAACACCAAGTTCTAGTAAACCAAGAGACTTCATCATCTAGTCCATCTTACTATGTCAATCCATCCACACTCACTTGCACATCTATTTCACCCTTAATTCCTACCACTCCTAGGGTTGAGATCCAAGACAAGGATTATGGAGAGTATTACATGATGACATCTTATTGTGTTAGCCATTTGATTCCTCCTAAGTCATATGGTTTACCTACACTAGATAGGGGACAATCTATGGTCACTATACATGTTCCTCCTACAACAACTTTCACTAAATGGGGCGAATTAAGCAAAGAGGCTGCAAATACATAAGATGTCACCTCCTGGTTGTACAAGGAAGATAATGAAAAACTTTCCTCACTTGCTCACATTCCTATAGATCTATATGGAAAGGGTTTCACAATCATGTAGAGCAAGGGATATGATGGAGAAAGTGGTTTAGGCTTAAGCCAAGATGGAAGGATTGAACCAATATTTATTTCTCAGTGGACAAAAGGTGTGGGGCTAGGGTTTCAACTGATTTAGATTGGTGTTCCTAGTACCCCATTACCCTTACTTGCGGAAGTAAGTGCTTCATAAGATATTAAGAAATCTCATGAACCATTGGACGAATATCATTGTGACTCCCCTGACTCTAATGATTATGAGTGGGATTCCCTATGCTCTACCTCTTCCATGGACCTTGACAAGTTATTTGGAGAACTTGACTTAATGTTAAGTTCCTCACCAAATCCATTAAATTCTTGTCCACCAAAGAAAATGACAAAGGAGGAGTGGTTTGAACACTACTATTGGGAATCACTTGATCCTA
This sequence comes from Sequoia sempervirens, assembly GCA_007258455.2. Lineage (NCBI taxonomy): Eukaryota > Viridiplantae > Streptophyta > Pinopsida > Cupressales > Cupressaceae > Sequoia > Sequoia sempervirens. Next base: position 312,020,011 of record VDFB02000003.1, on the reverse strand, counting down.
CTTCTTGGCAACCTGATACATCTATTTCAAATAATCAAACCTTGGCATTAGGCCCACCTACCAATCTGCCTAGACCTAAACCTAAGAGCAAACAAGACTTAGTACAATACTTTTGTGACCATATTAATAACTCAATCCTTTCCTTGACCCCATTAAACTTTGATAACTCTGATGATGGCATGCCCTCAATCTATCCCCAACCCATTTATTGGGACCAACAAGACACACCCGTCTTAGACATTTTTGAGAATGATGAAGCAATTGCTGAGTTCTTGGGATTAGGAGAAGGCATACCTAATGGTGATCACAAGGCTAGTTTTACCATTGACTTGGACAACAAAGCATATTTTGGGGAATCTATTCAACCCTCTACTCACAAAAATGAGAAAAAGAATAAACAAGATAAAAAGGACAAGTCTCTGGTGAAAACTGAAAGGAACCTTTAGACAATGAAAAAGTAAAAAGAATGGATGCATCTAAAGGTGAAAACCTCTCTAAGGCACCTAAGGATGGAGGTTTGAACATTCTCCCCATTGCACAAGAAAAGTCACCCATGCTCATTGAAGAATCAGTAGAAGTCAACATAGGCACAAAAGAGAATCCTTGACTGGTTTATTTTGCAGTGTCATTGACAACGGAAGAGCAGCCAGAGTTCCACAACTTCTTTGCATAGAGATAGATAAATTTTGCTTGGTCATATGCATACATGCCTGGTTTGGATCCTAAAATTTTTCTGCATCACTTGCCCTTACAACCAGGTGCCAAACTAGTTAAAAAAAATTGAGAAAAATGCACCCACAAATTGCTTTAGTAGTCAAGGCAGAACTCAAGAAATTGTTGGACATTGGTTTCATTAGATCTATTGACTATGTAGATTGGATTTCTAATCTTGTAAAAATCACTAAACCAACTGGAGACATCTGCAGATTTTCAAGATATCAACAAGGCTTGTCCTAAGGATGACTTCCCTTTACCTAACATAGACATGATAGTTGACATGACAACGAGATATGAGATGATGTCCCGTATGGATGGATTTTCAGGATATAACCAGATCAGAATTGCAACTTAAGACCAACCTAAGATGGCTTTCACTTGTCCTTGGGGAACATATTGCTGGAATGTTATGCCCTTTGGACTCAAGAATGCTGGAGCAACCTATCAATGTGCCATGACCACTATCTTTCATGATCTAGTACACACTCTTATGGAGGATTATGTCAATGACCTTATTGTTAAATCCAAGACAAGGGAAAAACATTTATAGCTTTTAGAAAATATATTTCAAAGGCTAGAGAAGTATAAGGTGAGACTCAATCCCAAGAAGTGTGTGTTTGGAGTGAAGTCAAGAAAGTTGTTAGGCTATATAATTTCCAGACGAGGCATTGAAGTGGATCCAGCCAAGGTAAAAGCAATCATAGACATGTCTCCACCCACTAATCTTAGTCAACTAAGGACACTACAAGGAAGACTGCAATCAATCAAAATATGTATAGTGTAGTTAGCAGATAAGACACATCCTTTTAAACATCTACTTGAGAAAGGAGTACCCTTTGCCTAGACATCTAGGTGTGGAGAGGCTTTTCAATTGATTAAGGAATATTTACTCACACCACCAATCTTAATGCCACCTGTTGAAGTAAGACCATTGATTCTTTATATCACAACAACCCATTCATCACTCAGAGCATTGCTTGCACAAAATGACGATGAAGGTCATGGAAGGGTAGTCTATTATTTCAGTTGGACTTTGGTAGGTTATGAGCTCAACTATAGCACCATTGAATGTGCCTATCTTGCTATAGTGTTTGATACCTAAAAACTAAGGCACTATATGCTTAACCACCAAACAATGCTAATTGCTAAAATAGACCCTTTGAAATATGTTCTTAGCAAGGCAACATTAATAGGGTGACTGACCAAATGGGTTATGTTACTTAGTGAGTATGATATCCAGTATGTAGAAAGAAAGGATATTAAAGGACATGTCATTGCTGATCAGTTAGCTGACATACCAATACAGGAAGATCACCCATTAGTTGCAAACTTTCCTGATGAGTTTATATTTACAATTGACACAAATATAACATGGAAACTGTACTTTGATAGCTCACATACAAATCATGGCTCAGGGGCTGGTATACTGTTTATCACACCACAGGGTGATTCCATCCCTAAGTCATTCAGTATTGCATTTACATGTACTAACAACATAGCAGAGTGTGAAGCTCTAGTGATAGGGTTACGCATGGTAGTCAAGTGGAAAATTAAGAATCTATAAGTATATGGCGATTCTCAACTAGTAATCAGATAGGTAAATGACGATTATGAGACTAAGGATGAGAAGCTTGCTCCCTACAAATGCATGGCTGATAGCTTTAAAGAGTACTTTGACAAGGTTGAATTTCATCAGATACCTCATGTTTTAAATAGGGCAACAGATGCTATGGCTACAATTGCATCACTTCTTAACATTCCTAACAATGTGCCTAAGTTTGAATTCTTGGTAGAACAACTTTTGGTCCCAGCCTATGATATCCAAGATTTGGAAATGGTGTGTGACATTGTTGGTCCTAATTCCCCATGGTACAAAGAAATCTATGACTACCTTCATGCCGAAGTCATACCCACTGGCCTATCAAATAACCAACGTAGGATGTTCCTTCGCAAGTCAGCCAAATACACCATCATTAGAGACACCCTATATAGACGCACCTTAGATAATACCCTACTGAGATGTTTTGATTCTATTGAAGCACAAGCAACCTTGTATGGGGTGCATGAGGGTATATGTGGTTCCCATTCTAGCGATCCTACCTTAGCCAAAAATATTATGAGACTGGGTTATTACTAGCCTACTATGGAAAAAGACTCATATGTCTTTGTAATGAAATGTCGCCAATGCCAAGTTCATGGAGACTTGATACATGCACCAACATAGGAGCTCTATCCTATAACATCACCATGGCCCTTTTCCCAATGGGGAATCAACCTCATAGGTAAGATCCACCCCACATCATCTAATGGACACACATTCATTATCACTGCCACTGAGTATTTTATGAAGTGGATTGAAGCCATTCCTATGACATACATTACTAGCACACAGATTTCTAAATTTATCCTAAATTATATCATCTGTCGGTATGGTGTCCCTGAGTCCATAATTACCGATAATGGCCGCCCCTTTAAGAATCAACAAGTCTGCCATCTATGTGATGAATTTCATATTCAACATCACTTTTCCACTCCATACTACCCACAAGGTAATGGCCAAGCAGAGGCATCTAACAAAACCATCATTAGAATCCTCAAGAAGACTATCAATGATGTTGGTCGAGACTAGCATTTATAGCTTAACCCTGCCTTATGGGCTTATCACACAAGTATCTGTACTCCCAGTAGTGCCACTCCCTATTCACTAGTATTTGGTTTTGAAGCTATTCTTCCTATTGAGGTCGAGATTCCTTACCTAAGGGTATCCTTGAAAGACCACATTAATGATGAAGAGTATCGAGTATCGAGACTCCATGAGCTATAATTCCTAGATGAGTGAATACAAAAGGCACTAGACCATCTCCAAGCATATTAGAATTGCCTTCGTCATAGCTATAATAGGAAGGTCTTGAACAAAAACTTTGACATTGGTGACCTAGTTTTAATGGAGAACCCAAAGAATCAAGCAGAAAGAGACAAACTAGGAAAGTTTGAACCAAACTAGTTAGGACCTTATATTGTTACAGAAGCTTTTGGATCAGGAGCATACCTGTTGATGGTGTTTTCTGCACAGCAACTACTCAGACAGAATGCAATATTCTATCTCTCTTGAAAGGTTATTTTCAACAATAAATTATTGAAAATCACCCCAAGGTCTCTCAAGTGTCAGGTCTTGACAATGCATAAACAACTCAGATAATATGTGAAAATGTTAGTAATCACAAGGGGCCTTACAAATGAACAATGCTGGAAGTGAATTTTCATCATATGCAACAATATGGTGATGCTTTTAATCCTAAAACTAACCCAGATTCAAAATAAACAGCAAAAGAGATAAGGTTTCAGAGAGATTCTATTTATTCTAACTCCTAAGATCAATCATAGTAATGATGAAAGCTACAAATGGACAAATCCCCAATAAAACTAATCTCTGCTTGATCAAGGACAAACCTGCAACTACACAGAAATGGTGCAATCTTCTGGGGAAATGCAAAGATTTTCATACTTTGAACATTCATTCACATACCCAACTGCTGGCACAATGTAAACAAGCATTCACAATTGAACTTAGCACAGAAGTGAGGCCCATACTAACTTTACACAACAATCTACAATCAGCAAATTGCTAAGAGTATGGACCGGAAATCGATCAACATTATTAACATTTCACCATCATTGTAAAAGAGCTGAAATCTAACATCTAACATCTAATATCTAACATCTAACATCTAACATCCAAGAATCAAGAACAAGAAACCATAAAAACTATTGAAAATAAATACAATGTTTTCCAAATCAACAATCCAATTGCATTACTTCTCCAACATTACATAACAATTTCAAGTCTCTCATCTCCTCCAGCTAATTCTGAAAACTACTTGCCAATTCTGGCCCTCTAACTTAGCAAAATTCTAGCCTAGTCAAACTCCTAAAAAATATCCCCCTTACAAAATGAGGCACAAATGCCATTTATAGAAAACCTCAAACATGTCGGCCCAATTAGATTTTACAATAATAACTGGCCTCAAAATAGGTCGGCTAGGAGAATTTCAAAATAGGACAAGATTTGCATTAAATGCACGAATATTATCCATGTCGGCCCATGATCTCCAGTAAGATCAAATTCATGTTTCTTCTAGAAAGTCCTCTAGCTGTAGACAATTTTGGCACGGATTCTTAGGCAGGTCCCACTTTGAAAATTTAAATTGAACATTTCCAGATTTCCCCTCTTTGGCACAAATCCATATGCAAGTCCCCCTTTAATATTTTTTGGAAAAAATAATTATTTTCAGAAAAAATTCCATTTTTGGAAATCAGACCAAGGGAAAAAATCCAAGAAAATCTGGGCTAGGTGGACTCCAGACCAAAATCCAGGAAATCTAGGCAGGTAGGAATCAGAAATCTGGGAAAATCTAGGCAGACAGAAAAATCCTGGACTGGACTAAATAAGGCAAAATTTCAACAATAGATCATCAAAACGAACCAAGAATGTGCAAAACATCGTGTAATATATCAAATTAATCATGGGGTGTTAAACATTTATCATCAAATTCATCAATTTAGTCCAATATTTCAATTTGCACAAAGCCTGGCAGAAAATCCAAAAAAATTCAGATGGACCGGATTTCCACGGATGGCATAAAATTTTAGACTTTGGCACATTCCGGAAAACTGAAGAAATCCGGGAAAATCTAGGTTGGGTGGAAAATCCCAGATGCAGGCAAAAACCTGGACTTTGCCTGGATCTGGAATTTCAGCAGAATCCGGGAAAATTCGAACGGACCCGAAAATCCCAGATTGGGGTAAAAACCCAGATTTTTGCATAGAGCCAGACTTTGAGCACAATCCGGGAAAATTCGGACGGACTGAAAAATCCCGGATTGGGGTAAAAGCCCGGATTTTGCTCAAAACTTAGTTTTTTCAAAGGGCAACCTAGGGAACTCACTTGGGCAAGCAAGATGAACATCTAAGGACCTCCAAAGGCAATGAAATCAATAAAATTAAGGGGCAAAAGACACCAAAAGCCAGAGCAAAAAGAGAGGGTCCCCACTTTTAGTGGGGCGTGTGTGCAAAACTGCACAACAATACCAACTCTCTACTCCTGAAGGGGAACCATTGTCCTTGCCAATTAATAGTCTGCATCTGAAGAAGTTCTATGCATAGCTTCTAAGAGCCTTGTCTTAATTAGCAAAAGAAAAATACAAAAAAAATAGAAAATCACAAAAATTGTTACCAAGGTAAAAACCTAGCAAACAGGTGTCTTAGTAACACCAAAAAAAATAAAAAATTATATAATCCAAAAAATAGTAAAGAAAAAAATTTGTCCAAAAGTGAAAACCACTTTGGTGGCACTTTGGATAGGTACCATGGTGAAAACCTAGCAAACAGGTGCCATGTGTAGTTGACTCTACTCCTTTGTCTACTATTATTCTAATCTAGCACATCCCTGTACATAGTCCCTACCCTGTACATAGTCCACTACCCTGTACATAGTCCTTATCCTTGTACATAGTCCACTTCCCTGTACATAGTCCTTATCCCTATACATACTACCTATCCCTACACATACCCCTTATCTTTTGTATCCATCGCTTGTATATACCATTCATAATAAGTGGTAGTATTTCCCATAACATGGAAAGATTGACATCGAGTGCATTTCATATCTCCCATTTTACCCTATTCATAATCAATTGGTCTGGGGAAAACACTTGACATGTGTCATATTGATTCTTCCATTGGATATGTTGAAGACGTAAAACCATAGAAAGATCCACAAACATCACAAAATGACCTGAAAAAACACAAAAACATCAGAAAACTTCAAAAAAGACAAAACAATCAAAACATTTCAAAAATTCAAAAACAGAGTCAAAGTTAGTCGCACTCGTCAATCTTTGTCATTTGTCAAACTATGATGCCTTTATGATTGGATGTAGGAAAGGCCATCTGCCAATGTGCCCCTGAGGCATTAGGTCTGTCCGTTTAGGTTTTTCTGTATAAAATCATGATTTAATCCATATGTCTATATGACAAGGTCATTGGTCGTGTAGAACTACGAGGTCTCTACATGTATAATGTAGGAAAGGCCATCAAGTGATGAGGCCCCAAGGCTGCACTAGGTTAGTCCATTAGGGTTCATCACATTCACTTTCACACACGTCTTCTATTTGTAGCCAGTCTTTTTAGGCCAAGTCAAGTCGAACTACGAGGTCTCTGCGTGTATAACGTAGGAAAGGCCATCAATCGATGAGCCCCTGAGGCCGCACTAGGTTAGTCCTTTAGGGTTTTTCATCACACATAGTCAATTGTCAACACATCATATCAAGTCATGCATTAATCTGGTGAAATTCAGCAATGTCTCTAAGTCAAATCAAACAACTTGCCAAACAAAACAATCAAAACAGATCAACAAACGTCTGCTACAAGATGTGTCCTTCCTGGAAACAGACATCATCACGGCAACCATTTGGTATCTTATTCAGGATGAGTCCTTCCTAAATATAGCTATCAACACAATAATCTATGTCTTATAAAATATGAGTCCTTCTTGCATAATTGACATGGTCAAACACTCAAACATAGCCTTATGTAGGTTATCACATCAATGACATCTGACTCAACGTCTTATATGATACATGTATTTCTGAAACCAAGCTTTGTCATGCCTTATACAGAGTCATAACATCAAAACTAGAATCATAGTCTTATCTGGTACGTGTATCTCCTCAAATCAGGCTCGATCAATCAATCCTTCTACCAAACAAAACAAATCAAATAAATATATCAAGTTTTGGAAAAACTTTTACTGGTTTTTTGAATTTTTGACTTATTTATCTTATCTTTTCACTTGGCTTTATGATGGGAATTATGTTACTAGCTTTCTCAAGGATGTCCCATGAAGGATTTAGAGAAGCAACGATGTATTGAAATTCTATTTTCTTTAACTGTTGTCTCTTGATTGTCTTTTACATTTGATTTTGAGTCATGTTACTAGTTTTCTCAAGGATGTCCCATGAAGGATTTAGAGGAGCGATGATGTCTCATGACCCGTCTTTTACTTTGTTTGTTGTCTATGGTTTGTCTTGACAAAAAGACTAGGACAACTTGTTCCCTTAGTATGAGTTAACGACAATCCTTGTCTGTGACTGTCTGTTGTTAGAAAGTGAATGACCTTGAACACTTTGATCTATGTTATATCATGGTATTTGTCTCCATTTGTATTAGTCCTGCCCAATGATGATAAAGTGCAATACCTTTTGTGATACAAAAAAAACATCAAAGATTGCTAATACTAACATCCATCTCTTTTCTTTTATTATTTCTCAATTTTTCTTTCAGCACTAACAATTCTTCTTTCTTGCATTATGATGAAGTCCTGTGACACACAACAATACAAGTCATCCTGCATACATATACATGTTAGAAAAAGTACATCCATATAGGAATTTATCATATTTAGGACATCATGGCATAATGGACATTTATCATCATACAAAACATATCATAAGCATTCCATGTACATAACAAATGTAAATACATGCATCACATTACATTTGTACAACATCACATGTAGTAGGCATTGTACATATAACATCATATCGCATCCAATAACTATAAACTGCATACATCATATAGGATCAACATCACATAGAATCAACATTTTATCATTAGCTGCATCAACACATTATAAAATAGATATGATCATCCATCACATAGGCATATCATATAAGCATCACATGTATAATAAACAACTGCATAATCAATAAATAGAAATGCATGTCATGAGAATCACTACCAAAATCATATATATATATATATATATATATATATATATATATATATATATATATATATATATATATATATATATATATATCACTCAACAGTGTCACATAAAAATGTCATAATGTATCAATAAACAAGGAAGCCCATAGACTATAGAATCATAATACAATGTATCAATACATATCAAAAAGTATCCCTATCCTGAACTGCCACTGCTATCATGGTTGGAGTGTGTAGATGACTGATGTCGAGAACTTGATGATCTGTGAGCTGAGTGAGGCCTGTCATATGGACCTAATCTGCATGGCTGCTCCACACCCTCTGTGCTAACTATCCTGGTGTGGGTCCTAGTCTGTGACCTATTGCTACGTGCCTGTGAGAAGCTAGGAGCCCATCTCTATGGAGGAATCTCTACCTCATATAAATCACGGTAATAAGTCTCCCTCTGCCTAGCTCTAACTAACTCTCTGGCAAAGGCAACTGATGGTCCAGTACATAAAGCTCTAAGCTCTGTAAATCTCTGCTCAGTCTCCTGTCTTCGAGCTATGGCCTGATCTCTGTCCATGACAAATTTTTCCCTCTTCATCTGTAACATATCCCTCTCAAACATTAGGACTCTTATCTACTCCTCCAAGGATGCAACCTAAGCACGTAATGTAGCTATATCAGGATCAACTACCCCTAGGTCATCCTGCCTGGCTCTTGGTACACCATCCTCCTCCTCATCCAAATCCTCCAAAATCTAGTCCCGAATCTCTCTCTCATGATCATCATCCTCCTCATCATCTTCTTGATAGGCACCCAACAAGCCTAGGGCATCAATCTCTACCTCCTCTCGCTCTACCTCCTCCTCTCTAGGATGCTCCTCCTCTCTGCCAATCTTTGCATGAACCTCCTCCCCACCTCAGCTAATATCGGGCATGGCCACATCCTCCTCTCCCCATCTCTCCTCATGAATTGGTGACAATGGTGGCCTTCGTCCCTCCATCCATGTCTCCCTCTCCTACCACCTCATCGACCACCTCCACCATCATTTCCATCATCACCAAAGCCTCCTCTACCATGCCTACCTTGCGGTCCTGTCCCTCGTTGCTCTAGCAGCACTGGCTAATTTGGATCTGGATCTGTCAAAGGAATTGGCCTATGCATGATCCACCACTGATCATACTCCTTTGTGGTACCTGGGTCTACTGGACCATCTCTCCACCCCCAAGGAACGACCTGCAATGCATTGATGTCTGCCTTAGCTGTAGCCACTAGAATCCCTAGACCCCATAGGGGGACCTCTTGCAATGACCTCACAAACTCAACCCATCCTCTTGGCATGTCCTATCTCTCTCTAAACTGTTGTAGGACACAATCTGACAAGTTACACTCTATGATGTGGACATGTGACACTATCTGCCCAATCAAGTATTGTCTCTGTAAAAAAAGAGGTAGGTTCTCATCCTCATCAAACTAGTCTACACATCCCAAGTATGGCCTCCATGTAAACTGAACCATCGTGTCTATGGCATGCCTAAAATATCTTGTATCTCCTACGCGGTGCTGAGTGTTCGCCCCCACATAATGGAAGGTGTAAGGAGCTCCGTGCAGTACATCTACTATCATTGGTGGCCAAAAGATCGCAATGTGTTCCCACACCCATACCATCAGGAGTGTGGTACCACAACTCATAGACTATGCCTCTCGGTAGGCTATATCATGTAAATGAAAATACAACATTCCAAGGAGATAGGGACCCCAAGCATATACCACTCGATGCTCTAACATGCCTATGAGCATCTCCCCCCACCCCATAGGAAAACCATGACCTCAATGGTTAGGAAGTACCATCCCACCTATCAATGTGCATAATAAATAGTCCAACTACATATACCTCTATGCTAATACATGCCATCTAATCTCATAATGGTCAAACCCTAATTTTCTGACGTCCGCATGTGGGTAGTATCGGCACATCTCAGAAATACCCCTCTAGGTATCGTAGCTCACCTATGTGCCTCTGATAGGAAGTCTAAGGATCCTGTACACATCCTCCAACATAACTGTGGCCTTTCCAATAGGCAAGTGAAAGGAACATGTCTCTGAGTGCTACCACTCGCACAATGCTATCAATAAACCCTGATTCACCTGAATCTAGGGCATGTCTGTAATGTATAGCAAACCTAGGTGCCATAGAAACCATCGCTCTGCACTCTACAAACTATCTCTGAACCAAAAGGTCGTTGGTCTCAACTCTCATGTATATACCATATCTAGCACAACCTACAATGGCATTATACATGACTCATGTCAACATCAAACATCCATCCTAGTGCAAAATGACTAAATTAACTGCTATTCAAATGCATCATTCTTTAGCACATGCATCATTATTTTACATATGCGGAGCATAAAAATAAAATACGTCATTTCATTATACATATGCATCGTTCTTTTTCAAATTCGTAACTTTACAATACATATGCGTGAATAATAACAAATGACTGCAAACAATTACCTATCAAATGCAAATGCGGTGAAATAAATGCAAATGTGTTGAATTACATACATATGTGTTGCAACATAATCAAATGTGGCTAATTAAAATGCACATGTGATGCTATTTATGAAAGGCATTGAAGTAAACCACAAATGTGTCGAACTACACAAAAATCTATGCTAACCTACCTATGTGTTATTGCATATGCATTGATCCACATACAAATGTGTCGTCTACACATACACATGTGGTGTTTTAACAAAATGACGCATAAGTAAAATTTGAATTAAATGCATAAAAAGACATGCAAATTAAAAATATCAAGGTCAAGTTTGGGGTACATACTAGGGGCTCCGCATCGGCTAGCCACCTAAAATTTTGGATCCTATAAGCTCAATGGTGGGTGTTCGGAATAGGAGACATTGTTGCTATGGGTGCAAAGAAAAATCTCAATTCTAAAGCTAGGTGGGTGAAAATGAATTGGTTTTTAACCCCAATTTCTATTTATACCTAGGGTTTTGCTAGCATTCTTTTCTACTGGCTGCGTCAACTTCCAACTTCAATCGACCTGTACCCATCCCTACCACTTCCAACTTCAATTTCGTCAACTCCACTGCATTTCTAGCTATCCAATGGACTAATCAGGATCATTTCCCAATTTTGGAGAACTTTTTCAAAAATTTGTCAATTTTCCCGACAAGGCATACCTTCACCTATTTACACTGGGGCATTATTGGGGCATATTTCTTATCGATTTTCTTTGACACAACACTAAAATGACATTGTATCAAAGAGGGGCAGATGTAGACACCAAAATTTGGTCTAAGCCTGTGACTTCAATATTCTTCATAATTTGTATTCTTCATGGTCATGATTAAATAATGTCAATTATTTAATTATTCTCTATAGTCTTCATTTATTCTATTAATTAAATAATCTTAATTATTTAATTAATTCACAATTTTCTTTATTCTATCTAATTAATTAAATAAATGCTTTTTATTTAATTATGTTACTAATTAACCTTATCCTTCTTGTCAAATTAAATAAATTCTTATTTAATTTACTCTTTATCACACTTCAACTATAATTAAATAAATTCTTTATTTATTTAATTATTTATTTAAATCCCTTCATCACTTAATTAAATAAATCTTATTTATTTGATTATTCTTTAAATATCAAATCTTGAATTAAATGAATTATTTAATTCATAAATCCTATTTTAACACATTCCTCTATATTTAGATAGTTATGTGAGTTATCTAGGTATTCACTTTGACTCGACTTGACATCTATTCAAGTCACTTAGTTAACTCTTGATTTAATGTTTGAGTGGCATTCTTGAGTAATCTCTTCGTCAAATCATTCAATCGTCTAGTTCTAACTCATTTACGTGTACATGCAGATTAATTAAATATTCCTATTTAATTAATTAAACCTTGTGCATGGTGTTGGGGCCCTAGCTCAATTGGCTAAATCTTTCCTATTGCAGGAGGTTGGTCATGAGCTCTAGTCTCCCCCACCCCTGTGGTCCCAGAGGGCGTGTCACGCTAGCGCCACTGGTGACGTTAAAAAGTTTACTAGGCACACTGTAGTCTATATGGGGTCATGCTACATGATTCCTACAGTCTTAAAAAAATAAAAAATAAAACCTTGTGCATGCATTCAAACAAGAGTTGCTTTAATCCATCTTCATCTTTGTCATGCAAAGATAATTCTTCTATTTTCAAATACCAAACTAGAAGATTAAATCATTCATTTAATCTTTAATTCTATTTCTAATTTATATCACTCATGTCATTACAAACTGTTATTAGAATGCATGACTAATCAATCAATCTCAACCGTCTGTTGATATTTCAATCCTGGCCTATTGTTCGAATAATCAATTTTCTATAAATTGATCTAGTCTTCATCATTCCAATCTCTCTTGAAATCTTATGACTTTTTTGAGAAGCTATCTTGAATCTTCAATGTTTTGCTAAACCACTATCATGGGCTATACTTGCACGAACTCTTGAAAATCTGAGGGAAATTATACTACAACGACAAAATGGAGAAGGGCAATCGAGATGAATCATGGAAACACGTAAAAATTTGGTAAGATTGTTCAAGTTTTGTTTACGTTTTTACTTTCCTTTGTTCTTTGTTGCTTAGCATTAGATTTCATTTAGATTTGCATTGCATGCTTTCTTTTAATCTTTTCTTTCTACACTTTCTTGGTGTTACAAATGGTTTTTCTAGTTATAACCAAATCAAGATTGCACCTGAAGACCAGGACAAAACAAATTTCACATGTCCCTGGGGGACTTACTATTGGAACGTCATGCCTTTCGGTTTAAAGAGTGTTGGAGCTACATATCAAAGAGCTATGACTACAATTTTCATGACATGATGCACACATTCATGGAAGATTATGTCGATGACATACTGGAAAAATCATACACAAGAGAAGGACATCTCGAGATATTATCCAAAATATTTGCAAGGTTGAAAAAGTTCAAAGTTTGCCTCAACCCTAAGAAATGTGTTTTCGAAGTCACATCTAGAAAAATCTTGGGATATATAGTTTCAACAAAATGAATTGAAGTAGATCCCACCAAGGTACAAGCAATCATGGAAATTCCTCCACCAAAGAATATCAGTCAATTGAGATCACTACAGGGATGACTTCAATCTATACGAAGATTTATTAAACAACTAGTAGATAAATGTCTACCTTTCACACATCTACTACATAAGAATGTTCCTTTCAAATGGGATGATAAGTGTGAAATGGCCTTTCAACAAATCAAGCAGTATTTAATGAACCCACTAGTTATGATACCACCAATTCCAAAGAATCCACTCATCTTATACATTGCTACCATAGAGACATCCTTGGGGGCATTGTTAGCACAAGAAGACTCTACAGGAAAAGAACATGCAATCTATTATATCAACTGAACATTAACAGGTCATGAACTCAACTACACTTTCATCGAGAATGCTTTCCTAGCAATGGTCGTTTCCTCACAATAGTTTTGACACTACGTGTTAACTCATATAATCAATCTTGTTGCAAAGATTGATCCACTCAAATATCTTAAGCGAGTTCAATATTCATTATATTGATCGCAATTCAATCAAAGGACAAGTTATTACTAACCAACTGGCTAAAGCATCCCTACAAGTAGAACATCCCATGCACATTGAATTTCCAGATGCTAATGTCTTCACAATAGAATCAAAGCAACCTTGGTCATTATATTTTGATGGCTCATTTACTCAACGTGGATCAGGCGCGGGCATACTCTTTGTCACCCCTCAAGGAAATACCATTCCTTGGTCATATCGGTTAATGTTTCCATGTACTAATAACATAGTTGAATATGAAGCTTTAATCACTGGACTCAAAATAGCATTGGAATGGAGAATCACAGAATTGCAAGTCTGTGGTGACTCATAGTTAGTCATTAACCAAATCAACAATGACTATTAGACCAAAGATGAAAAATTGTTGCCATATAGGAAAATGGTTGACGATTTTGAGAAATACTTTTTAGACATCAAGTTCATTCAAATTCCAAGGCTTGATAACAAGGCAGTTGATGCTATGGCTACAATCGCTTCATTGTTATAGCTGCCAAAAACTCAGGCTAGCTATGAATTTCTAGTGCAACAATCATTTACACCTGCCTATGACACACCTGAAAGCCAAATCATTTTCCACTTGGTAGGATCCAATTCACCTTGGTATGGAAATATTTATGCCTACCTAAAAGATGACATCTTACCATTTGACTTATCCTGTAACCAAAAGTTTATCTGCCAATCTTCTCGCTATACCCTTATCGCTGACACTCTCTATCATCACAGTCTTGATGGTACTTTACTTCGATGTCTTGAACGTGATGAATCTAATAAGGCTTTACAAGAAGTTCATGGTGGCATTTGTGGTACTCATTCAATTGGACTAACCCTATCCAAGAAATTGATTAGAATGGGTAACTATTGGCCTACAATGGATAAGGAATCATTCACTTTTGTAACAAAGTGCTCTAAATCTTAGATACATGGAAATCTCATTCATGCACTAGCACAGGAACTACAACTATTTGTACCAACCTGGCCATTCTCTCAATGGGGTTTGAATTTAGTTGGCAAGATTCATCCTTCATCCTTGAATGGACACAAGTTCATCATCATAGCGACAAAGTATTTTACCAAGTTGATTGAGGCAGTCCCTCTCACTAAGGTCACTGGCAAACAAATCTCATCATTCGTACTTAAATATCTCATTTGTAGGTATGGCATTCCCAACTTCACCATCACAGATAATGGACGACCATTCAAGAATCAAGATGTTGAAAAAATTTGTGAGAGATTCCATATTCAACACAGATACTCAACACCTTATTATCCACAAGGGAATGGCCAAATAGAGGCCTCAAACAAAACAATATTGAAAATTTTAAAGAAGACTGTGAATGATGTAGGGAAAGATTGGCATGTCCAACTTAATCCTGCCTTATGGGCCTATCAAACTAGTATCTGAATGCCAACATGAGCAACACCGTTTGCTCTTGTCTATGGAGTAGAAGCCATCCTACCTTTAGAAGTTGAGATTCCATCACTTAGAGTATCACTAAAAGGTGTCATAATAGATGATGAATACAGAGTTTCCCGATTGAAAGAACTAGAACTTCTTGATGAAAAGAGACAACGAGTAGCCGATCATTTGAAAGC
The DNA here is from genome assembly GCA_007258455.2 of Sequoia sempervirens. Classification (NCBI taxonomy): domain Eukaryota; kingdom Viridiplantae; phylum Streptophyta; class Pinopsida; order Cupressales; family Cupressaceae; genus Sequoia; species Sequoia sempervirens. Next base: position 312,004,290 of record VDFB02000003.1, on the reverse strand, counting down.
CTATCAATAAATGATGTCTTGCAGCTATAATCACAGAGTCAAACCACGTACCTTTTAGGTTGGTGATCTTTTTTCTGAAAGAGAACTCACATAATCAACAAGACAGAGAGAAGAGAGGAAAGTTTGAACCTAATTAGTTGAGTCCATATGTGGTCATAACAGTATATGGTTTAGGAGCATACAAGCTATCAATGCCAGAAGGAGACCTATCTAACGAACCCATCAATAGCATGCACCTGAAAAAAGTATTATGTCTGAAGTAGTTTATTATCATCTCTAAAAAGTCCCAAAGAAATACAAAAACATCAGAAAAAGTCCTGAAGAAATACAAAAACAACAGAAAAAGTCCTGAAAAAATGGTTACCCTAGTGAAAACCTGGCAAATAGGCATCTCGGTAGAGACAAAAATAAAAAATAAAAAATAAAAAAATGCAAAAAATGCAATAAAAACAAATAGTGAAAATCTGGCAAACAGACGCTATTTGTAGCTCTCCATCTATTAGTTCATGTTTTGCACTTCGCTTTTCAACTTTCATTTCATGCATCTTTCCTTCATCTTAGGGTCATACCATCATCATGTTGCCATCATTTTCCTAAAGTGATAGCGTCTTACCATGGCTTGATTATTGTACATATTTATTTCAGCAAGTTGTGTCAAATACTGGGGGCAAACATTGACATACTCTGGGGCAACCAAATTTCAAGTTCTACCAAAACAGCTTAACAAATATATAGAACCCAATCATGTGAACAAACAATCAAAACACATGAACAACTATCCAACCATTGATCCATATCACAACGGTTTTTCAGCTAAATACCATATCATGACTCATATTTGGATGATCTAAAATCTGAATAATGATTGGAATATCAGTTTTACATTTTGAACAATGGTTGTTTGATTTTTCAATATCATCTCTCTGGAGCACACTCAATGATGTACTGAACTCGAGTGGCAAGGAAGGAGGATGATTTTTTTTCTTTTTTCTGTTGTCTTGAGGTTAACTATCAATTTGATGCAAATATGTCATGAAACATGATTTCCAAAGCATATCATTGATGACAATTCCATATTTGCATCAGAAGGTGGTTATTCTTTGCCTGTTTATGCAAGAAATGCTCAGATCATCTCAGTTCAATTATACCTTGATGCTTGTGTTCACTTGCTATATCATAAATCATGAAAGTTGTACTGAAGTCATCATTGGTGCTAATCTCCCCTCTAATGCTTGTACATACTTCCAACATTTTATAAGGCTCTATGACAATTCAAGAAAGCTACCTGAAGGCTCAACAAATAGTTGGTTTTATTTAGTTGCATTTCATTTAGATCAATGTATATATTTACATACTGGATTCACGTTAGAGTTTTAAAAAATTTTGAACAAATAAATCAACGGTTGTCATGTCTCTTTATACTATATGTGGAGGAAATTTGGACATTTGTTTCATCCTCATTTCATCCTCATTTCACCTAGACCTTGTGCATATCATATAGTTTAACTTTCATCATTTGGGACCTGTCTCAATCATTTATCCTTCATGATGCATTATCATGTCATATTCCATATCATTTCATTGCATATCATGGGGCATTCTCCTTTTTATCATCTTTGTTTCATTCTCATATCGTTCTGATCCTTTATCATTCATATCATTCATTTATTCATTTAATCATTTTTCATTCTTATCCTATCCATCATTTTCATTTTACATTTCATCCTTTCATATCATTACATTTCATTTTATCTCATTACATTTTACATATCATCTCATTTTCATATCATTACATTTCATCTTGTTTCATTACATTTCATCTCGTCTCATTTCATTTTATCATTCCATATCATTTTATTACATTACTTTTCATATCATCTCATTCAATTTCATTTCATTTTATCACTCCATATCATTTTATTACATTACATTGCATATCATATCATTCATTTTCATTTCATTTTATCAATCCATATCATTTTATTACATTACATTGCATATCATATCATTCAATTCCTTTCATTCCATATCATTTTATTACATTACATATCATATCATTAAATTTCATTTCATTTTTCCATATCATTTCATCCTTTCATATCATTACATTGCATTTTCTATCATATCATTATTTAATAATTTTTTGTATTCATCGTAATTTTCTCATCATTATCATGTCCTCATTATTCATATAATTATCATTTATCATCATCTCATCAACTCAAATCATTTTATCATCTCATTTCATCTCATAATTCATTTTCTTTTACTATTACATTTTATATCATTTCATTTCATTTTATATCATTACATTTCATTTCGTTTTATCATTCCATCTCATTTTATCATCTCATCAATCTTTTTTGTATTCATTACATTTCATAGTAAACATTTCATCATTTATCATTCACATCTTTTCTCAGTTTCAATACCATTTTATTTATCATTTTTCATACAACATTTGATTCATATTAGATATCATATGGAAAATTCATCATGCATTTCATAAACACAACATCACATCATCATCATTTATAACATTTTGGAAAATAAAAACATAATAATTTCATATAAACATTACATTTCCACATCATTAACAATTTATATCATATATCATATCATCTCAACATGTTGCATTTTTACCATCATCATCCACCTACATGAGATCATTAGTACACATCATATTGCATATCATCATATCATAATCATATCACATCATCCTGCAAATCATGTTAGTCAGTAGATCATCCCAACTATATATAAAAATCCATATCACATAAGCAAGGAAATAAATGCATATCCATCTCATATCATCATATCAAATGAAACACACCATCAAAACTCATCCTCGCTGCATATCATTGCTCATCAAAAATACATACAAATATCCAAAAGTCCAATGACACAGAAAATTCTAAAAAGATACTGTTGACGTGTCTTGATGGCACAACAATGCGTAAACAGAATATTTCTATTATGTTTCTCCTAAAAGGGAAAGACAACACATGGATATCTTAGCTCCCAAGGTCTTGGTAGTTTGTTCTCAACTGTGCTGATTTTACTCAATGGTTGATGTGAACTATAATGTTCAAGGGGCCTGCTAATGTTGAGCTTCTGGATTGTTCTAGGATCAAGCATGAATTTAAACCTATTTTAACTGGGGTTTTTAAAGAAAGATAAAAAGATAGATCAAAGTTTTGGTACTGAAAAGAATGATAATTCATCTAACTTAACCAGACTTGTTACCTTTCAAGGAATTGCTAACTAAAACTAAAGAACAAAATTAACTTGTAATTAACACACAGTTGCATTCATTCATAGTGTTGATTTCAACATCTGATTATAAGTTACCATTTAAACAAAATACCAAATAAGATTCAATTCCTTGTAAGCTTTCAAAATCAAATGATTAACTCAGGATAAATACCATTCTGGAACACAATATGAAGTAGATTCGAGTCTGGTTGCTCCTACTGTTGGTAAAATGGATAAGTAACATTTAAAAATCTGGCACAATCACCAGTGTACAGAAAACCTATATCTTCAGATTATTTCCATCTACACTAAGAAAACTTGAGAGATACATTACTTTCTATGCTGAATCTAACACCTAACTAAGAAGACAAAAGAAGCTCCCATTACAAGAACAAGGATGCAGCTCTTCCCTTCTATCCCTCAAAAAATTCATACTCTTGAAAATATATCTCTAGACCTTTCTACTCTATTATCTCCTCTAACTATATCTATTCCTCCCTCTTTTTTTACAAAGAGGCAAGAATGCCATATATACAGAGTGTACCAAAAAGAATGCATTGTCTCCCATTTTTAGGGTTTACAAAATATCCATCCATTGTAGGAGGTTTTGCCCTTAGATGTTTTGAATAAAGTCAGTTATGCCTTAAATGTGTATCCCTACCATCCATGTTGGTGAAGGATCATTTTGGAGATGATCTCAGATCCTTTTCAACTATTGCATTTACTTCTCGCCTCTGTGTCCATCCCCAAACTCCCTTGTAGAGCTGCATTGAATTCCCTAAAGCATTACCATTAATATTGATCCGCCTCCCATCAATAGACCTCAACTGTCACTATGACTCATGGTTTCTTCCTTCTTCCTTTGGCCTTCTTCCTGCTTTAGATATTTTTGTGCATTCACCATCTTCTGGAAGTAGCATCTGACTTGCCACTAGATTTGGGCACCATTGTTCATCGAGTTGCTCCATCGGCTCATTCACAGAGTAGATCCACACTGGTTGCATTCTGTCGGTCCCTTCCATGGGGTAGTCAACTATTCAAACGTCCAGGGTTCATCTTTAATTCTCTCGGATTGGGTGAACACATCCCACATAAGATTCTGAGGCAATCAAAGGTCCTTTGAATGGAATCACATGTTGATGAGACACTAATCATGTCTCCCTGATGCCATTATGCATCTCTTGGAAGCTATCAATGTAACATATGATAGTTGGCAAGACCTCATGTCGAACTGCATGAGTCATATCGATACCACAAAACCATTGGTAAGAGGTTACAACGGGCAGCAAAAGTTATAGTGATATTGCCCTATTCATCGCCGAGTTCACCGCTATCGGTAAGACTTTTCTTCTTCGGCCAGACCTCATGCCAAACTTAAATCCTTCGGCGAGACATCACTCGGTCGCTGAGACTTCATAGCAAAACCCAAATCCTTTGCCGACACTGCTTCACTTTGGCAAGACCCTATCAGGTCAGCAAGACATCATGGAAAACACCTTTAGTCATGCCGAGGGTTTGAAACCATTAGCGAGACCATTGCTTGTTGGTGGGACATCCTAGTGAACTCAAATCTTTTGCCGAGACCTCTTTTCTTGTCGTGGAGATCACCACTTGTCAGCGAGACCTTTCACCAAGCTCATTTCCTTTCACCGAGACTAGCAACCATTGGTGAGACCTTTTGCCGATGCCATTTCATTTTGGCAAGAGTTCACCCTATTGGCAAGACATCTTACCAAAGCCACTTCTCTCTTGGTGAGATCTTTCCGATGACATCTCCATTTAGCTGAGACTCTAATGGATTGGTGAGAGTTCCTTCCTTCACTGAGACATTACGCCAAAGTCTCCCCCTTTTCGTTGAGAGCTCACTTTACTTCGAGGAGAACTCCTTGTTCGGCAAAATTCATAAAGACTCATGGCGAAAGGGATGTTGGGACGACTAGCAAGATTTAAATGAATAGAATGCACTGCTAGTCGGCAAGACAATTGCAAGGTCTTTCCTGTTGGTTCTCAGTTTTGATTATATGGTTTTCCCTTGATGAAAAAATCCCTTTCACTTGATTCTACCTGTTGAAAGTTTTAGATTGGTTTCTAATGCTTCATCTTGGTATAGTTTTTTCTATATGGTTTACATGTCTTGGCATTCAGTGGACAATTTACATTCAGAATTTTAATATCTTATCATACTGTTCAGATTGAGCTTCGTGCAGTCTCAGGTTATCTTATTTGTACATTGTTTCAGTGAAAAGAAAGAACATATCGGCATGAGAATGCCAGGGTCTCCTTGATCCATTTCTCTGATAAACGTCTGTGTTGCCTATCGGTAAGACATTTTTGATGTCATGACGATTGGATTTTACATACAGGAAGCTTTTGGCAAGACTTCTCCATTGTTTCAGTGATAGAAAAGGATCATATCGGAATGACTTATACCGTCGGAATGATGTCTTAGCGAACTCATCATGTCTCCCCGACCGACAACAAAGGGTGCTCATCAACAAGAGGTTTTTCTTTGTTGTAACGTCTTGGAAAACTTACTTTAGTTCTTATAGGCAAAGGTTGTGGCTTCACTGAAATGTCATAGCAATTTCATGGTGTCTTACTGACTTGTGCACAAAGGATATATCGGTATGAGTTAATGATATTTAGAGTGATGTTTGAATGACTTTGTTCGATCTTGCCTACATAAGGGTTTTATCTAAATTATCAAGAGGAGTCTCACCGAACAACACATTAAAATATTCACTTTGGCTAGACATGTTTCTTTTGGTGTGAAGTCATAGCGAATTTACATTGTCACACCGACCGATGGCAAAAAGGTACATATCGGTAAGAGTTAGAGTTATCGGTATAGGGTCATAGCGAGTTTGTAATGTCTCAGCGACTCAGAGTGGATAAAGTTTTTTGGTATGACATAGTGTGCTCTCCGAGAGGTCTCCTTGACATTGATATGTCTCAGCAATGCATAAAACAAAAGGAACATTTTGGTATGACTCATGTGCTCGAAGAAAGGTCTTGGCAAGTTTGAATTATTATACCGACTGACAACATAAAGGTATACATCTCGGTAAGAGTTAGGGTTTTCGGTGTGAGGTCTCAGTGAGTGACCTCTGGTCTCGCCGATGGAACACTAAAGAACTTTGTCAACATGAAGATTAATTTTTCTCAGCGACACATAAGATGGTTAGTGACTTTTGGTATGACTCAAGCATTTGACAAGAGGTCTCCCCAATGATGGTATTCTATAGTGACCCTCATAAGATAGAAGGATGCATCGGCGAGAGAACCATTATGTTACAATGACTTACAAGGGATAAAGTCTTTCGATGAAACTTAATGAAATCTACGAAATGTCACAGTGACACATAAGTGATAAAAGGGATTTTGGTGAAACACAGTGTGATCTGTATAGGGTCTTTCCGATATCAAAAGGTTATAGCGACAGTGAATGAAACGAAAAGGGGATCTTGGTAAGAAACTTTCTTATGTCTCAGTGATTGGAAAGAACATAACATATGATCTTTCGACATGACATAGTGTATTTGTTATGTCATCTCCCCAACTTTGATGGGTCATGGCGAAAGAAATAACTAAGAGGAATTACTTGCGATTTAATTTCCTTCGGCAGGACTATCTGGTTATCTCAACGAATGGTTAACAAAGACTCAAACACTATGGCCAACATGGGAATTTATAAATATAGGTGTTGGACGACATCAGTTGTTGGCATCAAATCTCATAATGGTTACATGGCAAAATATTCTCTTAGATTTTAGAGGTTATGATTTTTTGTTAGTGGGCAGTCGTGGTTTTGATGAAAATCTATCAGTTACATTTTGAAATCTCCAAATTCAGCGCAGAAATTAAAGCTCTCTGGATAGGCATTACTCTTGATTTTTACCATCATCTATAGATTATCATTATTCAACTTCATATTCTAAAATTAGCAAGAGAGTTTCAGAATCTTGTGAAAATTGCTTTTTAAAGATTTCTTCATAACATACACACTGGAAAAGATGTATAAAATGTATTATTGTGAATACTTAACTGATGTTGGCTAGAAATTCTAAGAGATAGTTATTGTGGCCGTGTCAAAAAATTTATTGAAATACTCTGTATTAAAAATCTGAAAAACAAAGATGCAAAGATATATTGTAATATTCTTTTCTATGTAATATTTTAAGGATTCAATTATTAATCCTTAGGGTATTCTATAGATGAGAAAATAGAGAGATCCTCTGAGACATGATTATTTTTCAGAAATATAATTTGAGGGGTTGGTGCTCCTTGAGATAGATATCTCTAAATGAGGGGTTGGTGCTCCTTGAGTGGGTGCTAAAAAATCAGCCTATAAGGCATTGTGATCAGTTGATTAAAAATATTAATCCTCCAAGGCATATCGAGAGTGGTTTTTATACCCCAGGAGGGTTTTCCACTCAAAAAAATCTTGTGTCTCTTTGTTCTTTTGTGTGCTCAATGTTTTTCTATGTTGTTGTTTCAATTCTATTTATGAATGATTACATTCAACTCATGAATGCATTAATCAGAATAATATTGAGATCAAATTTGAGCTATGTTTTTGAATTTGTGAAAATTGGTCAAATATATTAAGACACTGATTCACCCCCCCCCCCTCTCAGTGTCATTTTAACTCCAACAATTGGTATACGAGCATAGGGTCCTCTAATAGGTCTAAACCACCTAGGATTGTTCCTGGTTTCTTGGAGTACTTTGGTTAATATGGGAAAGAATAGAAGGAATAAGGAAAAAGATGTTCTCACCAAAATTCTAGTCATCATGTTCAACTTGAATCTAGTATAAGGAACAACGAGGAAGAGTTCATAAACAGTAGCTCTGAAATGGTAGAGTATCCTAGATCTAGAACTCCTCAGTTCAAAGGAACAAACATTATTATATGGAAAAATAGGATGAAAACATACTTACTTTCTTTAGGATCTGAAGTGTGGGAAGTAGTTGAAAAGGGTTGTACTACATTTGCAACATCTCCTTCCTCTCTTGAGGAGAAGAAAGCACTTGAATCCAATACTAGAGCTATTAATGCTATTTTTAATAACCTGCCAAATAAACTCATTACAAAAGTCATTCATTACAGCAGTGCTAAGGAAGTTTGGGACAAGTTGACTGAAATGAATCAGAATAGTGAGTTACAAGAAGAGATATCTTTGGATACTAAAATAATTTGTAAAACATCTAAGAGTGAAGAAGGTGTAAACCTTCATAGTTTTGAAAAGAAGTCCAAGGAGATCATTAATGAATATTTAAATGATCAAGAAACTTGTGTAAAATTAGATCAATCTTTGGGTGAAGTTAACTTTGAATAGGAATATGATGAACCAGAAAGTGAGGTTGATTTGGAAGGTGAACTCCTATGTGCCTTAGATACTATTAAGCAACTTAGAAAAGAAAACCAGTCTTTAACAAGACAGCTTCAACAAAAAGAGAGTTTGGAAGTCAAGTTAAAAGACAAGGATGAATTGTGTAATAAACTAGAAAATGAGAATGATTCTTTAAAGGAATATTCAGATAATTATTCCTTTTTAAAAGAACTAACTCTTAAGGATGATATGATTATAAGTTAGAAAATTGAAATTGAAGAATATAAGAGGATTGCAGACATTGTGAGTTCTAATTTGGAAATTAAAAAGATTGTTTGTCTAAAACTTGAAGAAGAGGTAGTTGCTTTAAGAAAAGAGCTTGAAAGTATCAAGGCTCAATCTGGTAAAATTCAGAAATTTGATCATAGTACTAATATATTGAATGAGATCTTGGGCAGGAAAATGCATTCTAAAGATCCTACAGGAGTGGGATATGAGGTTGGACAAAGCTCTGCAAACAAATATAAACATGAAATAGTGTTTACTACTTCAAATGGAAAGATTTTTACAGCCAAGCAAACACCAAGAATGAAGGTTGATCTTGGTTACAATATTGTTGCATCAAAAGATAACATTGACACTAGAAGACAATCTAAAGGTATTCATAGAGAAAGGAAAAATGTCTTCAGATCTTCACATCCTTGGCATGATCATTCATTCAGGTATAATCATTCTTTCCAAGGATATTGTTATGTTTGTAATGACTATGGTCATAAGGAAATTGATTGCATAAGATGGTCAAATAAGAATCATTCTAATGTCCTTACAAGTGTAACAATTTTGGTCACTTGAGAAGAGACTGTAGAATAAATACAAGTGATACTAATGTAGGGAAGAATGTTGGAAATGTCTGTAGGAAGTCTTCTATTTCTCAGAACAATCACAAAGTCATTTGTTTTAGATGTAATAACATTAGAAATAAAGTACAACAATGCAGATTTAATAGAAAGATAGGTACTTTAAGCAAACAAGTGAAAAAGTATTCATTGGAGTGGAGAAGAAAGAGCAATCAAGATGACAAGAAGAGCAATAAAGATGCTTATGAGAAAACTCCTTGTGCACTCCTTGCACAAGTGTTTCCTTACAGGTCTTGAGAAGATGCAAAGACTCAGGGGGAGTCTATTATGGTAATATATTTTACCCCTATGGAGTCTAGAATAAGGTATGACATCCTGCATTTGCTTTTGGTGGTATAAGATGTAAAGAAATGGCTTGTAAATGCCACTATTTCATTATGTTTATTCTTATTGAACTTATTATAGAGGTTTGCATATGTTTTTGAAATTCAAGTTTGAAGTACATTGATAGTTCTTTGGTGAGGTTGATGCTCAACTATTAAGGTGATGATGAATCTAGTGTCTAGCCTGTGAACTAAACAGTGTTTTGAAGGAAGATAAATGGCTTATTTTGGCTCTCATAATGTCTTTTTCATAACATGTATTGCTATGAACAATGATGTAAAAGTCATAATGAATAATGTTTGCACAAAATTGGTGGACAATTTGTTTGGTGATGAATTTGTATGGACTGTGTTATTCGAGACAACTTTTTTGATTGTAACATAATAGTAGAATTGTCATGGATCAAAAGTAATATTTGTTTGAGGAGTTATATGATAGTGAGTCATGACTACTTCTTCAAGTTTGTGAATCTGATATTGAAAATAATTGATTGGAGCTAAAGCTTTGTGGTTTAAATTCCTTAACCTTTTGTTATTTCTGACAAAGGTAATCATCCAATTTGAAAGGTAATGGATAAATCTCTGCATTAAGGAATGTCTTTGCTTGGTCTAGTGGTTGATAGTTTTCAGAAGTTTTTGGAATGACAGTGCACTTTGTTCTTAAATGAACTTTTTGGATGCTTGGGCTTTGGAAATAATGGTATGTCCTTATGACATCTTTGAGTGGTGTGGAGACATATAGATGAGTTCCTCATTATATTAAAAATAAGATAGCTTTTTGATGTGATGTCGATGTATTTATCTTTGGAGAACAGTGATTGAAAAACATGGTTGATGTTATGAGTTATTTTTGTGATGATATTATTCGGTGTTGTGTGAGGGCTGAGATTAATTATCTTTGGTATTTTTTTATCATTCTTGGTGTGGTAATAGATGTTCTCAAATGGTTTGAGGATGGGTGTACAAGAATAGTTTAACAATAAATTATGTTGTATACATGCTTTCAAGTTATATTTTTATGTATGAAAAGAGTAAAATGAAGTGTGTTGTTTGAAGAAGAATAACCAGTACCATTTGTCCTTGCTGTGTATTGTAATGAACAGTGACTAAGGTTACTTGTGTTGAGAAGAGGTTGGTTGTTTGTGCTCAAATTCTGGTATTACTAGATTGAAGTTAATCAAATTGAATGTGGAGTAGGTGATCTTGAATGTGCCTTGATCAAACATGTCAAAGAAGGTGGTATGTTCAAGTAACATGTCTTCAATCTTTAGGTATCAATTTGGTTTGTTACATTATAATATTTTGGTACCGTCTCTTTGGAATTGATGATATGGACCGAGATTCTTGAAAAGGACATATTGTTATTTTTGCTATGATTTTAGCATGTTACAATTTTATTCCTCTCCTGCAAATATGTCTGTTGCACTGTTGCTCTATTTATAGACTATACTTATGGTCTTTGGTTGGCTTCTCAGTTGTGTTTCCTGGCATTTCACATTCTTCTCTTCTATCCTTTGTCATTGAGGAAAAAATGGGGAGAGTCATTTGTGTTTTTACATCAAGGACAAAGGGGGAGTTTGTTGGTTCTCAGTTGTGATCATATGGTTTGTCCTTGATGAAAAAATCCCTTTCAGTTGATTCTACTTGTTGAAAGTTTCAGATTGGTTTCTCATGCTTCATCTTGGTACAATTTTGTCTATATGGTTTACATGTCTTGGCATTCAGTGGACAATTTACATTCAAAATTTTAATATCTTATGGTACTGTTCAAATTGTGCTTCATGTAGTCTCAGGTTATCTTATTTGTACATTGTTTCAGTGACAAGAAATAACATATCGGCATGAGAATGCCAGGGAATCTCCAATCCATTTATTTGATAAACGTCTGTGTTTCCTATCAGCAAGACATTTCTGATATCATAATGATTGGATTTTACATACAAGTAGCTTTCAGCAGGACTTCTACATTGTTTCAGTGATAGAAAAGGATCATAGCCGCATGAGTTATACTATTGGAATGATGTCTAGCAAACTCATCATGTCTCCCCAACCGACAACAAAGGGTGCTAATTGGCAAGAGGTTTTTCTTTGTTGTAATGTCATGGCCAACTTACTTTAGTCTTTCCAACCACCAAAGGAAAAGGAACATATCGGCAGGAGTGTTGCATTCGGTATGTGGTCTCACCGAAGACATATTGTCTCACCGACCATGCACTGAAAGGTCTTATTGGCAAAGGTTGTGGCTTTGCTGAAATGTCATAGCGATTTCATGGTGTCTTACCAACTTGTGCACAAAGGTTATATCGGTATGAATTAATGATATTCGGAGTGATGTCTCAACAACTTTGTTTGGTCTTGCCGACATAAGGGTTTTATCTAAATTATCAGGAGGAGTCTCACCAAACAACACATTGAAAGATTCACTTTGGCCAGACATGTTTCTTTTGGTGTGAAGTCATAGCGAATTTACATTGTCACACTGACCGATGGTGGAAAGGTACATATTGGTAAGAGTTAGAGTTATAGGTATAGGGTCACAATGAGTTTGTAATGTCTTAGTGACTCAGAGTGGAAAAAGTTTTTCAGTATGACATAGTGTGCTTTCTGAGAGGTCTCCCCAACATTGATATGTCTCAGCAATGCATAAAACAAAAGGAACATTTCAGTATGACTCATGTGCTCAAAGAAGGGTCTTGGCAAGTTTGAATTCTTATACTGACCAACAAGATAAAGGTATACATCTTGGTAAGAGTTAGGGTTTTCAGCATGAGGTCTCGGCGAGTGACCTACGGTCTTGCCGATGGAACACAAAAGGACTTTGTTGGCATGAAGATTGATTTTTCTCAGCGACACACAAGATGGTTGGTGACTTTTGGGATGACTCAAGCATTCTACGAGAGGTCTCCCTGATGATGGTATGCTATAGCAACCCTCATAAGATAGAAGGATGCATCGGCGAGAGAACCATTATGTTACAATGACTTACAAGGGATAAAGTCTTTCAGTGAAACTTAATGAAATGTACAAAATGTCTTCGTGACAGCAGAATGTCATAGTGACACATAAGAGATAAGAGGGCTTTTGGTGAAACACAATGTGATCTGCATAGGGTCTTTCTGATATTAAAAGGGTATAGCGATAGTGAATGAAACGAAAAGTGGATCTCAGTAAGAAACTTCCTTATGTCTCAGCAATTGGAAAGAACATAACATATGAGCTTTTGGCGTGACATAATGTATTCATTATGTCTTCTCCCCAACTTTGATGGGTCATGGCAAAAGCAATAACTAAGAGGAATGACTAGCGATTTAATTGCCTTTGACAGGACTATCTGGTTGTCTCAGTGAATGGTTAACAAAGACTCAAACACTGTGGCCAACATGGGAATTTCTAAATATAGGTGCTAGCCGACATCATTTGTTGGCATTGAATCTCAAAACGGTTACATCGCAAAATATTCTCTGAGATTTTAGAGGTTATGATTTTCTGTTAATGGGCAGTTGTGGTTTTGATGAAAATCTATCTATTACATTTTGAAATCTCTAGATTCAGCGCATATATTAAAGCTCTCTAGATAGGCGTTACTCTTGATTTTTACCATCATCTATAGATTATCATTATTCAGCTTCATATTCTAAAATTAGCAAGAGAGTTTCAGAATCTTGTGAAAATCACTTTTTAATGATTTCTTCATAACAGACACACTAGAAAAGATGTATAAAATGTAGTATTGTGAATACTGAACTGCTATTGGCTAGAAATTCTGAGAGATAGTTATTGTGGCCGTATCAAAAAATGTATTGAAATACTTTGTATTAAAAATCTAAAAAATAAAGATGCAGAGATATACTGTAATATTCTTTTCTATGTAATATTTTAAGGATTCAATTATTAATTGTTAGGGCATTTTGTAGAAGAGAAAACAAAGAGTTATGAGCTTAACTGAAAATAGAGAGATCCTCTGAGACATGATTATTGTTCAGAAATATAATTTGAGGGGTTGGTGCTCCTTGAGTGGGTGCTCAAAAATTAGCCTATAAGGCATTGTGATCAGTTGATTAAAAATATTAAGCTTGAAAGGTGTTTCGGGAGTGGTTTTTATTCCCCAGGAGGGTTTTCCACTTGACAAAATCTTGTGTCTCTTTGTTCTTCTGTGTGCTCAATGTTTTTCTATGTTGTTGTTTCAGTTCACTGTTGGGATTATTACTATTCTTAATTTTGTTTATGAATTATTACATTCAACTCATGAATGCATTAATCAGAGTAATATTGAGATCAAATCTGAGCTATGTTTTTCAATTTGTGAAAATTGGTCAAATCTATTAAGACATTGATTCACCCCCCCTCTCAGTGTTATTTTAACTCCAACATTGCCGACTTTCTTCCTAAAGGAATTTTTTCCAAACTCGATTAGAGAATACTTCCCAACTGAGCTCCTTGAGAAATATCATCATGTGCATGATTTAATCATGCAAAACAAGGTCTCCATTAGCCCTCAAAAGAAAATAAAATACACTATTGCTTGTGATTTCATTCAATTTTACTACACCTTCATCCTTTTAACCAAAAGGAACCACACCTTGGTGGAGGTGGAACCAAAACAGAACCAGAAACAACACCCAACTTTAAAACTGGTTGGAGCGAGGCCAAAAAGGAATCAGAACCAGGACCAGAGTCAGAATGGGAACAAACCATGGGAATGACCATCATTTCACAGTTTAGATCCCATCCTGGCTCTGCGTCCACAAAAGTAAAGAAAACACAAAGGGAAAACCCAATCAACCGACCAAGTGATTGGAACCAGGGTAAAATAAAGAAATGAACCAGGTGGAACTAGGATCAGAACCAAATCTGATGCAAAAACTTTTTAAAGTTTCATGTCCGGATTCCATTTAGGTCCTGCCTCTGACAACATCCAAAAAGATGATGAAGTCAGACGAAGGAAGAAAAAGGAAAGGGGGGAAGACACCCCATGCCAAAAACAAAAGGAAAAAAAGTGAAAGAACAAAATATGCAAAACCAAGATTGGAACAGAACATGAACTAGAAACTAATTAAAGTTTTAGGGTTCGGTTACAGTTTTGGTTCTGGGTCCGCCAAACCAAAACCAAAGGCGTGGAAGGCAGAAAACAAAAAGAGGCAGAACCAGGACTGGGAAAGGAATAGAAAATAGAACTTGGAAGGAATTCCAAGTTTGGTTTTCATTCCGATTCTAAGTCCTCCAAAACAAAAGAAAAATGCCCAAGGCCGAAAATAAAATAGCTAAGGCACAAAACACCAAACCAAAAGGAAAATGGCCACTAAAGAAGAGAGAGAAAAGAAAATAGAGTCAGAGTCGAGATGGAAAATGAACTAGAAATCTTGAAAGAATTCAATGTTCAGATTCAGGTTTGGACCTGGCTCTGACATAATAAAAGAAAAGAATAAAGGAACCGTTAGAACCGAAACCGGGGATGGAACAAAACCAAAAGTTGGATGTAATTCTAAGCCTGATATTGGTCCCGGTTCTGCTTTTGACATAATTAAAAGAAAAAAATGCCTAAGGCAGAAAACTAAAGACCAAAGGAAAACATAACAGAACAAGGGGGAACTATTTTGTTCCAAAACAAAATGGGGTGGTTATGCAGGGCATAACAAATGGCGACTCAGCTGGGAAAATGGTTTAGCCATTTTCAACAAACTAAAGAATTTAGCTACCTAGAACTCCTAGTTTATGAACATCATAACTCAAGTTGGGCTAGTTTTAACAACCAAGGTTGAGCTATAATGTCAAATGTAATCCCACAATGACTAGCCCTGAATCTATATGTGTGCTTACCGGTGCATCATCCTTTTATAAAATTTTCCTTATCTTTTGAACAATAATGTGCAAGATTTGAACTACATGATTTGATTCCTTTTAGCTATCGTGCAATGATATCCTAGGAATTGCTCTGCTACCAGTCAGGCATCCATAGCCCCAACGGAGATACCTTTAGTTTTCTCACAGCATTTCTCTACTACTAGTTAGGCATCCATAGCCCCAGTAGAGATATTGGAATTACCGATTCATATTGAGTCATTTTCTCTTTAGATAGTTCTCTTTTTTTTCTTCTTTATTCCTTTGGAGTTTCAGATATTTCATTTAGATTTTTTTCAATATGTCAGATGTTTAACATTTGTTCTTGGTTGAAAACTACCATGGACCTCATAACAACACTTGGGAAATCAGATTTTTCACTCAATCTTACAACATTGTAGTCCTAGGACAAATATACCATTACAAAAGGAGATGATTTGATAAATTGTGATAGATTCACAGCATCCAATGAAGGTTATTTACTCTACACCTTATTTTCAAGAATTTTCACAACTCTTATTGACAATGGGCATAAAACAATGAATTCAGGACAAAATCATCCAACCAGAAAACCTGAAAATATCTAAACCACTCCTCTCCTAATAACCAAAGTATGCTTTAGATAACAACCCATCATTTAAGATGGAAAGAATAGAGAAACCCCAAAGAACAAAAACAAGACAAACAAAAAAAAAACAAAAGAAACAAAAGGATAGAAAGGAAGGACAAATGAACAAACAACAAATTATCTACAAACAGGAAAGAAAACAAATTATTTACATAAAAAAAAAAAAAACTATTTACATACAGAACATAAAACTATCTGCTTTACAACTCAAAATAATGCTTAAGAAACTATCCATTGACAGGCAATGGGATAGGTTCTCTAGTTAAACTACTCAATTGGAAAGCATTTTCTCCTAGGATCTCAACAATCTGATAGGGACCTAACCAGAGTTTGTCAAATTTTTGGTAACTTCCCTTCTTTTCACTAGCTTTATCCCATAGTAGAACAAGGTCAGATATTCTAAAAGCCTTGATTTTGGCTCTTTTGTCAAACCAATGTTTGACAATAGCATGGTGTCTAAAGAATTGCTGCTAGGCGGTATCTCTCTGCTCTTCTAATTTTAACAATGCAACTAATCTTACTTCTATCCTATCATCACTAGAGTAGAATTTCTGCATGAAATCAGGGATAAGTATTTGCAAATGGATAGGGAACATAGGCTCTTGTCCATACACTAGTTTAAATGGTGAAGTTTTTAAAGAAGCCTTGATCCTAGTCCTATCAGCCCATAACGCAAACCTTAGCTGGGTGTGTCATTCCCTAGGGTTGTTTTCTAATAGTTTCCTAATTACCCCTAAAAGATTCTTATTAGCTGACTCTACAACTCCATTTCCTTGTGGGTAATAGTTTGAAGAATATTTTAAGACAATTTTGTGATCATATGCCCATGAAATGAACTCAGCAAAAGAAAAGGAAGAGCCATTGTCACATACCAATGTGAAGAGTACTCCAAACCTAGTTGTGATGCATTTAGTGAGGAACTTGATCACTACCTTCATTGTGTTGTTCTTGCAAGGTATAGCCTTTGTCCATCTTGTGTAGTAATCAGTGGCAGTCAAAATAAATTTGTGTCTTGCAGAAGAATTTGGGTTAATTACCCCAATAAAATTAAGGGCCCATTGGGAAAATGGCCTTACCTTGTAAATAGGTTGCAATGGCATGGCTGAATGGCGTTCTTTTGACACAATAATCTGACATATGTGACATGTTCTTACATGTTGATGGGCATCTTTGAACACACATGGCCAATAATAACTAGATTGAAGGATCTGATGTGCTAATGAATCTGTAGACCCATGACCTATACCATGTTTCCCATGAAATTTCGTAATCACATGTTCAGCCTCTTGCTGATCAAGGCATCGTAGGTATATTCCCTTGAAATTATTCGTGTATAGAAATCCTTCTTTGAGCATATAATGCGAGCTCTTCATTCTCAGTGCCCTCCTCTGAGTTGTATTCATTCCTTGTGGGCACTAATTATTGAGCATGAAGCAAATGATATCGGCATACCAAGGGTCATTTGAGAAGGACTGAGTTGTGTATTGATGGAAAATAATATTCTCACAAGCATCAGCCATGAATTTAGACAGGCCCAAACCTCGGACAAGTTTCATAGGGCATATCTCTTGGTCGAACTCCTTCAAAATGGCCATCCATTTCCCTCTTCTTTCTCCCAGCTCACTCTACATAAGTAGATACTTTATAGCAGTATCAGGAACTACATCAATAATTTGAATTTGAAGAATGTAGTGCCTGAACTTCTTGATAGCTTGGACTAGTGCAAAAGCTTGCTTTTCAAGAGGTGGGTACTTCACCTCAGCATTCTTGAAAGAACTCATGAAAGCGATTGGCCTCTCTTCTCCCTCTTCTCTTTGTTGAGTTAGTACAGCTGCATAGGAATGTTCAGAAGCAAAGGAATAAATGTAGAATGGCTTCAAATAGTCAAGGCTGGTGAGGACTGGAGCCTCTGAAATGGATCTCTTGACTTGTGAAAACACGACCTTTTCTTCATTACTCCACTCCATTTTGGTGTCTTTCTTCATCATTTCATTCAGTAGTTTAACAATCTCTGTGAAGCCTGTAATGAATTTTCTCACAAAATTGATCTTTCCAAAGAAAGACCTCATCTCTTTCTTACTTCCTGGAATGGCTATCTTCAGAATGGACTCAACTCAGTCTAGATCAATCAATATTCCTCTTTCAGAGGTTATGTGTCCCAAGAGCTTTCCTTTAGAAACCCTAAACACACACTTTTTAGGATTCAAGGAGATGCCATACTGGATAAATCTTTCAAGACTTTTGGCTAAGTTTGCAGATGGGTTCAGTCTATCTTTGGAGAATACTGTCAAATCATCCATGTAAACGATGATGCATTTACCAATTAAGTCTTTGAATGCTATGTCCATGGCATGCTGAAAAGTTGCTCCAATGTTTATTAAACCAAAGGGCATCCTTCTATAAGCATATGTTCCCCACTTTGTAGTGAAGGCTATCTTCATCCTATCTTCATAGTTAACCATCACCTAATTGTATCTAGAATAACCATCCAGGAACGATATCATCTGAGACCTGTTGATAGTTTGCAAGACTTCATCCAGGGAAGGGAGTGGGTAGTTTTCCTTCTTTGAAGCTCTATTCAGATTTCTAAAGTCTACACACAGCCTAATCTCTCCATTTTTCTTACGGACTGGGACTAAGTTAGCCACCCATATTGAATGTCGTATAGGGAAGATTATTCTTGTAGAAAGCAGTTTCTAAACTTCTTTAAGGATCAATGGTTCAATTAGGGCACTGACAGGCTCTGCTTCTATCGAAATGGCTTAGCTTCAGGCTTCAGGGGAATAGTATGAGTCATCACAGAAGCATCAAATGTCTTTAGATCTTCATATCCCCAGGCTATAGCAGCAATATCCTTTTTTAGTGCTCTCAGTATATCTTTTTTGATTGCTTCAGGGAAATTTTTCCCTATGTAAACATTGCTTTCCAGGCCAGTATCAGCTAGGTTAATAGTTTCATATTCACCTCCCTTATCTTCAGCTGATATCTTCTCTTGAGCCCTAGGATCTGAATAAAAAATTATTTCCAAGGTCACCATTCCCTTGGGAATGCTATTGTTTCTTAAATTGATGACCCCCTCTATATCACGATCTTTAGGGTTCTAATCTCCTTGATCCTTGTTGGACTCATCAATGGTCTGCCCTTGGAAAACATCTGAGCTTGCTAGAAAAGCAAGAATATGTTGATCATCATCAAAAACCTGAAAGTTTCTGACATTATTAGGAACATCAAGGGAAGAAATCAATTCTACTGAGAATCTCTTAAGCTTGGAGCCTTGCATAGGTTCCAGGGTTCTTGCGACAATAGCTAATGAATCAGCTATTTGATTTTCTTCTCTAGGGATTAAGATAATCCTAAAAGCATCAAAGTCTTCAATCAGGTTCCATACCCTATTTCTATATGTTGCCAACCTTTTATTATGACATGTGTATTGGCTGTGCACTTGCCTGATAACTATTTCTGAATCTCCTTTAACCATCAAGGTAGTGACTTTCTTCTTATGTGCAAACATCAGCCCCCAAGCTAGAGATTCATATTCTGCTACATTGTTAGTGCACCCAAACTATAGCCTGTAAGAAGCAAAGAAGGTTTTCCCTTTTGGGCTAGTTAGTTCAATCCCAACACCACAACCTGTTTTGGATTTGGATCCATCAAATGTGAGGGTCCATAGTTGATCATAATCTGGGGTTGGTCCTTTTGAGGTCATTGTGGAAACTTGGATAGAATAACCCACAGGTGGGGCTACTTGGTCTTTGGCATTGGATATAGGGAATGGGTGTTCAATTGATTCCTCAGGTGTAATTTCCAATTCCTGCTTAGTTATATCATATAATCTATGGCTATCCTTCTGATAGTCAATTGTACCTTTGGTTAACCCCTTGGGTTTTGGTATATTCGTGAGTGCAAGGGTGTCAAACAAACCTTGGGGTTGCTCCTCATCAATATGCTGATTCAGAAATGTGTCTGGGGTAGGTTCAATTTGAGGAGGAACTTCCTTTGAAGGTATCCTATCACTGGTTAACATTATTGCTTCCTTAGCTTGAAATGAGAAGTGATCTGCAACGTTCTCAAAGTGACTTGGGCTAGTCTCCTCAACTTGGGAAACATATTTCAAAATGTTGATGCAAATCAATTTAGAATGATTTTGGTAATGCACCCTGCACCAATTAGGGAGTAGAGGGCTTCGTAGATCGATATCTTCCCCCAAGACTAGCTGATCCTGTTGTAGCTTCTTGATAAATGCTTGTTGGTTTTCATTAATCACAGAATCAGGGAACTTTTGTATTGGAAGTTCCTTAGGATCAAGAACAAAAAAGATTAAAATTTCATCTCTTTTATAAACCCCTATCCTAGTTTCGAAATAGGCAACCTCATTGAGGAAATAATATTTAGTGATGATATGCTTGAGGTGGGGTTCACTTTCAATCCTAATCTACGTGGGAATTCCCCTCCACGGTAACCACATATGTGAAAAATCAAGGGAGAGATATCCCCCTATACCTTTCATCAAATCTCTACTCAACAGCATACCATAGGTCTCAGGAATGTCTGCTACTTGAACGTCTATGTTGGTTTGAACCCTAGGGTTTGACCCTACTTCCACATGCATGTTTCTTAATTCTCCCACTACATTAACCTCTGTCTTGTCAAGTTGGATGACATTCTTGTTTGTTTGGATAGGGTTCGATCCCAACATCTTGAATATAGAAAATGGCATAACATTGCCAGAAGCTCCCGAATCTAACAAACAATTATGTAGATTCTTTCCATAGATTCTTAAACTCAAAAGAAATGGTGTGGTACCTACCTTGCTTCTGTACAATGCAGTGTTCATATTTGTAGTAGGTGTAACCTTGCTTTTCCCTTTTGATTTATTAGCTTGTTCCAAAGCTTTCAGCAATATCTCTCATTGAGCAGGGCACCACTTTAGGATGTCAAAATATGATAAAGAGGTTTTCTGCCTTTGCATCTCAGAAACAATATCAAATCCTGTGCTATAACTCACATTATTTTTTACAACACCAAGTGAATTACCTGTGTTATGGAAGTTAGGCAGACCTTTTGGTGGAGGAGGGTTGTTGTTAGCACTTTGTTTTGGAGGCACCATGTGATTAGGTGGCGCTGATGTTGTGAATGGACCCTTATTTTGATTTCTTAGGAAGTGTCCTCCCTTTGTCTGAAAGGCTTGGGCATCATACATGTCTTCCTCTGGTTCATTCTCACTTTGCATTGGGAATGAGGGTTCTTCTTCAAGGAGGTCATAAGTCATTGTTGTGTCAACTAAGTCACCTCCTTTGTTTGGGTTCCCTTGCAATGTTTTGGCATTTACCTGTGCCATCTTGAAAATTTTCTCCATTTCAGGGCAGTTCACCTTAGAATGAGTGGTAGTATCATGTAGCCTACACCAATTAGTCATGAAGTTGAGGTCAACCACATTTGCAGTATGTGACCTATCCTCACTAGCTTGATAACTGTGGGAAACTCCACCATTGTTGGGCCTTGTATTCCATTATCAGTTGTTATTTGTCCTTTGGTTATATCCTCTATTTTGATTTTGATAACCCTGGTTACGGGAATTTTGGCCTTGATAATTTCTTTGGCCAGGATTCTAGCTGCTTGGGTAATGAACCTGATTATTATTGCTTTGAGAGGGGTTCAGTCTAAGCTGAGCCATGTCATTTGTGACCTGAGATAGAGTTTTCTTTAAGGTCTCTACCTCATTTGTAAGTTGTACTATCTTTTCACTCTCAATATTCTTAGCAACCAGTGGCTGACTGACATGATTCAGTGTTATAGCTTGGTTATGATGACCTTGGGATTGCTGAAAGAGGTTAGGAGCTCTGTTGGCAAAGAATGGGACAGAAGGCTGAGTCTGTAACTCTAAGATGGGCCCATAATGTGAAGGAGACATCCCTGGGACAATATTGAACAAAGGGGTTGGGCTAGGCATCTGATACCCCATTGAAGGAAAACCTCCTCCCACACCTCCTTGTTGAGAGCTAATTTTTTGTTGCAGCTTAATGGCCAAATGGTAAACTTTGGACAGGGAATCAATATCAGCCAGTTGATAAGTTCTTTGCAGGAACAAACCTAGCAAGGGTCTATAACCCTAAAGTATGCTTGGATGGCACTATTCTACGTAACTAGATAGGGGTCCTCCACTCTCCTATACATTCGTTGAAACCTGGTATTGAACAAGGGCAAGGATTCACAAGGCTCCTTCCTAATGGTGGCAAATTGGTGATATAAAAGAGCTGGATCCACATAAACCCTAAACTGATTAATGAAAGCATTCTCCAATTGTGTCCAGGCCAGAATAGAACCCTGTGGAAGATTAAGATACCAGTTGTACACCATATCCCCTAAGAAATAAGGGAACAACCTATAAAATACATCATGGTGAGCTATCTGAGCTCTGGTACAAGCGTCCTTAAAATCTTGTATGTACTCTTCAACACTCCTTGATTCGCCATGAATGTATTTGGGGAAAAATTTCTTAGGATTCTTAGGCATATCATGAAAACCTCTAGGAATAGTCCCTAATGGAGAGGGATTATTCTAAAAGAATTCCATTGGTAGTGGTGGTTGAGCCAGTGGTTGGATGGGTCGAACCAGCTGTAGTGACAATTGAGATGGATTCAGTGATGGGTTGATAGGAATCCACTAGGGTATTGGTGAAAAACTTAGTGGGGTGAGAGGAGCTGACAAGGGTGGTATGATGGTTGCCCCATTTTTGTGAACCTTGTGTCTTGTTGTGGTCCTGATTTCTACGAAAGGTGATGGATTTTCAGTTGATCGAAGAACTTTATGGGGCCTTTCTAGGGAGAAAAACCCAGTGTTATCCAGTTTTCCCTTCTAGGCCCTCCTTCTAGTGCCAGATTTGTTGACGTGTCTTGATGGCATGACAACGTGTAAATAGAATATTGTTATTATGTTTTTCCTGAAAGAGAAAGACAACACATGGATATCCTAGCTCCCAAGGTCTTGGTAGTTGGTTCTCAACTGTGCTGATTTTACTCAATGGTTGATGTGAACTATAATGTTCAAGGGGCCTGCTAGTGTTGAGATTTTGGATTGTTCTAAGATCAAGCATGAATTTAAACCTATTTTAACTGGGATTTTTAAAGAAAGATAAAAAGATAGATCAAATTTTTGTTACTAAAAAGAATGATAATTCATCTAACTTAACCAGATTTGTTACCTTTCAAGGAATTTATAACTAAAACTAAAGAACAAAATTAACTTGTGATTAAAACAAAGTTGCATTCATTCACAATGTTGATTTCAACAACTAATTATAAGTTACCATTTAAATAAAATACCAAATAAGATTCCTGATAGGGTTAGGGTTGGATGGAACACTCACTGTTCCATGCTCTGGGTCTCACCTTGGCGAACCCCTTTGGTGTCACTCTCCACCACCTTAACCTATAGGCACTAATTCTTGTTAGGCACCCCTGGTTCTCCTGGCCAACCCTACTATCATCTCCATTTCCCTAACCAAGCCAATCTTGGTGCTCACTCTGCCATTTTCTCCTTAGCCCTTAATCTTCCTAAAGGCTAGCTAAATCTCCAACCTTCACTAATTTGAATGCAGGGGTGTGTGATGTCTCCCATGGCTTCAAGACCATCCCCCTAGGGTTCTTGATCATCCACCAATCTCCAATTCTCCATCGCTCTCACCAAACCCTCCTCTAGGGTTAAAAAGGCTACTAGCCCTTGAGCCCCAATCAGATCTCCTAACCTGAGAAAAATGGAAACCACTCCAAAAACCTCTAAATGACCTAGGATATTTTCTTGGGGTTTGTGTTTCTATGGCCACACCTTGAAGATTTTTTGGGTTTGGAGCCTATACTATCCGTAAACTGCCCTACTAAAAAATGACCAAAAATAAGGGTTTATAAGCCTTTTTTAGGCTGCTTCCAAACTGTCAGAGATTTCTCACACCAAATGGGTTGATGGAGCCTCCTCCTAACCACCAGGCCTTGCCAAGACTCATAGATGAATACTCCAAAAGGAAATTTATCAATACCTTGTCACCCCTGCAAGTTATGTGCTATGTACCACATGTCTTCCCTAGCTAGACTCTTCCTGGCTCGCCTAGGGCAAGACCTTGCTAGCAGCTCCTACACAAACACAAACTCTAAAACCTACCATATGTACAAACATGAAGTCTAGGAACTGTTCCTAAAGGGCCGTATAGCTTGTACGGTGGGAAAGTGGTCTAGCACTCCATTTCCTCAAAACTATCTAGTTCAGACCAACAACAGGGTAAAAGTAAACTATTTACAAATGGTGCTTGAAAATTGAACAAGGAAGCTATTTAATGTTATGCAATTCTTGTATGCTAACAACATTACATCCTACAGTCAAAACAATAGCAGATTTAATCCATTAAAGCTCTATTTAGATGCAAAAATCAGAAATTGTCTCATAGAAGGTTGTCTTCCTTCAATTTCACAAAAATTCACTACAACATATGTGCTTCCAACCCTGCTCCATGGTCAAAGCACACCTTAAATAGGCTCCAAAAATAGTTAAACTCCTTTAGTCAAACCTATTGATGACTTAATGGCAAAAGTTATAAAATCCACTATGTTTTCCAACCTTTGCCAACTTTTAGAAAACTAAGCAAGATGAGTTTCAAAAATTATTCATCCCTTTACAACTTTTATCCTTGGGATCAACATACCTCTAAGTTATCTACCACAATTCAATGGTCAACATGACCTTCATGGAAAATATTGCAAAAACAAAACTTCATTCTAGTCTTCCTAACTAACTAGTTTTTCTCAGGTGCTCCTACACCAATTACATTCCTTGAAAGCTTTCAAAATAAAATGATTAACTTAGGATAAATACCATTCTGAAACACAATATGAATTAGATTTGAGTCTAGTTGCTCCTACTATTGGTAAAATAGATAAGCAACATTTACAAATCTAGCACAATCACCAGTGTACAGAAAACCTATATCTTCAGATTGTTTCCATCTACACTAAGAAAACTTGAGAGATACATTACTTTCTATGATGAATCTAACACCTAACTAAGAAGATAGAAGAAGCTTCCATTACAAGAACCAGGATGTAGCTTTGTCCCTTCTATCCCTCAGAAAATTCATACTCTTGAAAATATATCTCTAGACCTATCTACTCTGTTATCTCCTCTAACTATCTCTATTCCTCCCTCTTTTCTTACAAAGAGGAAAGAATGCCATATATACAGAGTGTACCAAAAAGAATGCATTGTATACTATTTTTAGGGTTTACAAAATATCCATCCATTGTAGGAGGGTCGGCCCTTAGATCTTTTGAATAAAGTTGGTTCTGCCTTAAATGTGTATCCCTACTGTTCATGTTGGTGAAGGATCATTCCAGAGATGATTTCAGATCTTTTGTAGTTACCACATTTACTTTTGGCCTCTGTGTCCATCCTCGAACTCCCTTGCAGATCTGCATTGAATGCCCTAAAGCATTACCATTAATATTAATTCGTGTCCCATTAATAGACCCCAACTATCATTGTGACTCACAGTTTCTTCCTTATTTTGTCGGCCTTCTTCCTGATCTAGATCTTTTTGTGCATTGACCATCTTCTGGAAGCAACATCAGACTTGCCACTAGATCTGGGTACTATTGTTCATTGAGCTCCTCCATCGGCTCATTCATAGAGCAGATCCACACCGGTTGCATTTTGTCGTTCCCCTCCATGGGGTAGTCAACTAGTCAAACATCTAGGGTTCATCTTTAATTCTTTTGGATTGGGTGAACACGTGCCACATAAGATTCTCAGGCAGTCAAAGGTCCTTTGAATGGAATCGCATGTCGGTGAGACACTAATCGTGTCTCCCCGATGCTATTATGCATCTCCTGGTAGCTATTAGTGTAACATATGACAGTCAGTGAGACCTCATGTTGAACTGCATGAGTCATATCGATACCACAAAACCATCGACAAGACTTCTCAATGTTGACAAGAGGCTACAGCAAGCAGAAAAAGTTATAGTGATATTTCCCTATTCATCACCAAGTTCACCACTATCGGCAAGGAATCTCTTCTCCATCCAAACCTCATGCCAAACTTAAATCATTTGGCAAGACATCACTCAGTCGCTGTGACTTCATAACAAAACCCAAATCCTTCACCGACACTACTTCACTTCGGCAAGACCCTATCGGGTTGGCAAGACATCACAACGAACACCTTTAGTCATGCCGAGGGTTTGAAACCATCAGCAAGACCATCGCTTATCAGTGGGACATCCTAGGGAACTCAAATCTTTCGTTGAGACCTTTTTTCTTGTTGGGGAGATCACCACTTGTTGGAAAGACCTTTCATCGAGCTCATTTCCTTTCACCAAGACTAGCAACCATCGGTGAGACCTTTCACCGAAGACACCCCATTTCACCAATGCCGTTTCATTTCGGCAAGAGTTCACCCTTTCGGCAAGACATCTTGCCAAAGCCACTTCTCCCTCAGGGAGATCCTTCCAATGACATCTCTGTTTTGCTAAGACTTTGATGGATTGACGAGACCTTATGCCGATATTACCTCATGATGGTGAGAGTTCCTTCCTTCACCGAGACATTATGCTGAAGTCTCCCCGTTTTCACCGAGAGCTCACTTTACTTTGGGGAGACCTCCTTGGTCGGTAAGATTCATAAAGACTCACGGTGACTGGGATGTTGGGATGACTGGTGAGCTTTAAGTGAATAGAATGCACCACCCCTCGGAAAGACAATTGCAGGGTCTTTCCGACTTTCTTCCTAGAGGAATTTTATGCCAAAATGGATTGGGGAATGCTTCCCAACTGAGCTGCTTGAGAAATATCATGTGCACGATTTAATCTTGCAAAACAAGGTCTCCATTATCCCTCAAAAGAAAATAAAATATATTATAATAAAATACACTATTCTTATGATTTCATTCAATTTTACTAGGCCTTCATCCTTTTAGCCAAAAGGAACCCAACCCTAGTAGAGGCAAAACCAAAACGGAACCAAAAACAACACCCAACTTTAAAACCGACAGGGGCGGGGCCAAAAAGGAATCAGAACTGGGACCAAAGTCAGAATGGGAACAAACCATGGGAATTACCATCATTTCACAGTTCAGACCCCATCCCAACTCCGCGTCTGCAAAATTAAATAAAACACAAAGGGAAAACCTGATCAACTAACCAAGTGATCAGAACCGGGGCAAAATAAAGAAATGAACTAGGTGGAATTGGGATCGGAACCAAATCCGACCGATAAGCTTTTTAAAGTTTTAAGTCTAGATTCTGTTCGGGTCCTACCTCTGACAACATCCAAAAAGATGACAAAGTTAGACAAAGGAAGAAAAAAGAAAGGGGGGAAGACACCCCATGAAAATAACAAAAGGAACAAAAGTGAAGGAACAAAACATGTGGAACCACGATCATAATGGAACATGAACCAGAAACTAATTAAAGTTTCAGGGTTCAGTTCCAGTTCTGGTTCTGGGTCTACCAAACCAAAACAAAATGCATGCAAGGAAAAAAAAAAAGAGGTAGAATTAGGACTGGGAAAGGAATAGAAAATAGAACCTGGAAGGAATTCCAAGTTTGGTTTTTGTTCTGATTCTATGTCCGCCAAAAAAAAAGAAAAATGCCCAAGGCCATAAATAAAATAGCTAAGGCACAAGACACCAAACCAAAAGGAAAACAACCATTGAAGAAGAGAGAGAAAAGAAAAGCGGAGTTGAAGTCAGGATGAAAAACGAACTAGAAACCTTGAAAGAATTCAATGTTCAAATTCAGCTTCGGACCCGGCTCTGAAAGAACAAAAGACAAAAATAAAGGAACCATCAGAACTGGAACTGGGGATGGAACATGACTAGAACTTGGATGTAATTCCACACCCGATATTGGTCCTAGTTCTGCTTCCAACATAATTAAAATAAAAAAATTCCTAAGGCAGAAAACCAAATACAAAAGGAAAACATAACAGAACAAGGGGGACCTATTTTGTTCTAAAACAAAATGGGGTGGTTATCCAGGGCATAATAGATACATGAGATATGATGAAAAATAAATATACATGGTCCAATAATATGAAATACATCACATAAAATCCCACATACATCAATCACGGCTAGCTGGTGGAACCCCCCTGATGGAGCTAGTCTCGCAGATGGTGGCCTACCACTAGTCTTTGCATCTGGATCTTGTTGAGGCCAGGTAACCCCCATGCTCTGTGTCACTGTCCATGTCCTACTCTTGGTCCTAGTGTGGGACCTTGGGAAAGACTCTCTGTGCTCAGGAGGACACAACTCCTCATATTGGACTCGATAATACTCTGCCTCTCTGGCCATCTCAAAGCCCTCTATAATGGCCTCTCACAAGGATGCACTCTCCATAGTTCCCATCAACCTTTGAGCAACACCCTCGACCTCTACCACCCTCTGTCTCAATACATCCCTCTTTGTAATCAACTGGGCTACCTATGGAGTCTATTGTAGGAGGATGTGCTTATTCCTATGCCATACTCTGTGCCTATGCATGTACCTGTGCAACCAACCCATGTGCCTTAACCAACTAGCCCTACAACTGCACCTATTGTCCCTGAAGTGTTTGCACCTAGGCCTACAAATTATCTATTTTCCACTATTGAGAGATGGAGGAAACCCTGATCACTGTCCACCACCCAATCCCAGTCCTCGGCCTCTGCATGATCTGCACACTGCTCAAAATATCTGGCCTCAATCTCACTGGCACCGGCCCCTCATCTCTGTTGTCATCCCCATCATCCCCATTTGAGCTCTCCTCCTCCTCTCCACTCTCCTCATCCTCTCCCCCAACCACTGCCTACTCACAACCTGCCACATCCTCCTGTATCCCTGCTTCTGGCTGTGGTACTACCAAAATGGGTGCTAGCTCATTAGGAGATGTCAACTATGGAAATGGATGTGTATGAAAATAAATAGAGTACTCCTCAAACATCCCAGCATCAAGAATATCCCACCTATCATCCCATGCCTCGGGTGCTAAAGAAACATACTCTATATAGGCTATCTAGTATGAAATGTCAGGTCCCCATCCTACCTCATCCTTGCTCTGTGCATAGTGAGCAACTCCCTGAGGCATACCCTATGTAAATCCAAACTATCAGTGTACTCGCATGGCCAAAAACCTCTCAATAATAAATGGAGTCCTCCCTATCAAAAATTAGGGCATACATACAAACGACATCTCTAAATGATCTATATCCCAGGGCTTGCAATCTAGGTATGGCCGCCATATCACTACATCCATGTCATCTAGGCACCGCCTCCAGTAATCCAACTTGCCCAGCTTGGGCTAGACGTGAAACATCACATATGCATACACATAGGGCCTGCCTAGTGGCCTCACTCTAGGACAAGCTAGTCTCGTCACCACAATATGCTCCCACGCCCAGATCTGGAGCAATGTCACACCACAGGATATACTCAAAGCACATCGGTACACCACTTGATGCAGGTCATGATACAAATGCACCAACATGCAACTCCCCCAGGTGTACCTCTATGGCTATACTAGCATCTGCTCAAGGATCCTCCCCCATCCCACTGATAGTCCCTTTGACTGGCAATCCAGATAAAGGAGACCTCCAATGAATGCACCCAAAACTATAGGAAATGTTGGATATCCCCTGAAATTAGTCCATGGCCCCCAATACCCTGCTATTTGCGCATCACCAAATACTCTCCTCATGGCATCTATACCACTGAGCTCCTTATGATCATAGAACATAAGAGAGCCTACCATTGGAATACCAAGAATCCTATACACATCCTTTGGAGTCACAGTCACCTCACCAGTCAGCAAATGAAAGGTGTTGTGCTCTGAATGCCATCTCTCTGCCAACGTGGTCAACAGTCCCCTGTTGACCCGAATCAGAGGCATGGCCAACAAAGATCTCAATCCATAGGCCCCTATCAACACTACATCATCTGGTGTCAACTTGAGTATCCTATCCCACCCCACTGAATGATGCTCCCTAATCTGGAGGTTTTTGAAAACCTCCTATTTTTGGTTATCACAAAGACAATCAATCAGCATCATATCAATGATTCAATCTCAATCAAGCAAAATCAATCTGACTCATATCTATCTATGACCCATATCAGTGACACATACTCATCATACCCATATCAAGTGTTCTATCTAACTGATTCACATCATACAATCAATAAACAAACTATCTATCTGAATATCACATCAATTTGTTCTATCATCAATTACTATTTGTTTTCTTTTTCAAGAATGCAAATTTATCAACAATCAACACATCATCCTATTTGTATTTTGGTCATGAATGCAAATATGTTTTCACATCAATCATCTACTATTTTTTTTCTATCATAGAAAGAAAATTTATCTGAAGTCCTATCAATCATCTACTCTCTTTTTTTTGTATAGGGGAAACAAAGTTATCAGCTATCTACTCTTTGATTTCTATTTTGGAAACAAAGTTGTCAATTATTTATTTGATTTTTTATCCATATCAACATGATAAGATAATTTATTTATCTATTGACCAAAGAAGCAATATACATCATCATTTTTATCAAATGAGCACATTTCCTAAAAATTCTAATATGCGGCCTCTATGCGCTAAAACTCATATGTGCTATTTTGTATCCTGGATGCACTAAAACTCAGATGCACCGTTCTTTTCCCTCGATGTGCTCAAACATTTCCTCTATGTGCTATTTCCCTCTAAGCACTAAAACTCTAATCCAAAGTGCCACTATATTCTTTAGATGTGTGACAACCCTAAATGCGCTAAAACTCTAAATTTTCTATGGCATCCTAAAAATGCTACTCTTTTTATTGAATGCGCTAAACTGGTTTCTACAGCAAATGTGAGATTTGATTGAAAACAAATCTATTAAGCCCAAGAAACCTGCATGCAAAAAACCTGTCACAAGGAAGAAATCTGTAGGAAACAAAACAAGGGTTTTGCTCTGAAAAATATACAAGAATGTATTATCAGACAGAAAAAAGAACATCAAGAAAGAAAATACAATACAAGAGATCAATCCTTATAAAAGGAGATCAAAACAGAAAGGAAAACCTAACCCTAAGGAGAGTGCATTTAATAATTAATATTAATTATTAAATGACTAATATATGTGCATAAAGTGAAGTCTTAAGAGGAGAGTAAAGTTAAATAATTACTTTACTCTAACAGCAAACATGTTGAATTCATCCTATATGTGCTAAAACACACATCATAAGCACTAAAATGGAATTTTCAAACCTAAATCTGTAGGAAAAATAGTAAAAATTGATTCAAAATAGAAAAATTGGACAACAAAAGAGGTTGGATCTACTCATCAGTGGTCCATATGCAGCTGGTCTCTAATATCGGTGGGCCCACTCGAATCTATGTCGGTGGTACGAAATCTCCATCTCACCAAGTCACTATTAGAGCAACAAGATTCTGAAATTCAAAAAGTGCAAATAATTTGTCATTTTCTACCTTTTTACCTTTTAAAGGTCAACCAAAGGTAAGTTTTATGGCATCTTTTTTTATCTTTTTATCTAACTTTGACTTTATTTTTGTTAGAAAACCAAGATTTGATTGCAAACTAGAATAAACCTTCCACAGAAGACAAAGACAAAAAAGCAAGAGCTTTGCAT
The DNA here is from genome assembly GCA_007258455.2 of Sequoia sempervirens. Classification (NCBI taxonomy): domain Eukaryota; kingdom Viridiplantae; phylum Streptophyta; class Pinopsida; order Cupressales; family Cupressaceae; genus Sequoia; species Sequoia sempervirens. The sequence goes on along the minus strand of VDFB02000003.1, from coordinate 311,972,344 downwards.
GAAATGTGCAAATTCATATATTTGAAGTACACATTAATTACAAGAGATAATTTTCTTTATAAAAGCAAAGATGCCTAAACCTAATCTTATCTTGAGCAACAAGATAGCTCAATAAGATAAGGATAAAACCTATAACTTAGGAATTAAATAATTACCTAAGTAAACTGATGCAAAGTGTAATTAATAATTAATTACACCAACACCCCCCCATAAGTGCAACTTAGGGAGAAGCAAATTATTATGCAAATATGAGTCCCAAAAACAAGGCCTGATTAGGTACTCATGTATATATGTAAAGAGAGAGAAAACCCAGTGGGAAAAACCCCCCCTTCAGTGAGATGAACTGTTGCGAAGAAGCACTAGAAGAACTCTGAAGAAGTAACACTGGAACCCCAAATCTGACAAGCAAGGAAAGATATTTTTATTTGCAAGATACCAATCAGAATCACAAATGCAACATCAGACCTAATGCCAAGGAACGCTAGAAACTCACATACTGGATCAACTCTGGAATCTATAAGCAACAGTAGATGAAAGGATGAAAGGACCCATAATGATGACAAATCTAGAAGTTGTCTCTCAAAGCCAATGCAAAACTAAAACTAAAACTGCCCATAGGATGAGTACCATCAAGATCTTAGAACATTAACCATAAAAAAATGGCCCTCAAATGAGAAAGATCTGAACCAATGCGGATCAAGAACTCTAAAATCCCAATGTGAAGTGTGAACCGAAGCAAACCAAAGATGTGTCCAGCTAAGCAAGAAAGAAGCTAAGGGAAACAACAGAAAACCAAAAAAACTCATGCTAGTTGTCACCAACTTGAAAGATGGATGCAAGAACCCCCCTTAATGGAACTTTATATCAGTTTGTTTATTAAAATATCCAATGATTGCATAAGGAGATAATGCAAAAATACAAAAACATAGGAAAAAATGCAAACCTAACACACGAAACAAAAATGAATGCATGCATAAAATAAGTAACATATTTTATAGAAATGACCTCAGATCTGTATAGAGGCCAAAACCATCTTTCCAACACTGTGAAAATCGTGAAAAAGGGATAAGCGAGTCACAAGATACGTCTCTAGGAGTGAAAAAAGGCAACATCTGACTTCCGAGGCAGAAAAAAAATCAAAAAGGAAAAACTAGAAAACCACACCAACACCATTGTGTAGAGCATCGAAACAGCTTTCCGACGATATCTCTTTTGTAAAAAAAGGACATTGTATGCCCAAGATATGCCTATTTCAATGAAAGTTGTCCAAAAAGCTCTGATTTGGCCCCCAGAAGCCCTTAAGGGCTAAACAAAATTTGGCCCCTGGTCGCATGCAGGACTGGGGCTCGTGCGTAGGGAGCTGGCGGCAGAGCCCTCAGTCACCCACATGACCGGGGTTGGGGCTAGAGACTTCCGGCTGGGCGCTAGGTGCGGCCCTTGGTCACTCATGTGACCATCTCATGGGTTGGAGTGGCCGACGGGGTCTAGGGCCCGGCTCTCGATCCCCGATATGAAATCTAGTGATATGTAGGGAGCCCGCAGGGGGCTTAAATGGAGAGTGACGGTGGGTTGGAGAAGTTCGCCGATGGCGGTGGTGGCCCGATGGTGTGGTGGTGGCCGCTGGGCGGTGCAGCGGCGGCGTTGCCATTTTCAACTAGTCGCATAAAAAACACCTTGATTTTTGATTTTTTTTGAAAATGATGCCTTGTAAATTGTGCCTAGGGGTTGTATGGCCCTTGGGCAAAAAAAATTTTCCTCTTCAGATGACTGTGTCCAAATCAGACAAACTTTATATGGAAATGGGGGTTTTTGGGCATTGTGAATCCAACGGCGAGGTCCGTTTGGGCCTAAACTACTCCAAAAATTAGGCGACCCCTAGATCTATCAGATAAATCACGAGCTTGAAACTCTCATAGATTGGGAAATGGTGATGAAAAATAAATAAAATGAAAGTCATTTCTAACTTTTTCCAGAGCTCTAAATCTAATGGAAAACCCTGATCTGATCCAAGACGTTGCATAATGATGCTCAAGGGACCTTGAATGAGCTCTGCAATGTGTTCCTCCAAAAAAGCTGAGAAGGGGCTATGAATCAAGGCTCTGATACCATGTTAGAAAGCCAAGATTTGATTGCAAACCAGAGTAGACCTTCCATAGAAGAGAAAAATAAAAAAGCAAGAGCTTTGCATGAAATGTGCAAATTGATATATTCAAAGTACAAATTAATTACAAGAGATAATTTGCTTTATAAAAGAAAAGATGTCTAAACCTAATCTTATCTTGAGCAACAAGATAGCTCAATAAGATAAGGATAAAACCTATAACTTAGGAATTAAATAATTACCTAAGTAAACTTACGCAAAGTGTAATTAATAATTAATTACACCAACAATTTTCACACTGGGGCATCCTTATACATCATTTTTTGAGAGCTAAATCACTGAATTCACATCCAAATCCAAATATCATCAAATCACATTTTTCCAACATTATCAACAACTCATCATCATCAGTGATTTACCTCCTGAGGGGGCATCATTAACACCAACAACATCTTTCAATCAGAAACATATCGGAATTAGGTCAAGGGCATATTTTTCAGAAAAGGGGCAAAGTCAAACACAACAAATTTTGAAAGAAGAAATATTTTATTTGAAGCAATGTGATTCACACATAACTTCAAAGAGGGGAAAAATGTAGATACATAAAATTGGTCATATTTGATTAAACTTGGCATTTAATTAAATATCTATTATTTAATTAATTTCTCTAAAGTCTTCTACATATGATTAAATTTAGTTAATTTAATTATATTGTTCATTCAATTTATTCTTCTATTATAATTAAATAAATCAATTTTATTTAATTATTTCACATTCAAATGTCCACTTGATTAATTAAGTAAATACACTTTATTTATTTTAATTAATTATCACTTTTTTAATTTAATTAATTCTTTTTAATTTAATTAAATTTAAATATATCTTTTCAAATATTTCTTCTAGTTAATTAAATATATTATTTAATTAATTTAATTTACATACCATTTCTTAAAAATTTAATTAAATATCTTTATTTAATTGAATATCTTCCATATCTTGGGTTGGGGCCCTAGCTTGGTTGGCTAAATCTTTCCTATTGCAGGAGGTTGGTCACAAGGTATAGTCTCCCCCACCCTTATGGTACCGGAGGGTGTGTCATGCTAGCACTACCGGTCACATTAAAAAGTTTACCAAGTGTACTGTAGTTTATAGGGGGTCATGCAACCCGATTCCTGTAGTCTAAAAAAAAGAAAATATCTTCTATATCTTTTTAAAAATCATAATTAAATATTCTATTTAATTATGAAATCTTCCATTATTCTTCAAATATGGGGTAAATATTCTATTTAAAAAAAAAAACCTCTGTATCATCCATAAATAAATAATTGAATTCAATAATTCATTTTTTATCTTCTTCAAAATCTTTCCATAATCTCACAAAAAAATGATTTTTACAATTCATCTTTATTATCTTATCTTACCTCTTTTATAGAAAAGAAAACAAATCTTTCTTTTTGTTTTCTTCTTTTTTTCTTCAGTCTTATCCGTGTTCAACCGTTCGATCTACCAGGAATTTTCACAATCGTTGATCATATCAGCCAATCAAAAGCTTTTGAAAAACTCTATAAATAGCACAACCAATCCAAGCAATGGTTACAACACACAACAAATGAATTAGAGATTAATTGCATTCTAGCATTATCATTATAGTTTTATTATTCATAGCATCATCATAATTTGTCATCTTAGCAATCATGTTTTAGAATAATCATGTCTTATCTTAAGCATTACATGCATTTCATATTCAATCTTGTTTTCCAGGAAGACTATTCATTGAACCTAGCATATAATCTAAGAGCCAACTAGAATCAATGAAAATACTAGAGATAGAGGATGGTAGGACGACATCGATAATAGGGTACTGAGCTTGCAATCTCTATTATCTTCATTTTTTTTTGATATAATGTCTTATTGGTGTGTTCGATTCATTTGTTTTTACATATTTAACATGCACAAAATTGACCACACAGCTGGCATCATAAAATGACTTAGATGTTCGTCAGAATATTGATGAAAACTCTATGTATCCACTGAAGAATTACAACCAAAATGCAATTGCAATGGCTCTTCTAAAGCATTCAAACAACACCAGAAGTTCATTGCCATTTTGATGAAATGGGCAAGGAGTTACGATGAAGCCTTCATTGCAGCTATAGAAACTTTGTCAGAACTTTTCAGTGATTCGTTGGTGGCCTTCATCAAAATTGCAATGAAACAATGCAATTTTTTTGAAAAGAATATTTGTTGAAATGTACCATCGTGGAGACTCTTGGCGATGACCACCGAAGCCAATCGGTGAGAGATTAATCATCGACACAAGATAGAAAACTCACTCTGATAGTCCATGTCTTGCTGATGACTTCTGTCGACAAGATAGATCCGATGTCACACTGATTTGACCTCTTTAGGAGTTTTAAATAGACCTACACCATGTCATCATAGAGACTCTTGGCGATGACCATTGAAGCCAACCCATCAGTGAGAGATCAATCATCGGCGTAGGATAGAAAAATCACTCTGATCGTCCATTTCATGCTGATGACTTTTGTCGGCAAGACAAATCCAATGTCACACTGATCTAACCTCTTCAGGAGTTTTAAATAGACCTACACCATGTCATCATGGAGACTTTGGCGATGACCACCAGAGCCAACCCATCAGTGAGAGATAAATCATTGGCACAGGATAGAAAACTCACTTCAATAGTCCATGTCTTGCCAATGACTTCCATCGGCAAGACAGATCCAATGTCACACCGATCTGACCTCTTCAGGAGTTTTGAACATTGCTAGTTATCAACAAGACATTCTGAGGGTCTCACTGATTAAAAAAGTGTCTAAGAGCAAGTAAATAGATGGAACCTATTAATTTTCTTATTTTTGGGTTCTTTAAATCATATAATAGATACCATCTTCTTGTGTATAATGTACTTATATTCATATTTGAATTCAAGACCAATTTTTATTGCACATTCCATTTTACTTGCACAAGGTATTCTATAAGCAATATATTGATAATGCCAAATGATTTATGGTGTTGTACAACTCTACCTATCATCACACTTCTATTGTTCCCCCCTAGAGAATCCTACAAAGACAAGTTTACAATACCAAGTCAAATAATATGAAAAAGACTTACTTCCATACAAATTAAATGATTATTCTCACAATGGAAATTGTCTAATCACAACAACAATTCCATAAAAGGTTATCCATGCTTCATAAGAGATGATTGGTCATACATACAAATGGCAAGATGCATAGAAAAAAAATTACACTTGAGAACAACCAAGGGCTAACAAAGGAAGGAGTTAAGAAATGTCTAGATTGAAGAGAAAATGTGTAGGGAAAATGTTGAGCAGTGTTAAGAGAACAAAGATTGTAGAACATATTCTTGACCTAATCAAGCTCTTGAACAACTTAAACAAACTTAAAATACGAACACATACATGAGACATGTAATGAACTTCCAATATCTGCTATCTTTTTAATTAATGTAGAGGTAGGTAAAGGAGAAATAATTATAATTGTAGCACTATTCATAGTCCAGTAAATTATGTTCATAATTTGTGTTCAATGGACCTCAATTTTATCATTATACTACCCATCTAATACCATATTTTAATCCAGGGTTCAACTATCTCAGATCTAAAGAAGCACCTTCAATTAACCATTTAAAGTAATATAAAATAAGGTAAGACTTTTACTTGAGAAATATTGGGTACACTTGTAGGATTAAAGTTCTCATAATCATCAGGATTTATTGGCACATAGACACAACCTGCAACATATGAAGTAAGGGATGACTACAAGTTAGTGAAATGGTCCTTAATATGTGACTGGTTTTCAAATTCATTGGTAGAAAATAAGGCTACAAACAGATCTACATAAAAAATTATGAGGACAATCTACTGTAATCATCAAAATAGATGAAAAGTGCAAAGGAAAGAGCTAAGCTACATCTCTAGAGCCTAAAAAAAACACATGAAAGAAACATAAAAAAAAAGAACAAACCAGTTTTTGGATGAATACAAAATGGTGCCTTTAGCAAGTGATTCATATGCTTTCACACCTAACAGGACATTAAAAAGATTTTAGTCTTCCTCTGTGAAATTAACTACTTATAGAAAAAACCTAGAAACCAATATTATAGACCTCCATGTCTAGCCGAGGGTAGGTATAAGAGAAAAAAAATTCCTCAATGCAATGCTGAAAATGTCAATGTGTGTGTAGGTTTGTATTATTCAAAATATCATTTCACTACCTAAGGAAAAATACCAAAGTGATGTTTTAAATTTCAATCTTCACATAGGCTCCCTTATTACTACACGTGCATATAAAAGCATTATTCTAGCTCTAAACTATTCAAATATTAAGGATTTAATTAGCTATAAGATGGAAAGGTTTTGTTTAGACATAATCCATCATCTTTTACATATCTTTATTCACTCCTAGTGCTTCAGATAAATTTGTGTAAATGAGACAAAAATGTGAATCTTTTATGACAAAGAAAATTCTTAAAACGAGGGTGGAGAGAGAAAAGCGTAGGGGGCAAGAGAATGCTTGAATGTATAGCAAAGTATAACATTTTGATCATTATAACAATGAAACGAATCTTAAGTTTGAAGCATTAATATCATTTACAACATTTATGATCAAGAATTAATGTAAGTAGAGAAACTTTTGCATACCTACAGATGGTACAAAATTTTATGGTTAAGTGGAAGCCTCCCATCAACAACAAGATCCAAATATCCATGTATCTATCTCAAAATTCAAATTTTAGAGTTGTCACCACTAAAAATAGAAGAAATAGAACTTTGAAACCAAATCCACACACAACACAATGTGGTATTCATACAAAGCCATACAAACAAACTAAACTTAGAACATTAGAATGGAAACTTCAAATTATGATGCAAAGCATGGATTCAGGGTATAAAGAATCATTTTACTGCCACCATAGTAAAAAGTTATCACTTTTTTTCATCTTTGTATATTGGTTTGATGCTTCAAATGATGCATTTCTTATATTGAAAAGTGCATTACCTTATTGATCTTCTCTTTGTTTCGAGAATAGTTTAATATTATCTACTTAACAAGGCCAACCATGTGATGGTGGAAGCTCATTTGGCCCCTTCCCCCCCCTTCACATCACTCTCAATTCCCCATACCCAATCATATAACATTAATCATTCATTCATCCATTAATAACAAATTAAATTCATTCATTCATCCATTAATAACATATAACATTCATTCATTAACATATAAAATTCATTAATTAACATATTCACATTGATTCATTAACATATAATATTCATTCTTTCAGTTTTTACATATTATCAAAAATATGGTTGTCATGATATGATTACAATCACTTTTTTTTGTTTCTTTTTTAAAGCGAAAAAAATATGAAGTGGAGTATCGTTTTCTAAATCATCTTTCCCCCATTTAGTTGTTCTACCCTCTGCTCGTGATCTTAATGTACACCTAGTCGTTTGCTCACAATGTGGACACCGCTGCAAGGGGGGCTCTGCAGCAATAACAAAGAAATGTTAAACTAATATGTTTTATTATTATTGTTACAAGTATTTCATTAATTAAAAAAACATTAGAGTGGTTCTCTTTACCTGATGGGTCCACATCATGTTCCTGAACTTTTGTTATAGACTCATAATCAACATGTTGAACACCCTCTAAATCCTAATCTATAGTTGAAACATGAAAGGTTACATTAATTAATACACCAATTAAAATTAAATATGTTTAAAAGAACATTAGAGTGGTTCTCTTTACTTGATGGGGCCACATCATGTTCTTGATCTTCTCTAGCCTAATCATGCTCAACACGTTGATCACACTCTACATGCTCTAAAGTTGAAACACAAAAGGTTACATTGATTAATGCACCAATTGCAATTAAATATGTTTAAAATAACTTTAGAGTGGTCCCTTTTACTTGATGGGGCCACATCATGTTCCTAATCTTCTGTACTTGATCATGCTCAGCATGTTGATCACGCTCTACATGCTCTAAAGTATCAGGATGCACACGATGACCTTCATTTGGAGGTTGTGCTCCACCCTCACCGGGTTGCATTCCAATGTAATGTGTAGTAATATCATTGCTTGAATGTTTAAAAAAATAGGCATGTAATTACTTTATGGTGGAAATTACTATTTAATAGATTGCACAAGTATTCAATTTTAAATAAACTTTATTGAGTTTATTTACCTACATGTTGGATGCAGTGGAAGATTGAGTTTTCCCAGTCAAGACTCTTAGGCATTCAGCCATGGCTCCATAGCCTTGCTAGAAGGAAATCTTCAGGTCCTCTTCTATGGGAACTCTGTTGAATTCAGAGCCCTACATTTTTGCATAAGATCATGAATTTTCCTTATATGATATGATAAAACCAAAATTGTTTTCAACTTATTATTTGGATAAAATATTTCATTTATTGATCTTACAATTCGTGCAGATAATTTTATATAACCACCAGAGCCAAGTTTGTGTTGCTCATGTTTTTCTAGTCTTTCCTTTGTTTCCTTTGATGTGTCGGGCAGCCTATGAAAAGTTTGAAATACATTAGATTATGTAAAAATAAAGAGTAATTAGTATTTAATTACATTTTTGATAGTATCGCATACCTTCCTTGGCCCAGTGGTGTCTTTCATTTTTTCTTTTCATCCTTCTCCTTTCCATCCGACACTAGGTCCTTCCACTCCCTCTCCAGAGTCATGGGGGGATGCTCGTACTTTTTGTTCTTCTCATAATGTGACCTATATTGGTCCCTCACATACTTTAGATAGGTACCAACTTTCTTAAGGACCTTGGTTGGGTTGAATGTTTTATCACTGAAGAGCACAACTAAACGGTTAATGAGCTCATCTTTTAAATCTTGATTTTGGGCATTCCATTATGTATGTATGGTGGGCCTGAAGAGATCCAATGTAATATCACTTAGATATTTATAAAAAAATTATTTCCTGCAAAATGATCATGGGATCAATAGTCTAAAAAGAGTGTTCAATAAGTAAATTTCAATTGGATTATATATAATAATAATTAAAACATTTTAAAGTACCTAGGACCTTCTCTATCTTTATGGGAATGAAATCCTCGGTCACCACAAATGTGACCAGAAATGTTCCCGTACTAGTAATACAGGAAGATCTAAGAAATGCTACTAAAATATCACCAATACTAGTAGCCTCTACATCCCTAGGTACATGTCCTGACACATGTTCTGGCATGTGTTCGCTGCCAAAGGGTGCACTAACTGATGCCTACATGCTATGTGTTGCTGACATTTCAGATGATAATATAGGTATGGATGATGGGGTTAGATGATGTGATGTATGCATAGGAAGATCAGGATGGACACTTGTACCAACCCGTACTCCTCAGGCAACACATGTAGTACCCTGATCATGGCCAGGAGTATCATGATGATGCAAAAAAGCCTATAAAAAAACACATATTTTAGTTCATGACATAAAAGAGTACAAAATATGAATGAACTTATGTTATAATTAAAGACTTCATGATAGCTTACTTGCAAGTTTTGTGATCTCTCAGTCAATATTTTAACCCTCCCTCTTATCTAATCTATTTGAGGCACTATGAATAAAAACTTAAGGATTTATTCATTGCTTTTTTTTGGGTCTTCCTTATCATATCGAGAGGGTTTGTTGAATAAGCGATGTCATCATCACATAATATTGACTGCACCTCCCTATGGATGCTCTTTTCTACTACTGGGGCCTTTCCCCGATCAGTTGACTGCAACAAGAATATTAAAAACATTATTGAAATTAACCCAATAAACTTATGAAAACATAATAATAATAAAAAAAATTTCTCATATCTAATTTGTACAATTACAATGAGGTAAACCTATCAGGTAGTTCAGCACTTGAAGATACATCACGATCTATGCTCTAGGCTGGAGCCTTCTCCATATGATCAATGTCCCGCTGTGACAAAAATTAAATATAAAAAAACATTACCAAAATGAAACCAATAGACTTACGAAAAAAAACATAAGAATAAAATGGTTTATTGGAGTCATTAATTGGAGGTTGGGTAAAATTGTACATAGTACATACCACCCCCATAGTAACTTTGTTTGTATCTAAGTGACTCAAATTTTAATTGATTAGCATTTCTTCCCCTCCAGTTATTTATTTTATCGCACATACGAATACACGGTTTGCCTCACGCTCCTTGAATATGCAATTGGGTTGCTTATTTGTTGACCCAAGTTTTGTACTATTTATAAACCTTGCAATATTCCCTAATGATTTTTTCCTTTCGTCAATGTACAAAGCCACTCCTTTATTTTGATCCTTATCTTTTAACTTTATATAATTTTCCGACAGTGCATACCTATGCATACTTCATATATATCAAACCAGTTGCATCCAATCTTTGTAACTGTAATAGGGTCCGACATACTCCATCAATTCAATAACTTTGTTGTAACATAACTTTATGTTTTCCATGGAAAATAGGCCCAAACCATGTAATGATGATGGTTCTATGCAATATATCCTCTCGTTGACAAAAAAATTAGTGTTTATTGGAGGAAGTTCCTTGGGTACCTATTGTTTCCATAGATGTTTGTACCTCAAGGGAACCTCAACGTCACCTATGTTCTCATCATCATAAGAACATGACCCCCTTCAGCAAGAAAAAATTCCATGCATTTACAAAATTTTCTTCTAATCTTTTAACCTCTAGTTGATGTCACTCTTTTAGACCTACTACATGTCTCGCTTTCCTCTTCTCTTCCTGAATTTCCCTCGCTCGAGGAAGACATATATGATAAATACCTATTTGGTGGTACCTGCGCTCATAAGGATTTTGGATGAAGTTATTTCATGGTGATGTGATCCTAAGGTGACATTATGATTAATCTATCATTTCATCGCTAGAATTTCATAGGCTATAAGGTAATCAAGTCTTGCTAGATTGCAAGTTATTGTTACTACCATCCAAATGTGTCCACAAATTAAATCTACTTAACATTTTAACTCCAAAACTTTGTAACAAGTTTTAAATGTGACTATGGTCCACCAATTACACAACCAAGGCCTCAAATGTATTCTCTAATTGTAATCAAAGTACTTTTGCTCTTCATTCAAGTAAATAAACTTGAAGGGAAACACCACCAAATGGTTTATTGGACACCTACATGACTAAAAATAGCAGAAAATTTATATTTAATTTCCATATGTCTAAGTGGTCAATGGGGAGGGAGTGTGTAATAGGCCTGGTTAAGTCATCATAAGCTTATGCTTTGGCAATAATTTTTTTTTAAGTCATCTTAAATCTTCCTATGTCTAATTTCTAGGAGACTTTTTGTATGTTTTAAGGTAGGATGATTGATGAAAGATCCCAAAGAGCCTTTCTCCATGGTATCCAAGTACACATAGTAGTGGTCTTCTCTTATATGGTTGGACATGATTTAAAGAAATTAGCTAGGAATTATTCATTTAACTGAAGGTTTTCTCATAATGCCATCATTGGAAAAGTATGATCAAATTTTTCTATTATGAAGAATTGGTCTATGTGCCTCTAGGAATCACTATAAATGTTTGCAAGGATAAAATGACTAATTGCATTAGGTAGGAGAGAATCAACTTTGAGTTCTTCAAAAATTATATTCCTCTATTCATAATTTTTAAGGGTTGTGCATGGAGGAGGTTATCACTACATAGAATGGAGGAGACCTTTCCTTGTGATGGAACTTCAAAAAATTTCTCTTTGTGTTCCATTTTTATCTTGCCTTATGTCTTAGGTCATCTATGGTGTTTGGGAAAAGCCTAAGGTTGTGGTTTTACCTTTGTCTTCATGTAAAACCCTAATGTTTATCTTACGCCTTGGGTGGGATCTTTTGGGCCGTTACTTTTTGGGGAGGGTTTTAAAACAACTTAAGCCCCATCGCTTCATCTAGGTTGGGCCCCTTTTGATTTATTTTTTTATTTCATTTGCCTGAGTTCATTATTTCTTAAGTCTTGGATGGTCTCGTGCTCTCTCATTTAAAAAACAACTTATGTCATTGTTTATCATTGGCCTAGTGATTTCCCCTCGTTATTTTAATAAATGTTTTATATTTTACAGAGGGACAAGTTTGTGTGACCGTAGATCAATTATCATTTGATCTCAACTGTGACCACTATATAATTTGGGAAAAATGTTCCTTTACCCTTCCCAGTAAGGTTGTCCTCATGGATACCACCAATTTGACACATAACCTCTACAAATCCCACCCTTGGTGGCACATTGTATGGCAATATATGAGGGGTCCCTTGAAAACCATACACCCTCAAGGTAGTGTTGACTAGGTATGGAATAATGTCACCCCAGTTATGGAAAACCTTCAATTCTAGCCTCCTCCCTTTTGGTATGAGGAAATCATGTAGTACCTCAAGAATCCTAGGTACATTTACCATCAGCCTGGCTCTCAATCTAGAAGCAAAACAATTGTCAAAATGCACATAACTAGTGTTTTCATTGTTACATGATAAATCTACAGTCCACATCTATATTGGCAATCTTTCTCCATCAACCAATTTCCTTAATTCCATCTTATCAGAGAAGAAATCAACATTCTTGTACAAGAACATATACATTAACATAGAATACCAGAAGAATTGGGTGCTTGTATAATTTTATTACAACTTTAACAGCCCTTCATGTATCCTTTCAACCAACAAAGAAGCAAAATCATCAGTCACAGAGAAGTTAGGGTGTTGTATTTTCACCCCCATGAACATGTAAGTGATAGGAATCGTTGTGTTAGGATTGAAACCAAAAATATGGCATAGTGAGTAAAAACTGGCCAAGAAATTATTTGCAAAGCAATTCAATCTAAAAGGTTCCTCGTCACTAGGGCTAATATAGATTCTCGAACCTCCTACCCTAGCAAAATGAGGTGGGAGAAACTTATCTCTAAAGAGTGATTTCAACTTCCCATACTCCTGCTTCATTTCCTCAAGATTGATAGGAACCAAGTATAGACTAGGCTCACTCAAATCAAAAACCTATCAAAATTCTTCTCTGTTAATGCTTAACAAAACCCTTCCATCATTATCTCTGATTACCCATGTGGCAGGGTCATATCATGCAACCACTACCCTAAGAAAGTATACATCAAGCAAAACATTTGGTATCACCAGCTTCCCCATATCATACATCCAACCATTCGAAAAGGGTTGAGGAAAATTTCTCTATCTAAACCACAATCTAAACATCTCCAAACCTATAAGAGGAACCCTAGCATCGGCTATGTTTGAACAATTATACACTAATCCCTCCCCTAGGGTTTTTCCTTGCATCAAAACCAATCCCTTCTTCCTATCACTTGTTGACAAGGGCAATTGATCCAGGAAGTCATTATATAGGTTTCTACTTAACTAATCAATCTAGCTAGAGTGTTGCTTTGCCAGTGCCATCTTGAGTAAACTAGGGCTTCCTTGCTATCTCAAACCTTAGACAGACTAGGGCTAAACAAAATATGAAATTACAGAACAAAACATTGAAATTTCCCACAATTCAATAAACCTATAGCCCTAAAACAATTATCAATAAGTCCTACGACAAGCACACAAGAAATTTCCCCCAAATTTGAATTTAGAATAACTAGGAGATACAAAAATTGAACTCATGACTTTGCGCTTGCGTAAACCCAAATCCTTGTTGTAACAGCTTGTGACTTTGTCCTCAGCTCCATGACTGCTCCACAAAGATGTTTTGAATGCTTTGTGATACCAAAAGTAGAAGAATAGTAGCTTTATTTTGATCAAACCAGGGTAGTAAATTTCATGTCTTCTATGAAAGCTCAGTCATGCACTGCATGAATGGCTCCATTCATATTTGATGCAGGTTCAAATATTAGCCATCAATCCTTCACCTTAGTCAGATCATCGAACGACTTCTTTCAAATCAAGCTAGCACAATCTCCATCATGGCAACACGGGGCCCACCATACTATACGTTGCCAACAAAATCCATGTGGCACTTGCCCACGATATCATGATCGATAAAGACCTCACAACTTCTGATCACGCGATGGTGGGAAACCATTGATCTTCAACCATCAGCAATCTAGATCATCTAACATAGTCACCAGCCTTGTCATTAACCATCAAGCATCTTCTTTGCCGAGATGACAACACCACTGATTTGAAACATGTGCATCTCACAAACACTTTAGTAACCTGCTACATAATGTATTAAATTTAGATTAATTTACCAAAGTATTTCAATCATTCCTTCAGCTTCACCAAATGAGACATGTGGTGCCCGCCCATGATATCGTAATCAACCAAGAAAGTTTGGTGGGGTCATTGTGGGATGGTAGGAAATGGCTGAGATCAAACGATGATTGATTAATGGTCATGCAAACTTGTCCCTCTGCAAAATAAAAGCATTTATGAAAGGAATAAGGGGACATCACTAGGCCAACAACAAACAATGACATAAGTTGTCACTCAAACAAGGGAGCACAAGACCATCCAAGACTTAGGAGAAATAAAGTCAAGAAAAAGAAATTAAATGATAAAACAAAAGAGGGCTAGACCTAGATGAAGTGATGGGACTTAAGATGTTTTAAAACATTCCAACAATTAACAACCGAATAGATCCTTCCTAAGGCATAAGATAATACTAGGGTTTTACATGAAGCAAAAGGTAAAACCCCAACTTTAGGCTTTTCCCAAACACCATGGATGATAGGAGACATAAGGCATGATAAAACTTTGAAGCTCCATCAATTCCATCACTACCCATAACCCTAAACCCTAAACCATTAACCCTTAACCCTTAAACCCCAAACCCTTAAACCCTCTACCCTCTCTCTCCCCCAAGTCTCCCCCTCCTACCCCCTCTCCCTCTCTTAGGTATATCTCTCTCTCACACTCCCTCTGTTTAACCCTCTCCCCTTATCTCTCTCCACTCCCTCCTCTTTCCCTCTCTCTCTCTCAAGTCTCACCCTCCTACCTCCTCTCCCTCTCTCGGTCTCTCTCTCTCTCCTCACTCTTATCTCCCTCCCTCCCCTTAACCCTCTCTATCTCTCTCTCTACCCATAACCCTAAACCCTTAACCCTTAACCCTCTACCCTCTACCCTCTCTCTCTCTCTCCCTCTCCCTCCCCTCTCTCGGTCTCTCTCTCTCACTCCCCCCTATGTCTCTCTATCTTCAAATATTAAACCCTTAAACCTTACCCTTAACCATGTCTCCTCTATCTCTCTCCCATTCCCTCCCTCTCTCTCTATCAAGTCTCTCCCTCCTAGCACCCTCCCTCTCTTAGGTCTCTCTCTCTCACTCATTCAGTCACTCTATCTCAAGTCTCTCCCTCTACCCCTTCTCCTTCTCTTAGGTTTCCCTCTCACTCACTCCCTCTATTTCTCTTCCCTCTACCCTGAACCCAAAACCCAAAACCCATAACCCTTAAACCGTAATCTACCCTCTACCCTTAACCTCCCCTCACTCTATCTCTCTTCCACTCCCTCCTCTCTCTCTCTCTCAAGTCTCTCCATCCTACCCCCTCTCCCTCTCTTGGTCTCTCTCTCACTCACTCACTCCCTCTATATCTCTACCCTAAACCATAAACCCTTAACCATTAAACCCTCTACCCTCTACCCTTAACCCTCCCTTCCTTTATCTCTCTCTCTCAAGTCTCTCCCTCCTAGCACCACTCCCTTTCTCAGGTCTCTCTCTCTCACTCACTCACTCTATCTCAAGTCTCTCCCTGCTACCCCTTCTCCCTCTCTTAGGTCTTTCTCTCATTCACTCACTCCCTCTATCTCTCTCCCCTCCACCCTTAATCCTAAACCCTTAAACCATCTACCCTCTACCGTTAACCCTCCTGTTAACTATAAAATTTGAAAAATTTATAGTTGTTTGTACTCATGAAAGTTTTCCAAAGAGGCCCATATCATGAATATAAAATTGATGTATTTTTTTTTATCACCCATGTTATAGTCAATATTTACCATTTGGTCCCATAAAATTCACTTGACCCTAAGCATTTGAATACATAAAGTCATATTGGCATGAGATGATATAGGTCTTCCCGACCCATAAGTTATTTTATATTTTTTAGTGCATTGGTAAGAGGTCGTGAATGTCTTACCGATATAATTTTATCTAAGGATTCATATCGACATGATGTCATTCACAGTCTCAATGAAAAAATGATCCTATTGCCAAGAAAACAATCATCGGGGTGAGTCATATCGAGCACATATGTGTCTTACTAACCAAAGCACAAAGAACTATATCAGCCAGACTTGGGCCATCAGAGTGAAGTCTCGTAGCATCCATCTAGTATTGTTGATAAAGTGAAGGAGGATTTTGTTGATATGAGTTCATGGAGTCCTATCGACCCCCTATGTCACATTGACAGGATTGCATTTGTAAAGCCTTGGTGATACATTTTGATCATCGATGAGACTAGTTTCATCAGAGAGAGATATGAGAGTCATGTCAAGTGTTGTTCCATCGACAAGAAAATAATTATGTCTTGACAATCAGAAAATAGACCAAAGGAAATATCTAATCAAGATACAAAGTGGAGGAATATCTGCCTAACTTACAAAGTCACAACGACATGTTTGCATCGGTGGGAGTTATAGTGATATACTTGGGATTGAAGGGATAAATCTCGGGGAGACTCATAACACTAGTGAAACTACGAGACATCTTAGTGATATATGATCTATCGATAGCAAAGATACAAGTGAATCAAAATAACTCTCAAGGAGACTCGAAGTGTCGAGGAAACTACAAGGTGTCTTAGCGAATGTTTTAATGAACGTTGGTAGAAGCCCTAATAGAAGGATCGCCCTAGATTTGAAAATGTCTCATGGACAATATTACATGATGTGATAGTGAGAGTTTTGAAAAAAGACTTGCTACACTTGTGGTTCAGCTAAAACATTAATGGCGCCATGAAGCATAAGTAACTTCATGAATTAAGGAAAATTCAATTGAAAACACTATTGCAGAATTGATAGAGAAGAAAGCAGAAGGACAAATAAAGAACCAGGGCATTTTTCAACTCAAAAGTTTCAAGTGAAATACAGTAAGCTCTTTGTACCTTGACTTCTACAAATTTTGAAGAATGGAAGCCACTAGTTCAGGAAAATTGAAGGGGAGAAAACATGGGGAAAGTAGTCAGTCTAGACAGAAAAAATAGAAAAATGAAATTGAGCTAGAGGGCACTGAGTGGAAGCTAAGCCAAGATCTTATCGACCAATTACCTAGCTTTGGACCTAAAGCTAGACAATCTGCAGAACTTAGGGAAGAAGTGGATGAACTAGATGACAAATGTAAGCTCAAAGGAGATATTTGGACACCAATAAGAGGCTATGAACTTTTTAGTTTTCTTTACTATTGGAGAAATCATTTTGAACTAGTATGTAATCCATGGAAGCTTAATCTAGGAAAGCTAGTCTGCCCTAATGTATTTGTCAATGTTGAATTGGTGAGCATTTTGGCTGCTCATTATAATTCAAAACTCAAAGCCATCTGTGACCCATTCGGGAAACCATCGATACGTATATCAGAAGATGCAATAGGCTAGGTTTTCAAATTAGAAGGGGTTTGCAATGAGAAAATAATATGTGAAGAATTAGAAAGGGAATTCAGGATGATGGACACAATTTATAAAGGTTGGAGGTTGCCAATGTATAGAAATAGACAGGATGGAAAACTAGTTCCACTAGAGGATAGTTATGGACCCCCCTTCCATGTTGATCTTTTTGAACCCTATATGAAGTATACTTACTTCTCGGTAGGCCAAGTATTGGGAATGGAAGTCCCAAAATATATGTCAATCGTGCCTATGATAATTTTAGCAGATATTCAGTATCATAACTCTAGACCTTTTGATTATGCCTCATACATTTTTAAGGGGCTTGATTTTGGGTCGATGGCAGTGAAAAGTGAAGCCTCTATCTTACATCTTAGGCATTATTCATTGTTGATGCACATAGTGTTGTATTTTGGATAGGAGTTAGGGTTGTGGCCTCAGGAGATGAGAATTTCCCAATTTGATAAGGAAGGTATGTCATTACCTATTCAATTATGGACTATTGTTTGGGATAGTAGGTTTGATAATTCTTGTTTCATACACTTTAAGGAGTATTTTGTAAAACCATTCTACAAATTCTATAATCATCCATGTGCTTATTCTCTATTTGATGAGATAAAGAGGTTTCTCAGGCCTAAGGAATTCAATGGGCCAATTAATCATAATTGGGTGGATTGGTATTGTTTGGATGATGCTACCATGATTAGGGTTTGCAGATTTGAAGATGCCCCATTCATTTTTCCTAAAACAGTCCCAGACAGGATTGCATACTTGGAAATTGTTAGGCAGATGGACTTTTCCAGTGTTATGAATTTGAGCTCCTTTGGAAAATAGGATTTCATGCCTAGTATGTTGTGCTTCGATGATTTTACTATATTGGCAAAGGAAGGGTACAATTTGATTCTTGATAAGCTACTGCAATACAACATGAAAAGAGGACCATGTAGAAAGAATTTTTATCTAGAAGGGTATATCAATTCTGCTAGATAAAAGATAAACTTTGGAGGATATCAACATGTACCCTATCAGTTTGATGGTATGATTAGGAACCTGGAAGTCGAAGAAGCAGAAATGGTGGTAGAAAAATATAATCAAGGGTTGCAAGATATAGAGTTTTTATCTTCTGGGGAAGAGGCATCTGAGGGTAATGTGCCATAGGGTCAATGCAATAAGATGTCAAGATTGAGAACTCAGGACTACACTCACCCTACCAAGGAATTAAATGTGGAAGGGATTATAGATACAGATGCAAGGAATGTGGAGTATAAATCATTTGTATCATATAATGAATTTATAAACTCTCCAAAATTTAAAGCATTCTTGTATAAAAAAAAAGGAAAAGAGATAAGAGAAATGGTTGATAATATTACACCAAGTAATGAGGAACAACTATTGAAGGACCTAAAGATGAGTGTGGACAGAGAGATGGCAGATATGACCCCTGAGAAGGGAAGGATAATGTTAGAAAATTCTGGTGTTATGATCTTTCCAGGGTTGGATCTCAATTTTGCATTAGTCTTTGATAGTTTTCTGAAGGATAGTAATGCTACACACAAACTCAACCCAGAAAAGGTGACAAAAGTATATGTAGGGTCAAAATACAATCCAGATGAAGGGTCATTGATGATTTGGGCCTTGTATCCACCTCACAGGAAATCAGTTGTCATTGATACTGAGAAAGCATTCGGGCATGTTATGAATCTAAAGGTTGGGGAGGATAATCCTCTAGCAACTACAAAGACTAGAATCAATGTAGTAAAACTGAACAAATCTCAAATACAGATTTTAATCAAGGAAAGAGAAATGTACAAAATGAATAATGAAAGGATGTTGAGAGAAAATGACTGCCTTAAATATTTGTTAGGAGTTACAATGAATTCAACCAAGCTGCTCACTCATGGTGAAATTTCACAAGAAAAATATCATTGGGAAGGATCAAGTGCATATTCTCAAGGGAAATATGATGCACTTGTAGCAGTAATTAAGAGAAGACAAGCCAATCTAATAACTTGGTTGAATAAGCTCTAGGGAACACACTTACCTAACTTTGTTGCATTGTGAGAACATGAAAGAATGGGTGGTAGGATTCTTTAGAAGCTTCAAGAAATAAACCAAAGGGATGCTTCCAATAATGTAGCAATTGAGGCTGCAAATCATCTTGCGAACAAGCACAAAGACTTCTTTGAAGAATTTTGAGGGGATGTGCATGGATTAATTAATGCCACCAAAAAGGGATTGACTGCATTCTTTGATGATAGAGGAAAATTAAAACAAATGAGGTGGAAAGGTGAAAGTGAATCAATATTGCAAGAAATTCTGAAGACAACTACCATGAAAGATAGAACACTAGAGGAAGCATGCAAACAAAATGAAAAGATGGTGAAAATGGAGATCACGATCTAGAATGCATTGGGAGATGTAGATACACATGAGCACCATGACTACTTGGACCACTTGTCGAAGATTCATTTGTGGCTTAATAGAGCCTAATTGCTTCTTTTTAATTATTTATTGTTTTAACATAAGACATTTCTGAAAGGACGTGTCCTTTTGAGCAGTTGATGTATAAATATCCATTTTTGGTAGCAAATAGCGAATATCAAATAGGAGAAAGATACACCAGATTACAATTTTTTGTAATTATGAGACTATGATGCATGTTTGAAACTATAGGGATATCAATGAAAATCATTTAATCTAATGGCATATTTCTAGTATCAGTTGTCTGTTGTGTTAATTGAAAGTATTACTGAAGTTGTCTCCAAGGTTGATGTTTTCTAGTTATTTAAATTGATATAACAAGCTTATATTTAGTTTATCGGTTCACACTTTTTGTATTTGTATGGTTGATTAATTGGTTCTTTCAAGAAAAGATTAAATCCTTTTAGTTGATCATATTAATTAGGGAATATCATTTGAATCATTAAGAAGAACTTGGTAATCATATTCTTGCATGTTTATACAAGTTATAAACTAAAATTTATTTTCCAAACAATTAGAGTATCTGCCAGAAAGAAGTTACTCATTTTAGATTTCTCATTTGACTCCACATACCTAATAAGGCACTAGTCTATACATTTTCACCATTTAGGTTTCACTCATTTTTACATCTGTTAAATTGAACATATTAAGTTTTAGCCTTGATATTGCTATACAATCTATACCAAAATAAAATTCATTTATCCACACCCATTTTCCATTGTGGATGAATTATTTTAGGAAATAAACATACACCACATCTGCGTTATTCATATAGGTATACTAGCCTTGGTCTAGAAACACCTAAAGAGAAGAAGGTCTAAACCATTTTGGCCTTGTCTATTACCCTAAAATGTACCAAGAGATTGGAAACCTCATGAGGAATTTCACCTATGTTTTTGAGAGCTAACACCTCTCTCCCTCTATCTCTCTCCCACTCCCTCCCTCCCTCTCTCTCCCGGGCATCTTCAATATCCTACCCT